>CAUEEP010000741.1:3062500-3770000 GCA_958450365.1 Mesorhabditis belari | reverse complement strand
GACTTATCAGACATCAATAAATTGATTTAAAAGAAAATCTCTAATGAAAACAAAGCATAGATCGATTGGTTTATTATTTTATTTCAGAAAAGGGACAAGACTTTCCGGTCAACGTGATAGAAGAAGAAAAAATGAATGACCAACCTTTGCTCACTGGACCACCGGCCCTCATTATTATAACCGTCGGCGGAAAATTCAGTCGTTGAAACCTTCGAACCGAGAAGATCTGAAACTTGTTTTTAACGTTAATCGTCTGGGCTTTTTGTTCATTTATGAGCAATTCTACTACCAGGAATCTTTCCAATTCCTAGAACCAGGCTAGGATCTAGCTTAGCTCTAAGTCAAACTAGAGTCTAACCAGATGATTAGACTCCTAGTTTGACAGAGAACCGATGGTTAGACTCTAGTTTGACAGAGAACCAGATGGTTAGACTCTAGTTTGACAGAGAACCAGATGATTAGACTCTAGTTTGACAGAGAACCAGATGGTTAGACTCTAGTTTGACAGAGAACCAGATGGTTAGACTCTAGTTTGACAGAGAACCAGATGATTAGACTCTAGTTTGACAGAGAACCAGTTGTTAGACTTTAGTTTGGACAGAGAACCAGATGGTTAGACTCTAGTTTGACAGAGAACCAGATGATTAGACTCTAGTTTGACAGAGAACCAGATGGTTAGACTCTGGTTTGATTACTCTTGTAAAACTCTTTGTTTTCAAGATGGACTATAAAGAAATGATTCAAATAGTGAACGTTTTTACTAGATTTTGGATGAGTTTAGTTTTCTTAAGATTTCTTTGTCTTTTGTCTATCAAGTAAGACTGGAACTAGAACAGTAACGGTTTTTATTTTGAGAGGAAACAGGTGCTTCTCGTGGACGGTGGACGGGTGGGACGAGTGAGGTGGACGGTACAGGTGGACGAGTGAAAACGAGATGCTTCACTCGTCCATTTGTTTGTGATTGACAAATTCTCCATTTAAATGCCAAAAACACATTGATTTTTCATGTCTGGATTTGGTTGGTTTTTCGGGGAAAGATATCCTTTCTAGTTTGATGGCTAAATGATGGGGTTAAAGAGAGAGAAAAGAATGGGGAAAGCATGGTGAAAACTGAAAGGACTCGACCCAAATCACGAAAAATGAGTTTTTCCTCTTTGGGGAAATCAGGGATTAGATTCTTTTTTCCTTCGATGATCGATGAAGAAAAGAAGCCAAGAATCGAAATCGTTATAGTTGAAGGATTCTTGGAGGAATCAAGCGAGAAAAAAGCGAGAAAAAGCGGGAAAAAGCTCTGATTTTTCTCAGTTTTATATCAGCTTATTATCAGTTCGATTCGAGACTGGATAAAATTCGGCTAAAAAGCATGGGAAAATGAGAAAGATCAAGGGTTTTAGCCTAGTTTTAGCCTTTTCCATTTTTTTCATTGGAGATTGAGCTTAGCTTTAAATTGCTTGTAAAGCCGATCGAAAACGATAATCGTGAGCCGAATTGTATTAACCCATTTTCCACCGGGAAAAGGCTATCTTTTGATCAACATCAAGATTATATCAAGAAATCGATTTTCACAGCGAAAACGTAAACTCTTTGAGCTATACTAACCTATGGTACTAACCTATAGTTACACCTAAACTCTGGATGAGCTCTTTTGAGCTCTTTTGAGCCCCCATTGAGCGTAAACTCTTTGAGCTATACTATGGTGCTAACCTATAGTTAACCTAAACCCCAGATGAGCTCTTTGAGCCTCATGAGCGTAAACTCTTGAGCTGAGTACTATGGTGCTAACCTATAGTTAACCTAAACTCCTAGATGAGCTTATTTAACCTAAAACTAAACTCTAAACTTATCACTATTTACCATGAAGGTGCCCTCGGCCCTTCAAAATTGTCAATATTCCAACCAAAAGAATTGAATCTTCAAATTATTAGCATTTTTATGCACACTAAAAGTCCTACCAAAGTTCTATCAAAGTCCCACTAAAGTCAAGCTTTTTGCTTTTTGAATAAAAGCAAAATTTTGACCTTGGTGGGACTCAAACCCCGAAAAAGAACACTCGAGTAGTTTTGGAAAGCAACTCCTTATCCATTAAGCTCATGGTTTCGCCCGCGACAGAGAAAGGCTTTGTTCTCTCCGTTCTCTCCGTACTCTCCGTACTCTCCGATATCTCCGTTTTTTTAAATTCACAATCGAAATTTATATTGAAAATTAAAAGTATAACTTTATCAGATCGGAAGCTTTGGAGTTGAATTTTTCAAAAGACTTTCTTCTGAACTGCTTCCTAATAGGTCAAAAAATTTGAGCTCGAGGTGGTTGTAAGAAGTTGTAAGAAGTTATAAAGCCAGCTTTCTAGCGCACTCATTATCAGTTTATTGAAATCAAAACTCGTTTTGCGAGCGCCAGACAAGGAGTGTTTACATGCTACATCTACATGTTTACATGCTATATCTTACATAAAGTACATCCTGTACATAAAGCACATAACGTACATAAAGTACATCCTGTACATAAAGCACATCCTGTACATAAAGTACATTCTGTACATAAAGTACATAACGTAAATAAAGCACATAACGTAAATAAAGTACATCCTGTACATAAAGCACATCCTGTACATAAAGTACATCCTGTACATAAAGCACATCCTGTACATAAAGCACATCCTGTACATAAAGTACATCCTGTACATAAAGCACATCCTGTACATAAAGCACATCCTGTACATAAAGCACATAACGTACATAAAGTACATAACGTAAATAAAGCACATAACGTAAATAAAGTACATCCTGTGCATAACGTACATAGAGTACATAACGTACATAAAGTGCATGAAAGAAAGAGCCTAATCTAGACGCCTAGACAGTTGAAAGGATCAGAGGAAAGCCCGCTTAAAGTGAAAGGAAAACCCGCTTAAAGTTCTCTAGTCAAAAACTTGTGTCTAGTCGATCTCTACAGTTAAGTCTTTGGTCACAATGATTGTATAAGATAAGTAAAATGTATTGTATAGGATAAGTAAAAGTATTGCATAAAAAAAAAACAACTCACATTGAAGCACAGATTGATGAGGAGTATTCGAAGCAACGGGCTGTGCTGGCGCGGTATTTGGGCAGCTCTTGCCAAAGCGTTCCCTAAAAATGAAAGTTATTCACCGAAAATTTTCTCCCCATACACAAAGCACAATTTGTTTAGTTTAGTCGAACACTGTTATTTCAACTACAACTTGAAAAGACACGGATTGCTATTGGCATTTTGGAAACTCCGAAAAACCCTTTGAAAAAAAACTTGAAAAAATTTTAAGAAAAGCAAAGAGAGCTCTTTCTGAGAAAAGGAGCTGAGTGAAATTAGCTGAAATTTTTTGTGGATGTGAAGAAAATGGCGGAAGGGAAAAGGGAAATGATCAAGATTGATCAATTCGGGAGTTGAAAAGCTGGTGATGTTTTGGGTACAATGAGCACTGATGACAATTTAGAGTTGTGAACGTTTGGTTTGTCCTAGCTCTAAAGTTGGGAATCTAGAGCTGGGAACTTAGAGCTGGGAACTTAGGGCTTGGAATCTAGAGCTGGGAATCTAGAGCTGGGAATTTAGAGCTGAGAATCTAGAGCTGGGAATTTAGAGCTGGGAATTTAGAGCTGGGAATCTAGAGCTGGGAATTCTTAGCATTAACTTAAAGCTATTAACTTAAATTCCTTTAAACTCATATGCCAAATTTGAAAGAGATTTAAAATTGACATTCAGGTCGAAGAAATTGACATTCAGGTCGAAGAAATTGACATTCAGGTCATCGTAATCTTCATCGAGATACTCGATTAGATCGATCTGGAAGCAATGCTAGCGCTTCGAAAGTCTCAAAGAGCAGTTGCAGCTTACGAGTGAAGCTTTAAACTTTCGAAGCTCCAAATGGAAGCTTCGAAGCTCCAAATACAAAGTGCATTCTACATTTATTAGATTGAAATTTAGCGTAAATAAGGATTAAACTCTAGTTAAGCTTAAAACTTAAAAGAAAAGGTCAACAGATTGAGCCAAAAATTCGAAATGACATGCGAAATGACCGAAAAATGCCGAAAATGTCGAAAATGCCGAAATTGACATGCGAAAAGGCACAAAGAACGCTAGAAAACAGTCTCCTTGTAAAAAAGCAAAAGCAAATTTTCATAACGGGCTCGAATTTGAGAGGTCTAGCTTTGGAACCGAGCGCTCTATCACCCAGCTCAAGACTGACGTGAACCCAGGCCCCGAAAAGTTCTCTATGACCCAAATAACCTCATTTCAGAAGCTTTAAACGTCTTTGGCAAAACAACATCTTTAACAAAACTTTATACGCTTATAACTCTTAGCAGATTTACATTTAGCAAAAACGGAGCACGTATTCGGAATCAGCGTCAAAATTCTGCGTCCAATTGTATGATCGTATGTCATTTGGCTTTAGCCTGTTGACCATCCCTTGTTAGTTATAGTTAACACGTTGACGACATTGTCACCTGATGCTGTCCATCACATATTCGTTCGCCTCGGACATTGTCACCTGATGTCAGGTGACATTTTTTGTCGAAAAAAAACAACGTTGTCCCATGCGATTGTTTGTACAAAAACGCCATTGTCGTCAACGTGTTAAGCTCAAATCCCATGGATTCACAGAGATTATCATCAGTGCCATTTCACAAGAAATTCGAAAAACCGTGAAAGCGCGAATGAGCGGTGTGAAATTTTAATGTATAGTGCTAAAAAGGTTTTGGCGAAAATGGAAAGCCGAAAAAAATCTTCTTTGGCCCACAACTTCACCTGGGCACACGGAGATGGGGCACAACAGCCGCCACACATAGAATAAATGGATAAAATTTGAATAAATGATAATTGGGAATTTGAAAACACTTGAAAATTGGTCGGTGGAAAAGGTGGTTGGGTTTCACTTACGCCTTGTTGTGGAGGGTGTAGGATGGGCCAGCACTGTAGGCTCGATTGGCTGTCGTCAAGGCAGTGAGAGACTTAGATTCGGAAATTTATATGAAAATTATAATTCTCTCTATAACGTCTCTATAACGGAACTCTATAAAGCGGAAAACTCTATATAACGGAATGAAATTTTGATCCCGGCCGACGCTAAGCTAAATATAACGGCACTCTATATAACGGAAAAATTTTTTGGTTTTTTTCATTCCGTTATAGAGAGTTGACTGTATATATAAAAGTATAGTTGACTCCTCACAAAGTTTCGTCTACTATTAAATTGAATGAGGTTCATCAATTAATCTAATCAAGCTTAAATTCACTACCACTTCCCAAGCACCATGGTAAAGTAGAGAAATGAAAGGGAAAGAGATTCGAACTGGGAATTGAACCTTGGAATTGAACCCTATTCTTCTGATCTTCTGACCTATTCTTCTGATTCTTCTGATCCTCAAATATTTCTCTTCATTTTGATCCCTAACTTAAGTAAATTAGCCTGTGAACGTTTTTAGATGACCTGGAAGTGAATATAGGAAATAGGGAGGGAAATTAAAAAGCTGTTAAAAAAATGTGTTAAAAGTTAGGTAGCTTATGTGTTATTGCTAGCAACTCATTTTTGTTTACTTCTTGCGCTTTTACTGTACCGATCATCTTATCATTTTAGCTCTTCTGGTCGATTTCAGTTATTACCGGATTTCCTCTAATAAACGCCCGACCAATTTTAGACACCTCGTGCTCAGCCCCATTTTGAGATATTTTTATTGTTAATATACCAAAAAATAGAAGAGATTAAGGGCTATCTTTTGGTATATTAAAATAAAATATCTCAAAATGGGACTGAGAACAAGGCGCCTAAAGTTGGTCAAGGCGGGGGGGAGGTTTAAACGCTTTCAAGGTTTAAACACCTCGTTCTCAGTCCCACTTTGAGATATTTTTTATGTTTAATATATTAAAAGATAGCCCTTAATCTCTTCTATTTTTTGGTATATTAACCTTAAAAATATATCAAAGTGGGACTGAGAATGAGGTATCTAAAATTGGTCGAGGGTGGGTGCGTTTATTCGAGCTAATACGGTAGCTTCTTTGTAAGCAATAAATTCCTATCTAGAAAATCAATACACCATAAAAATCGTCTGGAATTAAGGCCACACATTCGACAATCGCCCGTTTTTTTCCCCCAGATCTCCAATTGAAGAAACGAAAGTGAAGTGAAAGTAAAGGACTTCCGTCAAGGACAGGTCAAAGAGGCGAAAAGAGAAAAGACATCCGGCCAGTGTAGCGATGAGTACCAGTACTCTCATTTTGGGCATTGCTACTAAGAAAACAGGGGTGTAGCAATAAAAGCTTCTGGCGGTTACAAACACGGAGTTCAGAGAGATGCCCGCTGAAGACACGGGGGTGGAGAGGGGCGGGGAAGCTCCCCCTCAGTCTCTCTTTGCCGGCTCAGGCCGACTTCACCCTCGTCTCTCCTCAAAATCCAGCCTCCTTTAGCTAGCCGAAGATTTTCGATATCTGGTTTTGTCTTTCTTCTTCAAGGGATCACACTCACTCCTTCATACCAGAGACCGGTTGACCCTACCGCCCACAAGGGATACACCCACAATTGCGCAACTGTCTTAGCTTTCTTCTTTTTAGCTTTCTTTTCGAAGTCGAGAAGCTTTAACTGGTAAACCGGCTTTAACTGGTAAAGCTTTGCAAACATCTCTTTGTACTTAGCAAAGATCGGTATTTGTTTGACATGGGAAACTGGTAGTAAGAAAAGAAATGGCGTCCGATGTTTGGATAAGATGAAGGAAATCATCCTAATCGTTTCATGCGTTTTGGTTTAGAATCTTTGAAAATGTTTGAAAATGTTTTTTCATTCAAAAACAAAGTTTTTCCTTGATCAGTTTCGAATATTATGAGCCTAAAAGCTCTTATTTATCTCTTATTTATTTCAAGTTTCAAGTTTAGTTCAAGTTCTTATCATGAGATTTTTGATTTTTCTGATTTCAGCGCAAGATCAACTTTTTAAATAGGCATTTTTGAGTAAAACTGACCTCTAATTCTGACTCTCCATGTATTTTTCGTCTAAAAAAGTATTTTCGAAAAGATTAGGCTTAGCGCGCGCACATACACTACAGGACAATGAAGTATGATATTTGAAAAATGATCGTCACTTTCGCGCGTCTGCTTAACTCCCTTGTCTTTACCGTATTTCTAAATATTAATATTACCATTGTGTCAGCCCTTGAAAAGAGCTTTCAGAGAATGTATAACACTAATAGTTTAAACTCAAAGACAAGGGGGTGACAGACGCTGCGCGAAAGTGATGATCTTTTTCAAATATCATATTTCATTGTCCAGTACTGTAGCTACTCAAAAAAAAGTTCGGAAAAGGCTATTTTGACCGTTTTTGACCGTTTTTAGTCCTTTTTGGTCCTTTTTGACCTTTTTTTGAACTCTTTTAAGGAGTTGTGTGCTCATAAGAGCTTTTAAGCTCATAATATTAGAAACTGATCAAGGTACAACTTTGCTTAGTCGATATCTCACAAAGAGAAAAAATACCATCGTCTACCATCGTCTAAATGATTTTAAGCCCCTGCTGTATGTTTGCAGTAATAAAAATGGAGAGCTGAGCCGGCCATAATGTCGCGGGAAATAGTTTCCCTTCCTGTGCCTTTATCATGCCATCATCTCGCGGGAAAGTTCCCTCGGCAAAAGTTTCCCGCGGGAAAGATAATGGCGTAAGAGATTTCCCCGTCGGAAAAGTTTCCTGCAGGTTTCCCGCAGTAGGTTTGCAGTTTGCGCTGGAAATTTTCCATTATACAATTTCCCGTGGGAGAGTCAGCGGGAAATGGATTTCCTTCGGGAAAGATGATGGCCAGCGGGAAATTTTTGGATTTCCCGCGGCTGTTTTCGGCGACATTATGGCACCCGAGAAAGCATTTCCCGCTGGATTTTCCCACGGGAAATGTTTTCCGCGACATTATGGTCCGGGCTCTGTATTGAGTGCATCAGAGAGGGTGCGTTTATTTGAGCAGAAAGTACACCTTGTCAGCAGTCAAGTACCAAGAGACGATTTATAAGTACAGTCGACGCTCGATTAAACGATTCGCTTCGGACGAAAATCCTGTTGATATCGTTGCCGCTTTATCGTTTACAACTGGGATTATACAGGTTGGCTGGGCAGCTACGGAGCTGGCTGGGCAGCTACGGAACTGGCTGAGGCAGCTACGGAGTGCAGAGAATGAGAATGGCAATGACAAGAATGCTAGTCCAGTCGACGCTCGATTAAACGATTCGCTTCGGACGAAAAGTTTCGATTTAACGATTCTAAAACGTGTCCCAAATTTGTGTAGCTGCCCAGAACGGCTAACGATTGCGTTTGGGTAGGCAGCTACGCAGAAAACAAGAGGATGCTTAAGAATTTCAAAATCGTTGTATCGAGAGTCGACTGGAACTTCAAATTTTAGCATAACTTTGGAAACGATTGTTAACTAACAATAAGTGATTGTAAGCTATTTAAGTGCAACAAGGGTGAATTTCCAGTGATTTCTCTAGAAACCAGTAGCCCAACTTTTACCGTAATATCTGTAAGGATTACAGTACAATTTATGTATCAATTACAAATTAAATTGTACTGTATGGATCACAGTCCAATTTTTGTCTCAATTCTAAACCCCATCACCAGCTTCAGTGACTTAAATCATAGATTTCAAACATTTCTCCCAAGTCTCCAATTCCCAAATTTCAATCCTTGATTACAAGCTGTATGTAGTGCTTATTGTTGGTTTAGATATAATCTTTATTACAGCGATAATAGTTGGTTCAGTGGTTTGAGATTGGGAGAGTAGAGGCACTCCACGGCACACATCGGCAGCTCGTTCACATTGCTTTTATACGGAACTCGGGCGTTCGTCTCGTCTTCCACACAATGGAGTTGAACGGATAGCGACGCATATTAAATCTCGCACAATAGGCGTTCGTCCCCATAGGTGTCTAGCTGGCCATTTCCATACGTGGCAATCTCGATCACGAGATCGTTACGACACTGTATTTCATAATCGCTCAAGAAGGTCACTCTGGTGGAATCATGGAAATCATGGTAGAGAAATGGCTCATGATCTCTTTGCTCTCTTTTTTCATGATCATGATCTCTTTTCATCATCTCTTTTTCCAATTCACGCAATCAATCATCGAATCTGGCTCTCCTCAATATGCAAATCTAATAGTGAGAAATTCCTTTCTTGATTCGATCTGCCAAATCGCCAAGAAAAGCCACGAGAAATTTGACATTGGCTATTCAAATGGTATGCGATAAATCCTGTTTGTTTAGGATGGCGTGAGGCACAGTTGCTGGGGAATGTGAAAAGCGCTTTTTTTCTTGAAATACTTCAAAAATTTAGAGCTAGTGCACGAAACTATTTATGGACAGTCGTGCTTTGGAATTGTTTATGATATTTTAGAGCAATGTTGTGTGGTTTGAGCAATGCTACTATTGCACAACAACTCTAGAATGTAAGAATGCACAACAACTCAACTCTAGAATGCTTTGGAAACTTTGCAACCAGCTGGCTATATTGAATTGTTGTATACAGATGTAAAAACTAGATCTACAGTGTGTGGATAGGTATGTTTGAGGTTTGAGGTTTGAGGTTTGAGGTTTGAGGTTTGAGATTTGAGGTTTGAGTATTGAGGTTTGAGATTTGAGGTTTCTGTAGCCGGGCACGAAACCATTAATCTAGCCGATTAATCTAGCTCTGACGAGCTTCGAACTCTGACGAAGATACAGATCTCTAGATTAAGATACAGGACTCTTAGCCAGTCGGCTAGTCGGCCATATTTCTATCATCCAATTTTTGTCTATTTCAAGCGTACCAGGTAAACCATACCCATTCACTGAAATCTCGAAGCCAGTCAGCCTCTTCCCCAATCAAAATCTCGAAGTTTGCATTTTAATGCCATGCTCAATGGAACTTGTTTCACACTGTGAAGGCATAAAATTTCAAGAAAATTCTAAATTCTTTGATAAAAGGCGGCCGCCTGCCGAGAGAAAGCCTTTCAAGGGTAGATATACGAGCATGGCAAGAGAGTCGTCTATCAATGGATAGGGATGAATGAGATGAAGGAGAATGAATGGATGGATGGATGGAGAGATCTCGTTTTATCTTCTCTCCACATCTGACAGTCAGAAAAAAAAGGAGGGGGAAATACCGTTGAAAAGATGAACCGGATCCTTTCATCGCTCGATTTTTCTCTTTTTTTTGTGTGATGGTCAGTCATTTCGGGGGTGTCCGCTGCTCATAAACGCTCGAGCAGACGGCACTTCCAAAAAAGCATGGTAAAAAAGGGTGGAGTGTTGAAAATTTATTGAAAACATGAATTGAAATTAGTTGGGAATTGAAATTAGTCGCAAGGTACAGTAAATTACACATTGATTTACCAATTACAAAATGTTCTTTACAAAATTGCTTTGAAAAACGATCAAGACAAAACGAGAGTGTGTTCCTCTCAATTAAAGATTTTGCTAAAAAGTGCGCTAGAGGTTACCGTACTCCGGCTACTCTAGCATACTTTAGAAACACTTTAATCAAGAGTTACACATCAAGAGAAAATGACACATAAATGCTTAAAGCTCAATTGTTAATCAGGATCCTCAATCTCACGATACTTGTAATTCTCGGGTTTAGTCCTTGGAGTTGTCTCTCTATAAAAATTGTTGAAAGCTTGGAAGGCTTTCTCCACTGTTTTCTCCACTTCCCGTACTTGTCCTCGACCTGGCCCATCTGGGCCACGAAGATCTCGACGCCCTATTTCGGACAATTTCAGTATTCCACACAAGTACTCGATTCCAATGATTGCATCTCGACCAAGTGGGATGCTCGTGTTACCGATCTGAATAGAGCTTTATGTTGAAGATACAGGGTGACTCATAATTATACTTATTACCGTATTCTCTCTAATAGTAGTGTACTCTCTTATAGTATTGCGGTCCAGGAGGGGGTTCAAAAAATAGTAGTGCGCACTACTATTAGAGAGAATACGGTATCTCTTATTATTAACTATCTGGATCTCCTCAAAGCTGAAATTTTTCAAAAATCAAATTTGGACATTCAAACAAGGACCACAAAAGCAAAAAGTCCAAGATTTTTGAAAGGTGAAGTCTCCCAATTTCATCTCTGAATGGTCACCCAGCTCGCCGGATCTCAATCCGATGAATTATTCTGCCTGATCGGTCCTTGAGGCAAAAGTCTACTTAAAATTGTTGAAAATTTGAAGAAAAAGTCTTCTAAAAGCCTAGGATGATGTCGAAGATGCTTACTTGGCCGCCATTTCACATCTTTTCTAAACGCTTGACAGCGTGCTTAGCTAAAAATGGTGATCGCTTTGAATTTAATTGCTAATTTGTTGTTCATTAATATCAAATAAAGATTTTAAAACAAAAATTTCCTCTCTAAAGTTTGATTTTTCTCTTCCTACAAAGCTTTTTATTACTTTGCTTTTGCTTGCTTTTGCTTTTTGCTTTCTATTTGCTATCTGCTATCCATCTGCTATCTGCTTTTTATCTGCTATAATTATCCACTCTGTCAAATAATTTTCAGTCTTTTGTCGGTTACCTGCAAAGTCGGTTTTTGCTGACGACTCGGATCCATAGGAGCATCGTTTTTCCCACTATTTTGCATTGGTTGATAGCCGCCTAATGCAAGGCTATCGGGGGGCGGTGGAGGAGTGTATTCGGGGAACTTCAAGATGCCACTTTCTGGTGGCAATGTCAGGGCGAGGGCCTTCAAAAGGGAACGGGAGGCGAAATAACGTTTCCACTCCGATCTAGAATCTACAAACAGAAGTTTGAAGTTTGGATTTCATTTCACCCTGACACTTACCTTTTTCAGCCAAGTGCTCAAATTGGAGAGTAGTTCTTTTGAGTCCCAACAATTAAGGAGGATTTGATCCCAACATCTAAAGTTTGATTTTGAACCTCAGCAATTCAGACGTTGGAATTGAGATGTTGGAATTGAGATGTTGGAATTTAGACGTTGGAATTTAGATGTTGGAATTTAGATGTTGGAATTGAGATGTTGGAATTGAGATGTTGGAATTTAGATGTTGGAATTTAGATGTTGGAATTTAGATGTTGGAATTGAGATGTTGGAATTTAGATGTTGGAATTGAGATGTTTCATTGTTAAACCCCCACCTCCTAATCATAGCCTTTAGCACCTCGTTGCAGCCAGTCAATTTTGGACGTGTGTAACAAGAAGCAATTTGGATTTGGTCCTCCGTTTCATATTCGAAGAAAGGTTTTCTAAAAGGAAATAAATGATGAATTTGACTTACATTCTGTAAAAAAAATTACTGTCTATAGTTGAGCTGCCAGAGGATGAGCCCCAGCGCGTAAACATCGTTACTCGCATGCGTTCTTCCCGCTACTCCACGCTTAAATTACCAAATACTAGATTCTACAGAAGTCTTTATCTCATAAAGTTCACTTACATCTGGAGCTTTGTATCTTTTTGTGTAAAATACGCTATCAGTTGAGATCCCGTGCGGGCGAGTACTTCCAAGATCCGCTAATTTCACTGTCCGGTAGTTATCCGCCATCAGAACACTGGAAAAATTGCAAAAGCATTGTCTTTTTTTAACTATAAGTACAGTATGCTGATATAAAACTTCTCTCTTACTTATCAGGCTTTAAATCATTGTGCACCAGTCCTTTCTCATGAAGATAAACCAAAGCTGTGGTCAGCTGGGTAGCCCACAAGAGAATGTGACGTTGATCATAGATTAGGTGATGGATAATCCCTTTCTCTTTTTTCCCATGATAACTAAATGTTAAGTTTAAAGTAAATGAACAAAGTAAGTGAGTAAATGAACAAAGTAAGTGAGTAAATGAACAAAGTAAGTGAGTAAATGAACAAAGTAAGTGAGTAAATGAACAGAAGCTTAAACCCAGTCCGACCTACCATTTTCGAGAGATCCTTCGTCATGGTATTCAAAAACGATTGCGTCATATGCGTCAGAATGCTCGGATTTTACCGTGCCAAGCATCTATAAAAAGTACGAATGTAAAACTAGTAGTCTAGTAGTGTAATTAAGTCTGTAGAACAGCACTAGATACCGTGCTTCTAATAGAAGCCGAGCTAAAAAATTTATGCATTATTTATTTTGAGTTTTCGCAGCAATTAGTAAAGCAAATCCAATTTGTTTTTGTTTCTATAGATTTGCCTATGGAATGCGTGTGTTCTGACAAAGTTTCAGAAATTTTCGTTAAAAACTCGCAATTTTGTGCAACTTTTTCTCTCAGGGCGGGGCTTCAACAGTTCAATGCTGCTTCTATGCTGCTTCAACAGTTCAATGCTGCTTCAACAGTTCAATGCTGCTTCTATTAGAGGCAAGTAGGGCAAGTAGGGGTTATTTTCACTAGAAATCAATACATAAATGTCTTTAAAGTTATCTGTTTTTATCCAGAAAATCTACTAAAAGTGCTGCTTTTACCTTGACAATATTCGAATGTTGACAATCCCTCAAAAATTGCACTTCTTTTTGAGAAACCCGATGGAGAAGCTCAAGTTTGACGAATCTTCTTGGCCGCAGGTCTTTGACAGCCACTGTTTCACTAGAAAGAACTTTAAAATTTACAGAAATGTAAAATAATTTTAGTGTCGAAGTGGGATAAAAGCTTCCATTTCCTGTATCTCTAAGATTATTGGGAGTAATGTTTTGTAATTCTTTGAAAAGGTAACTTAGCAAAGCAAACTTAGAAAAGGTAACTTAGAAAAGGTAGGGCTCTACCCTTATATGCACCTTAGCAAATATTATTCACTAACTTGTCAATTGTTCTCTTTTTGTAGACAACACCCATTCCACCCTGGCCAAGTATCGTTGAAAATTCCTCGACGAAATCCCGAGCTTCATATTCTTTGAACGTTGAAATAATCGTAGCTTGTGACGCTTCCAAGCTTTCCATTCCAGCAATAAGTGTGAAAATTGACGAAACTTCCAAAGTTATGACTTCCTTATCTTTCAGTTGAAAATGCGCCACGTTTTTCTTTCTTTTTTTTTTAATTTTTCACGTATCAATAATTTTTGCGCAAGAAAATTGAAACGATTATTCAGAAAAAGAGTAAACAACTTTGTGCAGTGATAGTCGCTTTTAAAAATTCTCAAATAACGTTTGAGAATTTGAACACAAAATTGCGGGAGTGGGACAAATGCGACCTTTTTTTCCGCACTTAGCTCATTAGCGCACCTTTTTCCGCGTTTTAAAAAAGCTCTTAAAAGCTAATATTAACCAATTTCTATTCCAAAAAGTTGTTTTCTAGGTAATTTTAGGGCGTAGAATCGAAATTTTGGCATATCAGAGCTTGTGGAAGCGAACGGACGCAGTTATACAAAGAGAAAAATCAACAATTTTCTGTAATTTGACCTAGCCGTTTTGTCTTTCAAATTGGTTCCACACGCTCTGTTATGTCAAAATTTGAATTCGACACCCTCAGATTACCTAGAAAAACCAATTTTGGAATAGAAATTGGTTAATATTAGCTTTGGAGCTTTTTAAAACGCGAAAAAAGGTGCGCTAATGGGCTAAGTGCGGAAAAAAAGGTGCGCAAATGTCCGGGTGCGCAAAAAAAAGTCGCATTTGTCCCACTCCCCAAAATTGCTGTGAAAAAATCGTGGAGTTGGGGCAAAAATGATTTACATGCTTGCTACAAGATTGCTAAAAGATGGCAAAATTATATCGTAGGCATTTTCGACAAAGAATATTCAGTTAACACTATAAAACAAGCAATTTGTGCCAAATTTTTCACTTTTAAAATTTTGTCCAGTGTAGGCGAATTTCCCTAATTTTTTTGCGCAAATAGCAATAACTTTCTTCTGAGTGGGCCAATCTTCATGATTTTGGTTTCATTTTGTTGCACTTATTGAGATCTACAAAATGAAACCAATTGGTCCCAATGAAACCAATAAAGATTGGTCCACTTAAAAGAAGGTTATTGCGAGTTGCGAAAAAGATTCAGTTGCAGCAATTGGCCTACCCCATTTTCTCCTGTTCTGTCGAACGTCTTTTTTGGGGAGAACCCAAAAACCGCAAATTTTTTTCCGAGCCTTTTTATAACTCGACTTAACTCAATAACCTATGGCCGGATTCTTATGTTTTGATACCAATTTGTTGCACTTGACGGGAGCAACAAAATGGTACCAAAAACATACAAATCTAACCACGGGTAGTCAAGATATCAAAAGTTGGAAAAAATTTTGCGGAAATGCCCCTTTGCGGAAGAAAATTTGTGGTTTTTGGGGCCGTCCCCTTTTTTGTGTCTAATCGCCTATTTTTTTGAAAGCGCAGTTTATTTTGAACAAAACGTCGTTCAACCGTTTCTCTATCAACTTGAAGATTAGTTTACATCAAATTTTAAAAACCCTTTGCTAAAAGTTTGTGGGCTCAAAGATTTTTGGATGCGATTTGTTTTTATCGACAATACACTTCAGGGACGTAGTGACTCCATAGGTTGCAATTTCCCCTTTTTGAATCATTTGTCTTTGTTTCAATCTTGTTTCTAACCGTAAAAGAACTTTAATTTTAGGTTCTCTCAACTAATTTCTTGTTCATCGATAAATTTTGTAGTAATCAATGCTCAACGATTGCAAGCCCGAAGATATCATCGATGATAAGGTACATTTTGTGATTACTTCTTATCCAGTAGTTTTATAAGAAACTTTTGTCGTTTATTTCCCAAAAACTAAAAGTCATTAAAAGAATATATCGTAAATGGAGTACAAGTACGGGAAAGCTCTACCTATCTAACAATTTTAAGGTGTTGCCGTTAAATGATCTAGTTAAGGTCCCTTGCAAAATGTGGTATCTTTGTTTTTAGGATTCGACGACTCCGCCATTTACCCGGGAAGGGCTCATTCAAATCATCAACGAGGTCTTTGAGCGAAACATCGGCCACACGACCTATGACGTCGAGAAATCGGAGTCGTGGAATACCAAATGTGTTGAAGGTACGATTTTGGTCCGGTAGATTAGCAGCAACGTGTTTTGGCAAGGATACGGGGATAATAAAAATTGTTAATTGTTTCATGTTTTTGGCAGTAGCAACTTGTTATTACTTGTGAACGGTAATGTGAGCATTGCTAGTTAGTAGTTCAATGTGTTTTCAATTATAAATTCCTGTTGCACAATTCTTTTTCCTTTTAGAGATCACCTACAGATTGGTCAAGCATCAAGGGCCCTACAAGTACATCGTGGCCTCGGCACTCTTGCAAACTGGCAATGGATCGGGCCTCAATGTCTCGAGTGCGTTTTTCGAGTTTAAGCAATAAGTTATTAAGTTGTGCGCATTGTCTGCTGGATAAAAAAATTTTTCTTTTTAGCGGTGTCATTCTGGAATAAAAAAACTGACGTCTCGTACTCGCATCGTTGGGAGGGAAAACATGTGCTCGCCATCATCAACGTTTTTGCAGTCGCCTATTAAAGTCGGTTTTGTTAACGCAATGTGCTATTGCAAGTTCTTCGGTTCAGTTTTTTAAGTTCACTGCAATGTAGTGAGACCATACTTTATTCAAAGAACTCTATAGTTTAAATCAGAATGCATCTAAACATTTTACTTGCTCGCATTTAAGTTTTATATATTAACATTTCTTTAACATGATTCTTTTAGGTGTTCATCTCTTCAAGACGTATCGTTCCTATGGGTCAACTACTTCAATTCATCACCACGACACGCTGCATATAAACGATCAATTCGGTACTTTTTATTTGTCTTTATGTTCTCCCAAATTTTGATTGCTTCAAATTAATCGTGTTTGTGTTTTGTTTAAAGTGTGTGCCCATTCTATTTATACAATTTGTCGATTGCGAACTAAACAAAAACTTTCAATGAATCATTTAAAATTTATTGCAGCTTAACTTTTTCCTTGAATGCCATCTCAAAACAAGACCAATAGTACCAGGAAAGGATGAACCGAATGAAAAGGAATAGAGCTAAAAAGAAAAGGAAGCTAGCGAGAATGACGTCTAAAGAGTAGATTTCAAAAGTGTTTAAGTCTGGGAGATCTAGCAAGATGTCTGTGTTGGTGATAACATCAACCCAATACAATAGCTCCGCTTCGGCCTTATTCGGTTTATTCAAAATAATGTGTTGGAGGCCAAGTGCTCGTTCTTTGAAACTAAAAGGGTTTTGAATAATTGTTCAGCAAGATCATTTACCTCTTTTCTGTGGTGATCTCTACAAAAGCTTGCTCGAGTCTTTCAAAAGAAAACTCTTCTTTAGGTATGTGGACAGTTGTGCCATGTTTCTTGAATAGATGTGCATTTCTATAATATACGTTATGCTCTCTATAATCTATAATATAAGTCTATAAGCTATGCTTAATGAATCTTTAGATTGTATCACCTAGCCTGATCTCCGAAGCTGAATAGAGGAATGGCGATCGTGGGGATTCCATGTTGAACAGCTTCCATTAAACTGTTGTAGCCAGCGTGTGTGATTAGGAGGATGGATTTGTTGTTGGCTAAATTTTGAGTTAGGGATTAACTTGCCGAATCTATTTCTTAAAGCTTTCCAAAGAAGGCAAGGCTAAATTGAACTTTACGCTCCAAAAGGTTAAAACAAAAAGTCGAATTTTTTTCCCTCATTATTTTTGTGTTTTTTTGTGCATAACTAAGCATAGTAAAGCATAAAAACTGGTTTTGAATGTATTTTGGCTCTGGACCGTAAAGTTCAATTTAGCCGAAGGCAAAACTCTGTTTTTGCCCAAAGCTTCTCTCGTTGACGTAAGATTCATAAATATTCGTAAGATCCTTTCCTAGTTGTGCCTAGTTGAAAGCCTACCTACCGTAAATACTATAATAGTACCCCAGTCCCATAATGACGGTGCGAAGCGTTGCGTAGTCTAGCTTTGAACGAGTTTTTCTCAACACTGGTTTATGCTACAATGTTCGTTTGCGTATCAAAAAAATAGCTGAGATTCAGGGCTATTTTTTTGATACCAAAGACACATTTTTTTGATAGTACGGGTGCTTTGCAAAAAATGAAATACTAAAAAACTTTTGCGACTACGCGACTGTACGAGGGCGGTGGGGTACTATTACAGTATTTACGGTAGGTGCAGCTCTGGTTTACCTAGCAATGAGTCTTGCGGTATCCACGAGGCTCGAAAAGCATTCGGCGGCAAAACTAGATTTTCTTCACAACTCCATACGAAACGAATCTTTGGATGGTTTCTGAATTTTTAAACTTGATTTCCAACAAGACTTTCTACTTGAAAAGTTGAATGAGCGCATCTTTCCAGAATTTCGGCATATGCTTTGCAACCGTCCATGAGCCGAATGAAATGACAACAACTTTTTCGGGCATCGGTGATGAAGTTTTCGAATTCCTGTAAAATGGCTAAGATTCAATACCAAATTTGGGCACCAACTTTTGGTAATTCCTTTGTTTCCTTTCTCGTCCCCAAACCGCCGATGTAAACAACTTTTCTGGTTGTTGGGATGGGGAATTCGATGATTGGATCACCGCTGAGCATCACGAGATTCGCCTAATAGTTTTGCATGAATGAAATATGAGCTCTTGTCACTGTTTTGGGAAAATCAATGAGATTTGTGATGTGATTGCCGAGAAGTCTTCTCGCGAGTTCCGTTTGTCCGTCGGCTTGTTTTGAGAGTCGGAGATGACCGTTCAAGAACTCGACAAAGTGGTTGAGGGATCTTTGCAAGAAGCTCATTTCGTTTCCGGTTTGAAGCACATACGCTGAATTGGGTTGATTTCAAAAAAGCTTAAATATCAAATGCTTTTCTCGACTTTAGATGGATGTATTGGGTTGGTGAATTGAAAACTGCCGGTTATTGTCATATGTGACAGTTTGAGCACTTTCTTCAAAAGAAACCCATTTTGGTGTCAATGGAAAAGTTGTAGAGAATCAAAAATCAAGCTTATATCCTAATTTTCAGAACGATTCAAAAACTGGTTTTCAAGAAATGCCAAATTTACGCCAAAATTACGAATTTTCACAAAACTTGCATTTTAAGCGAAACTACTAAGTGTATCTTTTTGAAAATTTGGCTATAAGCTTAATTTTTGATTCTCTACAACTTTTCTATTGACACCAAAATGGGTTTCTTTTGAAGAAAGTGCTCAAACTGGGATCTCCAGTCTCCATCTCCAGTCCTCCATTTTTGAGTCTCACACTTGTCTCACACACAAACCAAAATCAAACCAAACCAATCCTACTACGAAAGAGGAATCAAATTGCCTGTAAAATGGGCAGAAGTCGTCAATAATAATGGAAATTATTTGGAATCAATTTATGGTTTTATGTTGAATAAATTTTAGTTCAAAGTCCCGCAGTTTTCAATTCACTAACCCAATATATGACTAAAATAGCTGATATAGAACAATCTTCTAGTGTAAAAATACTTGAAAAATCTAATTTTGTAGGTTTTGAGTCTTGAAAATTTCATAAAACATTACAAAAGTGGTCTTTTAGGAGAGAACAGAACTTTTCACGCACCCTATAGCTCCATCTAGTTCCCCGTACTCACAAAAAAACTCTTTCCACTTTAACAAAGTACCCAAAGAGTGTTTTACTGGTTTTTTTAGAAAATTTTTGAAAAGGAGTTCCTCAAGGGTCCTCCCGTAGATGTACACGAAAGATAACAACTTTAATACCCCTAAACCGTGCTGACAAAGTCCCGCAGTTTCACCAACCCAATAATTATACCTTCAATGGTAATTATACTTTCAAAGTGTTCCCCTAAACTCTAGTTGAATATCTTTTAATTTTATGTAAAAATTCAAACAAATAGGGCAGCTATGGAAGCTAGGAAGCGCAGCTTCTGTAGCTTTTTTCTGCGTAGCTTTTTCGTAGCTATCCCTTTTTTAGAAATTCCCCACGAAACTAGAAGTTATTCAGCTGAGCGGGTAATGGGGACACTTTGAAAGTATAATGGTAATTTGCTCACTTACATGGCAGCACACTTGTCGGAACGAATTGTCCGGCCGAATTGAGCAGTGCGGGATACGGTGGCAAGCTCGAGAAATAAATCCATTTACCAAAAATTCGATTTTTAGTCCGACTTTTAAAAGCAAAAACTCACTAATGTTCAAGTGTTGAATCAACGCCATTTGACAAAAGTCCATGTGATGATGGAAAGCCAAGTCGATTTTTTCCTCTTTCAAATGTTTGATCAAAGCTTGATCACTGAGGGTGTCTGAGAATCAATGATTAGGGAAGTGCAACAGGTCAAGATGGCCTTCTGTAATGAGACTCAGCTCATCTTACGCAGTTTTTCATGGAGATTCCGAATGTGCTTTCAAAATTGGCAAAACAACTTTCTGGCAAAAGTTATGAGCATTTGAAGTTTCGAGTTGCCTATAAAGCCTATAAAGTCCCTTTTACTCTGGAGAAGAAAGTATGCTGGTGGCGTAGTAGAGCCTTACTTTAAAGATGGCATATACAATACTTGCTCGAGCTCGATCCCTCTTGCCAAAAAAAACTTCTTGCCTCAGCCCGAAACTTTAAATGCTCATAACTTTTGCCAGAAAGCTGTTTTGCCGATTTTGAAAGCAGATTCGAAATCTTCATGAAAAAACGCGGTCGGATGAGCTAGGTCTCGTCGGATGAGCTAGGGTTACAGAAGGCCATCTTGACCTTTTTCGACGCCTCTTAAACTTTCTGCCTTTCTATAACTCTTTGGAATTTTTATTAATTGCTTATCCTTGAAATGCTTAAAATGATGGAATGCCATAAAAAGTTGGCTTTAATTATCAAAAAGGTTTTATTAATATAAGAGGAGAAACAAGAAACTTTGAAATGAGGAGAATCGAACCAGGATAAAAGAGAATCCCAAAAATCTCAATCCCAAAAAGCACTATCCCCTCGGTTTAAGAGATGGCGTGGAGGCCTCAAATAGAGGTCAAAAATGCAACCAAAACTTGTAAGCCAGTTATCTTGCGTTACAGGCTTCAAGGGCAGAAACTAACGGCAGATTCGAACTTGAATTGAAATTCGAAATTTTGGAATTCGAATGTGGCCGATTCTATAATATGGATTTGATCTCGTTCCACGTCAAGGCCACGGCCACGTCAAGGCCACGGCCACGTCAAGGCCACGGCCACGTCAAGGCCACGGCCACGTCAAGGCCACGGCCACGTCAAGGCCACGGCCACGTCAAGGCCACGGCCACGTCAAGGCCACGGCCACGTCAAGGCCACGGCCACGTCAAGGCCACGGCCACGTCAAGGCCACGGGCACGTCAAGGCCACGGGCACGTCAAGGCCACGGGCACGTCAAGGCCACGGGCACGTCAAGGCCACGGGCACGTCAAGGCCACGGGCACGTCAAGGCCACGGGCACGTCAAGGCCACGTCAAGTGCTTTCCTTTCCCTAGTCAGTGCGATTACTGTAGCTATTGCTAGCGTACAACTTTACAAAGCCCAATAACCTTTATAACTCTACTTAAGACTGCTCAATAGCTCTACTTACTATTGCAGATGTGCATACTGAGATCGAAAAACGTTGATGACATCTCGAAGCCTTCAAAAATCGAAGAATTCCGGAACATGTGCCTAAATTTGTTAAATTGTTTTACAGAATTTGTGGCACTTACTTGATTTTGACGTCTTCAAACGGGCGATAGATTTCATAATCATATCCATTGTTGGGCGTGAATGTTTTGATTTGGGCATGGATCAGTGATTCGACGGTGAGTTTCGAGTTGACAACGGGTCGCACGAGTAGTACTTCATGGCCTCCATCAGCTAGGGCAATGGCAAGTTTGTTGTTGAAAATTGCCTAAATACAGTGGACAAGGTTTTGATTGGAAAAATAGAGAAAATTTGCAATTTCACTAATTTGTGCAATTTCTTGGTGCTTTTACAATAGACTTGGCTTTTAGACTATCAGAATAGACTTTTGAACTATCAGAATAGACTTTTGGACTATCAGAATAGACTTTAGACTATCAGAATAGTCTTTCGACTATCAGAATAGTCTTTAGACTATCAGAATAGACTTTAGACTATCAGAATAGGCTTTTGGACTATCAGAATAGACTTTTGGACCATCAGAATAGTCTTTAGACTATCAGAATAGTCTTTCGACTATCAGAATATACTTTAGACTATCAGAATAGACTTTTAGACTATCAGAATAGACTTTAGACTATCAGAATAGACTTTTAGACTAACAGAATAGTCTTTAGACTATCAGAATAATCTTTAGTCTATCAGAATAGACTTTTATAAAAACAAACTTTCATAAAAACAAACTTTCATCATTTATCTTTCATTTTAGATCAATTCTCTAGAATTTCCAGCAGCTCTAGAACCCAATTTTTCAGCTTCTTTACCCAACCTGACTGTTTGAGTGCTCAAATGTAAAAATCGCAATTTTAGAAGCAGAAATAGCATTGATTAGAAAGCATAGCAATATCCGAAATCGCATAGTAAAACCGGAAAAAGCAGGAATGGCTTTTCTTATCTCTTTTTCGGGCTTCGGAATTGGAGATTTCTTTGCAATTCTTTTTTTTTTTAAGAATTGAGCGATATCTCGAATTTTTGCCGACATTTTGATGATTCATCAAAAGCTTTTTTTTTGCTAAGCGTCTGCTTCCCAAAAGTGTCCGCATCACCATCAAAAGTCGGCCCATTCTCAAGTTGGATGGGAAATTCATGGTGATCGGAAAATGCTGATCGACTTATCCATAGAGTTTGAATCGTAAAAACGAAGTTAAGAATCGAGATGAAGTTAAGAATAGCTTTGTTAAAATATTAGGTGTGTGAAAAAAGTAATCCACGTTTTTAACGTTTATGCGGTATCCATTTGTCCAACTTTTTGATAAAATTCATGGCATTCAAGCGTTTCCTTACGGTTGACCCATCACAATTTAATGTAAGGCCTATTTCTGAAGAGGTTGAACGAGGGTTTTCGAGAAGACAGCGTCTAATTTGGTCATCAGAACAGGTCTCAGGGCGACCGCCACGTGGTTCATCTTCTAGGCTTTCATTACCACCATTGAATCGTCGGAACCAAAACCTAGCGGTATCATCAATAACCGCGTCTTCGCCAAACGCATTCCGAATTCGACGTGCAGCCTCCGCAGCTTTCAACCCATTTTTGAACTCATAAAGCAAATTTGACCGAATAACGATACTTGTGTATACCATTTTCAAACTAAAATGAAAGTAGTTTATTGTCGTCCTTTTAACAAAATAAATATATCATTCGAAAGAGGAAAAAAATAAGCTTTTAAACGATATATTAGGTTGATGCATAAGTGTTTTTGTTCCTTTTCGTCTGTCGTTTCAAGCCAACAAATGCACGAATTAAACTACGGTTGATTTCATTAGAAAAAGCAATTATTTTTCTGCAAAATAACATTAAAACGGGTTTAAAAATATTTAATGCCTGGATTTTCTTGAGAGTATGAAGTCGGGTAGTCAAAAAGGGCTAACTCGATGATGCGGTTTAGACACCTTAGCTAAAGAAAACCTATCTTCGTGTCAATAGATAAAAGATAGAGAAAAAAAACGTTTGATATTTCGCCAAAATTTCGGAGAAATTCATTCAGCCAATTTTTCCGTAGAGTTTTTTATAGATTTTTACGAAAAAGGCGTTTTTCACTCTCGAATTTGCTTGAAAGTGAACCGAAATTCATTTAAAAAGATGCTAATTCAACAAAAAAACACTTTTTTTATAGAGCAAACTATAGATTAATTCGTGAATTTGTTACTTTTTAACAGAAGTACGAAAAAAACGAAAAGACTTATGCATCAACCTATTATATCGTTAACAAAAAAATTAGAAATTGTTTAGATATATACCAAAAATCACATCGTTTTACAAACTTTACGCCTATTGCTACTAAACGTCCAATCAGCTGCCAAAGTAGATACAAACTTCTTCTTGTGAAAAGTGTTCCAGTCACAATTTGTTTAAATTTTTATTTTCAATAAATACCGGAAGAAAAAACGGGTGCACAAAAAAATGTCACCTCCCTTACTGCCTCCTTTGCTTGATAACTGCCTGAATCTCGTGGCATCGAATCATCAAATCCTCAAGATTTGAGGAGAATTTTTCCGCCATTCGCTTCGATGATACAAGCTCAACCTTGGTCGCAAATGTTTGCCCTTCAGTTTACCCTTGATGTCGACCACAAATCTCGATTGTTGAGTGGGCTGGGGGGCAGCGACGGTGACGAAGCGCATCCGGAACGAGCCTTCCACGTTTGAAAGTCGGCCCCCTTCTATCAACATCTGGGCTTTGACGGAGCTTATCTTGTACAACCCTCCTTGTCCATATTCGTGGTCGCAATGGAAAATCATTCTAGGATCGTCTTGTACCGCTGGGCCTTCAGTTGAGTTGAGAAAGACGAGCGGACCTGGTGAACTTCAGTTATCGCTCCTGAAAAAACAAGATTAGTGACATAGGAACAATCTTTTACCCCATAGCATAATCGATCCGCCACCAAATTTGACTGTCGGCCGCGTATTGATGTTATGGCTTGTCCAACTGGTCTCGGATTATGCTATGGGGTAAAGACTTGTTCCCTTATGTCAACTAATCTTGCTTTTTCAGAGCGATAACTAGAAGTTCACCAGGTCCGCTCGTCTTTCTCAACTCAATCTTGAAGGCCCAGCGGTACAAGACGATCCTGGAGAATGATCTTCTTCCATTTGCGACCACGAATATGGGACAAGGATGGTTGTTGTACATGGATAACGCTCCGTGTCACAAGCACCAGATGTTGATAGGAAGGGTCGGCCGACTTTCAAACGGTGGAAGGGCTCGTTTACCGGGATGGTTCGCTGACAATCGTGTCAAACTCGTCGCTGCTCCACCTACAGCCCGGATCTCAACGTAATCGAGCATTTGTGGTCGCACATCAAGGGTAAACTGAAGGGCAAACGATTTGCGACCAAGGTTGAGCTTTGGTACTTCATTCGAAGCGAATGGAGGAAAATTCCTCCTCAAATCTTGGAGGATTTGACTGATTCGATGCCACGGAGGATTCAGGCAGTTATTCAAGCTAAGGGAGGCCCAGCTAAGGGAGGTTCAAGCTAAATGTGACATTTTTTTTGTGCACTCGTTTTTGGTGTTCTTCCGGTATTTATTGAAAAATAAAAATTTAAACAAATTGCTGGAACTTGAACACTTTTTCACAAGAAAGTAGAAGCTTTTTGCTATCTAAAACCTTTTGACAGCATAGAATTTGGAACACGTTTAGTAGATCAAATTTAGGCGTAAAGTTTTGTAAAAACGATGTGACATTTTTTTGTGCATGGGTGTATTTATTTAAACAAAATAAAAATAAAAAACGTGGATTACTTTTTCACACACCTAATAGAATAACGTAAATTTAGGAATGTATCGAAAAATTTGAATCGACTTAGAATTAGTTTTAGTTTCGATTCTCAAAGTTCTCTCGATTCTCAAAGCAACAAAACAAATGAGTGCCCGTATTTCGTGTCGTTTATTGGATTTGATCCCTCAAATCAGCAACCAAAATTTTTAAGCGGAGAGAGCGATTTTTGGTGACGAATCAAAGTCGAGTCACGCACTAAAATGCGAAGATTTCTCATTGAAATCACCCGCCCTTTGCCCTTTATCACTGGCAAATAAAAAGACCAAAGCAAGTTCACCAAAAGCGCTTGTACAACATGTTCTTTCCACTGTTTATCGCCTTGTTTTCCTTCAAGAAGGTATGTTGCTGAAAATTGATTTTAAATCATTTCAAGCTCAAATTATTTCAACTATTTTAGCTGAAAGCCTTGACAAATTGATTTCTTTGACAAAAATCGATGGCTCATATGCGATGTCCGGGTATCAGTTTCGAATGTATGAGGTGAGTTTTGGGGGAGGGGGTTTGTTGTGAAATGTTGCATGTTTGCAAATTGCTAAATATGAATAGTCGCCTAAAGATGCTATGAAAGCTATGAAAAACAAAACAAATGAACTACCCTAAAGTCTCGAGTATAAGTTGATCCGAGTATAAGTTCTGCCTTAATTTACATTCGCTTTAATTGCTTTGAATTTCTTTTTGTTGGGTTTTTATACATTTTTATTGTTATATAAACTTTTATTATTGTTCTTGGAGCGCGGGATACTACAGGGTGACAGCCTATCACCATTGCTATTTGTTATGTGCATGGATACATCCAGACGATAGTGTTGAAGAAGACGCTGGAAAGCATCTCTTTCGACCGTCGACGTGGACTTTGGCCGGATGAAGAGGCCAGGGAGGGCCATGAAGAGGCCAGGAGGGCCATGAAGAGGCCAGGGAGGGCCATGAAGAGGCCAGGGAGGGATCCATAAGACTGAGCACTGGAGAGGAGCAGGGCGGACGCGCCGAGCCACGCCCGGAGCAACAAATAACAGCATAAAATTGCTATAACCCTCAATAAATTTACTTCTATTATTGTTCTTGTTAACTGTTAACTTAAAAGCAAAAAGTTATGCTGCAGCGGGGTTCGAACCCTCGACACCCGCACCGAGACAGCCGTCAATTTGCATGCGAAAAACAAAACAGAACTTATACTCGCGACTTTAGGGTACTATTGTAATCTTAAAAAAGTCGCTAACCTAGTTGGGTTGATGGATTGAGAAATTGACACCAATTAATTTCAGCTGTTCTTATACTGATTCAGAAATTAAACCAGCAGAAAACCGAGGCATTGATTGTCTCCAAAAACAAAACGAATTCCAAACGCCAAACTCGGATTTGAGCCGGACAGATGTACACACAGTTGACCAGTTTTCCAACAATTGGCCTACTACTACTACTATTTATAGTTCAATTTCAAATTGAAAATAAAGCAATACTTGAGCCTCAAAAACTAGCTTCAAACTAGCTTCAAACTAGCTTCAAAACTAATTAACCCTTCACATAAAGCACCTCTAGAAAATCATCGTTGAAAACAAAGAGAATCCGAATGGGACAATTTACGTTTCATCCGCCACAATTCACACTCCAGCTAACGAGACCGATCCACAAGTCTGGATCACCGATGATGTCGGGAACTACTCGTAGGTTTTTTCTAAACAGTGAACTGATAAGAGCTTATAAAATCCTCAACTAAAGTTCAATATTTAGAGCGCTTCAAACTGGCAAACGCTTCTTTGGCCCGCGAGTAACATTGTCGCTTGGAGTGGATCGAAATCCCAACTTTGTCATTCATTTCATTCGAAGCGATGAAACGAATCGTTGGTTTACTTTCAAGCTATCAAAATTTGAGCCTGTGAAACTACAACAGAGTACAGACTACAATAAAGTACAGTAGGATACAGCACAGTAGAATACAGTACAGTACAGTACAATACAGTACAGTACAGTACAATACAGTACAGTACAGTACAGTACAGTACAATACAGTACTTAAAGAGCTACTGTACAGTGCACTTAAGACTTCTTATAGTACTTACAAAGTAACAGATCTTATATGAGATCTTATAGTAGCAGTTTCGTTTTTTTAGGCTGTGGAAAACTTCTATTAACAATAAGATAAAATTGTAGCTGATTCTATTCTTCAGGTAACGCAAATATCACCGTGGCTGATGCACTCACTTCGGTCGATGTGGATGGATTGACGTGGAATGTTGTGAGCTGTAAGTAAATGAGATCTTTGTCTTTTTTAAATCACTCAACAACACTGCTGAAAGTCTACAATTTACCTTTAGTATACAATTTACCATTTTCTTATACGTTTGTCTCAAATGAATTCACTCCAAACCCAACTCTTGAGTGCCAAGTGACGAATATGCCGGTGGGTTTTTAGTCAATGATAGAATGATAAGTGAAATTTTAATTCTGCTAGATTTAATCAAGCTTTAGATTAACAACTGCACCGTTGACATGTACCTCGGCGGACGTCCGAGCGAGGAGGGGAAAGAAAAATATCGATTAGCTAGTTTTACGTAAGAGATTTCAATTTAACGTTTCAATGTAACGTTGCAATTTAACGTTTCAATGTAACGTTTCAATTTAACGTTTCAATTCAACGTTTCAATGTAATGTTTCAATTTAACGTCTCGATTTAACGTTTCAATTTAACGTTTCAATGTAACGTTTCAATTTAACGTTTTAATTTAACGTTTTAATTTAACGTTTCAATGTAATGTTTCAATTTAACGTTTCAATTTAACGTTTCAATGTAACGTCTCAATTTAACGTCTCAATTTAACGTTTCAATTTAACGTTTCAATGTAACGATAAAGGAATGAATGAAATTTCAGAAATGAAACAATTGGAAACTATCGAACGAGTTACGTTTACGGATACGCGGTCACATTTCTCGTCCCAGCCAATTGTAAGGCCGATTATGTGTGCCGAGGGAGAAGCTGTAAGTGGAAAATTGTGGCATCATAGGATAAGCTCTTTGCTGGAGTGCTTTACAGGAGATATCTAAATACACAGTAGTAAGGCTAATTGATTGAATGATTTTGACGGTTACCAAGTGCCTCAATTCAAAAAACAAAGCAAAAAAAGCATTGCCTCAATTCTAAACAAAGCTCAAACCACCGTAGATAAACATTTCAGTAAGCAAAAGTTATTCATTTATAATATAAAAGCACTTGCGACGTTTTTTCGAGAAAATTCTGGGTTGACGCTTTAAAGCGCGGTAAAACTACCGTACCCCTCGAATAAAAGACAGCACGAAATCTCATTTTTTTTTTGTTCATTTCATTTTATTCTTTTTGGGTTTTTCTGATTTGTTCTGGTTGTTTTTGCAGAAAACAAGAAGAATAAAGCTAATTTACGTTTTTAACAGTATTTTCTGTGGCGGAAACTTTATTTGTAGAGTTTTTTTAAACCCACTTGCTTCCTGACGAGCTACTCTACGGACTTGATGCAAACGAATGCTAAGTTAAGTGGTTTTTATCATTTTCTATGGCGGAAACTTTGTTTTTGTGAATTTTTATTTGAATAGAAAATGATAAAAACCACTTAACTATGGTGAAAGCTTTATTTGTAAAGTTTTTTTAAACCCACGTGCTTCCTGACGAGCTACTCTACGGACTTGATGCGATCAAGTCTAATGTTTAAGTGGTTTTTTTTCATTTTCTATGGGGGAAGCTTTATTTGTAAAGTTTTTTTAAACCCACGTGCTTCCTGACGATCTACTCTACGGACTTGATGCAAACGAATGCTAAGTTAAGTGGTTTTTATCATTTTCTATGGGGGAAGCTTTATTTGTAAAGTTTTTTTAAACCCACGTGCTTCCTGACGAGCTACTCTACGGACTTGATGCGAACTAATGTTAAGTTAAGTGGTTTTTACCATTTTCTATGGCGGAAACTTTGTTTTTGTGAATTTTTATTTGAAAAAACGTTGAAAAAAACGCAAAAAGAATAAAAGGAAACTAAGAAGAATGAAAAAGAATGCGTTTGTTTTTGCAGGAAACAAAGAGGACAAAGCTAAGTTACGTTTTTAAAAGTATTTTCTGTGGCGGAAACTTTATTTGTAGAGTTTTTTTTAAACCCACTTGCTTCCTGACGATCTATTTTACGGACTTGATGCAAACGAATGCTAAATTCGCCACGAAGCCATTTTTCGCTTAAATGGCCATTTGGACGACAGAGTTCTATGCTAGCTGTCGATCGGAAAATTTTTACTCCGGTTTTTTTGGAGTGCGGAATTCGAATCCGGTTTTAGTTTTCAATTACAGTAAACCCTAAGGCTGGAAATAGTAGTAGCACGTACTTTAACCGGAAAATAGGTTAGAACAAGCTGAAAACGTTCACCCGGCGGTTTTCCGGGGTTGGAAAACCGAATTCAGCCGAAATACTTACGCGAAATATCAATGGAAAACCGTAATACCTCCACAAACACGACATTTTATGTTGGTAAAGCAAAGCTGGGTAATTCAACCGAAAGTGATCAAAATGAAGAACGTTTTACGTTTATAATGCATATCAAAACCCTGTGCCAGAAGCCGCGCGATTACGTAAACATAAAAATTTTCATTTTTTACATAAGCGCGCGCCCTCTGGCACACAGTCGAATTTGTTAAGTGGTTTTTATCATTTTCTATGGCGAAAGCTTTGTTTTTGTGACTTTCTAATCGCACTATCTTTTATACATGCAAATTAGCAGCATTAAAGCGCCAAACCCAGGATTTTCTCGGAAAAAGGTTGCAAGTATTGCAAGTATGCAATCTAAAAGCACCGGCGTAAACCGTAAAGCAACTCATTTTTCTCATTTGCTCGCACTGTCATTATTCCAATTGTTGGTTTGTAAAATAATCTTAAATCATGCTTACATTGTCTTCTGTTCTCTCCCTTTCATTGTTTTCTCACCACGGTTTAATTTCCCAAATTTGAGGTGACGATAAACACTTGTACAACTTGACAAATCTCTGCAACTAGAACTCTAAGCATTCTGATTATTCTAAGCATTTGGCTTGCTCATTTGATTAAAGCTATTTGATTGCTCAATAGTAACTATTTGATTGCTCAATAGCAATTATTTGATTGCTCAATAGCAACTGTTCGATTGCTCAATAGCAACTGTTTGATTGCCCAATAGCAATTATTTGATTGCTCAATAGCAACCCCGCAACATTAAGTTGCAACAATAACAGCAATAAAAACAGAGCAACTTACTATAGGGCTAGAGGCCAAAATTTGCTGTTGTTCTGTGTCTGAAGTGAATAGAAAAATTTTGACATTCAAGGAACTTTTCAGATGTTACTGAGACTTCCCCAGATGAGAACTCAATGGGTTTCTTCATGAGTGCTGAGTACCCGGGTGTGTTTGATACAGAGCATCGAGCTGGTTCGGATGGTGCTTGGCTGAAAAAGGCCGAATGGACTTGTAAGTGAAAGCCTAAAATCAAGAAATATTATAAGTAACAAGAAATATTATAAGTTCTACTCAATATCAATAGATCCATCAAACGTCACTTTCTTTGTGCAATCGGTGGACACTGGGATCGGTGGAAGCTTGGGGATTACTGTTGCTGGGAAATATAATTTGTTAGTTCAAGGGTTGCGGTTGCTATATGAAAATACGAAACATTTAGCTCTGGAACAATAACAACAACGGTCACCACTTCGGAAGTTGCAAAAGGGATTACGGTAAGCAGATTAACTGGCTTAAATTTATCAAGTTGTTGAATGAAATCGGTAATTTGATACGGTATCCGCTCTTGACGCTCTTGACGCTCTTGACAACAACAATGAGCTCACTTCAAAAATACCCAGCCAGAAAAGCCCGTCGTTAGGCAATTAGGCAGGTTTTTTGGCTGGTATGTTGATAAATAATAGGTTGGTTGATTGACTGGTTGATAAATAGATTTCCTCACAATATCCAACTTTCAGATTGACTGGCAACCATCAGACGACGTGAGATACGGCTTCTTGACTAGATGGTCGTCTTATCTAGCTGATGTGCCCACTCCACCATCGACAATCACCACATCTCTTGATTCAGCCACACACACAACCACTCTATCAACCACCACAAAAACAGTTTCCATTCTTTCACTTGGCAAATCCTTGGCAATTTTATTTGTTTTCATGATGATTCGTGGTTAAGTTTATTGATTGCTGTGGATTGTTTAATTGATTGCTGTGGATTGTTGAATTGTTGCTGCTTTAATGATTGCAATTTTTCTTTGATCTTTCCAAATACGGGCTAAATAAAGAGTTCTTTCACACACACAAGATGAATGCTTTAACTTTAAAGCTGTAGATGCTATATAAACTGGTACTTTAACACGTTGACGACAATGGCGTTTTTGCACAAACAATCGCATGGGACATCAGGTGACAATGTCCCAGGCGAACGAATATGTGTCAGACAGCATCAGGTGACAATGTTGTCAACGTGTTAACTCAGTCGCGACAATTTGCCCCACAAAGTTGGACAGCCATGTTAACTCCGCCTTTTTTTCGGTCTTGCCTTTGGCAATCTATGAATTTTGCTCGTATCTTAGCCGGGTTTTTTCCAAAAAAACGTCGAATTTGTCTCGAAATCAAATTTTCTATCGAATGAAAGCAAATTCAACGTGTTTCAAATAACCCCGGTCAAGGTACGAGCAAAATTCGTAGATTGCCAACGGCAAACGGATCGAAAAAGGAGCGGAATTATTGAGTAATGTCAATTGAGTAATTGAGTAATTATTGAGTGAGTAATTATTGAGTAATTATTGAGTTATTGAGTAATTGAGTGGTTGAGGAAAAAGTGATGTCGGTTTTTGTCACAAAACTGTTTATTGATAAAAATATAAACAAACGCAGATCAATCAATGAGATATCCTTCATTATTATTATTACTTGTTCCCCATAAGAAAACTCTTCAACAACCGAAACAAAAAATAATCTGATGGGACCAGGTCCGGACTATAAGGTGCGTGGGGCGGTCATTTCAGCTCCGGTCCTTGAACGATTTCCCCAACAAAGCACAAGCACAAGCTGCACAACAGAGCACAAGCTGCACAACAAAGCACAAGCTGTTCACCGGAATCAATTCAATGAACTCCTGCGTCATTGTGCTCTTGCAAGTTTGCTTTCTGGTCTTCAAAAAGCCATTGCTGAGATCAGGATACACACAAAACTCCCCCTCAATTCCTGGTAGACAAGGGAGTTTTCTGAGTGACGAATCGACGAATCATCGACATTAAAACTTGGAAAATTCCATTGAAACCTTATCGGCAACAAATAAAAGGCCAGAGCACAGTCAACGGGAAGAAAAAGAGAAATTTCACTGTCTGCAAAATGTCTGCAATGTCTCTGTTATTGTTTTTGATTTTGTTACATCAAGGTTTGTTAGTTTATTATTTTTATTATATTAGTTATTATACTAACTATTCTATTAGTTATTATATTAGTTATTCTATTAGTTATTCTATTAGTTATGATATTAGTTATTCTATTGGTTAGTCTATTAGTTATTATATTAGTTATTATATTAGTTATTCTATTAGTTATTCTATTAGCTATGACATTAGCTGTGGAAGCTTTCCCTATCCCCTTCAAAATCTCAACATTTTTCCACTGGTAAATTTAGTTTCTCTTTGGTAATTAACAATATTCCTATCAATTACATTAGTAAATTAGATTTTGTTAGAGATTTAGGTGTCCACATCTCTCCCCCTTTTAATTTCACTAAACATATTGAAATCATTTGTCGAAAAGATTCTTTTGTTTCTAGCCGTATTCTCAAATCAATTGTTCATCCTAACCTAAACTCTTACCGCAAATGCTTGACGACTTATATCCGGCCCATCTTAGAATATGCTTCTATTGTTTGGTCTCCCCGCGCACAAGTCTTTATTGAACGCTTGGAGAAAATTCAGAGGAGGTTCACAAAAGTCGCTTTATGGAAAATTGACTATTCTAAATATTCTAGCTTTACTTATGAGGAGAGACTTGCTTTTTTTGAACTAAAAACTTTACAGCATCGTCGCTTTGTCATTGATTTAGTCGAAACTTTCAAAATCCTCCGTTGTAAACAGATTAGCCCTTTGTTTATAGACTTTTTCAAATTTAAACCGCGGTCAGGGCCCAGAAGTGGCTCATTCCTTTTGCAAATTCCCTTTGCTTCCAATGCCTCTTTATCAAATTCATTTCCCGTTAGAGCCGCTAGATTATGGAACTTGCTCCCAAACGACATACGAGAAATTCAGTCGCTTTTCATATTCAAGAAACGTATCGATGCTTTAGATCTAGTGGCTCTTTGCCGTAAGTATTAGGTTGATGCAAAAGTCTTTTTCATTTTTTTCGTACTTCCGTTAAAAAGTAACAAATGCACCAATTGAACAACGGTTTATTGCATTCGAAAGGCCAATTATTTTTCTGCAAAATGACATTAAAACGAGTTTAAAATGTCTTATGTCTAGATTTTTTTTGAGAGCCTGAAGTCGGGTAGTCAAAAAAGGCGACGGCTCGATGATGCATTTTAGACGCTTTAGCTAAGGAAACCAATCTTGATGTTAATAAATAAAAGATAGAGCACAAAAAGTTAGATATTTTTTCAGATTTTCAGAGAAATTGATTCAGCCAATTTCTTTATAGAGGTTTTTATAGATTTTTATGAAAAACCCGTTTTCACTCTCGAATTTGCTTGAAAGTGAACCCAAATTGACTTAAAAAGATGGGAAATTGAACAATAAACACTTTTCATTCAGAGCAAACCATAGGTTAATTGATGACTTTGTTATTTTTCAAAAGAAGTACGAAAAAAATGAAAAAGACTTTTGCATCAACCTAATAATTGGCTTATTGATTTCAGTATGTATTGTATGATTAAGTATCACTGTGCATTTCTCTATGATTTCTTTCACTTTATCGTTTGAATAAAGTATTATTATATTATTATATTAGTTATTACATTAGTTATTATATTAGTTATTCTATTAGTTATGATATTAGTTATTCTATTGATTAGTCTATTGGTTATTCTATTAGCTATTCTATTAGTTATTATATTAGTTATTCTATTAGTTATTATATTAGTTATTACATTAGTTATTATATTAGTTATTATATTAGTTATTCTATTAGTTATTCTGTTGGTTATTACATTAGTTATTATATTAGTTATTCTATTAGTTATTCTGTTGGTTATTCTATTAGTTATTACATTAGTTATTCTATTGGTTATTCTATTAGCTATTCTATTAGTTATTACATTAGTTATTATATTAGTTATTCTATTAGTTATTACATTAGTTATTCTATTGGTTATTCTATTGGTTATTCTATTAGTTATTCTATTAGTTATTACATTAGTTATTCTATTGGTTATTCTATTGGTTATTCTATTAGTTATTCTATTAGTTATTCTTTTAGTTATTATATTAGTGAAAGGCGGTGCCAGATATTTTCAAGTGAAAAAGTTAGATTTAGAGTTTTTGGAATATCTTTTTGCGGATTACAGTAGATAAAACAAACGAATAGTTTTCCGTTTCGTCAACAATTCGAGCTTGTGGTTTTGTGGAACCGATTGCTGTTGAAATCGCAATTTAGTTGCTGTTTAGTAACCCTAAATTTAGCGTTTAAGCACAGCTTTTTTATTAGCTTTTTAGCTATTAGTTTTTTTAGCTTTCTACGGCTTAATATTGTCTAGTATTAATATTAATAGTGTGGCTCATTGTCCGCGCAATCCTGGCCTAATATTGCCGGACATCAAACTTAGAAAAGTTTAATCTTGAGTCTTGAGTCTTGAGAACATAAGAATTAGAAAATCCTCATCTTCTCAAGACTTTTCAATTTAGTTCAAAGTGTTGACAAGGTGATCTCATTGACAAACATCGATGCCTCCTATGTGATTTCCGGTTACCTATTCCAGACATACACAGTAAGCGTTTGAAACTTTCAATTCTCGACAATAACTCACTCAAAAATCGATAGTCAATGTTGAATGTTCAATCGAAAATTCGAACTTTTCAGAATATCATCGTCGAGAACAAGGATAATTCGCGCGGATTGATTTGGGTGATTTCAACAGCAATCGGTGCCACACAACCACAAGCTCGAATTGTTGACGAAACGGGAAACTATTCGTTTGTTTTATCTACTGTAAATACTGTAAAATGTCTATATGTCTTTGTCTATAGGTTTCAAAATGTCTATACTGTAAATACTGTAATAGTACCCCACCGCCCTCGTACAGCCGCCTAGTCGCAAAAGTTTTTTAGTATTTCTCTTTTTTTCGAAGCGCTCATACTTTCAAAAAATGTGTCTTTGGTATCAAAAATAGCCCTGAATCTCAGCTATTTTTGATACCTAAGCGAGCATTGTAGCATAAACCAGTGTTGAGAAAAACTCGTTCAAAGCTAGAGCTACGCAACACTCCGCACCGTCATTATGGGACTGGGGTACTATTATAGTATTTACGGTAGGCACATAATCAAACCGTAGGTCAAGGACCGGAATGAGAAGATCTTTAAGGATATTCAAATATCAAATAGAACATTGAGACGTAAAGTCAAAAGGAGAATGAGAAACTTTACATAGTCAGATACAGAACCAATCAGTCTACAGAGTGGCGCCCAATTATGGAAACTAGCTTTTTCGACTGTAACTACTGGTGACACAAGTAGCCCTGAATCTCAGCTATTTTTGATACCTAAACGCGCATTGTAGCATAAACCAGTGTTGAGAAAAACTCGTTCAAAGCTAGAGCTACGCAACACTCCGCACCGTCATTATGGGGATGGGGTACTCTTACAGTATTTACGGTAAGTATTCAAAAGATCCGTTAGATTTTTCAAACGCTGACTTTTTCCGGAAAGTCAAAGAAAGAATTCGACTTTTTCGGAACTACTCTGGCGGGATTATCTATTAAGATATAAAACAAAACGCAAGATGTTTGGCGTCAAAGTTTAGTCGATTTTCTTAGAGCTGTTACAAGTCTCTAGTTCTACCCTGGTTCAAATCCTAAAGTGTGATTTTTTGCTTTCTATCAGAGTCATAAAATTTCAGAGCAGTCCCCGCTTCGGCTATTTTGGCCCAGGAAAGTTGACTCTTTCTTTGGGAGCTGATCGAAATCGCAATTTCGTCATTCACTTTTTGCGAACTGATGAGACAAAGCGTTAGTTTTTTAAGGATAAAAATCCAAAGTTGATTCACAAAATCAAATAAATATTGTACTAACAGCTAGTCTGATGTCAGTGCTACATCTAGATAGAAATCATTTGTAGTCATTTTTTCAGGAAACGCTGTCTTTCCATACGACACTGGGATCACTTCTGTTTCCGCTAATAGCAAAACAATGGGAGTCATGGCGAGCGGTGGGTTTTAAAGTAGTAGGCTCCATAATTTAAACATTTCAAATATCTTTCTAGATAGTGGACCAATGATGTATACGTTTGTCTCTTCTGATTTCACTGCTTTTTCCTCAAATGGAGTGCTTGGTCGGAGAGGGCTCAGGTTGGTTAAAAGCTGTTGTAAAAGTAAAAAGCTGTTGAAAACGAGTAAACAGTAAGAAAAGTAGGAAAAGTCAGGAGTGATGATCATGCAAGATCAAGAGATTAAAGGCCAGGTGCAAGAGTAGCTTTGGATATTCAGGCCAGGCTAGGTCAGAAGTCTAATCATAGTCTGGTCGAGCCTCACTGGAGCAAAGCTTGATCAAAACTGCTTCTAGCGTGACTTTTGTGATTTTGGAAACATCAGCAATAATGAGTTTCAGATAGTGGACCAATAAAGCAATACCAGTTCAAAAATAATTACTCCAACCAAACAAACTCATTTATAGAATACATTAGATTGTTCGGATATTTAGTTTAGTTTAGTTTAGCTCAGCTCAACATAAGTTTAGACAAAAGACTGCACCGTTGATATGTACCTTGGTGGAATGCCGAGCGAGGCGGGGAAAGAAAATATCGATTGGCCAGTTTTACGTAAGTTAAAGATATAGATGAAGTTAAAAATTCAATTTCAGACGAGATTCGGTCGCAAGATACAGAACGAGCTACTATATCTATGGCTATGGAGTGACATTCTTAGTGCCGGCTGGATGTGATGCTGGCTATGCGTGCATGGGAAGCAATGGTTTGTTCAAACAAGATCAAGAACAACTAATCACGATAATCAAGATACCGAATCTCATAAAAATCCCAGAAAATCCCAGATTTATTTATTGTATATAAGCTGCACAATTTTAAGTACTTCCTCCAGAGACAAGACCCGACGAGAATTCGATGGGTTTCTTCATGAGTTCCCAGTATCCCGGTGTTTTCAATACGGAATGGTCTGGGACGATTTTAACATCGCAACTCCAATCGTGGACTTGTCTGTGAAGATTTAGAAAAACAAGAATGAATACTTTGTTTAGCTCCATCGAATATCACTTTCACTGTGCAATCGGTGGACCCAGGAAAAACTGGCTATTTGGCGATCACACTCGGACAATCAGCGACGGGCGAACTAAAGAATTTGTGAGCTTCCTTTTTTATAAAGAAAAAATGATCTCATTTTTAGTACCGAGATAACGACCACACCAACCACACTTTCAAGCGTCGCTAATCGATTTATGGTCAGCTATTTATTAAGAGACAGATCTTACAAGTAAAACTCTAAACGCTTTAACACATTCACGACGAGATGGGGAAACGATTTTATAGGTTTAGGATTAGGCTTAGCCTCAAGCTTAGCCTCAGGCTTGGACTCAGTCTCGGCTAAGACAGAGTCTATTTGGTTTAGGATTTTCCGGTGATTTTCATATTGGGCTTAGGCCAGGCTTGGCACTTAGTGCGAAGGCTAACGGCAAGCGCCTTTGCGCTAAGTCTATTTGGGTTTGGGCTCAACCCCCATTTTCTGGTCTCGGCCAGTTCCCAGAGCTCAGGCTTAGGCTTAGACTTATTAGGCTTGGACTTAGTGAGAAGGCTAGCGGCTAGCGCCTGGCACTAAGTCTATTTGGGTTTGGGCTTAGGCTTAGGCTTAGGCTTAGACTCAGGCTTAGACTTAGGCTCAAGCAGAACCCAAAATCTCGGTCGTACGTAGAACTTTTTTGAGGCCGATTGGGCTGAAGATTTTCACCTCCGGGTTTTCGGGGTCAAGGAATTCGAATACGTTATTAGTTTTTAAAGAAAGCTGCTCTATTTTTGGATATTTCGTTCGGTTTAATTACCTAAATGCGACCCAGACATCTAGAAAATGGGCGCGATTACAAAAAAACGTGACAATTTTCATGTTTACGTAATCGTGCGGCTTCTGGCACACGGCTTCTAGGGATATAAGGCAGTACCCGAAATCTGTTGCGCTCTTTTTTTCTCAAATTTGGTTTAATTACTCAAGTTTTTATGGTGTTTTGTGATGACCGTTTCACTTGGAAATTAAGGTTGTTCAAAAAAGCTAGTAACGGATACCCCAGAATGGCTCCGGTTGCAAATTTTCAGGTCTACAGCTAACAGATCATTTTTTGGATCAACTCGAGTTTTTAAGGACTTTCATTATTCATTTTGCAGAAAGCTCTCGATAACTTTATATCAATTTTCAAGCGGAAATTCAACGCTATCAAATGAGCTTTAATAGTTTAGTTTATCTTTGTATGTTCACCAAATTATCAGGCTCAGGCTTAGGCTCAGGCTCAGGCTTAGGCTCAGGCTCAGGCTTAGGCTCAGGCTCAGGTCCAGGCTCAGGCTCAGGCCTTGGGCTTAGGCTGAGGCTTAGGCTCAGGCTCAGGCTCAGGCTTAGGCTCAGGCTCACGGGTAACGACGAAGCGACTGTACATTCAAAATACCGTCGCTGCGAATGTGCTAAAGCTTTACTCGTTTCTTTTGTCACTTTTAATTGAGTCATGAATGCTGATGACTGATTTAAACAATCAATCAATATTCTTTAAATACCAAAGAAGTGATTTCAGATTTCCTGGCAACCATCGGATGATGTGAAGTACGGTTATTTGGCCAGATGGTCGACCTATTTAGCCAACTCACCAACAGGTACAACAACTACAGGCACAACAGGCACAACAGGCACAACAGGCAACAACAGGCACAACAGGCACAGCAGGCACAACAGGCACAACAGGCACAACAGGCACAACAGGCACAGCAGGCACAACAGGCACAACAGGCACAACAGGCACAACAACAGCAGGCACAACAACAACAGGCACAATAGGCACAACAACAACAACAACAACAACATCGAGATCGACAACAACGAAATCAACTTCGTTAACTAATTTGATCAATTCATTTATTTCCTTGCTTTTTGTAACATTGTATTCGCCAATGATCGCAATTGTTATCTGAAATTGTCTCTGAGTAATGCGGGTGAAATAAAGAGAAAATGTTTTATGTTGTTAGCAACTTATCCCAAGAACCAGGCAAACAAGACCAGCCGGAAAGTTGGACATGAAGTTTAACAGTTTCAATTGTAAATCGCAAATGAATGTCAAATATAAAGTAGTTAGAAAGCTACTTTCCGATCATACCGTACTCCAGATCAAGCAGCGATTTTTGATTGGCGGGACATTTGAAACGCGTCCGCCCCTTTGCCAGTGGCAATCGAGCTTTGAGCTCAAATATCTTGGTGTTGGGCTGTTCAATTTGAAATAGTTTTTGTACCAATCGATAGAGAGGGACTTGGCGCATCTAATGATACCAAGAATATTTTAAATTGGTGAATCCCAACACCAAGAGATTTGAGCTCAAAGTTAAATTGCCAATGGCAAAAGAGGTGGGGCGTGGATCAAATGTCCGCTAGTAATCATCTATTTCTCCCTTTTTATTAACCCGCTTGGAGCCAAGTTTGTACACTGAAAATTTCCAACCGAACACCAAGGAAGCTCAAAGCTCAAAGTTCCCATGAGCAGAGTGTTGCTGAGGCGGATGACGGGGGATTGGCCGCGTTGCCGGAAAGTTCTCGTTTCCCTGAAGATCTCCATCGAATACTCCAATCACTCCTGATCTTAAGAAACAAATCTTTGTGCGGGTACCTGAAGGTGCTTTTGGAAGTGAGTTTGTGAGATTGGTGGGACATTTGACATTGCCATTGGCAATCCAACTTTGAGCTCAAATTTCGAGACTTTAAGGACTGTCCAATTTAAACATTTTTGGTATCATTAGATGCGCCGTTAACTCCTTCTTATCGTACTGGTGTAAAACTCTTTAAATTGAACGGCCAAACACCAAGGAATTTGAGCTCAAAGTTGGCAGTGCCCAAGGGGGTGGGCGGTATAAAAGGTAGCTTCGCCCCTTTGGCGGTGGCAATCTAACTTGAGCTCAATGTTCTTGGCTTTTGGGCTATCCGATTTAAATAGTTTTTATACCACTAATCGATAGAGAAAGAGACTGGGCGCATCTAATGATACCAAGAATATTTAAATTGGACCGGAATCCACCTCTAAGGGTTTCAAGCTCCAAAGTTAAAATGGCAAAAAGAACCAAGACCTGTCTGATAATGAAAAATTTACAATTCCTCTTTTTTTACGGTACCCAATTTTGATGCGGATCTCAGCAATTTTTTGGCACATTCTCGATCAGGAGAACGCGATCTGACCAAGGCTTTTGACTGTGTTTTGCTCCCGGCTTTCATCGATTCAATAACTCAATGCTCTCAGCGGCAGATGTTTGGAGATCAAAAGAAAAGGGGAAAGGAAGAAAGAGATCAGGAAAGCTCCGAGAGAAGGGAGATCCACCAAAAAGAGAGACTCACAGGTGCTCTCACCCCCCGAGCCTCATCAGAGACCCTTTCCTTTTCACCTAAAAACCTCTCACGAGTAGTCCCAGACAATATTTGTTGTTGATTTTATTGATGATCTCATTTTCTCTACCTTCAAGGAGAGAGTGCTGATCCCCCACCAACCGGGCTTTTTTGAGGAAATAAGTCTTTTCTCTTTTCTCTTTCCCAGGAGTTTGCCTCTCTTTTCTCCCCAAACAACTGAGTGCCCCGCAAAAAAGAAAAGAATTCGAAGAAAAGTGAAACTCCACTTTATTTTTTGCGCTAAAACTTTGCTAAATTGACGTTTGTTTTATTCAAACAGCTTTTTGGAAGGTTTTTGATTGGAGTGAACGGTGGAGGGAGCGTGGCCGACGATGATGTGAGTTGAGAGATGACTGGTTGATCATTTAAAGAAAGCATGATGACGGGTTGATGAGGGGCTGAGCTGGCAGGCTGGGAGGCTAGGAAGCTGGGGAGCTCGGAGGCTGGGAGGCTGGGGAACTGGGAGCTGAGAGCCGGGAGCAGAGGAGGCTGGGAGGCTGGGAGCTGGAGGCTAGGCCCCCAGCCCACCAGGGAACTAGCGAACCAGGAAACTGGCAGAGCTGGCAGGCTGGCAAAAAAGGCCCCAGCCCAGAGCTGAGGCCCAGGAGCTGGGAGGCTGGCAGGCTGAGGGAACTGGAGCTGGAGCTGGCAGGCTCGCAGGCTGGCAGGCTGGCAGGCTGGGAGGCTGGGAGGCTAGCAGGCCCCAGCAGGCTAGTAAGGAGATTGCTGTCCGGTTAGATGTTCTCGTTCAGGCACAAATAACTAGAGGTTAAACTTTTGAATAAACTCGAATATAACTCGAGATAACTTTTTGGACAAAACTCGAGTAGCTTCGAGATAACTTCGAATAACTTAACTTTAAATAACCCCAAATAACGAATAACTTTCTTTTATCTACTTTATCCCTATGCTTGCCCAAAAATTGCCTTTGTTCTGAGATTCTAACAAATCCCCGATACTTAAAAGATCCATGGATAACCGGAAAGTACTCAAGCAAACTAGCAACGGGCTAAACAAGTATACTACAAGGGTAATTATAGGGATAACTTTTTGGAAAAGTATCTGTGAAAATATTTAACAACATATAAAACTCTATATATATAAGAAGAACAATCATGCAAGCTCATTCAATGCGTGTATAAGTCCAAGAGAAAAGTTTTTGTGAATAAATGTAGTCAAGATTAAGGGCTACAATTCTCTATATAACATTTGATAGTTTTGAAATAAATTAGACATTTCCCAGCTACTTTTCCAAAAAGTTGTTGCTATGATCATTGGAAATTGGAAATAAGTCTTTGAAAGTCATGGTAAAGTCTTTGGAAGTTATGGTAAAATCTTTGGAAGTCATGGTAAAGTCATTGGAGAACTGTTTTTCGAGGAGAAGATAGTTTTCATAGCAAAGCAGAAGTTACATTGTTTCCCAAGGCCACTAAATTTCTGAATTGTGTACACTTTTTAGACTTTTTAGATTCTTTAATAGATTTACACAAATGTTTAGACATCTAATGCTTCATAGCTTGATAAAAATCTCACTGAAAGATTCAACAACACTAGCAGCAAATGGGCAGATTGCTAGGTAGCTTTTCTAGATAGCTTTCTTGTTTTTATAGCTTTGCCATGTTCCTGTTTTCTTTTTTAGGTCCTTGGAAGGTCCATTAGGTCCTTGGAAGGTCCATTAGGTCCTTGGAAGGTCCATTAGGTCCTTGGAAGGTCCATTAGGTCCTTGGAAGGTCCATTAGGTCCTTGGAAGGTCCATTAGGTCCTTGGAAGGTCCATTAGGTCCTTGGAAGGTCCGTTAGGTCCTTGGAAGGTCCATTAGGTCCTTGGAAGGTCCGTTAGGTCCTTAGAAGGTCCATTAGGTCCTTAGAAGGTCCATTAGGTCCTTGGAAGGTCCATTAAGTCCTTGGAAGGTCTGTTAGGTCCTTAGAAGGTCCATTAGGTCCTTGGAAGATCCATTAGGTCCTTGGAGGGTCCATTAGGTCCTTGGAAGGTCCATTAGGTCCTTGGAAGGTCCGTTAGGTCCTTAGAAGGTCCATTAGGTCCTTAGAAGGTCCATTAGGTCCTTGGAAGGTCCATTAAGTCCTTGGAAGGTCCGTTAGGTCCTTAGAAGGTCCATTAGGTCCTTGGAAGGTCTGTTAGGTCCTTGGAGGGTCCATTAGGTCCTTAGAAGGTCCATTAGGTCCTTGGAAGGTCCATTAGGTCCTTGGAGGGTCCATTAGGTCCTTGGAAGGTCCATTAGGTCCTTGGAAGGTCCGTTAGGTCCTTGGAAGGTCCATTAAGTCCTTGGAAGGTCCGTTAGGTCCTTAGAAGGTCCATTAGGTCCTTGGAAGGTCTGTTAGGTCCTTGGAGGGTCCATTAGGTCCTTGGAAGGTCCATTAGGTCCTCGAAGGTCCACAGCCCATTAGGTCCATTAGGGTCCATTAGGTCGATTAGGTCCATTAGGTCGATTAGGTCCATAAGGTCCTTGAAAATCGAAGATCATTCGGGGCTTAAGCTGAATCGAGCCGTTAACATGCTTGCTTGTTTGCTGAAAAATCATAAAAATCCCCTCTGATTAATCGTTTTTAGATAGAAATACGCCAATATTGGTGGCAAGCTGAGGTTGTTATTCAAATAAATATTACACCAAAACGAAGCTACAAACTTTTGACACTGTGCACCATTGTGGGTAATGACAGTAAACCTGTGTTCTACGCTTTAGAATTTATCGTTAAACTGATCGCTTAATAGTTTGATACCGATTAGACGAAATTTTTGATATAAAAATTTATCATAAGGGAAAGGCATCGGAGTCAATCGGCCTTTTGACTCGAGCGACCAAATCCATCCTAAGGGAGCTCGAACTCGAAGGCTATGGGAACTGGAATTCGTTCTCGAACCCGAACCTCCAACGGCCAAGGGAACCGTGGGAGTGGGACTCGAAACCGCCTGATGGGAAAAGAATGTCATAGGTCCGGTAGTCTAGCAGACTATCCGCTAGACGATCAAAAGAAGTCGTTAGGCGTGTGACGGCCTCATAAGGACCTCGGAATTCAACGTGATTTTCATATTCCAACATCTCCCGTTTGAGATAGCGTTCTACCAAAAGGAAAACGGATTCGAGATCTCCATGGTCAGACTCTATAAGATGTCCATATGATGGACTCTAGTCACGAGTCAAAAGGCACAGCTTGACGAGGTCACGAGGACTCTTGGTCACTAGTCAAAGGGCACAGCTGGACGAGGTCACGAGGACTTGGTCATGAGTCAAAAGGCTAATAATTTGAGACGAGGTCACGAGGACTCTGGTCACGAGTCTAAAGGCCAGTTGACGACTTGAGGTCACGAGGACTTGGTCAAGGAGTCAAAAGGCCACATGACGAGTACCACGAAGACTCTGGTCACTAGTCAAAAGGCCGAGACGGACGTGAGGTCAATGAGGACTGGTCACTGAAGTCAAAAGGCCAGCTCCACTCGGTGCTTTTCCCTTGTCAGATTAAATTCTTGAAGTCGGTTTTTTAGAAGATAAAGCGCTTTTCCCATAGCCGCTAGATTCGTTCTCCGACTTCTGGAAGGGGAAAGTATTCTAAAGATTGAAATAGTGAAAGTGCGACTATCTTTTTTAAATCTTTCACTTTGATAGAACCTCTATTTCAAATCTTTCAATTGATAAAATTTCTATTTTTCAAAATCCTTCGAAGCGCTTTTTGCTCTTTCCACACAGTTCTTTCTTTCACTCTTTTCATTCTTTTTTACTCTTTTGAACGGAAATTTGAACTGTTTCCACAAGTTTTTCAAAAAAGATCGCTTGGAGAGTTCAGAAAAATTACACGCATTAGGTAGATGTATAAGAAATGTGGATTTCAACATTTTCATCAATTTCTAAAGATAGAAAGCTGATGTTGAAAAATTAGAACGATGAATGTTATAAACTAGTTTGAAAGCTGTAAATCTCCTCTACAAAATAGGCTAAAACGTGTTTCAATTGATCGAAGCATTGAAGCAAATTTCGAGGGGCGGAAATGCGAGTGATCAAAAAAAGGAATCGAGTCACTTTAGGGACAAGTTTAGTGTCGTCAAAATAGTTCGGTTTTGACTATATAGTGGAAAAATGAGCGCCCTTCATTCAAAATCATTCAAATATCATTCAAATATCATTCAAATATCATTCAAATATCATTCTAAATCATTCAAAATAATTAAGAGTTCGGATCATTTTATGAAAAAACTTTGTTTTTACACTAATCACTTTTGAGTCACTTTAAGGACAGGTTTAGTGTGGTCAAAATAGAGTTAGCTTTCCAAAATTGAAGATTTAAAAAGAAAAGGATAATTATATATCAATTCATTCAAAAAAGTCTAACGGAAATGCATTTACAAAAAATTTAGATAGAGCGTAAGTTCAAAACCCTCAAAATTGTCAAAAACCGGCTTTTTCACAAAAGAAACATTATTGTAAAAACAAAGTTTTCCATGAAATGATCCCAACTCTTAATTATTTAGAATGATATTTGAATGGTTTAGAATGGTTTAGAATGATTTTGAATGGTTTAGAATGACTTTGAATGATTTTGAACGATTTTGAACGATTTTGAACGATTTTGAATGGTTTAGAATGATATTTGAATGGTTTAGAATGATATTTGAATGGTTTAGAATGATATTTTAATGATTTTGAACGATTTTGAACGATTTGAATGGTTTAGAATGGTTTAGGAATGACTTTGAATGATTTTGAACGATTTTGAACGATTTTGAACTTTTTGCGATTTTGAATGATTTTGAATGATTTTGAATGAAGGGCGCTCATTTTCCACTATATAGTCAAAACCGAACTATTTTGACGACACTAAACTTGTCCCTAAAGTGACTCGATTCCTTTTTTGGTCACTCGCATTTTGCCCTCGAAATTTGCTTCAATGCTTCGATCAATTGAAACACGTTTTAGCCTATTTTGTAGAGGAGATTTACAGCTTTCAAACGGTTTATAACATTCATCGATTCTAGTTTATAACATCAGCTTTCTATCGTTCCAAATTTAATTTATGAAAATGTTGAAATCCGCATTTCTTATGCATGTACAGTGCTGGACAATGAAATATGATATTTGAAAAAACGATCGTCACTTTCGTGCGTCTGTAACTCCCTTGTCGTTGTCCTCCCTTGTCCCTTAAACTATTAGGGTTATACATTTTCTGAAAGCTCTTTTCAAGGGCTACACAATGGTAATATTAATATTTAGAAATACGGTAAAGACAGGGAGTTACAGACGCGCGAAAGTGACGAAAGTGACAATCTTTTTTCAAATACAGTCGAAACTCTCTATAACGAACCTCGATATAACGTAAACCTCTCTATAACGTGGGGCGTGACCGGTCCCCGGCCGACGTTAAGCTATATAAAACGGCACTCTATATAACGTAAACCTCTATATAACGTAAGCTATAGCCGTCCCGTGAGTTACGTTATAGAGAGGTTCCACTGTATGATATTTCATTGTCCAGTAGTGTACCTAATAAATCCGAATAGTTGAAAGTGTGAATGAAAGATCTTTTCTGAGCAAAAGCATTTGATTTGAACCAAAATTCTAGGTGAGCGTCGAAGAATACAGCTATGAAGATGAAGACGAAGAGGAGTGGTCATATTATGAAGAGGTTTGGAAAAGTGATTCTTATTTATTCTTTTTCAAAAATTTTTACAAAATTTGACAAAATTTGACAAAAAATTCTAATTTTAAACAATTAAATGTGAAAATTTCTCTAATAAATCTCTAATAAACTTCTCATTTTTCATCATAAATCAATAATTATTGGATTGGTGAATTGAAAACCGCGGGCTATTGCCATATGTGACAGTTTGAGCACTTTCTTCAAAAGAAACCCATTTTGGTGTCAATGGAAAAGTTGTAGAGAATCAAAAATCAAGCTTATATCCAAATTTTCAGAACGATTCAAAAACTGATTTTCAAGAAATGCCAAATTTTCGGATTCCAATTCTATTTTCACAAAACTTGCATTTTAAGCGAAACTACTAAGTGTATCTTTTTTGAAAATTTGGCTATAAGCTTAATTTTTGATTCTCTACAACCTTTCTATTGACACAAAAATGGGTTCCTTTTTGAAGAAAGTGCTCAAACTGGGAGCCCCCGCCTTCCATCTCCAGTCCTCCATTTTTGAGTCTCACACTTGTCTCACACACAAACCAAAATCAAAAAACAATCCTACTACGAAAGAGGAATCCAATAGTGCCCTGTAAAATGGGCAGAAGTCGTCAATAATAATGGAAATTATTTGGAATCAATTTATGGTTTTATGTTGAATAAATTTTGGTTCAAAGTCCCGCAGTTTTCAATTCACTAACCCAATATATGACTAAAATAGCTGATATAGAACAATCTTCTAGTGTAAAAATACTTGAAAAATCTAATTTTGTAGGTTTTGAGTCTTGAAAATTTCATAAAACATTACAAAAGTGGTCTTTTAGGAGAGAACAGAACTTTTCACGCACCCTATAGATCCATCTAGTTCCCCGTGCTCACAAAAAAACTCTTTCCACTTTAACAAAGTACCCAAAGAGTGTTTTTACTGGTTTTTTAGAAAATTTTTGAAAAGGAGTTCCTCAAGGGTCCTCCCGTAGATGTACACCGAAGATAACAACTTTAATACCCCTAAACCGTGCTAAAAAAAAACCTAAACGAAAGAGGAATCAAATTGCCTGTAAAATGGGCAGAAGTCGTCAATAATAATGGAAACTATTTGGAATTGATAGTTTTATGTTGAATAAATTTTAGTTCAAAGTCCGGCAGTTTTCAACTCACCAACCCAATAAAACAATTTTCTTTTACAATATTCAAATTTTAGACAGAAGAGGAAGAGGAGGAGCCCCAGCTTCAAGCGGCATTTCCAAAACCAAAAGATGATAAGAAAGATGATAAGAAAGATGATAAGAAAGACGAGAAAAAGGAGGAGAAAAAGCCTGATGAGCCGGCAACTTCGGTTACTTTTAGGTATTTTAAATATTAAATACGAGTAGATAACAAGTTTATGGTTAAAACACGAAATAAAGTACATTTTTCAAGGAAAGATTTCGCTCCAAACACTCAATCTTTTCAACAAAACTTTTGATGTATTGTGGAAAATTTGTTCAGTGGAAAATCATTTGCTTTCTATTCTATTTTTAGGGTTTAATTTAACCGGCATTTCCAAAACCAAAAGATGATAAGAAATCGGCATTTACCATAAGCCTATGCTAAGCTTTGTTTGTTTGATTTGTTGTAAAAAAATTGACACATTTAGTTTGCCACAGTTGACACATTTCATTTAGTTTGCCAAAGTTGAAAGCCGAGCCACCTCCAAAGAAACCCGAATCTGACGAGGAAAGCTATGATGAGGTGAAGCATTTAAAGCAGTAATCTAATTTGAGAATTTAAAAGTCCCATATATCCCATATTTCACATGAAATCATTTTCAGGATGAGGATGAGGAGTGGTCTGATGAGGAATGGTCCGAGTACAGTGATGAGGAATCGGAGATGGAAGTGGAACCAGTCGGCGACACGGGAAAACTCGATGAGAAGAAATTCCCGAAGTTGAAAACAGAAGAACCAGAAACTGCTCAAAAGAAAGATGAGCCAAAGAAACCCGTTCCAAAACTGAAACAACAAGATTCTGAGCCTGAAGTGGAGGCAGCTTTCGCATTGCCGAAAAAGGTTGATGAAAAGAAGCCAAAGTTGAAGATTGATGAAGAACCGGAGAGCTCATTCACTTTACCAATTGGTAAAAAGCCTCCAATAAAACGACATGCGACTGAGGAAGAGGAGTTGCCTTGTGAAGAAATTGGAGAACCACAAAAGAAGAAAGATCCAAAGATTTCTCTGAAAGAAGTGCCGAAAAAAGCGGAACCAACTTTGAAAAGAAAACCGGAAGAAGAGAAAGAAACACCACCTACAAAAAAAGCTGAAGTGGACAAGCCAGTGGACAAGCCAGTGGACAAGCCAGTGGACAAGCCAGTGGACAAGCCAGTGGACAAGCCAGTGGCTAAGCCAGTTGAGCCAGCTAAGAAACCTGGAGTTACAGCTGGAAAAAGACCGGCCATTGATGACGAGGTACCATGTGAAGAGATTGGGAAGCCAGCTGCAAAAAAAGACCCAAAGATTGCTTTCAAAGAGCCGGAAAAGCCTCCAGCTAAACCAGCTGATGCAAAGAAACTGGAGACGAAAAAACCTGAACCTTTGAAGATCCCTGATAAAGTTTCCACAAAACCAAAAGAGCCTGCAAAAGCTGAAGAAGCACCGAAAAGTCCTCCAATGGTATTTTATGGAGAAAGCTTTACTTTGGCTGAACCAAAGAAGCCTGCTGCAAAGCCGGATCCTAAAAAGGAACCAGTAAAGGATAAAAAAGAGCCACTAAAGCCTCCAGCTAAGTCAGCTCCAGCTCCAGGTGATAAAGAGTTGCCTGCTGAACAAGCGGGGAAGCCAGATTCAAAAAAAGATCCCAAAATTTCTTTCAAAGAACCAGAGAAGCCGAAAGAGGCTGTAAAACCAACTGCTACAAAGCCTACTCCAACCAAACCTGTTGGAAAACCGCCTGGTTTTGATGAAGAGTTGCCGTGTGAAGAGCTTGGTGGGCCGACTCCAAAGAAAGATCCTAAGCTGAGTTTTAAAGATCCAGTCAAGCCGACAGCAACACCTGCACCTGATCCAAAAGCTGATACTCTTGCTACAAAACCTGGAGATAAGCCAAAGAGTATTATACCGGTTAAGCTAGCTACACCGGCACAGAAAACACCTTTGAAACCTGGTGAAGATGAGGAGTTACCATCTGAAGATTTAGGTGGGCCTTCTGCTAAGAAAGATCCAAAGATCAATTTTAAAGAACCAGTCAAACCAGTGGATCTAAAGAAACCAGCTTCTAAGCCAGTTGAGCCAGCTTCTAAGCCTTTAACACCAGCAAAGCCTGCTACAAAAGCTTTGGAGCCAACTTCTGCAAAGCCTGGAGAGCCAGCGAAAGTTAAACCTTTACTCAAGAAACCTGATGATGACGAAGAGTTGCCATGTGAAGATCTTGGAGCGCCAGCACTTGCAAAGAAGCCAACTCCGACTTTCAAAACACCACAAAAGACTGAACCAGTCAAGAAATCGGATGAACCGTTAGCTAAACCAACAGCGGCTAAACCTATTCCAAAACTGAAGTTGCCAGGTGATGAGCCGGAAGCCGATGCTACTCTTTCCTTTGGCTAAAAAGCCTGCTCTTGTCACCAAGAAACCTGGTGATTCTGAGGCTCCTGCTGACTTTCTTGGAGGACCAGCAAAGAAACCGGCACCCACTCCAAGGTTTAAGGAACCAACCGAAGAACCGAAGAAACCAACAACTACACCAGCTGCCAAACCAGCAACGACTCCCCGTCAAACCGGCTGCTGCTACCACACCGGCAAAACCGGTCACTCCATCAAAACCAAGTGATGGTGAAGCTCCAGCTGCACCCAAGAAACCTGCAGCTGTACCCAAGTTGAAAGAACCAATTGATGAGCCTGCTAAGTCAGCCAAGAAACCGGATGAACCACCACTCACTGCAAAAGCTGAGGATAAACCAATTGGAAAGGAAACCTACCGAACCTGCTAAGCCAACCACAACCCCAGCTAAACCAGTCGAACCAGTGAAACCTGCCCCAAAGCCAACAGCTGCTAAACCAATTCCAAAGTTGGCTAAAGAAGAACCGGAAGCGGATGCGGCTCTACCACTTCCAAAGAAAGCGCCCGTCAAACCTGGGGATAGTGAAAGTCCAGCCGATTTCCTTGGCGGACCTACTCCGAAGAAACCAGAGCCTAAATTTAAAACACCAACCAGTGAACCAAAAAACCTGAAGAGACAGCTGTACCTGCGAAACCAACAGCAGTCCCAACACCAACCAAACCGACAACAACAACTCCAGCAAAGCCTGCACCAGTCAAGCCAGCTACTGCTCCAGCAAAGCCCACTGATGCTCCAAAGCCGACAACACCTGCAAAACCAGCTGCCGCTCCTGCAAAGCCATTAAAATTAAAGCCTACTTCCGATGATGAGGAACCCGCTGAAGAGGTTTCTCTTCCATTGCCAAAGAAACCAGTTGCTCCAGTGACCAAGGCTCCGGCTAAACCAATAACAGCTCCAAAGAAGCCTGGCGATTCTGAAGGTCCGGCTGATTTGTTGGGAGGACCAGATAAAAAGAAGTCTATTCCGAAATTCAAAGAGCCTACTGATGAGCCAAAATCAACTACTCCAGCAAAACCGACAACAACCCCTGCTCCGGCTAAACCAGCAGCTACTCCTGTTACACCGGCTGCAACAGCCCCCGCAAAGCCAGCTGCAACAACTCCTGCAAAGCCAGCTGCAAAAGCGCCACTTAAACCTATACCGACTTCAGATGATGAAGAGCCAGCTGAAGAAGTGTCTCTACCGTTGCCAAAAAAGCCAGTGGCCAAAGCACCAGTCAAGCCAATTACTGCACCGAAAAAGCCAGGAGACACGGATGATCCGGCTGATTTGTTGGGAGGGCCAGAGAAAAAGAAGCCGGTACCTAAGTTTAAAGATCCCACAGATGAAGAACCGAAAAAGCCTGCAGAGGCTAAGCCAACTACACCAGCTAAACCAGCTGCCACACCGGCTAAACCAGCTGCTGCGCCTGTTAAACCAGCAACTACCCCAGCAAAGCCAGCTACAAAAGCGCCACTTAAACCCATACCAACTTCTGATGATGAGGAACCGGCTGAAGAGATTTCTCTTCCATTGCCGAAGAAACCAGTTGCTCCAGTGACCAAGGCTCCCACTAAACCAACAACAGCTCCAAAAAAGCCTGGCGATTCGGAAGATCCGGCTGATTTGTTAGGTGGACCAGATAAAAAGAAGCCTGTTCCGAAATTCAAAGAACCTACTGATGAGCCAAAATCAACTACTCCAGCAAAACCAACAACAACTCCAGCTCCGGCTAAACCAGCAGCTACTCTTGTTAAACCACCTGCAACAACTCCAGCAAAACCAGCTACAAAAGCGCCACTTAAACCTATACCAACTTCCGATGATGAAGAACCGGCTGAAGAGATTTCTCTTCCATTACCAAAGAAACCGGTTGCCCCTGTAACTAAAGAACCAGCTAAGCCAACAACACCAGCCAAACCGGCAACTACTCCAGCAACGAAAGTACCTACCACTCCTGCTAAACCGGCAGCGACTCCAGCTCTAGCTCCACCAGCTAAACCGGCGGCTGCACCAGCTAAACCAACAACCCCGGCAGCTAAACCTCCGCTAAAACTAAAACCGACTTCTGATGATGAGGAACCGGCTGAAGAGATTTCTCTTCCATTGCCGAAGAAACCAGTTGCTCCAGTGACCAAGGCTCCCGCTAAACCAACAACAGCTCCAAAAAAGCCTGGCGATTCGGAAGATCCGGCTGATTTGTTGGGAGGACCAGATAAAAAGAAGCCTGTTCCGAAATTCAAAGAGCCTACTGATGAGCCCAAAAAACCAGATGAGGCTAAGCCAACAACTCCAGCTAAACCTACAACAACCCCGACTAAACCAGCAGCCGCTCCTACCAAACCAACAGCACCAGCAAAACCAGCGGCAAAAGCTCCGCTCAAGCCGATTCCTACCTCTGACGATGAAGAACCGGCAGAAGAGATTTCCGATTCCACTACCGAAGAAACCTGTGGCTCCAGTCACTAAAGAACCCGCAAAACCTATAACACCAGCTAAACCTACAACTGCTCCAGCTAAGCCGACTACTCCTGTCAAACCTACAACTGCTCCAACTCCTGCTAAGCCATCTGCTGCTCCGGCCAAGCCAACTGATGCGCCAAAGACGACAACCCCTGCAAAACCAGTCGCTGCTCTAGTGAAACCAGCTACAGAACCGGCAAAACCAGTAGCAAAGCCTCCACCGAAACTCAAACCAACTTCTGATGATGAAGAGCCAGCTGAAGAAGTGTCTCTACCGTTGCCAAAAAAGCCAGTGGCCAAAGCACCAGTCAAGCCAATTGCTGCACCGAAAAAGCCAGGAGACACGGAAGATCCGGCTGATTTGTTGGGAGGGCCAGAGAAAAAGAAGCCGGTACCTAAGTTTAAAGATCCCACAGATGAAGAACCGAAAAAGCCTGCAGAGGCTAAGCCAACTACACCAGCTAAACCAGCTGCCACACCGGCTAAACCAGCTGCTGCGCCTGTTAAACCAGCAACAACCCCAGCAAAGCCAGCTGCAAAAGCGCCACTTAAACCCATACCAACTTCTGATGATGAAGAACCGGCTGAAGAGGTGTCTATTCCGCTACCAAAGAAACCTGTGGCTCCAGTCACTAAAGAACCGGCAAAACCAACAACACCAGCTAAACTAGCAACCACTCCAGCAAAACCTGCACCAGCCAAGCCAGCTGCTACTCCAGCAAAGCCCACTGATGCTCCAAAACCGACAACACCTGCAAAACCAGTCGCCACTCCTGTCAAGCCTGCTGCCAAGCCATCGCCAAAAGTCAAACCGACTTCAGACGATGAGGAACCGGCTGAAGAGGTGTCAATCCCATTGCCAAAGAAACCTATTGCACCAGTTACTAAAGCTCCAACAACACCTGCAAAACCTGCAACAGCTCCAGCGAAACCCGCTGCTAAACCGGCACCAAAGCTAAAACCTGAGGATGAACCTGAAACTGATGCTACAGTTCCTTTGCCTAAAAGCCAGGAGCCCAAAAGGCGCCAGCACCTGTAAAACCAGTTGCCAAACCTTCACCAAAAGTAAAACCAACCTCAGATGATGAAGAGCCCGCAGAAGAAGTCAGTGTTCCGTTACCAAAGAAACCGGTAGCACCTGTGACAAAGGCTCCGACTAAACCAGCTGCAGCGCCGGCTAAACCAGCTGCAGCTCCGGCTAAACCAGCTGCAGCGCCAGCTAAACCAGCTGCAGCTCCGGCTAAACCTGTCGCCAAGCCTGTCCCAAAGCTGAAACCTGAAGATGAAGAACCAGATACTGATGCAACGGTTCCATTACCAAAAGAAACCAGCAACACCGGCTAAGGCTCCAGCCAAACCTGCTGCTAAGCCACCTCCTAAAGTTAAACCTGAAGATGAAGAACCAGCTGACGAGGTAACGATGCCATTGCCGAAAAAGCCAGCCACACCAGCTACAAAAACTCCGGCTAAACCAACCACACCAGCCAAGCCAGCTGTCAAGCACCTCCAAAAGTTAAGCCGGACGATGAAGAACCCGAGGGAAGAGGCTACTTTACCGTTACCTAAGAAGCCAGCTGCTAAATCCCCAGCCAAGCCAACAACACCTGCTAAACCGGCTGCTAAAGCACCTCCAAAAGTCAAGCGAACTCCTGATGATGAACCAGAAGCTGATGCCACTCTACCAGCTCCCAAAAAACCAACTCCAGCAAAGGCGCCGGCAAAAGCTCCGGCTAAACCAGCTCCAAAAAACACCGCTCAAGGTTAAACCGGAGCCAGATGAGGAAGAGCCTGAAGCTGATGCTACGCTACCTCTACCAAAGAAAGCGGCACCGAAAAAACCAAAGGATAGTGATGATCCGGCTGATCTTCTCAACGCTCCGACAAAGAAGAAACCGACACCAAAATTCAAACCAACCGATGATGAGCCAGAGACTGATGCTACGCTTCCTCTAAAGGAAACCGAAGCCAAAACCGAAACCAAGAGGTAGTTTAGTTAGTTGAGAAATGATTGTGTGGATTTAGATGAAGATGAAGAGGAGCCAGAAGACGAGGAGGAACCGGAGGATGAGGATGAAGAGGAGCCAGTTGAACCTGAAGATGGTGAAGAGGAACCAGAGGGAGCCTGAAGAGCCTGAGGTGGATGAGAGAAATTCAAAAGCACATCCTAGTCTATTATTTCGAAAAATAGAGTTCTCCAACTAATGGGCTTTATATGGATAGTAGTTTTGGGTTTTAAGCTTTGAAATCTTTCTAGATACATAGTGGATTTAGTTCTAGATCTAGATCTAGACCTGAATCTAGACCTAGTTCTAGACCTAGATCTAGACCTAGATCTAGACCTAGATCTAGATCTAGATCTAGTCCTAGATCATTTCTAGTTTGATTTTCTAGATTTCAGCTACAAGTTCTGAGTAGATTTTATCTGATTTTTGATAAGCAATATTCAAATTTGTTTTAATTTTTCAAATTTCCTTTAATTTGTCTTCTTTTAATTTAATATTTCAGGAAAAACCAAAAAGAAAAAGAAGAAGCCAAAGGAGAAAAAGCCCAAAGAGCCAAAACCGAAAAAAGAAAAGAAACCAAAGGAACCAAAGAAATTGAAATGGTGTCCACCACCAAAAGCTCCACTAGAAGCTATCCCATTGAGGTGAGTTTACATAAATGGCTTTAATAAAATAAAGAATAAAACGTTTTTTAGATCTTCCCTATCTTTATTTCAGCTTATTTTTTATAACTTACTAGGGAATTGTTTTTAAAAAATCAACTTTTTGAATCGGTACAAGTTTAGAGGTCAAAGCTCGTTCTTTTTGTACTATTTACAATACAAAATAGTACTATTTACAATACAAAATAGTACTATTTACAATACAATACAAACCTCTACAATAGCCTCAATTTTTTGAATCAAATTTTAGCCTTAGATTTGTTAGTGTCTTTCTACAAATTTAGCTTTCTGTTAAACCAAAACTAGTTGGGGATAGGAAAGGTTGAAATTTAAATAAATAGCTGAATAGTTAAATAGTTGAATAGCTAAATAGTTAAATAGCTGAATAGCTGAAGAGCTAAATAGCTAAATAGCTGAATAGCTAAATAGTTAAATAGCTGAATAGCTAAATAGCTGAATAGCTAAATAGCTGAATAGCTGAATAGCTAAATAGCTAAATAGCTGAATAGCTAAATAGCTGAATAGCTGAATAGCTGAATAGCTAAATAGCTGAATAGCTGAATAGATAAATAGCTAAATAGCTGAAATAGCTGACCTAAATAGCTGAATCGATTTTTTGATTAAATCACGCTACGCTTTTAAGGCCCGATTTGATTGTTCTTGTAAAAATTTCTAGAATTATCATATTGGAAAAGGGTTATTTGATACCTTTTCCCAACTATAAGCCTATAAATTTAGCACCGAACCACCGGAAAAAACGATTGTCGAGAAGAATAAGGAACCCGATGCAGAACGACCAACAAAGAGATATTTGAAGAGACCAAAACATACGTGGGTTTTTCATTGAAAGCTGCAAGACTTAGATTTGCACTAAATATTAGATAAAGATATCCTAAAAATTCTAATCAGTGCTAGAGGACTACTGAAGATTTCGTTTTGAAGCTCTGAATTCATTGCAACACAAGCTATGCTCTGTTCTTGGTTCTTGAGCTCTGTTCTTGAGTTCATTTATGAGCAGTTTACCTTACTATTAGCTTTCTTTACTGAATTATCTTCTTTATTGCCAGCAGCTTTGCAGAAAAAAAAAGTTTGGAACAAAATGCAAAAGAATTGGCGGCAAGAGGAGTCGAACCCGTGACCTCTCTCTTCCGTTCGTTTGAGAGACGCGCGAGTTAACCACTCGGCCACTCGGCGTTAACCATCGGCGCAGTGTGAGCGCACTTTAGCCCACAAGATCCGGGTTCGACTCTCGCGCGCGTCAGCGCTTTTCGTTTCTCAAAAATTTTAGAACCTATCGCACAACTACATGGAATTTTAAGTCAAACCAACTAAAAGTTATTTGAAACGGCCCACTTGGCGTGGAGGAGTAATGCGGAGGAGTAAAGGGCGCGGAGGAGTAATGCGCATGACAGAGAGATCCTGATCTTTTATATATAGTACAGGTTTTCTCATAATTACTCATAATGACGATCATTTTCCTTTTTAAGCACTTACTCGACAGTAAACAACTTCTCATCACTGAACACAATGGAACAATGTTACTGGCCCGGGAACCATTGAAGATCTTGACACCGAGCGATTCGTTTTGGTTTCGTTGCTCCTGCTAAGCCTGGGCACTTTTTCTTCTTGAAGGCTTTCAATTTGAGGTGTTTTCGAACAATTCTCTTCATCGACAGCTCGGAAATCAGACTCGAGCAAGCTCGTCAAGCAACGGAAGCGCGTCAAGCAAGCTCGTCAAGCAACGTTCACTTTTTCCGGCTTTCTTCTGATCTTCTCGAGTACTTTCTTGACGACGGTTGTAATGACAAATCGCTTTCTGCCTCGTCCTAAACAATCCCTATTTTTTCTCCAAAGGCTTTAAAGCATGCAATTGTTTGGTAGACGGTGGCTTAACCTGCTTCCAAGTGATTTGCATTGAGTGTGCCTTTGATGGTGATCAATGATTGACTGAAGATGGATCAAAGGCTTCACCATTCCGACAAATCCGACAATCGAGTTGTCGACGATCGACCATAAACAAAATCTAGTTTTATACTCTTAAGTCATAAAAAACAAACAAAAAGAAAGAAATGGCAAGATGATTCGACTTGTTGTGGTGCTTCATAATTATCCATAATGAAGCGCATGCTTCATTATGGACAATTATGAAGCACCCTGTAGATTACAGATTATTTACAAATTACTTTATTGCCTTAAATTCGAGATTTTTGCCTTAAATTAGAGACTTTCAGACCAGTAAACATTCCAGTCTGTGATTCCATGGGAACAAACACCAGCCAAAGAAACACAAGCTGGAATGGGCGCTTTCGGACATCCACGACCAGAGAATGCTAAAGTCGATCATGGAGCAAAGCCACTTGTACAAGTAAATTTATTTTTGTCACCTGATCAAGCTGGTCCTGATGAAGCTGATCCTGATGAAGCTGGTCCTGATGAAGCTGATCCTGATGAAGCTGATCCTGATCAAGCTTATCCTGATAAGCTGATCCTGATAAGTTTAGGATCCTGATAAGCTGATCAAGCTCATCAAGAAAAGTCTTGAATTTCAATAACAATTAGCCATCTTTTGAACTTCAGATTCAAAATCTTTCTTCAGGGTCCACTAAACACCGGAACGGTGTTGCCGATGTGGAACGATGAGACAAAGTGTGCGAATAGGTGAGATGAAACTCGGTTTTGTTTTCGATTGACTAAAATGAGGCTAAAAAAACCATGAGCTAACTTGAATAAACGAAAACATTTAGGAAAGGGGATAAACCGTTTGGACAACTCGTGGAAATGTTGATGACATTGTGGACAATCACAAGTATCAAACGAGTCCGGAGAAGGTTGGTGAAAGATTTTCTCGTTTTCTTTTGATTTTTCTTCTGATTTCTGATGATTTCTGATGATTTCTTCTCATTTTTCTTATTTTTCACAGAGTTAAGCGTTCAACTCAACTTCAACAATCAAAGTTTTAGTTGAAACTCACCGAAACGGTAATCCCATATGTGAATCGGGGAATTAACGTAAAGGATTTGCCAAAATATGGAAATCTCCGGATACAGGTTGAAATAAAAATCAACAATTGACTTATTAAAGCAAAATATAGACCGGTAAGGACATCAATTGGGTCCGGTGACACCAGGAATGGACAAGAAATCGAATGGTTTCATTTCAAAGCACTTCAAGTCAAACGCTTCATTGAAAGCGGGAAGCAACGTGATCGATCGCAGGAGAAATGGGGTGAGTCAAATTGGGTTCTTTGTTGACCTGAAAAAGCTTAAGTACAATTATACTTGCAGTTACAATTATACTTTTAAGTACTTTAACTAAAACGGACCTCTACTTTTGAGATTTCAATAAAACAGGTTCACGACTGATAACTCACAAGGAAAGGCTAACTAGATGATCAAATCAAATGAACCATAGACCATTTCGATGCAGAATTTCACACTGATTCCGAATCTGCTTTTCTTTTTTGCTATGGGAGCACTCTGTCAAAAGCTGTAGCATCTAGGTTTTGTAGGAGTTTCAAAGCAAACCGAGAGCCTTAGAACTCTGTCTTCCACCAGCCGACGAGTAGCAGGGGTGGCCGAGTGGTATTGAGTTAGGACGCAAGGTGGGAGTAGTTCGAGTCCGGTAGCTGATTATCTTTTTTGACCAACAGAAGAATCAACAATGATGACGCTCGTCGATGAATTTAGAGAACACCTAGAATAGAAAACGCGGCAATAGAGAACACATTAAAAACTAAAAAAGAAAAAAACACAATCAGCTAATCAGCTAACGGACTCAAACCAGAGGACTCAAACCAGAGGAATGGAATCAGAGGAATCGAATCAGAGGAATCGAATCAGAGGACTCGAATCAGAGGACTCGAATCAGAGGAATGGAATCAGGGGAATGGAATCAGGGGAATGGAATCAGAGGAATCGAATCAGAGGACTCGAATCAGAGGAATGGAATCAGAGGAATGGAATCAGAGGACTCGAATCAGAGGACTCGAATCAGAGGACTCGAACTACCCTCACCTCGCGTCCTAGCTCAATACCACTCGGCGACCACTGCAACTTGTCGGCTGGCGGAAGACAGAGGTGTAAGGCGGCGGTTTGCCTTTTGAAACTCCTGCAAAACTTTAGATGCGTATAACTTTCTACACAGTGCTCCTTAGTAAAAAAGAAAAGCAGATTGGAAGGAAACGGGAAATTCGGCATCGAATGATGATTTATGGCTCTTGATTAGCCAACACATTCAGCCGGGATCTTTCCCTTGTCAATCCAATTTCTAGGCAACTTACATGGAATGCGACAGAAAGCGAGAATATCTTCCGATTCTCTTCGATAATATGGCATGGAACAAAAAGGTCGAGCCGAGACCTTGTTTTGTTTATGACAACAAAATTGGAACCCGATTTTCCAGGAAGGCAGTGATTTGGAGCTTTCCGTCCTTCTGGTCAGTGTGGCCACCGGGTGGATGGCCGATGACGCTTGATGAGGAAATGTCGAATGGCTGTGCTCTTTCCAGGTTCGGCTTTTACTTTAAACTGATTCCAAAGCTCATGAACAAAGAAAAGCTCAAAAATGAAGTGTTAGCTAAAAGATTTCCACTTGAGAGTGCCGGCTACATCTCCAATTCCGAAAATCAAGAAAGTTGCGCCGAAGAAATTGACGAAACCGAAGTTGAAGCCTGTGACAGCCGTTCCAGTGAAAGTGGCTCCAAAAAAGACGACGGCAAAGAAAAAGTTGTGATAAATAGTGTAATTTAGAAATCATAAATATTATAAATGTTTAAATTATAGTTTTTATCTATTTTGTAAATGTTTACATGTTATATTTCAACTTTTAAAAATATCTTTTTTGGTATATCCAATATCCTTGGTTCGAATCGTAGAAATGATTCTTGGAGAGGGAACTGGACATGGTTTTAGATTGGATCGGATCGCGATACGATCTGATACGATCCGATCCGACACGATCAGATCAGATCCGATACGATCCGATCCAATACGATCCGATATGATACTATCCGATCCGATCCGATCCATCCGATCCAATCCGATCCAATCCGATCCAATCCGATCCAAGCCGATCAGATCCGATCCGACCAGATCAGATCCGATATTTCTTCGTACAGCAAATGTGACCAGGGAGCTGAATGGATAAGAGCATAGTATACAAAGCTAGTATGATTTATTTTTTGCCTGGGTTCGATTCCCACTAGGAGATTTCTCCTGCTTTTTTCCTCAAAATCTGTATCTATTAAATCAGAAACAATCCCAAAATCATTTCATTTTTGTATCGGACAGGATCCGATCCAACACGATAAAATTCAATCAGATCAGATCCGATCCGATCCAGATCCGATACGAAACAGATCCGATCAGATTAGATCCGATACGAGCAGATCCGATCAGATCAGATCCAGTCAGATTAGATCCGATACGAGCAGATCAGACCCGATACGATCCGATACGATCGAGATCAGATCAGATCCGATCCGATCCAGACCCTATACGATCCGATACGATCAGATCCCGATACGATCAGATCCGATGTTGACTCCGATCTTATACGATCAGATTCGACCTGAGTAATACAATTATTGCTTTGGATTGCTAAAAACTAAGCAAATCTCAATTGATAATGTAAAGAACGCACAACAAACCTAACTCTAAGAAACGATTTTATTGAAGGCACAGATTGCGGGTTGGTGATTTTGTTCATTTTTCGGATCCGATCCGGTCCGATACGATCCGAAAGATGAAAATTCGGATCGAATCCGATCCGACGCGGTCGAAACCATGTCTAGAAGAGACGCAGAGACGAAGAGACGAAATTATTTCTTACAGCATTTCACTTGCAGATTGAAAGCTGATCTCATCTGAAAGCTATTTGCTGGATGAGCTACAGTCTTTTTAAAGCAACAGTGTATTTATTTTCACGCACTCATTGATTGGTTACAGTAGTTTTGCTAATTGCGCATTGTGTTTATTTTTATTGTGTGTACAGTATTAGGCTATGCGAGAGGGAACTGTATGGGTGGGCTACAGCTGGATCCATTAAACAAAAGCATCACCGTATTCTTTGTTTTTGTTTCTATTGTGCGGATCAGCTACAGCAATTTTGTCAGATCTGTTTTACTTGTCAGCTCTGTCAATGTCAGATCTGTCATTGTCAGCTCTGTTTCATTGACAGATCTGTCATTGTCAGATCTGTTTCAGTGTCAGATCTGTCATTGTCAGATCTGTTTCAGTGTCAGATCTGTCATTGTCAGATCTGTTTCATTGACAGATCTGTCATTGTCAGATCTGTTTCATTGTCAGATCTGTTTCATTGTCAGCTCTGTTTCATTGACAGATTTGCTTTTAAGAATTGGTTTCTTTTAAATAAATTACAAGGTGTTTACAAAAAACAAAAATTATATCGAAAATATTGAAACAAACAGCAAAATCAGCATTCAATCATCAAAATTTCTTTTGATTTTCAATGATTCACAAAAATGGATAAAACAATAACAAGTGCTGGGATTATAAACGAGAAAATTTGCTTCGCCGAGTTGCATTGATCGTTATCACAACAATAAATGGTACCTTTGTCTCCAAATGCGTCTGTTGCCCCAGTTTTACCACTTTTCTAGAATTTATTATGGTAATTTATCAAAGTATGAACTTTTACAGGAACGGATTCATGATCGATAGATTAGATAAAAATAGAAACAAGTTAAAGGGTGATTTTGATCATTTTTGTAAATACTTGCACTTGTGATGAAATAGATGTCAGAAAATTTGGAAACAAGAGAAAAACAAACGTCCTGACCGTCTGCTTACCAGGCTTGCCATTGTGACAGATAATACTACCATTGAGCCGACACTCTGAAATTTAGGAGAAACTATAAAAAAAACCGACGCTCTACCATTTGAGCCGACAATACCCACCCGTAGAGCCGACGCTCTACCATTGATCCAATGAGCCTTCTTACAAGGAAACGGTCTGAGCTGATCGAACAAATAGTCTTTTAAGGAATTACAAATACTTGATAGTTGGTTCTCACACTTGCATTGGTTGTTGGTAGCTCATTTTGATCAACCAGAGTCGACCCTTGAAACTCCATGGAATTTCGCAACGATTGGACTTTCAACTCCGACCGCTTCCTCGTTAGGCGAAGAGAGAAATAGGAAAAGACAAAAAAAAAGAAAAAAAGGAAGAGATTCTTGAAGCAATTAGATGCTTATCCAAGAATCTACTCGATTCACTGCAGGAAAAGATTGCTTAATGAACTCTCTCTGTTCCTATTCTGCTTTTGTATTTCTTCCTGGGATGAAGACGTCGATAACTCAGTGGCGGAAGTCCGGTTGATAAAGAGAAGGTAATCAAGACGGTCAGGAATTCGATTCCCTTTTGGTTTCAAGATTGCTTCGCCATTCGACTTTTTAAAGATTTTCTTCTTCTTTCTCTTCTTCCTTTGCTTCTTTAACTTTCTCATCTTCTTCTTTCCCATATTTCCTATATAGTTCACTCTGGCTAACAAACTCTTCTTCCTCTTCTTCTTCCTCTTCTTTCATTCATTCAGTGGCTCAAATGTCTGCAATCTTTTCTTAGAAACTCAACTAAACAAACCAATTGCATGTATACCCCAAAAGGAGTTGCTATATCCTAGGCTTATTTCCCCCTGGCCGCCACATCCCCACAACAGTCCTTTCCTTAAACAAAAAAAAAAAATGAAAGATTTCAGAATAAAATCTGTAACAAGATTTACTTTAGGATAATACCCTTTGCTTTACTGTGTGGCTGCTGCAGATGTAGTGTAGTGCAGTGAAAATACTCTGGTAAAATTCGAGCTGAAGCCTGACACCTTCAACTTTCACCCCCCCAATCCCATAAACAAAAAAACAACAAAATTTTAATTTTTACAGCTGATAAGTCTCTCTAAAAAAGTTGTTTTCTTAAAAAGAATTTGTGAAAAAAAGGTAAAAGTAAGATAAAAAAACATTGTTTGATTTGGTTCTTTTCCAATATGGGAGGAGCGGAAGGATTATCAGAGGAGCAGAAAGGAGAAAATCAGAAAAGCAAATTTTGGCAGCACTTTATGTATCCCTATTTAAAATTGAAACAGACCAAAGACTGCTTTGTCGCAAAAGGTTATCTGACTCCCGGAGAATTTCTCTTGAGGACCTTTACGCCGTGCACCAAGTGTCACATACCCAGGAAATAGATCTTTTCCGCTTGAGCGGACTTTCATCAGATTCTTTACAGTTGCAAATCCCCGACTGGGATAGCTCCTTTGAGTGACGAAATAATCAGACATTGCAAATCTCCGGTCCCTTAATTGCTCAAATCATCGGAGAAGCGGCGTCAAATCGTTAAAGTTTAAAAAAACAAATTGCCATTAAAATACAGTCCACGAAATGCATTTTCGAGGGCCCAAAATTTGCTCCCCCAGTTTTAACTACGTTTTTCTTTCCCGGGATTCCCCCCCAATGATCACTTCCCTCCCCCGATATTAGAAAAATACCCCTGAATTCATTAAACTTTCATTTAAGACTTTCATTTTATAGACTTTTTATGATTTCATTGAAATTCGTCACATGTTTGAGTCCTGATAACAATGCATTAAATAGTGAGCTTCCCACAAGAAAGCTAGTAAAAAAAAAGTTCATTTGAATTAGATGCAAGTTTAGTCCAAAATCAATCAGGTGAAGAGGCTGAGAAAATGCTTTTAGATCATTCAGTCCTGTAATCGTCCTTGTCCTATCATTCCTCTTTTAAACTCAAATACTTTTGAATCATTTCCTTGCCAGGTGTGGAAATGGGGTACAAAGCAGGTGTGGAATTGTGGGATTTATTTTGAATTCTAGAAGAAAATGAAAGTCAATCTCTAAGGGAGAATTTTGGGTTTTATGTTAGCACATTTGAAATCTCTTCAGCTTTATCCTTTTAAATGCGTCAATGTTTACTAAAAAAGTTTCCAATAAAAAGCAAAGAAGTTCGGCTGGGTGGGGAAATATTGGCAGAAATGGGAGAAATGGCGCAGAGGCAAAAGTAGCTTTGTTGACTGCACAATCTCGGTTTAAATCCAAAGTGAGAACTTTGGATTCAGCATCATTTAACAGACACCCCCAAATGACCAATTTATCATCAAAAATCCCTACCGCTCATCTTTTTACATCAGTATTACAAATCGCTTTTAAATCTCTATATAGAAAAACCAATAACAAATATTATAAATGCTAGAGCCAAATTCTTTTTTTAAAGCCAATCGTAAGTTAATTCGATTTGCTGAAAGTCGAGATATATTAGGGTGATGCAAAAAAAACTGCCGATTTGACATTGAATTCCAAAAAGGATGGCGTTCATTGGTAGCATGATCCCAATGGAATATTTTCGCCAAGATCTCGAAGCAGGTGCCTGGATCGGCCTGAATAACGTCCATAAACCCGGCTTCCGTTCACGACTTCTGACCTCGAACCAGTACTCGCAATCTTTGAAAGCCTCGTCTCCCTCTCGGAATCGTTTGAAGCCAAGTCCGACACTGCCTGGGGGAACCGAGCTGCCATCCCCGAAAGTATGGCACAGAGAAGAGGATGCGATTCGTCAGCAGACTTGGTTCCTTTACTCTACAAATTTGGTCGCTTTTTTCTCTTTTGAGTTCCTTGCCGGAAACAACGATGCCGATTCGGCAGCAGAACTTAGAGTACAGAAGTTAAGCAGTGATGCTGCTCGTAGCACAAACTTTTGCTCGACCATGATCTGAATAAAACCTCTAAGCATTTAAAAATCAAATCAAACAGCAAAAAAAGAATTTCAAATGTCCAAATATTAGCCCGAAATAACCACGAACAAACCATAAAAAAAATAATACCGTTAGCATCGCTCGTTTCCGATAAATGAAAACTGATACTGATCGGCAGTTTCTTTTACCACCCTAATTGAATAAAATCGAAAATTGCGCTAAAGAGTGCCGACTTTTGACTATATAAAAAGCGGCACTTTGGCGCACCCCCGATCAAAGACGTTTTCCGCCTAGTTACCCCACAGATGGTGGTGTGCAAAATAAAGAGCGCTTCCTTTTGAGTCAAACTTGATGAAGATTCTCCCTAAAGCCAACCGCAGAGAGTCGATTCAATGTTTGTGCCTTAAATGACAAACAATCAAAGTTGATCACCTTCTGCATCTAAGTTGGTCAAATTTAGCTCAATTAAACCATATATTCTTACAGGTTCGTCTACAGGCAAATCAGACTTTTCTTTAGCTTAATTTGAGTGAGGAGTGAGCTAAAGACTAACAACAAAAGTCAATCTGTTTGCTGGAAGTCGAGATACTTGAAATAAAATGAAAGATACTTCTAATTTTTCATTTGACTATCGACGTTGCTAATCTTCAAGATGGTTTTTCTCTCTGTTTTTATTAAAGAATATACGAGACAAATCCTACTGTCCGCAACCAAGAGAATTTGAGTGAAAGTTTCTATTAAAACCAACCGCAAGTCGATTCAATGTTTTTACAAAAATGTAATAAAAAAATCAAGATTGATCTACTATCTGCAAATGAAGTTGGTCAGAATTTACGACTCAATTTTTCTATATATTCACTTACAGGTTAGTCTACAAAGAAAAAGTAATCAATCATTAAATAACATTAGAAAATAGCATTATTCCATAAAAACAATAATCAAAAAAGAATTTTTGGTCGTTTTCGAAAAAAAAACAAAAAGCTTTTTTTGTTGACGGGATCTGAACCAAGATTAAAAAGTACCTGAACGCAAACACACTAATTACTGTAACTAGATTGCTGGGCTCAGAGCACAGCAACTGGGATGGCAAAATGGCAGAAAGGAAAGCCTTTTCGCAACACTTTTTAAGGAAAAATCAGTGTACTTGAAATTCCCGAAAGAATTTTCTTTTTAACGAAATTCAAACCTTCCTATAACTTTGTGCACTTTACCGATTAGCGATTTTGAAAGCAGTTACAGAACGTACATTCTCAGGCTTTTCTTTTGGTACTATCTCTGCTCCGACTCCCGTTGCTTGGAAAGATTCCCTTATTAAATCTGACCCAGGTTTTAACGGTCCCAGATGGTGACTCTTTCCCGAGCTACTGGTAGTCTAACAGTCGGTCGTCGATGGGCCAAAAAAAACACAGACGTCAAAAGTGTAAAAAGCAGTAGGTGAACTTTCAGATTTTATTGTAAGTCGTATTTTTTAAGGACTTTTCTGCCCATAAATCAAAGCCCAATGTGAGTCCAGTTAACCCCAATAACAATACTATAACTATTGGGTTGTCCAATAAGTAATGTGTTTTAGGCACGATTTTCAAAATAATACAAAATTAACAAAAGAGAACTTTATTAATCGATATATTCCTCCACAACAATCAGCAACATTTCTCCATCTCGTCCGAGCAAAAGGTGAGGAGAGTCCGTCATAATAGAATGAAGCCCAGTTTCGATGAGAAAGAAATCGTCCAGCCATTTTGCACCTCGTCAACACTTTTGACTCGTTTTATTCACCAAATCAGTTAATCATATATTGCACTGGCTGATTGAAATTGAATCATCTCCCAATGCAGGCACCAGAATGGTTCGATGGCAATCCGCTGCCGTTTGACCTCGTTTAGAAATCATACAACATTGATACGCGGACAACAAACTTTTTAACAAACAAATACTTACAAAACAACATATCTATTATAAAACAAAGGCAAATGAATAAAATAATATACTAAAAATAAAAACTAGAAATTCTGATCCTACCCAAGAGCATGACAGAAGCAGGAAGCTTGATTTAGCAATAGTTTCGAAATAAATAACACAAATTACTTATTGGACAGCCCCCAATAGATTGCTGTAACTAGATAGCTGTATTTAGATAGCTGTATAACTAGATAGCTGTCCCTAGGTGGCTATAACTAGTTGCTGTAACTAGATGACAACAACTAGATGACTGTAACTAGACCAGCTGTAACTGGTAATATCTGACACTAAGATTGCTGTAACTAGATCGTTGTAACTAGATTGCTGTAATTAGATAGCTGTAGCTAGACTGTATGGAACTAAGATAGCTGTAAACTAGATAGCTGTAACTAGACCTAGCTGTAACTAGATGGCTGTAACTAGATTGCTACTTACTATTGCTCGCTTGCTTTTGCTGAATTTTGTGCCTTTTGCTGCTTGTTTTTCTCTGATTTATCTTTATCGAAAAAAGTTGATTTTGTGGCACACAGAAAAAAAACAGCAACTCTAGACGTGACTTTGGAATGGAATGAAGCTAACGCTAAAAAAAGGAAACTAAACCATTTTACCGAAGAACTAAAAAAAGGCACAAACTAGCATTAAATAGCATTGAATAGCATTATATTTCAATTTTAGAAAAAGCAAAATCTATAAGAAAATCTCAACAAAATCCCAAGAAGAGTAAAGATCTAAAGGGTGAATGAAATTTCGTTTTACAGAAGACAATTTTTAGACCAATTTACAGAAGATTTACACTGTACACAGGAAAAAGAAAGAAAAGAAGGAAAAAAAGAGATTTGTAAAGCTGTGACAGAGTCCACAAAAAAGTGTTAATAAAAAATATTGGAAAAGGATAGAAACAGTACCGGGCAAAGAAATGAAAAACGATCGTCACTTTCGGCGCGTCTGTAACTCCGTTGTCTTTACCGTATTTCTAAATATTAATGCTTACCATTGTATGCCCCCCAGAAGAGCTTTCAGAAAATGTAGAACACCATAGTTTAAACTCAAAGACAGGGAGCTGAGAGGCTTGAAAGTGACGATCTTTTCACAAATATAATAAACCTTATTGTTCCAGAAATTATATTTTGGAACGAATCGGATAACAAAATTATATAAAAATATAAAATATTGGAAGTACTTTTGAATGGTTGATAGTATTATTGGTGATAGGTGAAAAAAGTAGAGGTGAAGAGTGAATTTTGTTTGATTTTTTTCCGATCAATTGAAGATTTCAGCTCATGTGGTGTCCTGAAATCGATTTTTAAACACTTTTAACCTTGGTTTAGCACAGATTCGTTTTTTCAAACGAAATATCTTTATTTTTAATTTATTAACAAAATTTCATTGATTTTAAGAAGTGGAAAGAAAGAAAGAAATAAAAAAAAGAGCGAAATTACCTTCTCTTTTAAAGCCTTGCTGGAAGGCGTTTTCTAGGTGGCTACTTGAAAAAATTACTAACAAATAGAGAACAAAAATCGAATTCCCATTAGTCGAAAGAAATTCGATGTTATTGATTGATTTCACTAATTTCCCATTAAATTATGTCAAAATTCAGCTAATTGAGTGAGGAGCGGCGACCTTATGACGATTGGATTTTTTACAAAAGCATGATTCTAAAAATGAATTACTAGCTTGAAGTAGATAGAATATTGACTAGTTGTTTTCAGTAACCCCCATTAGATTTGAAAAATCTTTGATTAGTTTAAATCTTTTTAGGGTGTTGTATTTTTGATTAACATTTCTTCTCACCTGATCTTGTCCATTTATTGGCGTGCCGCTGGTGAACGATTTACCGGATCTCGGCTGGGACGAATTGCCGCAAAGAACAACGTTTTGCACGCTTTGAAGTATGACGCACAGAAATCATAAAAAAAAAAAAAATTGATACTGAAGAGGGAATATATATTCTGCTATAAGGGAGCAGTCCATGTACAATGAAGATCTGTCTGTCCAAAATCTGTCTGTCTGTCCGTCCGTCTGTCTGTGCTGTCCGTCTGTCTGTCTCTCCGTCCGTCTGTCTGTCTGTCCGTCAATCGTATCTGTCCCGTCAGATCTATTTGACCAAATCACATCATATACTCTGACTGGCAATAGTATATCTGTCTGTCTGTCCTCACTGCTATCATCATAATAAATGTCCGTCTGTCTGTCGTCTATCTCTGTCTTTATCCGTCTGTCTACGTGTCTGTCCGTCTGTCTGTCTGTCTGACTACGTCCGTCTGTCTGTCAAATCTGTCTCTCTCTGTCTATCAGTCTACCTGTCTGTCTGTCTATCTGTATGTCTCTGTCTGTCAAATCTGTCTGTCCGTCTATCTGTCTGTCTATCCAAATCGTCTGTCTGTCTGTCGGCTCCCGCTGGTCGATTTACATGATTTTAGTTTATTGAATATCTGTCTGTCTATCACGTCCATCTGTCTGTCTGTCGGCTCCCCACTGGTCGATTTACATGATTTTTGTGATTTATTAGACTTAGAATTCTATGTAGTTGTCCATCCCCTTACAGTCGTTTACAGTGAACTCAAGTATCTTGGTGTTGGGCCGTTCAATTTACCCGTTCTTGGTGTAATTTGAATTATGCGACAAGTTATTCTCTATCAATTGGTGTAAAAAACTCTTTACCTTGAACAGCTCAACGTCCAAAAATTTGAGCCGCCGAGTTCGATTGCCAATGGCAAGAGGGCAGGCGCGTTTCAAATGTTCCACATTGAAGAATCGCTGCGCTGGATCTGGATCTATAAATTGCAGCTGCCAGATCCCGTCGAAAGAAGTCTTATGATGCTTGGCCAGAAAAACGCCCCATTAGCCGGGTTTAACGTTAACCGATTAACAGTTGAAAGCAATAATATACCCCGAAAATGATCAAGATCCAGGGGGTAAAGTTGCTTACGCTAAAGGAGTTTACGCTAGATGGCAAATGACGATGAATAGCCAGGTCGAACCCCCATCGTGTGGAGCCGTAAACAGTGACAGCTCTGTGACGGCATCCACAGCGACAACTTATCCACCAACACCCCAAAGCATTCGCTCATTCAGGTCGGGATGCGGCATCAATGTCAGACAGCGGCGGCGCCTAATTCCATTGATGGTGCTCCGTAGAACTTCGACTTTAACTGCTCGGATGGCGAATGTGAGATGGGTTTTGACAGAGATCCTGGAATTGTATATGCATTGCACCCCAAAAATCTGCTCATAATACTTTAAATTAACGCTTGGTATTTATTCTAATAAAACTCCAGTCAAGTCCCCAGCAAAAACTGCCCAACGGCCCAAGACTTTACTCTCAAAGGGTTATCGGACACCAAACACTTTCACCCATTGACAATCTAACCCCGAAGGCTCAATATCTTGGCGTCAGGCTGTACAATTTAAATATTCTTAATATCACTGAGTGCCCCATAGTGCTCCTCTGTCGATTGTTTGAAGAAACCTTATTTCAATTGGACAGCCTTACCCCGGGATCGTCGAACCCCAGAAATAGAAAACGGGGAGGTGTGCACGCTCCGCCCTTCGCGCCGTTGGTGAAGTCGACTTTAGGCTGAAATGCTCTTGGTGTTGGGATGTCCAATTCAAATCTTCTTTGTATCATTAGATGCGTCAAGTCTTTCTCTATCGATTGGTATAAAAACTATTTAAATTGGGATAACGGATCACCTAGAAGTTTGAGCTCAAAGCTGAATTGCCAATGGGAAAAGAGCGAGAGCGCGGATCAAATTTCCCACGCTTAAAAATCTCAAAACAACAATAATTAATTTAGTTAGTGAGTGAGTGGACGAGCTCTTTTGCTCTTTCAAAATGCCCACCATAGCTTCTCAATTTTGTTATCGATGGCGATCACATTGAGCTGAGTCGTCGAAGAGCTGAAAATTCGCGATTGAAAGCGTTGAAACCGTAAACTCTTTTCACAATTTACAACCGTTGGACTTGTTTTTTGAACTTTTATGAACGAAAAAGGGGTTTCCTTATGTCCCTTTGTGCTTTCCCTCAAGGTGTTTGAGAACCCTTTCTTTGTACCTAGGAAAATCTGAACTTATCTCCTGGCTGGTCGACTCTCCCATTTCTCAAATTGTAAAACAACTCCACTCTGTTATCTCCTCAGAAGCTTGAAATGAAATGGAGTTCTCTTCGTTCAGCTCAAGAACTCAGTTGGTGTTGTTGAATTTTCGGGAATAACAAGGCCTTTGGCTTTTGGGAAGTTACGTACGAAGACCAAAAGATTGGAAGTGGCTAAGATTAGAAGTGGCTAAGTTTTTTGGCACTTTGGTCAACTAGATAAGCCTTGAGCCTAAAAATAGAACAATGGAGACGAAAATAGACAGAAATAAGTGTTTATCAAAGAGTTTTTTTTTGATTAGATTCAATCAGGCTAAAGATTTGATCGGGTTTTGTCTTTGAACCAGGAACTTTTGAATGATTTGAGGAGTACGGTAGGGAAATAGACACCGTACTCATTGCTACAATGTACAGTACGTGTTTGGAGCCGAAAAGGTAGCTTGAGAGAAAGCGGTAACTATCAAAAACGGTGATCGAGCATTTGATTCACTCCGGGTCCCTTTTACCATTGGCAATTTAACTTTGAGCTCAAATATCTAGGTGTTGGGCTGTTCAATTTACATGTTCTTGGTATCATTAGATGCGCCAAGTCTTTCTCTATTGATTGGTATAAAAACCATTTAAATCGAATAGCCCAAAGCCAAGAAATTTGAGCTTAAAGTTAGATTGCCAATGGCAAAGGGGCGAGGCGACCCTTTGTCATTGCCAACTTTGAGCTCAAATTCTTTGAGCTGTTTGTTTGTCCAATTTAAATAGTTTTTGTACGAATCGATAGAGAAAGACTTGGCGCATCTAATGATACCAAAAATGTTTAAATTGAACAACCCAACACCAAGAAATTTGAGTTCAAAGTTAAATTGCCAATGGCAATGTCAAATGTCCCACAATCTTACAAAACTCACTTCACAAGCACTTCAGGTACCCGCACAAAGATTTGTTTCTTGAGATCAGGAGTGATTGGAGTATTTGGATGGAGATCTTCAGGGAAACGGGGACTTTCCGGCAACGCGGCCAATCCCCCGTCATCCGCCTCAGCAACACTCTGCTCAGGGGAAAGTGCCGTGTACGGAGACCCAGGCGGGGTCATTGTGGAAGCGGATCGAGATACTTGAAATGAAAAGGTTTTTTTCCCTTTATTTTGGGCTCAAAACCTTGATGCGCATGGCGTAATCGAGTGAGCGAGTTGTCGAGTTCTTCCACTGACGTCATCCGGTGGTAGCCGATTCCTTGATTCCATGGTGTGCCCATTGGTGGGCCTTGCACGATTGCCGACATTCCGAACAACAATTCGTCTAGATGTGAGCATATAGAAAAATGAAAAATTGATAGAACAATGCGAAATTGATAGAACAATGCATTTTTTGAATAAGAATGAACCAGAGAAGTAGTACGGAATTTGAAAATCGATTTTTCGTCAAAGAAAGTCAAAGAAAGTCAAAGAAATCAAAAAGAAATTAAAGTAGACTAGAAAATAAAGGTGTTCTCAAGGAAAAAGCTACAATAAAGCTCTTAAAATCTTAAAAGAAGATAAGGATTACTGTACTTTGTCAGCTTTTAGGCTTTCCAGCTTTCCATCTTCTTTTCCAGCTTTCCAGCTTTCCAGGTAAAATCTAGAGAAATACCGTCTAGAATAAGCTGTACTAGAAAGCTAAAGGTAACGAGTAAAGCTAAAGAAATTAAAGGTAGACTAGAAAAAAAAGGTTTCCTCAAGGAAAAAACTACAGTACAGCTCTTAAAATTAGATTAAAAGATAGGGGTTACTGTACTTTTTAGCTTTTAGGCTTTCCATCTTTCTTTTCCAGCTTTCCAGGCAAAATCTAGAGAAATACCGTCTAGAAAAAGCTGTACTAGAAAGCTAAAGGTAACGAGTAAAGCTAGAGGTAACAAGTAAAGCTAAAGGTAACGAGTAAAGCTAAAGTTAAGTAAACTAAAGTATAAATAGGGTATCTAAAGGTAAAAGTAAAGCTAAGGTGGAGTGTGGTGGGGGGTAGAGTAAAGCTAAAGGTAAGGAGTAAAGCTAAAGGTAAGGAGTATAGCTAAAGGTAACGAGTAAAGGTAAAGGTAAGGAGTAAAGGTAAAGGTAACAAGTAAAGCTAAAGGTAACGAGTAAAGCTAAAGGTAACGAGTAAAGTTAAAGAGTAAAGCAAAAGCTAAAGGCAACTTGGTTACAAAACTTTTCTTATTACATGAAGAATGAAGGAAAACTCATTAAAATCAAGTCATTCAAAGAAAGTTGAACAAAGTTAACAAAAAACTTTCTTCAATAACAATTAACAATAACAATTTTTTGAAACCACTAACAAAATCTAAAGCGATTTTCGTGCAGAATAACAACCAAAAATTCACTCAATCAGTTCTTGCTTTATTTTATCAACAGATCAAGTAGTTTCATTGATTCAAAACAAAAATAAATGAAAAATAAATGACCCAAAGAAGCCAATCGAGTGGCAAAACAAGAACAAAACAGAAATCAAAGGTGAAAGAAGAAAAAAAAAAGTTTGATTTTGACAGAGAGGCGCCTCACCGTCTCGTTGCATTCAAAAAGATCAGGCCAGTGTTTTTCCAATTTTAAGAATCAAATTGGGAATGTTTGATGGAGAGAAGGAGAAAAGTTATCTGCTTTTGTGAGATCAGAAATTTTTGGAGTCGTGTTGATAAAAGAGAAATCCGAAGAGAAAAGCATCAATCACTGGACAATGGAAAAGAGTTAAAAGTTGTTGGAAAAGACTTTTTCGTTTTGATTTCTAACAAAATGAGGAGAAAAGGTCAAGAGGGAAATTTGAGTGTGCATGGTGAAGTGTTACGTTTGATCTAAGAAATCCGGCTGAGTTGTCTGAAATCCGGCTGATCTAGAAATCCGTCTGATCTAGAAATCCTTCTGATAAAGGAATCCTTCTGATAAATCCGTCCAATCTAGAGTGAAGTGAGGTCAAAGCCGATCTAGAATCAAGCCGATCCCTCTAAATCTAAGTCTGGATCGGACGTGTCTGATTTAGAGTGATCGGCTTGATTCTAGATCAGAGGTTTGACCTCACTTCACTTTAGATCGGACGTCCGATTCGATTCGATCCGATCCGATTCGATCCGATCGGACGTCTGATCTAGAATCACATCGGACGGATTTCTAGATCAGACCTAAAACACCTAGTTTTCCGATCTGGTAGTAAAATGCTGAAATTGAGGCGTTTAATCGATGCGGCTTCACTCAAATCATTGAATTTTGGCTAAAAATTGGGTTAACTGCAAGTTAGGCTAAAAATCTTTCTGATTCTTTTCGTATTTAGGCTTTTTTTTTAAGGATTTAAACGAAATTTGATAAAGTTTAAACAATTTAAACAAAATTTGATCAAGTTAAAGAGGTTTGTTGTTTGGAAAAGAAGAAAATGGATTGTTTAGAAAGAAAATCGTTTGTTTAAAAGCTTAAGCCTAAGCTGAAAACCAGCTGACCTTTCTAGGCTTTTTAAATCAACTTTTGAGTCGAAGGACTTTTTCGTTTCAAAAGCGTATTTCCATTAGTCATCGTATCAAAAAAAGACAAGAAAATTGACCGAAAAAGACGCTTAAAAAGCTTGGGGGTTAGGCAATGTCATCAGGAAAAAGAAAGAGAGGGTGAAAACCCTCAAAAACGACGATCGGCCACTCATCGAAAGGGGGGAAAAAAGAAAAGAAAGAAAAGCTAAGAGATTCGGGTGGACGAACGAAAAAACGAAAAAACGCTGAGGAAACGTTCGATTCTCGTCGGCCACCCTCGTGTAGAAATCCGAAGGGTAAACAGTGAATGAAAGGGGGAAAAAACGCAGAATGAAAGGGGAAAAACGCAAAACTTCATGAAGAGAATGGATAGGGGAAAGGTGCTTCAACACAACACACACAAAAATCCTCTAATATCAGCTAGAAGTGTTAAGAATTATGCTAAAACAAATTTATTTGAGATTTTATGATATTTACTTGATTTAGAGAGGTAGATTGGTTAAGGATTGGGTAAAGCAAAGGTTTTTCTTGTGACTGAAAGCAAGAACTCGAGCTTTGAAAGACTGAAAGCAAGAACTCGAGCTTTGAGCACTTCTGGAATTGTAAATGATAAGGAAATGGTCTCAAATTTACTTAAAATCAACGAAATTGAGTTTATGAAAAGTTTATCTGTTTCTAAAAACGATGTAGAAGAGTAAGATTGAAGTTTCGATGTAGAAGAGTAAGATTGAAGCTAGCTCGGTTAGAAACAGTACAAATGGGCAACAATGACAGTAGAAATGGGTGACTGAACGCGAGAAAAAGAGCTGATTGGATGAACTGATTAAACTGATCAATGGTCGAAGGGCAAACAGTGAATAGGTCGAACTTATCGGGCTGAATTCAAGCTTAGACAGTTTATGGCCCACTAGTAGACAGTTTATGGCCCTCTAATAGACAGTTTATGGCTTTAGCGTTCAAGAAAAAACAAAAAAACTCGAAAAGAAAAACAAAAGAGACTTGAACAGAGATCGAACCCGGACCCCGTGGTTGAAAGCCTAACGCCTTACCCACTTGGCCACCAACCTGCATGGCATCCCTCAAGAAAAAAATGCTTTAAAAGGTTCCTTCCTTAAAAGGTTCCTTCCTTAAAAGGTTCCTTTAAAAGGAAATGTACGTCGGTTGTTGTTGCTTTAAGCATTGTTTTAAAGCCTTTTTTCCCAATCAAACCAGATACGCTGGTGGTCTAGTGGATAACAGATTAGTTTCCTGCTCACACGGTCATGGTTCGGTCCCGACTCCAGCTTTTTCTTTTTGTCTGAGCCTTTTAAAGCATCCGTTTTAAAGCAAATTTTCGTTGAAGTCAATTGAAGTCAATTGAAGTCAATTGAAGTCAACGAATGTCAACTGAAGTCAACGAATGTCAACGTATGTAGTCAACGAATGAATGTCAACGTTGAAGTCAATGTCAAGTCAATTTCAGATTCGGTTTCCTTATTCTATAAACTTCACTAGGCAGACAAAAGCTCGCCTTGAGTTCTACCTTTTCAGGCTTGTCAAAAGAGAAACCCTCTTTAAAGTACTATAAACGACTTATTCGATTGATTCTGCAAGTTCTAATGTACATTAGAACTGATCATTTTGTTCAATTGATCAATTGATCATTTTGTTTTGATCCATTGAATTCATGACTTTGAAAACACAAAGAATACAGATTAAAGATGTTCTAAAAGAAAAAAGAAAGGACTCTCCACTCTCTCAATTCACAAAAAGAACTGTCAATCCCCGATCGCGTCAACGTTTTTCTCATCGACTCTTTCACTTTTTTTTTTGTCTTTAGAGAACAACAGTCTTTTCTTTGGGTCAACACGACTAAATCTTTTAAGAAAAGATTCAATAGATCACGTTTGACCAAGTTTTTGTTTGGAATTTTGATTGGCTTTTGAAAGTAGAAAAGGGCGTTCATTTTTACAATCTAATGACGCAACATCAGCCATTTGCGAGTCAACAAAAAGTTGGCTTTCCAAAATTGCCTTTGCATTCTTAAATTGAATCTGAAATTAATCCATAAGCTTTACTGTAAGATGTACTGCAAGCTATACTGTAAGCTATACTGTAAGCTATACTGTAAGCTATACTGTCAGCTGTACTGCAAGCTATGCTGTAAGCTATACTGTAAGCTATACTGTAAGCTATACTGTAAGCTATACTGTCAGCTGTACTGCAAGCTATGCTGTAAGCTATACTGTAAGCTATACTGTAAGCTATACTGCAAGCTAAACAAGGTAGTGAGTGAACTTTGTGCTCTTTGTGCTCACAAATGTAAACGTAAACTTTCTTTTTTACTTCACTTACTTCGCTTTCCCTTGCTTTATAACTAATAAAAGCTTAAAAAGCTTAAAAGGCTTAAAAAGCTTAAAAAGCTTAAATAAAACTAGCATTAAAGCTTAAAGAATGAAGAAACCAGTGCACTAGAAGTGGTATGTTTATCAGTTTACCAGCACAGGCTAGAAATAACTATGGTAAAGTGGTTATTGTAAAAGATAAACTGGAAAACAAACTGTAAAACAAGTTGTAATGTAAACTGTAATACAAACTGTAATACAAACAGTAATACAAACTGTAACACAAACTGTAAAACAAGCTGTAAAACAAGCTGTAAAACCAACTGTAATACAAACTGTAAAACAAACTGTAAAACAAACTGTAAAACAAGCTGTAAAAGATAAACTTTGGCCTATAATGTTTTCAAAACTTTAAACTTTCCTACAATTTTAGGTCAAACCTGGTGACTTTTTAAAAAACAATAGCAAGTTGCAGAGATGGAAAAGAGTTGATTTATGGATGAAACTGGGCGAAGAGCCTTTTTTTTCTTTTCCATGACGTCATCTGATTGAACAAACGGGCCGATTGGATCCACAAAAAGCTGGATCAATGGATAAATGGATAGAGAGGATGGGGAGAAGAAAAATACTGGGGAATTTTGAAATTGATAAAGTCATGTAGCGTGAAAACAAGAGTTGATAAAAGTTTTTGAGCTTAGTATTAGGTTTTTTAGATTTATTATTAGGCTTATTAGGTCTATTACTAGATTTATTAGGTTTATTGCTAGGTTTATTAGGTCTATTACTAGGTTTATTAGGTTTACTATTAGGCTTATGAGGTTTATTCTTAGATTTATTAGGTCTATTACTAGTTTATTAGGTTTATTACTAGATTTATTAGGTTTATTGCTAGGTTTAATAAGTTTATTACTAGCTTATTAGGTTTATTACTAGATTTATTAGGTTTATTATTAGGCTTATAAAGTTTATTGCTAGTTTATTGGGTTTATTCTTAGATTTATTAGGTTTATTGCTAGGTTTATTAGGTACAAATTGTGTTAGAAAAAGAGAATTTCACTATCTTATTTCATTGAACGCTTTTGCCCAACAAGCTGAGAAATTTCAAGTTAAAAACGCAAATAGATCTAAAACTTCGACTCTTTATATACTGAAAATTCATTGTCAGCTAATACTAAAGTTGATATGAGAAATCGACTCCAAACAACCCAAAAAGATAACGAAAAGAAGAAGAGAAGAAGAAGAATAGAAAGAAGAAGAGAAAGAAGAAGAGAAAGAAGAAGAAGAAGAGAAAGAAGAAGAGGAAGAAGAAGAGGAAGAAGAAGAGAAGAAGAAGAAGAAGAGAAAGAAGAAGAGGAAGAAGAAGAGAAGAAGAAGAAGAAGAGAAAGAAGAAGAGAAAGAAGAAGAGGAAGAAGAAGAGAAAGAAGAAGAAGAGAAGAAGAAGAGGAGAAGGAGAAGAAGAGAAGCAGAATGGCAAACAAAAAGTTATTCAATTTTAAAACTAAAAATTACGATCAAAAATCAAAGGAAATGACCAAAAAATAACCAAAAAAATGAAAAAAAATGACAAAAATGAAAAAAATGAAAGATTTTTCGAAAAAAAAAGACTCCATCATTGAAATGGATCCGTTTTTTTGCGTTTTCTTTGCAAACTGAAAGTTTTTGCTATTCGATATCCTTCAAATTAAATCCCGGAAAGGGAAAAATGACCTTGAAAAATCAGATTTCATTTTTTTCTCTGTGTTTTCACTCCCCCGGATCTCCTAAATTATCCCTTTTCATGCCCGGGGAATTCACGGGATTTTCACACACTTTTTTCCAATCATTTTTCAATCATTTCGAAGGCAATGAACGAGATTGGGTGACTTTCATGAATGGAAATGGAAACTCAAAGAAAAATAGGCGAAAACAAGATAAAAGCTTGATTTTTTTTCTGATTTGTTAAATTCGACATCCTTTGGAAGGCTTATAACTTTGTCTAGAGATAACATTTTCACTAACTTTTTATATCATCGTACAGAGGACATTTTAAGCTTTCAAATGATACCAAATAGAGCTTGATTAGATAATCGAATCCAAGAAAATCAGAGCCAACTCTGAGCAAATGAGACCTATCAAACTCGGGTGTTATGTCGCCTGGTTTGTGTGGGAATAAAGAATCCAATCAAGCTCTATTTGGTACATCATTTGAAAGCTTAAATGTCCTCTGTAACGATGATATAAAAGGTTAGTGAAAATATAATCTCTAGACAAAGTTGCCAAAGCTTCAAAGGATATCGATCCGTTCAAAATGCCGGGATTCTTTGGAAATACCGAATTCTTTCAAAATACTCGAAACCTCCAAAGAGTCCTTTAGTTTAAAGGTTTTAATTTAGTTCAATCGTTTAAAACGAGATTGATTATTGCAATAATTTAAGTTAATGAGCTCAAAATCATTGGCTAAAAGTTATCAAAGGGAAATGCAACGATTTGAGAATGGAATAATAGATGATTGAACTAGAAAAGGTATATTGATTGAAGTATCTAAAAGTGTGAAAAGTTACCGTACTTTACCGGCTCAATTATGGTAGTTTTAGCTAGTAATTCCAGTTTAAGTTTAAGCTTAAGTTTGAAAAGCTTAAGTTTAAGTTTAAGAAGCTTAAGTTTAAGTCTAAGAAGCTTAATTTTAAGGGTTGGAAGCTTAAGCTTAAGTTTAAGAAAGCTTAAGCTTAAGAAGCTTAAGTTTGAAAAGCTTAAGCTGAAGTTCAAAGAAAAGCTTAAGTTCAAGTTTGAAAAGCTTAAGTTTAAGTCTAAGAAGCTTAAGTTCGGAAAGCAGAGCCCAAGTCTAAGAAGCTTAATTTTAAGTTTAGGAAGCTTAAGCTTAAGTTTAAGAAGCTTGAGTTTAAGTTTAAGAAGATTAATTTTAAGTTTAGGAAGCTTAAGCTTAAGAAGCTTAAGTTCGAAAAGCTTAAGTTCAAGTTTGAAAAGCTTAAGTTTAAGTTTAAGAAGTTTTGGAATCAAAATCAAATCAATCAAAAGTTTAAGAAGGCGTAGTATGGTCGAATTTCCATTTTCTAATTATTTTTAGCTTTAGCTTAACGTATCGATGGTTTAGCTATTGCTTTTTAAATAGAAATCTTCCTTAAAATAGGTTAAACTTCGATCTGCTGATCGAGCAAAAAAAGATGTGTAAATTGATAGAGAAAAAGGAGCAAGTGTCCAAAAAAAACAACAACAGGTGCTCCCAATCAGTCTAAAAATGCGTTTCTGAAGGAATTCGAGAAATTTTTGGGTTAACGTTAAAGAATTTGCAATTGCAAAGATTTAGAAATTCAAAAACTAAAGAAAATTTAGAATTGCAAAAAATTTAGAAATTCAGGTGAAAAATATTTGGCTAAGGCTTTGTTGAAAGTTTTTTGGTTGAAAACAAGTCTCTTTCTTTCGTGTGTTTTTTTTTCGATTCACGGCCCTAACATTTGGATCTTGTGGACCGTAAAATTGAGGAAAGAACGGATGAGAAAGGGAGAAGAGAAAGGAAAAGGAAGAAGGAAGGAAAGGGAAAAGGAAAAGGGAAAAGGAAAGGAAGAAGGGAAAGGAAAAGGAAGGAGGAAAGGAAAGGAAAAGGGAAAGGAAAAGGAAGGGAAGAGAAAGGAAAAGGAAGAGGAAAAGGGAGGAAAAGGGGAAAGGAAAAGGAAGAAGGGAAAGGAAAAGGAAGAAGGAAAAGGGGAAAGGAAAGGGAAAAGGGAAGGAAGAAGGGGAAAGGAAAAGGAAGAAGGAAAAGGGAAAGGAAAAGGGAAAAGGAAAAGGAAGAAGGGAAAGGAAAAGGAAGAAGGAAAAGGAAAAGAAAAAAAGAAGGGAAACTATTATTCTTTGTCTTTTTCAACTAACGACACTCAAATGAGGAATTTTTTGAAATAAAAGCAAAATAAAAAAAAGTTGGGTCATTCGAAGGGAATGAATGGGTTGAGAATGAGGACAGGAGTTGGGAAAATTGGGGGAAAAAAGAGTTGGAGATTGAAAATGAGAAGCTGAAAAGCTGAAAAGCTTTCATGAAAAGCAAAATCATTCCAACACAATGAAAAGCTGGAATCGATTGGTGCAGGCGAATAATTATATGTAAATTACTATCAGATTTTGTTTGTTAAACTTCTATTGGATGTGGAGTTTGATTGGATTCGATAATTGGAAAATCAGAGGAGTCAAAACACACACTCTTCTTTCGCTTTTTCGCTGCCTTTTTGACAAAGAAAGTCCCACGGAAAACGGAGGTTTTGTGTTCTCTGTGAGTGCAGAAATTATTCAAGAATACAAAAGGCCAAAAACCGTTCCGAAAACGACGTTTATCTTGGCTTAGATGGATATAGGATTTGTGGCAAAAATACAACCGATCTAATCGATCGATCGAGTAAAAATCGATTCCCAAGATTAGGGCATAGTGACGTCAAAAACGGCAAAGTTCGTTCACTAAGATCCTCCTTCCACTTTAGGTCCGATCTAGGATCGATTCTCACCAAAGCCAAGAATTTGAGCATAATAACGGAAGCGTTTAACCCAGACGACGCACAGGTTACCGGCACCAAAAACGGATGCAGTTATGCCAGGGCCATTTGCCAGATCGAGAGCGATTACGCCGCCGCACAAAGGGCGATTACGCCGCCGCACTTTTCCAGCCATTTACATTGAGATTTCTCTTGCATTGTAGATGGTATAAAACGAAGAGATTCGGCTGTAAATTTGTACCCTGGGGTTTTCGAGGTTGGAGAATCGATTGAGCTATTTATTTTTCCCTTTAACAGACCCTTTACTACATCTATTTGGCGATAATTTGGCTTTATAGAGAATCAGTCTCAATTCGTCCCTCTCCTTCAAGTAAACCAGTTATTTATCGTAAAAGAAGTCACCTTAAAAGGCTACGGTAGTTTTACGGTAGCTACGGTAGTTTTCTAAATTGTGTATCTTTTAGAAATCTTATTTGTGTGAAATGAATGAGAGTTTTTCGAGTTTGAAATCGAATTTACCCATTATTTTGCTTCAAGAAGCGGATCACTGGTACAAAAATACTATTGGAATAAAAGAGACTCAACAACTGACTTTTAAACAAAGCATAAGAACCCAAAAGTAAAGAGGAATCGTTTTTAATCGTTTTCGAAAGAAAAGAGTTCGATAGGATCTAAAAAGCTAAGCTGTTGCTAGATGGGAGAATTTTTTCGCTCAACAACTGACCATTCGCTTCAAAAAAGGGGGAAAAGATCGAAAAGGAACCCTAAACTCTAAGTAGAAAATAAAAAAACTCCTCAAAAAATGATCGACTAGTTTGTCAGTGAAAAGTTTCCTCAAAAAAAAAAAAAAAAACTAAACTGTAACAATTGCTTATCCGACTCGGCACTTCCTTTTTGACAAAAAAAAAACTTTGGACACATAGTTAAGGGTTTTGTGCTTAAATATTAGGTTGTTCGGATATAAACGAGTTCGGAAACCTGTAAACTAGAAGAAAACCTGTAAACTAGAAGAAAATGAAAAGAAAAACTCTTAAATTGAAAGAAAAAGGACAGAAAAAGCTGTAAATTAGAAGAAAACCTGTAAACTAGAAGAAAATTGGAAGAAAACCCTGTAAACTAGAAGAAAATGAAAAGAAAAACCTGTAAATTAGAAGAAAACCTGTAAACTAGAAGAAAATCAAAAGAAAAACCTTTAAATTGAAAGAAAAAGGACAGAAAAAGCTGTAAATTCGAAGAAAAACTTGTAAATTGCTTGGGTTTTTTGAGTTGAGAAAGCTCGTTTCCAATGAAAATTTAATGAAAACCCTAAAAGAAAGGTGCATACTTTGTGCTCTACTAAAGGCAAACTTTCTAGCATACTCCGGCATACTCAAAGTTCCCCATTTTACCAGTAAACCCAGTACCATCCGTGCCCAAAAAAGTTCGCTTTTATTGAAGCACAAAGTACATGAATTTCGCGTACTGTAACAGGCTTTAAATATATCCAAAACCCATTAAAAACTTCATAAAAACAAAGCTTATATCTTTTTTCGTGGGGAAACATTTCACAAAAACGCTTTCTTATTTTCTAATGGTTTTAAAGTTGATCACTTTTCGTCATTCCCATCCATCTATTGATCAAATGCCATCTGTTGGGCTTTCAGGAAATGTCTTTGAACGTCTTTTTGAATGTCTTTGAATCAAATTTTTCACACCGAATGTCAATAAGATGATTCAACGATAGAAATTGAAAGAATCTAGAAGAGGAAGAAGAAGAAGGGAAGAAGAAGAAGAAAGAAGAAGAAGAAGAAGAAGAAGAAGAAGAAAGAAGGAAGAAGAAAGAAGAAAGAAGAAAAGAAGAAAGAAAGAAGAAGAAGAAAATTGTTTTTAATAACAATTTTCTTTGAATCTAAGAGCCAGCTAGGGCCAGAGCTAGGCTAGAGATTTACAGTAGTGGCTTTAAATTTTCTTGAGCTAGTTGAGGTCAGAGTTCAGTTTGATCAATGAGCTGAGAATTTATGAAGAGATGGGAAAGATGCTTGGAAAGCGAAAATATGTGGAAAGTTCACACAACTAGGATTTCTAATTCATAAGTTTAGTGAGTGAAAAGTCTTTGGATCTTTGATCTTTTAACTCATAAGAGTAAGAGGATGAGATTTATCATTAGTTGAATCTTAAAAATGTCTTCAAAATCTTTAAGCCTTAAAGCCTTTCTTCTGATCTTTAAAAAGATCAGAAGTTACAAGCTCTTGGTTCTCTGTTTCATTCTTAGAGAAGCAAATCTAATTCAGGCAGTACCAAAGCTTTGAGTGCGCCAGAGAGCTTGCGTTTGTCGACAAAGTAGGCGCCAAATTTTGCTTACTGTAGCAGGATAGAGAGATTCAAAATACCAGTTTACTCATCATATTTCTTAAAATAGTACAACTGATCGTACAAATAAATTAGTACAACAACTTGTAAGATCTATAAGCAAAAATCCGTTTCATATCAACAATTCAACTTTACAATGTTTGAGATAAAGTTAGAGCTAGATCTAGAGCTAGAGCTAGAGGTAGAGCTAGAGCTAGAGCTAGAGTTAGAGCTAGAGCTAGAGCTAGAGCTAGAGGTAGAGCTAGAGCTAGAGCTAGAGCTAGAGCTAGAGCTAGAGCTAGAGCTAGAGCAAGCTTAACAGAAAAGTTATAAAAGCTACCGTACCTTCAGCTACTTCTTTTAAAGTTATTGACTGATTGCTATCAATTAATAACTTTAAAAGGAGTGCCATCAATTAATAACTTTAAAAAATTATTGATTAATAGCCATCAATGAGTCGAAAACTTTTTCATTTCAAACTTATAAAAAAGAAGCATGGAAATTCATATAAAAAATGGAATTTCGATTGAATCAAAGAAATGAAGAGAAGTGAAGAAGAGAGGAATGGAATGTGCACAGAAGAGAAGAGGGAAGCAATGATTGACAAATAGGAAGAAAAGAAGAACAATGAAAGGGGAACACACAAAGGACAACGAAAAGGACATCTGGATGTGGATTGGGTAATCAAAGAGATGAGATGAAGTGATCAAAAATCAAAATCATCATTGAAAAGAGTCAGAGGCTTAAGTTGTGCTCAAAAATAGAAACACATCCTTTCTGGTGCTCTTATTTTTAAAGAAGAAATGGATAATGAGGGAAAGATTCAATCTCGATTGATAGAGCTATTTAATAAAGGAAGAAAAGAAAAGTTAAGCAACGTTGGGCTCGGTTAGTCTCGTCCAGCAGATGTCAGCAGATGAGACAGGGATATCTTTCCTGAACCGAGTGCTGTAGGTAACTGGGTACCAAGACCGGTCCCTAAGCCATATGATGAACTGGTTCCCAAGTCCGGTCCCCCTAGGCCCCTTCCCCTCGGGATTGGGATAACCAGGGGATCCAAATGGGTAGACTTGTCTAATGCGCAAGCTCCTATAAAGCGGGTAGCGGGTAGTTTATGAATTCTTAACTTTATAAGATATAACTACGGCCTTGCCACGTTGAAACACGGTATCCCGTCAGATCTACCATGTTAATCTGCCATTTGCTAAGCTCGGTTAGCCTCTGGTTCGAATCCAGCAGATGAGACAGGGATATCTTCCCTGAACCGAGTGCTGTAAGTAACTGGGTACCAAGACCGGTCCCTAGGCCATACGGTGAACTGGTTCCCAAGTCCAGTCCCTTCTAGGCCATACGGTGAACTGGTTCCCAAGTCCAGTCCCTTCTAGGCCATACGGTGAACTGGTTCCCAAGTCCAGTCCCTTCTAGGCCATACGGTGAACTGGTTCCCAAGTCCAGTCCCTTCTAGGCCATACGGTGAACTGGTTCCCAAGTCCAGTCCCTTCTAGGCCATATGATGAACTGGTTCCCAAGTCCAGTCCCTTCTAGGCCATACGGTGAACTAGTTCCCAAGTCCGGTCCGGTATACATTATTATTATTTATTTAGATTTAGATTTAGATCCAAAAAGTGTGAAAATGATTTAACTTTTCAAAACGTTTAGCTGAAAAAAAAACCCCGTCAAGTGAAGCTTTCTGGTATGCAATTGTCTTTTTAACTCTCTTTCCACACACAGGGTGGTCTTCATTCGTTTTTCTTTCTTCCTTTCTTCCTTTCCTCCTTTCTTCCTTTCTTCCTTTCCTCCTTTCTTCCTTTCTTTTCTCCCATCATTTGTTCGCTCTATTCTCAAATATTTGAGCAACTTTTTCCCAGTGAGTGAACAAAAATCGTCGCAAAATAAAGAACGATTGTCTTTTTTGACGAACGCAAATCGAATTTTCTCCGGGGAAAAGTGATATCATTGTTTTAATTCATAGGAAAATAGTAGAGATTTTGAAAATAATAGAGGCTTTAAAGTTTAGAACTATTTTAGTCTTTTTTATAAAGAAAAAACGAATAGACATAAATAAATTGGGGAAAAGGGGGGGAAAATCGAAAAAAGAAATACATAAACAAAGTGTTTAATCGTAAAAATCAATTATCTTTTCAACTTTTCGACTTTTCAAAAAACTTTTCAAAAGCTCACGAAAAAGTTTGTCTTTGGTGTTTGAAAAAGTGAAATATGAAGAGAAATTTCGCCCTTTTAAGATCAAATTTCGGAATCATTAAAAGAGGATCAGAGTTCTTTGAGAAGTTGGTGAATTTTGGCTTTTCTGAGTTCCAATCTTTATTTTCAAAAGATTGCCTGTTACCTATGGAAAAAAGGAATGAGAAATTCGGATACGGGGACCGAACCTGTGAGCACCCGATGAAGTGCATCTCCGAACCCAACTCACTAACCACTACACCATACGGCTTCTTGGCACAAGAGGCGAGAAGCCTCTTTTAACCCCAATATTGCCTGTTGCTTATGAAAAAAAGAAACGAAAAATTCCAATTTGGGGATCGAACCTGCGAGCACCCAATGAAGCCGGCGTCGCAACCCAACTCACTAACCACTACACCATACGGCCTCTCTGCCCGAGGGGCGAGAAGCCTCTTTTAACCCCTCTTTACCCTCTTTTAACCACTAACTTCTAACCGTTTTCCAAGTAAATGCCTAAATTTGCAACACGTTTTTCTCGAAAACCATTGCCCGTTCGCAAAAACTAAAAGCGCTATCGTCCTCGCCGTACTCGACTTGTGTTTGCACCTCATTTTCATCCCGAAATCTTACTTCTGGCCATTCCCTTGTTAGTCGGAAGCTAAAAGGTTCAATCCCGCTGCTAGATTATTGGTTTTCTTTTCAGTTTTTAAATCATCAGAGCTTTTTTAAAGAAGCCAGATCAAAAAAATTGGCTGGCAAAGAGCGTTTAACATTTCCATTTCATACTTTCTTACAGTATCATCGATAAAATTTCATGAGCAAGAAGATCTAGAAGTTAGAGTAAAAGTTAGAGCTTTTTAGTCTATTCCTTTCAAATATTTCCTCTTGAAATCCGAGCTTTAAGCTTTGGATCTCATTTTTAATCTTCTTTTCACTGTTCACCATAGATAATGAGAACAAAATTTGGTATTTGTAAGCTTTTCTCGAAATTTGATGCTTTGCAGGACCAAGGAAGAAGCTTAAATGAATTTAGAATGCTTAAATGAATTTAGAATGCTTAAATGAATTTAGAATGCTTAAATGAATTTAGAATGCTTAAATGAATTTAGAATGCTTAAATGAATTTAGAATGCTTAAATGAATTTAGAAGAAGCTTAAATGCTCTCAAAGCAACAAATAGCTTTCTAAGCTTCTTCCTTGAAAGCATAAAATCTCAAATGTTTCTGAGAAATTCGATTTCTCTAGGCATTTTTTAAAAAGCTTAAAGCTTAGAAGAAGAAGCTTAAGAACTTAAGAAGCTTAGAAGCTTAAGAACTTAAGAACTTAAGAAGCTTAAGAACTTAAGAAGCTTAAGAAGCTTCTGAAGCTTAGAAGCTTAAATCGAAAAGAATGGACCTTATTGCGGATCGTTTTAGCTTTGAAAGGCTCCTCTAAATCAAGATTTCAAAGCTACAAATCACTCATGGAATCTCAAGTTCTTTATATTTTATTTGTTTTCTTTTATTTTATATTTATCCCCATTATTTTACCCATTTCATTTGTGATGAAAGGCTTCATTTTGAACAATGAATCAATCTAAAGAACAAGGCCAAAAAAAACGAAAAGAATTTGCCTTATTGCAGGTCGTTTTAGCTTTGAAAGGCTCTGGAATCTACGCAGAAACTTTTGGGGTACATTTTTTCGATCGGAGGAAAATAAAATGGAACACAAGGTTTCAATCAACGAGAGAGTTCTTTGAAAAGCGAATTTATTCGATTTTTTTCAATCAAATCAAACGAATTTGAAAGTGGGTTCATTTCGTAAAGTGGATGGTTTCATGGTTTCATTTGAATAGATTTTCAGCTACTTTTTTGCTTTATAGCTCAATTTACAATATATTCTATTGATTTAAATTTACAATTTACAATACAAATTTACAATACGAAATCAGAAAATCAGAAAAAAATAATGATTTGGGTAAACGCTGGAATAGACCGATTGGCTGCATCTGTTTAGATGTCGTCAAATAAACTCTCAAAGACATAAACTCTCAGAGAAAATAAGCTTTTCAGTAAAGAATGAGTCTATTTTGAAATCAAAACTCAAGAACAGGAATAAGAAAATGGCGAAAACAGTTAGTCATTAGGAACATTGAAAGGAAAGAACTTGTTTTGAACTTGTTTTGGAACTTGTTCTTTACAAGGGAACGATTGAAAATGGGGCTGGCGTTTCAGGAAAAGCTCGGAGTGCAAACACCAGTCGGATATCGGCATTCCAAATATCTATTCAGTTTTTGCTCAAGTTAAAATCCTGGCGAGAAAAATGCATTTGAAGTCTCGGCTATTTTCGAAAAAAAAGCCCCCCCTAGCCAATAAGAGGGCGTCACACGCAAGGGAAGCGATAGCAGCGGTGGCCGAGGGGTTAGTGTGACGGAGTACAGACCGCATGCCACGTTTTGGATCCCGGGTTCGAACCCCGCCACTGGCAAACTTTCTCGCTTCTTCGAAAAACAAAGAATTACCATTTTTGAAAGCTATTACAGTGCTTATCAACAGGAAAAATTGTTAATCATTAACATTGTTGTTGTTGGATTGTTGTGATTTGCTGGAAATATATTATTCCTTTTATTTATACTTTGTTTAGGGGATTGTGCGCCAATGTTGTAAAGAGATTTAAATATTAATGAGAATAGTTAATGAGCTTGATTCAGCAGGTAAATACTGGACTCCAGGATGTTTGTAAGCTTTTGTAATTCACAATTCACAATTCACATTCACAAATTTTCTAATCGCTCAAGTGTAACATTGAAGGATTGCTTTTTCTTCTAGAAATGAAAGTGTTTACGAATTCCAACAAGACATGAACACTATAAACTCGAAAAATGACGAACTTTTACACTACAAACGCTTCTAACTTGCTTTAAATCTGTCTCATTCATATGTTCTATAGTTCAAAAAATAGACAATCTCAAGAGCTATCGAATGGACTAAAGTACACTAAAAAGATCAATTTTAAAGAAAGTTACAGTGGTTTGTAGTCTTTAATCGATTGCGAGTACGGTCCAGACTTTAAACCACTGTAACTTTATAACTATAAACTATAAAATACAAACGTGAACTACAAACGACTTCTAACTTGCTTTAAATCAGCCGAATTGACACGATCTATAGCTCAAAAAAATAGAGAATCTCAAGAGCTATCGAATCGACTAAAGCACACTAAAAAAATATCAATTTTCAAGAAAGTTACCGTGGTTTAAAGTCTGCAATCATTTTGCAAACAAATTACTAGAGATAATGAGATCGTAATGAGATTTTCTGATCAAAATAGCAAAATTCAAAACATGAAATGGGGATGAGTGAGAATGATTCGAAAGATTGGAATGATTGAATTGAGTTCGACCACTGACTCTTGCAGGGTATTCTAATTGAAAGTAAAGCAACGCAAAGAACAGTTTGATTTAAAAACTGAAGAATTCATAATCTGTAAGCAAACTCTGCTAAATCTCTAAATCTAAATCTTTCTCTGTTATGAAAATAAAAATTCTTCAGTTTTTAAATCAAACCGTTCTTTGAGTTGCTTTGCTTTCAATTTGCTTTCAATTAGAGTGCCCTGCAAGAGTCAGTGGTCGAACGACGGAGTTGAGATAAAGATATCCACTCTATTTTGCTGTCTAATTAGATTTACTGAGTCTTCTGCGGGATTTTAGGAAAAAGAAATTGAATCTAAAGTAGAATCTGAGCAAAAGAAGTAAGATTGATTTGGATTGGAGAATGGTTAGATTGAAAATAGTTAGCTTGAAAGGTGTTTAAACGTTTAAAGTGTCAACAAGGGATTTGTTTTCGTTATTATTATTGATTTAATGATTATGTGGAAAGGTGTTTAAACGTTTAAACGTTCAATGTGTCAACAAGAAATGTGTTTGGGCACTTGATTCAATGTTTAAGTATAAGATATTGATCGGCTGGAGACACAGCAAAAGTTGTTTGCTTGAAATGAGCAAGAAAATGGGAAATGAACAGATTCAAAGGTGATTGCTGAAGAATAAAGCGCATAAACTGTATGTTTTGTTTAAAAATAAACCATCATGTATGTTTTGCTTTGGGTTTTGGCTTATTTTGGAGATGATCGACAATGAGCATTCATCCAAGACGGTGCTCAATCACACAAAGGAAACACAAGCTAAGGAAACACAAGATTCGATTGCTCGATCAAATCAGTGTTGATATGAGGATCAAGGAGATCAAGGAGAGCAAGGAGATCAAGGAGAGCAAGGAGAGCAAGGAGATCAAGGAGATCAAGGAGAGCAAGGAGATCAAGGAGATCAAGGAGAGCAAGGAGATCAAGGAGATCAAGGAGATTGACCTTTAGCCTTTAGCCCAATGGCATGGTTTGCAATTACGTTTCTGGGGCATAGATTTCATTGTGCTCGAGTCTCTTTACTGCTCACATCTACATACTTTGACATCTACTTTGGCATCTACTTTGGCATCTACTTTGACATCTACTTTGGCATCTACTTTGGCATCTACTTTGACATCTACTTTGACATAAAACCCCAGCATAGTGAGGACATTTTAGGTTTACGCGAAGAAGTTTTTTAAAGCTTAGTTTTAAAGTTTTAAAGCTCATCATTCAAAATACCGGATAAATCGAAAGAGAAAGGAAGAGAAAGAAAGGAAAAGAGAAAGATAGAGAGAGAGAAAGATAGAGGAGAGAAAGAGAAAGAGCAATAGAAAGAGCAAGAAAGAGAAAGGAAAGTTTTAGATTGATTTAGGATAGAAAAGATTTAGAACAGTAGCTGAATTGTTAAGAAAAAGGAGAAGGAAAAGGTAGAAATCTTGAAGAAATGCTTTAAGCCATTTACAGTTGAAAATCAAGCTTTTCAACTCAAATTAGCTCAACTCAAAAAAGCGAATGGCTCAAGAATGGTTCGTGAATGGCTCTTGACTGGTGTATCTATCAGAAAATCGAGAGATTGAGAGCTTTCCTTCCGGCTCACTAAAATCGAGAGAAAGGAATGCTCGTTTATTGGTGGTACAGTCAAAACATTGACCATAGATGGAAAGAGTTTTGATGATGACGGAACGATCTCTTGCACTGTCCTCACAACTCAACTAGGAAAACACCTTTTATGACCTCGAAAAACTTGATCTCTTACTTTTTCTCATTTTGGTTGAAAGATGCAAGCATCTGGATCGTTTTGGGGTTATTTTTAGAAATAGAGACGTTCACAGTTAATGAACAAAACGGCTTCAATGGGGTTATCGAACATTTGGTACGCGCCCGGCTCTTTTTCCATTGTTAATCCAACTTTGAGCTCAAATATCTAAGTGTCAGGCTGTACAATTTAAACATTTTTGGTATTATTAGATGCACCAAGTCTTTCTCTGTCGATTGGTAGAAAAACTATTAAAATTGAAAAGCCCAACACCAAGAAAATCGAGCTCAAAGTTGGATTGCCAGCTTGGCCGGGGTGATTCGATCCCGTTCCCTGGTCAACGATCGCTTAAGAGCCTCCAAACCAAAATCCAAACCAAACAAAAACTACTAGTCTAGACTTGTTGAAAGTACGAATTTGGTGGTTGATCTAGTGAATTTCTTTGGTATCAAATTTCTTCAAGTTATCAAGTTTCCTCTTTTTTGGGGAGTAGAGAGTGAGATTTTGAGATCAACGATTCACTGAGTAATGCATGAAAAAAGAGAGAGACGTCAAGAAATCAAAAGGGGAAATCAAAAGGGCTAATTTCAGAGGGAAACTTTGAAAGAAGTTAACCTGGAATTTCGAAAGGAAATGGATTTAAGTAAAATTTGAAATTTGGAGGATTTGAGTGAAAGGAAATAGATCAAAATTTTTGAATTTGAGCAATTAAAGCAATCATTAATTAAATGCTTAAAAAGCAAATAGCAATTAGCAATTAGCAAATAGAATTTGAGCTATTTGAGCTATTTGAGCTATTTTTTGATGAAATTGAAGCCATGATCTTTTGAACAATGAAAAGAAAAAGGAGAAATTCGTTTTTAAATCAAATGAAACACTGAATGCGTTCAAAATCGTTAAAAAAACAAAAGAAACACGTAAAAATGATGTGAAAAAAGAGGCGAAATTCCGGAAATTTGCTCAATTGAATGAATCAACAAAAAATCTCGCAAAATTTTCATCGAACGATCATTGAACAAAGAGAAAAAAGGAGGGAAAGCGGCGGATGATCGCCCAATAATTTGAACTTTTTGTGTGTCAAAAGAAGAGTAAAAGTTTAGCCTTAACATTGGCAAATCTTTTAGAGAAAGGGTACATTAGAAAAAAGGCTCGAAAAACATGACGCACTACAAACTACAAACGTGAACTACAAACGCTTCTAACTTGCTTTAAATCTGTCTCATTCATATGATCAATAGCTCAAAAAATAGAGAATCTCAAGAGCTATCGAATCGACTAAAGCACACTTTTGGGTCCCGGGTTCGAACCCCGCCACTGGGAAACTTTCTCGCTTTTTTGAAAAACAAACGATTACCACTTTTGAAAGCTATTACAGTGCTGATCGACATTAGAAAAAATTATTAATCATTAACATTGTTGTTGTTGGATTGTTGTGATTTGCTGGAAATATATTATTCCTTTTATTTATACTTTGTTTAGGGGATTGTGCGCCAATGTTGTAAAGAGATTTAAATATTAATGAGAATAGTTAATGAGCTTGATTCAGCAGGTAAATACTGGACTCCAGGATGTTTGTAAGCTTTTGTAATTCACAATTCACAATTCACATTCACAAATTTTCTAATCGCTCAAGTGTAACATTGCAGGATTGCTTTTTCTTCTAGAAATGAAAGTGTTTACGAATTCCAACAAGACATGAACACTATAAACTCGAAAAATGACGAACTTTTACACTACAAACGCTTCTAACTTGCTTTAAATCTGTCTGATTCACATGACCTATAGCTCAAAAAATAGAGAATCTCAAGAGCTATCGGATGGACTAAAGTATACTCAAAAATATCAATTCTAAAGAAAGTTACAGTGATTTATAGTCTTGACTCAATTACGAGTACGGTCCGGACTTTAAACCACTGTAACTTTCTTAAGCATTGATATTATAAAAAAGGAGGGAAAGCTGCGGGTGATCGCTCAATTATTTGAACTTTTTGTGTGACAAAAGAAGAGGAAAAGTTTAGCCTTAAAATGGCAAATCTGTTAGAAAAAGGTACATTAGAAAAAAGGGTCGAAAAACATGGCGCACTACAACCTACAAACGTGAACTACAAACACTTCTAACTTGCTTTAAATCTGTCTGATTCATATGATCAATAGCTCAAAAAATAGAGAATCTCAAGAGCTATCGAATCGACTAAAGCACACTCAAAAATATCAATTCTCAAGAAAGTTACAATGGTTTATAGTCTGGACCGTACTAGCAATCGAGTCAAGACTACTGAAAATTGGGTACTTGTCGGTTATACATCCATAAAGACTCATCTCGGTTAAGCATCCCCATCCGAGTCTTCTCGGTGATCGATCTTCGTTTCACTGATCGACTGAGCACTTCAGAACTCGTCAGCTCTATCTGATTCACATGATCTATAGCTCAAAAAAATAGAGAATCTCAAGAGCTATCGAATCGACTAAAGCACACTCAAAAATATCAATGCTAAAGAAAGTTACAGTGGTTTATAGTCTGGACCGTACTCGCAATCGAGTCAAGACTATAAACCACTGTAACTTTCTTTAGAATTGATATTTTTACTGTGCTTTAGTCCATTCGAGCACTTCAGACGAGCACTCTACTTCACCGAACACAGTCATCCCACACAAGTTGTCACAATCACAGTTGCCAGCTCCTTGCTTAACCGAGATGAGTCTTTATGGATGTATAACCGACAAGTACCCAATTTGCAATCAATAAATTAATCAATTCCGGGAAAAAAAATCAGAAAAGAGAAGAGAAACATCAGTTTTTTACAAGGAACAATAAAAATGAATGAGCAAGAAATAGAAAATGGAGGGTAACAAAAATTGGGCTAGCAAAAGGGTAGCTCAAATTTTGGCTATAAAGTTGGTTGTATCCTAACCATTTTCAATCAATCCTGATCTTTTTATTTTATTTTATGAGACTCTACGTCATTTCCTTAGCTTTAGCTTGATACTTTTTTTATAAAAAATTTGTGGAAAACCTTTTGGCTATTCACCAATAGCCTAGCGGCTCTCAAAATCTCATAAAATAAAATAAAAAGATCTCATAAAAACCGATAAACTCAAATAAACAATGAAAATAAAAAAAGCTTTACAAAATCATCTAATTTAACATTTAAGCTCTTTGGACTGAACAATTCTGCACAAATATTATAGCTCTTGAAAATTCAAAGCACCTGAGCCTGCTCGCCAGCAGCCTCTGCTCATTATTTTCAAACAATTATCGAACTGTTGAAAGTTTTTTAGCTATATCGAGGCTTTTTAAACTCTTCTATACAAAAAAATGAGTGATTTTAAAGAGTTTAAAGCAAAAAAAATGCAATTTTAAAAGTCTATATCCATGCATTTTCAGTTTATCAGTTGTAAATCGTGAATCATTTAAAGTTTTTGGTTTTCAAAAAAGACTCACTCATCATCTCCACTCATCGCCTCGTTTTGTCCACTATTCGACGCCGTTTCGAAGCCACTCGGATGAGAATCCTGAAGATTTTAGTTTAAAGGAGGAATCAGAATTGAAACTGATTCTCACTAATCTCAAATTATCAGCAGATAGGTGTAGTAATATTTTTTAGGTTTTATGTAGCTCCACTTTCTGCTCCACTTGCTGCCTTGCTGCCCCACTTTGTGCTCCACTTTATGCCCCACTTTGTGCCCCACTTTATGCTCCACTTTATGCCTCACTTGCCGCCCCACTTTCTGATTCACTTGCTGCCCCACTTCTGCATCACTTTCTGCTCCACTTGCTGCCTTGCTGCCCCACTTTATGCTTCACTTTCTGCTTCACTTTCTGCTTCACTTTATGCCCCACTTTCTGATTCACTTGCTGCCCCACTTTGTGCCTCACTTTCTGCCCTACTTTCTGTCCCACTTCTGCCCTACTTTGTGCCCCCCGTCTGCCCCCCTTGTGCCCTTTCTGCTTACTTTCTGCCCGACATGTCTGTTAAATTAACTACTAAACCCACCTGCTGATCGTTTGATTTTGGTCAAAATCGATCAAAATTCAGAGCTTCCTCTAGAAATTAAATTTTCTATATTACCTTTTGTGAATGATGAGAATCAGTGTCATTCTCCGTATTCACCACCTAAAAATTTCCCGGTTTTGTTGAAGTCTTTGAAAAGAAACTTGTCGAATGATCTCAAAGGTTTGTCCAGTTGGTGAGCTCATCAGTGGATCGTCTCGGATCTGAAATTGAAGAGGAGAATTTGAATGGATTTCAAGTAAAACGGTGTTTACGGTGTAACTAATCGTTTAATATTTGAATATCAAATTTTGAAGCTAATTTGAAGCGAATTTGAAGCGAATTTGAAGCTAATTTGAAGCAAAACTTGAATCTTACAGGAAATTCATTCACCATGGTCATCCCGGGCGCCGGGCGAACCGAGGTCACGACGATTGTCGATGAGGCGTTATCGAGAGGCTGAAAGAGTTTTTATCGTATTCTTTCTTTTGATTTCTGATTAGTCTTACTTTTCATAGCAAATTCTGAATCTAGTCTTTTCTATATTATACAACTTTACAAAGAAAAGCTAAAAGAAAAGTAATTTGACTTACTGTCATTCTTACTGTACATTTACTGTACTCTAACTTTCCAAATTTCTCTTGTAATGGTTTAAAATCGAAAAATGCAATTTATCTATTCTAATTCTATTAAATTATATCAGTTTTGTATATCTAAGGAACGTATCTGTCTTTGGATTTGGCTTTGGCTTTGGATTTGGCTTTGGATTTGGCTTTAGCTTTGGCTTTAGCTGTGGCTTTAGCTTTGGCTTTGGCTTTAGCTTTGGCTTTAGCTTTGGCTTTAGCTTTAGCTTTGGCTTTGGCTTTAGCTTTGGCCAACCCCCGTAAGTGGTGATCAACTCCAAGAGATCATGGGATTGTTCCCATGGAAACGTATAACGATTTTGTAAAGTGGTTACAAATGTTCATAATAATAGTAAAAGTATTCTAAAAAAGAGTGCTTTTCAAGCAAAAAAGGGTGCTTTTCAAAGAGCAAATTGTTTTATTAGTAGAAAACTCACAATAGCGTGACTGGTGATCGCTTGTGTCGGTCGCTGCTCGATGATTGCTTTGATGTGCCCGGGCGGTTCTGCAAGAAAAAACGATTTGAAATTCCTGTTTGAAAAGTGAAAATCGCATAGTCTTTGGCTAATGAGTCACTTTATTTCACTTTATTTCACTCTCCCTCTCTCTCTTTAAGATCATTTTGAGACCTGTTGTCATTTCGTGGAATCGTGACGTCATCGCTCTCAAAAAGAGCAAAATTTGCATAAGAATGATGGTGAATGACGAAAAGGATAAGGTGATCTTTAAAGAGCGGATATATTTAGGCTTGAATGGTAAGAATTTGAGTATCCAAGGGTATTTATGAGTCTAGTAATGTGATTGACTAGTTCACTGCAAAAGATACTCAGTGATTAGGCTAGGCCAGTTAAACACTTTGTGCCTCACTTCTGCCTTACTTTCTGCCCCACTTCTGCCCCACTTTCTGCCCCACTTCTGCCCCCTTTGTGCCCCCTGTCTGCCCCACTTCTGTCCTACTTTCTGCCCCCGTCTGCCCCCCTTTGTGCCCCACTTTCTGCCCCACATTATAATAATATTCACACGAATAATGTGGTACAAACAATACACAAGCACAACCTCTAGCACTCAACCTACAGAAGCCCTAAATGTAGAGAAAAACCCATATATATGAAACCAATAATCTAGCAAGATTGAATCCTTGACCCCCCGACTAAGATACAGGCCTCTTAGCCAGTCGGCCATGGCAACTGCTAGGCTAATTAGCTGAAAACCTAGAAAACCTATCAATCAGCTTGTTTCAAAAGTAATTCTTTCGGGCTAGACCAAAATCCGGGCTTTGATCTAGTGAAGGCTTGATCTACAACAATTCTTAGACCTGGCTTCTGTCCTTGCCTTGTCTGGCCTAGTCTGGATCCCATAACATTCCAGAATCAATTATCAATATGTTTCCAGTTCTCAATCAAGCGCTAAACTTCAATTCCCTACCTCTAGCCATAATTCTCTTCGCCGTTCCCGAGAAACCAACAATCGGCGAGTCGGCGATTTGTGGGGGTGGATTCTCCTCATCCGGATAATCACAACACCTCCATCGACCCCGGGTGTAAATAGCTGGCACTTGGACTTTCTAAATAAGATATTGAATGAGATATTCAGCGACATTTGCATAATCTTTTGAATTCTCACCGTGAATCTCCGCTCTTTACACGGGAGATTCGCATTGGCGGCAGCTACAAGCTCAACGGTCACCGTTCCAACATCGGTGACTCCCATTGTTCACTGAAGTTTAGAAGTTACTTTAGATTTGAAACATTTAACAAATATAGAAAATTGAAAGAAGCTTTTACAAGAAAGAAAGAAAGGAAGCTTTTACAAGAAAGAAAGGAAGCTTTTACAAAAAAGAAACGGAGCTTTTACAAGAAAGAAAGAAAGGAAGCTTCTGCAAGAAAGAAAGGAAGTTTTTACAAGAAAGAAAGAAAGAAAGTTTTTACAAGAAAGAAATGAAGCTTTTACAAGAAAGAAAGGAAGCCTTACAAGAAAGAAAGGAAGCTTCTACAAGAAAGGAAAGAAGCTTCTACAAGAAAGAAAGGAAGCCTTACAAGAACGAAAGGAAGCTTCTACAAGAAAGAAAGGAAGCTTCTGCAAGAAAGAAAGGAAGCTTTTACAAGAAAGAAAGAAAGGAAGCTTCTACAAGAAAGAAAGGAAGCTTTTACAAAAAAAACAAACAAATATTACATTCTAAAAAAAGTAAGTCAACACGAGGCCTTTTTCCGAAATGAATACGCTCAATTTCTAAATATGGCTTTAGTCGAGGGAATGTTGGTGAGAGAGAAGGGAATTCAGAGGGTTCAGGGAGTGAAAGGAGCTGAAAAAGAGGGGCAAAGAGAGTGGGTGTGATGACCGAGGAGAGAGCATTCGATGGGTAACTTGCAGATGAAATTTGGATGCTTATTTTGATAGCTATGACACATGCAATTGAAGACCAGGGATAGTACAATAGAAAAATGAAAACATGATAAAACGGAATCAGAGAATCCTAATCCGACCCGAACTTTTTCGAATGTTTAGCTAAGGAAACGGGTATTACAGATGGATATGGGGATAAGCAATCGACTAAGAAGCAACTAAGCAACTAAGAAGCACATTTATCCAAAATATTCTTGCCTGCAACAAGAAAATAGCTCGCAAAAAGTTTGGTAACGTAGTCTTTGTTGCGAAAAGTTTAAAGAATACCTGCAAATTTTGAACGCTTGATGATTGTTTTTCATTAAATCAATTCATAAAGCTTTAAACAAATCATTTTTATTCAAATACTTTTCAATCAAATCATCGATTTTACATCTATTTCCACAAATTTTGAGTCGAATCCGGAGTCAAAGTTTAGTTCTAGGTTCAATTGTCAAGAATATAAGCCGGTGCTTGTATATAAGCCGACGCTTGTATATAAGTCGACGCTCTATATAAGCTGGCACTCGTATATAAGCCAGCGCTTGTATATAAGCCGGTACTCGTATATAAGCCAACGCTCGTATATAAGCCAGCGCTCGTATATAAGCCGGCGCTCGTATATAAGACAGCGCTCGTATATAAGCCAGCGCTCGTATATAAGCCAGCGCTCGTATATAAGCCAGCGCTCGTATATAAGCCAGCGCTCGTATATAAGCCAGCGCTCGTATATAAGCCGGCACCCGTATATAAGCCAGCGCTCGAATAGAAGCCGGCGCTCGTATATAAGCCGGTGCTCGTATATAAGCCGGCACTCGTATATAAGCCAGCGTTTGTATATAAGCCAGCGCTTGTATATAAGCTGGCGCTCGTAGATAAGCCGGCGCTCGTATATAAGCTGGCACTCGTATATAAGCCAGCGTTTGTATATAAGTTGCCGCTCGTATAAAGACCAATATCTTCAAAAAAAGACTAAGTCAGCTAAGGTACCAGTAAAAGGGAAATTTAGAAGTTTTTTAGCGATTACTAGATTCATCGCTAGAATAGCCAAGCCAAGCCAATTGATCCAAATGCTAAGCTAGAGGAAAACAAGTGTGGGGTGAAATAAGCTAGATCGAAATGGGGGACATCTATTTCCCCGTCTCATTTCCCTCTTTTTCTTTTCTCTTTTCTTCTTTGTTATTGCCGTCTCGTGGTTGTGGTAAACACTCGTTTGGCAAAAGGGAAAAGAAAAAAAAGAAACGTCTTGTTTCTTTTTCTTCTCTCAAAATCCTCCATTCTTTCAGCTTATGATGAAACAAAAAGGAGGAAAAGAAGAAAAAGAAGAAAACTTTTTGATCAAAATAATAAACCCTCTGGGCCTTGTGAAATCCTGGATTTCTTGTTTTTAGCTTTGTCATTGTCTGAGCTCATTGTCTGAGCTGTTTTTCGAATCGAATCAGTTAGGTGTGGAAAGAAAATGAAAATTTTCTGAATTGAATCGAATTGATCGAATTGAATGGATTCGATTCGAAAAATTAGACCGAATTGACTCGTAAAAACGAGTTCTGTCAGTTCTGTCAGTTCTGTCAGTTCTGTCGAAGTCAAACTGATATTTTAGTTGATCAGTTTGGCTCGAAGCTGACAGGTCTACTAGCTAGCCATTACGCTAATTTCGCTTTTATAATTCTATTGTATTTAGTGCCAAAATCAGGTTTAGGGGTTAACCCATTCGAAACTTCTGCAGCGAATAATCGCTGCAACAAAAACTCAGGAACGGACCGCTGCAGCGATTATTCGCTGCAGCGCTAATTAAGCTATTTTCATTCAATTAATTGGTTTTTTGCTGTTTTTCAGCATTACATGTATATTCTAATTGTAACAGATCTACAAATTACGTGGGCAAAAAAGATGTTTCATATTTACCCGGAATCAATGCGGTCTGCATTGAAATGTTCCATAATAGCTCTAATCTTATAAAGCCGATCTCCTGCAGGATCCAGTTCATTATCACAAAAACGCAGGTTTCGAAGAATAGATTCAAATTTTGCTCTTGACATAATGTGGGACATGTGGGAAAATCCTCCTAATCCAGGCCTGCTACTCCAGTAGTCACGAATCCTCGGTAATTTGATGATTCCCATTTGAAGCCAGGAAGAGCTTGAAAGATTTTGCATCGAAATCCTGCCAGTTTGTTTTCCTTTTTCCATGTTTATTAGACTCGCCTACTAAAATATTGTCGTCGATAAAATAAGAACAATAATCGATAGGATCTTGAAAAGTACTGAAGTCAAATCCAAATCGTTCTTCATCAAAAATAAATGGTGTAGGAGACTCTCTTACATCTTTCCAACCATAAATAAACTGCTTCGGAGTCAAAAATGTCAAAAAAGGGCTTGGTCCGTAGACGAAAAAAAAGAAAAAACGCTGCGGTTTCGAATGGGTTAAAGATAAAGTTAAAGTTAAAGCTACCGAAAGTTAAAGCTACAGAAAGTTAAAGAGATTTCAGTGAAAAGTTAAGAAATTTGTGCCTCTTTTTTTTGACGCAATGTCGCTGTTTTTCAACAAGCTTTTCAACAAGCCTAAAGCATCATTCTTTAGCATCATTCTAAAACCAGTCCACCAACATCAGTAAGTTTCCAGTTACCGTCCTCGTTGCACAAGATATCCATGGATTTTGATGCATACAGCTTATCAATTTAGCTGCGTGGATAGAAATCGCAAGAATTTCATTGATTTTTTTTGACTTTTATCCACGCAAATTTACGGGGGGTAGTCAAAACAGCGCCATAATCGAAAACGTTCAAAACAGCGCTGTCGAAATTTCTAAAAATCCAAAAAACCAAGCTGATTCAAGTTTTATATCAAAAAATTCCTTGCGTTCTTGGCTACATGATGAGTGAAACAGTTTTTGAAAAAAGTTAATATTTCATAGATAAAAAGGGCACTCAAAATGTGTGTCGAGTGATACTCAGTTGGTTAACTGAATATCTTTAGAGACTCATTTTGAGTGCTCTTTTTATCTATGAAATATTAACGTTTTTTAAAAAACTCTTTCACTCATCATGTAGCCAAGGAAGCAAGGAATTTTTGAATATAAAACTTGAACCGGCTTCGTTTTTTGGATCGTGAGAAATTTGACGGCGCTGTTTTGAACATTTTCTATTATGGCGCTGTTATTGTGTCTATTATGGCGCTGTTATTGTGTCTATTATGGCGCTGTTATTGTGTCTATTATGGCGCTGTTATTGTGTCTATTATGGCGCTGTTATTGTGTCTATTATGGCGCTGTTATTGTGTCTATTATGGCGCTGTTTTGACTACGCCCCGATTTTTTCAATCCATTAATGAATTTAGTGCAGGAATTGATGACATTGAAGTGAGAGTTTGGCAATTTCGTCTACCCTATTTGTTCTCGAAGATGGACAACTACCGTAACCTGGTAGTCAGCTTTTATTGCCTCAAATAGCCGGAGTTCCATAGCTGAGTGGTCTTCAGATTCCATAGCTGAGTCGTCTAAGGCGCGTGAGGCCAATCTGAGACTATAATAGGGTACATTTGATTCGGTACATTTGATTTGCTTTCATTCTATCAACTTTAGCTAGCTAGTGGCAATTTTTGAATTCAGCTTCGCCTTCAAAAACATTTTTAGTGCTTTTTGCTAAGGTATGTAGCCTTAGCAAGGAATTTTTGAATATAAAATTCCTTGTAACCAAGGAAGCAAGGAATTTTTGAATATAAAACCTGAACCGGCTTCGTTTTTTGGATCGTGAGAAATTTGACGGCGCTGTTTTGAACGTTTTCTATTATGGCGCTGTTTTGAACGTTTTCTATTATGGCGCTGTTTTGACCTATTATGGCGCTGTTTTGACCCCCAAATTTACAAATTTCAGAGCTAAACTCTTTTTTGCAATTCTAAAAGTAAAAGATAAGCAAATTTTCGTTTGCATTTCTTTGCGTGGAAAGAAAAAAAATCCACAAGTAATAAAGGTAATTTTAGTAAAAGCAAAACCAGCTCGAGAAAAGATAAAAAAGATAAAAAAAGGAATAAAACGTCGCAAAATTCGTTAAATTCTTTCAAATTTCACCATTCACATTGTTTTTTTGTTGAAAAGGACAAGTCTGATGAAGGGAAAAACGTCAAATTGTGGAGCTAGGGAACCAAATTTAGAGAGATAAGGAACCAGATCTAGAGAGGTAAGGAACCAGATCTAGAGAGGTAAGAAACCAGATTCAGAGAGGTAAGGAACCAGATCTAGAGAGGTAAGGAACCAAATTTAGAGAGGTAAGGAACCAGATTGATTTAGAGAGATAAGGAACCAGATTTAGAGAGATAAGGAACCAAGTTTGTTGAGAGAGGGAACAAGGTCACAAGTAATAAAGGTACAAGGAAAACCAGCTCGAGAAAACAAAAGGAATAAAACGTCGCAAAATTCGTTAAATTCTTTCAAATTTCACCATTCACATTGTTTTTTTTGTTGAAAAGGACAAGTCTGATGAAGGAAAAAACGTCAAATTTCCGTTTTTCCCAAAACAAAAGTTCAACGGGTAATGAAAATGAAAAGAAAAATGAAAAGAAAAATGAAAAGAAAAAGAAAATGAAGCTATTGCTATTGTAAATGAAGCTATTGAGCTACTAAAATAGCAATAAAATATTGAAAATTTGAAAAGATTAGATTAAGATTCGAAATTTTAAAGCCTTTAGTATTAAAGCCTTTAGTTTTCTTGGAAAACTAAAGGCTCTTCTAGCTCGAGTTCTATAAATGTGAAATCTTGCTATATTTCTGTGAATAGTGGAGTCAAGGCTGATTTACAAAAAGTCAGAGACCAAGCCTGAATCTGCTTTCTAGTCTAGAAAACTTCTAGCTCGAATTTTCTAGACTTTCTAGATTTTTTTTTGATTTCCAACAAAGTATAGACACTTCTAAAGCTTTTAAAAATCGTTGTGCATTAAAATTTCTTGATTTTTTTGAAAATGCTGGAGGAAACAGGCAAACTGGCAAACTGGCAACACAAAAAGAATTCGATTCCGCGTGAAAAGGGCCAGATGTTGATGGAAATGGGAAAATGAGTCAAGGAAAAAGGAAAAAAAGGCAAAGAAGGCAAGAAAAGCGAAAAAAGGGAATGAAAAGCGAAAAAAAGGGAATGAAAAGACAAAATAACACAAAAAGATCGGGTTCACAGCACTTTTTCCAATTTGGAAATCGATATTCAAATGTTGGTTGGTTCAAAACGGCTTTTGAAAGCGGTTTTTGAAAAAAGAAAGGGACGAGAACGGAAAGGGAGAATTCTATAGAGAAATGAGAACTGAATTCAACCAAAAAAGGGAATTTTGTTACCCAAAAATAGACATAATCTGGTTCAACTTTTTTTAGAAGTCCAGTGTGAAATGATCAACTAATCAAAGCTCAACTTTCTAAAGCGAAAGCTCAAATTTTTCTATTAGCTCTCCTTGCAATGATTTACAAGTCATCTAGCTTTTCTATTAGAGAGTCTTCCGCGCGAGTAAGTAATTACTCGACTCAAATTTGTATGAGTAATTTTTACTCGATTAATCGACTTTTTTTGCTCGAGTAACTCCGAGTAATCCTCTTTACACGTCGAATAAATTGAATATCTTTAGATTTGAAGGGAATTTGCCAACAAATCCGTTAAACGGCTGATTATCTTTAAAAGAAGTCGTATATAAGGCGCTCGTCTAAAGGGCGCCCGTCTAAAAGGCGCCACTCGTTTATAAGGCGCCCGTCTAAAGGGCGCCGCTCATTTGTAAGACGCCGACGAAGTTCGTGACGCTCGTATATAAGGAAGGCGCCGCTCGTCCATAAGGCGTCACTCGTCTATAAGGCGCCGACGAAGTTCGTGACGCTCGTAAGGAATAAGGAAGGCGCCGTGTAAAAGGCGTCACTCGTATATAAGGCGGCACTCGTACATGAGGCGCCGCTCGTTCATAAGGCGCCGCTCGTTCATAAGGCGCCGCTCGTTCAAAAGGCACCGCTCGTTCAAAAGGCACCGCTCGTTCAAAAGGCGCCGCTCGTATATAAGGCGGCACTCGTACATGAGGCGCCGCTCGTTCATAAGGCGCCGCTCGTTCAAAAGGCACCGCTCGTCCATAAGGCGCCGCTCGTCCAAAAGGCACCGCTCGTCCATAAGGCGCCCGTCTAAAGGGCGCCGCTCGTTTATAAGGCACCGACGGCGTTCGTGACGCTCGTATATAAGGAAGGCGCCGTTCGTATATAAGGCGGCACTCGTATAAAAGGCGCCGATCGTATAAAAGGGGTTGCTCGTATATAAAGCGGCGCTCGGCGCTTATGCGCCGATTTATTTTTGCAATAATTTTCGCTAAAAGTACGGTAATTTTTCCCAACTTAAAAAGCGTATTACTCGCGAGGAACATACTCTATTTTCTATTGTGAATTACAAGTTATTGTATCGCGGATTGTTAGAGGTTTGCCTGCATTGGGCACTAGAATTGTTGAAAGATAAAAATTAAGTTTATTTAGTCTGTGTTTCCTTGAGCAACCAGCAACACGATACAAAATAGCTCCTCAAAAAACCCTTGCAGAGCATTGATTACACTTGATGTCAGCAATTAAACACATACTTTAAGCTACAATTGAAAGAGATGAATTTTCTAAGAAATTCGATTTTATTTTGCTCCATTTCCGCGGTCAAAAGCCAACAAATCCATAATTCGGAGGAGTACTCGAGCGTGAAAAATCCGCGCACTTTTTTGTGAAGGTGAGAATGAGAATGAGAATGAGAATGAGAATGAGAAAAGAGAGATGAAAAAAGAGAGATGAGAATGGGAAAAGAGGCAACAGGTGAAGTTCGCTTCATTGTTTTCGACTCTTTTTAGGAAACTTTTATATTCGATCTATTTTTGAGGCTTTATTGCCTTGTTTTCTACCTTTTTATCGAGGCAAATTTACATATTTGAAATTTAAACTGTTTTGTACACAAATACAGATGTGGAGAGCTTGCTTCTTCTTCTTTTAAGCTTGCTTGCTTCTTCTTCTTCTTTTAAGCTTGCTTCTTCTTCTTCTTCTTTTAAGCTTGCTTCTTCTTCTTCTTTTAAGCTTGCTTGCTTCTTCTTCTTCTTTTAAGCTTGCTTCTTCTTCTTTTAAGCTTGCTTCCTCTTCTTTTAAGCTTGCTTGCTTCTTCTTCTTCTTTTAAGCTTGCTTCTTCTTCTTCTTTTTAAGCTTGCTTGCTTCTTCTTCTTCTTTTAAGCTTGCTTCTTCTTCTTCTTTTAAGCTTGCTTGCTTCTTCTTCTTCTTTTAAGCTTGCTTGCTTCTTCTTCTTCTTTTAAGCTTGCTTGCTTCTTCTTCTTCTTTTAAGCTTGCTTGCTTCTTCTTCTTTTAAGCTTGCTTGCTTGCTTCTTCTTCTTTTAAGCTTGCTTCTTCTTCTTCTTTTAAGCTTGCTTGCTTCTTCTTCTTTTAAGCTTGCTTCTTTTCATGATGTTCTTAACAAAATACATACATTTTTGTAGAAAACATCCAAAAATACATATAAACAAAACATAGAATAGAAAAATATTGATTCTTTTCCTTATCAGAGGGAAATCTTGAGCTGCAAATTGTTAAAGTTGTTAAAATTTTGTCTGCTACACTATAAAAAAAAGCGGTTAATGCCTTTTTGAATAGTTTAATTCATAATTAATTTAATTTACTTAATACAAAACCGTTTAAATGCTAGAGCGGTCTTTATTTTAAAATACAAACTACAAACTATGTTACTTAATCTTTTGCGCAAAAAAAATAACTCAATTCTAAAGCGTTGTCTCAATATTTTCTTCCAATAATTTCCTTATTAAAACGATTTTCAAAATCTTATCGCTCCCTTTGAATTTCCATTTAACAATGCCATTTAACAATATCATTTAAAAGGATATCTTTTCTTTGATAAGATTTACGCAATGTTTTCCCTTTTGCCAATGACTGAATAGCTTTTGCCTAAAGGAAATTGAAATTTAACTTTAACAACAGATTGAGACAACGCTTTTCCACATTAAACTTCTTAGGGTTTCAATGAAAAACTTACATAGTAGCTTACACACAAACTTCAAACGGATTTGAATCGAAAATTTGAATCCATCACACACAAAAGACTTAAATATTCGGAATCAGGGTACTTGTGGAGTATCCGGGGGGGTCTTTCAATATCCGGGGGGGTAAAATTTCAAGATCCGGGGGGGTAAAATTTTAAGATCCGGGGGGTAAAATTTTAGCTTTTTTATACTTTTTTTTTACTTTTTGACCGTACCTTTTTTGACCATTTTGCTACTTTTATCAATCTTTTGCACCTATCGCTTTCAGAGTTTAAAAGAAGAACGAAAATATTGCTCATTGATCTGATTAATGGTCTAAAGATCAATAGATTAACGCAAATTCCGTGAAATTTGACATTTACCATAGGCTTTGTAACTAAAAATGAAATTCTTGAGGCAAATGTTTAACTTTTTGTTAAACCCTTAAACTTAAACCTAAAGGTTTAAGTTCACTTATATCATTTTGCGTTAATTTTAGCGTTTTAAATAGAATTTCATCAATTTAGTGTGAAAATGTTTGCCGCCAACTAGGATATTATCAACATTTCTAATAATGACATAAAAAAATTTTGTAGAAGTTACGTTTTTGATCGAGTATCACCTCGAATCACGTAATCAAGTAATCACCTGGAATAAATTGAATATCTTTACATTTGAAGGGAATTTGCCACCAAATCACTTAAGCGGCTGAATATCTTTAAAAGGGGTCGTGTATAACGTATATAAAATTTTACCCCCCGGATCTTAAAATTTTACCCCCCCGGATCTTAAAATTTTACCCCCCCGGATATTGAAAGACCCCCCCGGATACTCCACAAGTACCGGAACCAGCGAAAAATTTGCTATAAAATAGACTAGATGGTAAATAAACAAGAATCTCTTGACTTGGAAAAAATCATCTTTGAATTGCAACCCCAATTGAAGCCCATTTCCTAGAGCAGATCCATTTAATCGCCTAACAAAAACGGTTTTAAAATGCCATTTTATTAGCTATCAATATCTATCTCTATCAAGAATTTAACTATTAGGTAAAACAAAATGCGAAATGCGGATTTCAACATTTTCATAAATTTCCAACGATAGAAAGCGGATGTTGTAAACTAGAATCGATGAATGTTATAAACTATTTGAAAGTCGTAAATCTCCTCTACAAAATAGGCTAAAGCGTGTTTCAATTGATCGAAGCATCGAAGAAATTTCGAGGGCGAAATGCGAGTGACCAAAAAAGGAATCGAGTCACTTTAGGGACAAGTTTAGTCAAAACCGAACTCTTGTGAAAGCGGGGGTTTCAAAAAGTGCCCTTTTTTGGTCACTCGCATCTCCCGTATATGAGGCCGACCTTTCCCGTATAAAAGGCGAGCCTTTCCTGTATACCAGGCCGACCTTTCCCGTATATGTGGTGGGCCTTTCCTGTATATAAGTCGATGAATGTTATAAACTATTTGAAAGTCGTAAATCTCCTCTACAAAATAGGCTAAAAAGTGTTTCAATTGATCGAACCATTGAAGAAATTTCGAGGGTGAAATGCGAGTGACCAAAAAAGGAATCGAGTCACTTTAGGGACAAGTTTAGTGTCGTCAAAATAGTTTGGCTTTGACTATATAGTGGAGAATGAGCGCCCTTCATTCAAAATCATTCAAATATCATTCTAAATCATTCAAAATAATTAAGAGTTCGGAACATTTCATGGGAAAACTTTGTTTTTACAATAATTTTTCTTTTTTTGTGAAAAAGCCGGTTTTGTGGGAATTTTGAGGGTTTTGAACTTGCACCTCTATCTAAATTTCTGTAAATGCATTTCCGTTAGACTTTTTAAATGAATTCATATATAGTTATCCTTTCTTTTTTTAAATCTTTAATTTTGGGAAGCTAACTCTATTTTAACCACATTATTTGCCAGATCCGCAGCGTTCACAGACATAGCTGGCTGGCAGTTGGCTTGGCTGATAGTTGACTTGGCTGATAGTTGGCTTGGCTGATAGTTGGCTTGGCTGATAGTTGGCTTGGCTGATAGTTGGCTTGGCTGATAGTTGGCTTGGCTGATAGTTGGCTTGGCTGATAGTTGGCTTGGCTGATAGTTGGCTTGGCTGATAGTTGGCTTGGCTGGCAGTTGGCTTGGCTGATAGTTGGCTTGGCTGATAGTTGGCTTGGCTGGCAGTTGGCTTGAGACCCGGTTAAAGCCCCTAATTCTAAGCGTTTAAAGGCAGACATCCGTATTTGCGTTTCTGGGAAGAAGCCTCCAAAAAAGGCTGCTGATGAACACTTGGCATGTCATTTTTGGGCATCTTGTTATGAATCTTTCTGTGCCGAAAGACGCGAGCTTGCCACCTCTTTTCCCCTTCTTGTCCCCAAGCACTGCCCCTTCCCCTTCTCCCTCCCTTCCCTTTCTTCCCTTCCCTTCCCCCCTCGGAGCAGTAATAATAGCCTCTCGTCTTCTTATTTTTCTTCAGATATGTCCCCTTTCCCCTCCTCATCATCCTCAGCTTCCGACATCTTTCTCTCTCATCTCATCGTCTTTTTCTTCGTTTTCTTTTTTTGGTCTTTCCAATATGAGCCTCCATTTCTCTTTCCTCAACAACATAAACATGGATACCCATAGATATTTGTTTTTTTTCGATTCAAGATCATCTTTTACGAATATTTTACTTATTTTCAACAGCTTTTGAGGAAGAAGACTGGAGTTTTTAAGAAATATTGTCTCTTGCGTTCTGCTGACCTTTCTGCTTTGCTGAATTCTGCTGACCGGGTTTTTGTTTTCTTTTTGGCAGGCACTTAATAATTAGATTGACTTTCGAGATCAAGCTTTCTTTTATTTGAATCGTTGAATTCTTAAATTTGATTCTGATTGGTCTGTCTTTCTCAGCCATTGATAGACAATTTGATAGACAATTTGATAGACAGTTTGATAGACTAGTCAACGCTGACAGATTGCCCGAAATGCTTACAACTCTACAACTTTTGTTAGTTGGCGATTGTTTTCTGGGTTTATTTGTTTGTTTTCTCATCTTTATTGATCTACATCGTTTTAAATGCAAATTTGACAATTAGATTTGCTTTCGAGATCAAGCTTTCTTTTGTTGACAATTGATTTGCAAATTTGACAATTTGATAAAAGTTTGACAATTTGACAAAAGTTTTAAAAACGAATTTAAAAGCTTTAAAGTCTAATTTAAATTGCGATGAATGGAAAGCTCAATTGTAAATGAATTTTTAATCTTGAGATTATGCATTAGATCATCAAAAACTCTAAGCTTTCAATGGCTGTCAGTATGATTTTAAAATGTCTATATGTCTTTGTCTATAGGTCTTTGTCTATGGGTTTCAAAATGTCTATACTGTAAATACTGTAATAGTACCCCACCCCCCTCGTACAGTCGCGTAGTCGCAAAAGTTTTTTGTATTTCATCTTTTGCAAAGCACCCGTACTTTCAAAAAATGCGTCTTTGGTATCAAAAAATAGCCCTGAATTTCAGCTATTTTTTGATACCTAAGCGCGCATTGTAGCTTAAACCAGTGTCGAGAAAAACGCGTTCAAAGCTAGAGCTACTCAACACTCCGCACCGTCATTATGGGGGTGGGGTCCAATTAGCTTTGAACGAGTTTTTCTCGACACTGATTTGCTACAATGCGCGCTTAGATATCAAAAAATAGCTGAAATTCAGGGCTATTTTTTGATACCTAAGCGCGCATTGTAGCTTAAACCAGTGTCGAGAAAAACGCGTTCAAAGCTAGAGCTACTCAACACTCCGCACCGTCATTATAGGGGTGGGGTACTATTAAAGTATTTACGGTAGCTTCTGTTATAGCAGTTGATCTTGATAAATTTACGATGAAATGACAAAGAAAAACGGTGAAAAATGAATAAAAACAACGGGAAATTAAGCTTTAAGCAATGGAAATTGCGGATTACGGTAGCTAGTGCATTTTAGAATGCGTCTCCAAAAGTTGTCTCTGCAAACGCTCTTGCGTGGCCAAATCACATGGGCCATAGACTTATCGAGCCATGAGCCATAGACTGATTACGTTTCTGATCATGCGTCTTTGGTATCCAAAAATAGCTGAAATTCAGGGCTATTTTTGATACCTAAGCGCGCATTGTAGCATAAACCAGTGTCAAGAAAAACTTGTTCAAAGCTAGAGCTACGAAACACTCCGCACCGTCATTATGGGGCTGGGGTACTATTACAGTATTTACGGTAGGTTTATAGGTCAGCTATAGGTCAAAGTCTATAGATTTCAAAATTTCTATCTTTCTTTTGGTCTAAATTTTGTAAAATTACGCAACTCAATAAAGTACAAGTGCTCAGAAATCTCCTTTACTCTACTTATTTAATTAATGGAGTAGCCATGGGATTCACGGAGAACATGTGTTCTCAAAGCGGAGTTCATCAAAGAGGAACACAAGCAGGAGGAAAACTTTCAGCTGTCCCTATTTTCCGCGATTTCTTTTCCTCAAGTTCTGTGGCTTTATTATTTTTCCTATTCACATATTGCTTTCTCCCAGGAACAAACAAGAACATGGCTCTGATTCATCGCTCGATTTTTAGCGCTGAGCAAAAGTCCATTGAGCAAAAGTTTCATCGAATAATCAACAATTCCTAATCAACTATTCACTTTACTATATCGATTCGAAAGCTTTTTTATGATTTATATAATAGATTTATATAATAGATTTATATGGTTGGCCGGAAAGTTCTTTCCGGTGTAGCCGTAGTTTTTCAGCGCTATTATATATATGCTTTATTCAGGAGGGCGAATAGAAGCGAATCAGATAATCATAACCGCATATAATTGCTACAATACTTTCACAAAAAAGAAAGAAACCTAGAGATACAGTAAGACGATAGTCAGGAAAAACAGGTACAAAAAGATTAAATATAAGGCAGATTTGACATGGCAATTAGATCTAATTCGTTTACAGATACTTTGAATTTTCCTACAGACGAGAAGATACCAGGCGGGAGCTTATTCCAAACCCTACTAATACGGTTCGCGAAAGAATGATAAAGGGAAAGGTGGTGGGGATGAGAACCGAGCGAAATTTGATAAGGATGACTACGGGTTCTTCTAGGACTTTCCACAATTTTGTTATTGCTATTGTTTTTCTGGAAGATTTTTATGTCGTTAGAAAGCGCGTTTCCGTGCGATCATTTTGGTATATAACTTCCCTATACTTGTTTCAGGCAATCAGTCTCTCCAAGGAGGAAATTCGTGCTCTGTTGTCTGCTCTGTTGTCTTCAATTGTTTCCAAAACTGCATGACGATCAACTTCTCGTGGGCGTCCTGACCATCGGCCAAACATTCCTCTCCTTCACGAAACTTTGCGAACCAATTTCGGGCTGTACGATCCGTAACAATGCCTTCGCCAAACGCCTCACAAACTTTTTGTGCAGCCTCTGAAGCATTCAAATTCAATTTCCATTGAAACAAGAGCAGCAGACGAATTTCCTCCTTGGTTTTGATTGATTGCCTGAAACTGATTGCCTGAAACAAATATAGGGAAGTTATATACCAAAATGACCGCACGGAAACGCGCTTTCTAACGACATAAAAATCTTCCAGAAAAACAATAACGCTGAAAAACTACGGCTACACCGGAAAGAACCTTCCGGCCAACCTAATACAACCTAATGTATAATAGATTTATATAATAGACCTATCTAAAAACTCAAACTCATTTTTGTTTCAGTCTCTTTACCATCAACAAATCTAGAAAAGTATGGTTTAACTTGTAGGAAACTGATTGAATGTTTAGCTCGTAGAATGGAATATTTTGGCAATTTAAAATTCTATGATTATATCACAATTCAGCTTTAAAACTAACAAAATTCTAAAAGTAATCGAAATTTTAAAACATTTCTTTCTATTTTTCAATTCTTCTTCTTCAATTCTTCTTTTCTATTCTTCTTGAAAATCTTGATACAGATTTTCGTTAAAATGGATCTTTTTCTCTAGATCTAGATCGCTTTAGACTTTGTTTTTGTTTTGAAGATCAAAGAAGATCAAAGAAGATCAAAGAAGATCAAAGAAGGATTCAAATCGTCTTTCTTTTCAATTGCTCATTTGAAATCGAAGCGATTACTATTGGGTTGGTGAATTGAAGAATCTACGTAAAATTTGCAGCAAAATGAGCCATTGTACAACTTTTTTGGTTTAGTGGTCAATTTTTTATAGCTATTGGGTTGGTGAATTGAAAACCGCGGGACTTTGAACTAAAATTTATTCAACATAAAACCATCAATTCATTCCAAATAATTTCCATTATTATTGACGACTTGTGCCCATTTTATAGGCAATTTGCGGATTCCTCTTTAGTAGGATTTTGGTTTGTGTGTGAGACAAGTGTGAGACTCAAAAATGGAGGACTGGAGATGGAGACTGGAGATCCCAGTTTGAGCACTTTCTTCAAAAGAAACCCATTTTCGTGTCAATAGAAAAGTTGTAGAGAATCAAAAATTAGGTTTATAGTCAAATTTCCCAAAATATACACTTAGTAGTTTCGCTTAAAATGCAAGTTTTGTGAAAATTCGTAAATTTGGCGTAAATTTGACATTTCTTGAAAATCAGTTTTTGAATCGCTCTGAAAATTTGGATATAAGCTTAATTTTTGATTCTCTACAACTTTTCCATTGACACCAAAATGGGTTTCTTTTGAAGAAAGTGCTCAAACTGTCACATATGACAATAGCCGGCAGTTTTCAATTCACCACCCCAATAGACACCAACTTTAGACTTTGTTTTTGTATTGAAAAATCTAACTTCGATATTCTTCATCAAATTCTTCAACATTCTATGTAAAACAAACCTTCTCTAAATACTAAAATCTTAAAATATCCATTCATTTTCTACCTAATCAGTAGATCTACTGATTATCCTTTTTCTTTGGCTTTCTTTTGTTTTGTGTTAGTATGAACTAGGAGAGTGCGCGTCGAGTCTTACACCAATTTTATGATGTATCGTTGGCGTTGGCCGTTAGCCCGTTGGCGTTCGTGTCTCTTCCGGTGGAAAAGAAAAGAAGAAAAGCATAAAAGAGATAAAAAGAGAGTCAGAGTTCGGCCATAAGCAATGCCATTCTGCATGGGGGGAAAGAAAGAAAGAAAGAAAGAAAGAAAGAAAGAAAGAAAGAAAGAAAGAAAGAAAGAAAAGGAGACGCCTGTTCCTCAATGTACTAAAGGGGATACACAGCAATGAGTAAACGCGCCACAAAACAACGCCTCACCTCGAATGAGCTTGATTTTCGGCAATAGTTTTATCTGAAAACTTCTAGATCTTCATATTGATGATGAGCTTTATCTTTTTTACTTCATATTTCTTGAGAATCTTCAAATCTTGTCTTCAGACCACTTTAAGTTTGAAAGTTTGGATTTTTAGAGCTCTTTGACCACTTAACTATTAGCTAAGTATGACAATTTTTGATGATATTTTGATTTTTTCTGATCTACTTTTCAAATAGACGTTTCGATTTGATAATTGCTTTACAAGTTGAGTAGATTTATTGATAATTATTTGATGTTGTTTGAATTGGGTTTGTTTGAATTGGGTTGTTTGAATTAAGTCATTTGAATTGACCCATTAGAATTGAGTTGTTTGAACTGAGCTGTTTGAATTAAGTCATTTCAATTGAGTTGTTTGAATCGAGTTGTTTGAATTGAATCATTTCAATTGAATCATTTAAACTGAGTCACTTCAATTGACTTGTTTGAATTGAATCATTTAAACTGAGTCACTTCAATCGGGTTATTTGAATTAAGTCATTTGAATTGAGCCAGTTCAATTGAGTTGTTTGAACTGAGCTGTTTGAATTAAATCATTTCAATTGAGTTGTTTGAATTGATCCATTTGAATTAAGTCATTTCAATTGAGCCATTTGAAATGAGCCATTCGAATTGAGTCATTTGAACTGAGTCATTTGAACTGAGCCATTTGAAAACTAGTTTGCAACGAGAAAAAGACTTAAAACAACTAAGAGTCCAGTACAATACAGTACAATATCCGTACAATCTTCGTAAGCATATCCGCAAAACAGTACCATATCCGTAAGCAATACCATATTTCTCTAGCTCAGTTAGTTTACCATATTTCTCTAGCTCAGCGGTTAAGAAAATCGAAATCTTCTTCTCCTGGTATCAGAGAATGTTCAAATCTATCGTATCAGAGAATGAACGATCAAATCTTATTCCCAATCCAATCAGTAATTCGAGTACATCAAATCTTGTTAGAGCTTTGAATTGCACAACCACTGGACAATTAACTTATGTTACTTGTTACTATTACTTATTTAGTTAAGTAAATGAAATTTTAAAAAAGATCTTTAATCTTTTGGGATAGAAACTAACAAGATTACTGTTTAAAGCCTGATTTTTTATCAGCCTGAGATTGGTTTGTGACTCTTGTCCAAGACAAACCAATCTCACAAACCAATCTTACGGAGAAGCTTCTCCGTAGCTTCTCCGTAAAACTTCAAATACTCAAACTAAAGTACACAAATTTTCTCACCAAAGCCTTCAAATCGAATCTTCAAATCATTTTTCACGTATGATCAAAGTGAAAATTTGAATTTGAATTTCATTTCCTTTGGTTTAATTGAATTTAATTTGAATTTAATTTGTTTTTTATTATTATTATTTAATTTCCTCTTCTTAGTTTATTGAATTGATTGATTTTAACTTGATTTTAAACTATAATGAAAGTTTAAAATGAAATGAAATCAAAATTTAAACTTTAATGAAATTTTAAACTTTCATTACAATTTAAAATGAAAATTTAACCTTCATTACAGTTTAAAATGAAATTTTAAACTCTCATTACAGTTTAAAATGAAAATTTAACCTTCATTACAGTTTAGAATGAAATTTCTAAACTTCCATTACAGTTTAAAATGAAAATTTAACCTTCATTACAGTTTAAAATGAAAATTTAAACTCTCATTACAGTTTAGAATGAAAATTTAACCTTCATTACAGTTTAGAATTAAATTTTAAACTTTCATTACAGTTTAAAATGAAAATTTAAACTCTCATTACAGTTTAGAATTAAATTTTAAACTTTCATTACAGTTTAAAATGAAATTTCTAAACTTCCATTACAATTTAAAATGAAAATTTAAACTCTAACGAATTGTAATGAATGTAATGAATGAAATTTTAAAATAAAACCTTCAATTCTATTTTTTTTCCGCACTTTTATGTTTTCTGAGTCATAAGCTGTGTACATAATTTACATATTGGCTCACTTTTCTTCATGAACCACCTATGATTATAATTCTAACTACCGTATTTTCTCTAATAGTAGTGCACCCTGAAGCGTTGCCTAAATTCCTCGAAATCTCGAGAAGCGCTTATCAGAACCTATCGATGTGGGGTCGGAAAATGTAGCTGACGATGAGATCTTGTGGTGGATTTGAGTGTTGAGTTTCTGTGAAAACTTGGGAACTGTAAAATACTGCTGAAAATTTCAGCTGGTGGCTGAAACTTATGTGCGCCAAAGAAAACGCCATAATTTAATTTTCTTTCAAAGAACATGTAAAAATATTTATTTATATAATAGTTGTAACAAAAGCATTTAATAATTACAAGAGATTTTCGAAGTGGCCTCTATTCGCGCTTTGATACAGCCTCGGCCGGGCGGAGGGGGAGAGGGCACCACAATTAGAGAAAATACCTTATTTTCTCTAATATAGGATACTTTATTCTCTCTAATAGTAGTTTTTCAAGAAATTTTCGAAGTGGCCTCTATTCGCGCTTTGATACAGGCTTCAATTCGCTTCTTTACAGAATCGACGGTGCGGCGGAGATAATTTGCATCTAAGTCGTTCCAGATTTTGATCAATTCTCGACGTAAATCATGCAAATTGTTGATTTTCCTATTTCTCAATTGTTCTTCCATAAAACGCCAAACCGAAAAGTCTAACGGATTGAGATCCGGGCTGTTTGCAGGCCATTGATCCTTCGTCAAAAAAGAGTCAATTTTGGTTTCGAGAAAGCGAATTGTTGTTTTGGCTTTCTGGGCTGGCGCCCAATATTCTCTCCTATAGTAGTGTACCCTGAAACGTTGTCTAAATTCTTCGAAATCTCGAGAACCGCTTATCAGAACCTATCGATGTGGGGTCGGAAAATGTAGCTGACGATGAGATCTAGTGGGGGATTAAAGTGTTGAGCTTCTGTGAAAGCTTGGGAACTGTTAAATAGTCACCAACTCGGCCCGCCGGGGTGCACTACGATTAGAGAAAAGACGGTAAATGTCTTCTCATTTTTGGGTTCATCTTAAATTCGGCTCTAGTCTTTGCAAGGGTTTTTGCCCCTCTTTCCCCTCGCAATAGAGGAAGGGGTTGTGTGCTAATTGGACTCATCCCCGACTCCTTTGCCTTCAAAAGACGAAAACCACTTTGTTTCTTCACCGGAAGGGTAAAGAAAAAAGAAAAGAAAAGAAGATGGGTAACACAAGGAGTCCCATAGTTCTTAAACCCGAAACCGCTCCATATGTTACTCAAACGACTCGTTTTTTTTTCTCGATGACCATCAATTTGTGATGTGAACCCCTAGATTTCTGCCAATTCTGACTGGTGAACTCTATTCTACTGAAATATTTAATTATTTGATAATTTCTTTAAAGCACAAGATGAATTCGACTTGTTACAGTATCGATAAGGACACCACCAGAGTCCGGGCCATAATGTCGCGGGAAATAGCTACGGGAAGTAGCTACGGGAAATAGTTACGGGAAATAGCTACGGGAATAGTTACGGGAAATAGTTACGGGAAATAGCTACGGGAAATAGCTACGGAAAATCTAAAATCTTGGAAAACCTAAGGGAAATCTCCCGCTGGCCGTTTTCCGCGTGAAACCAAATTTCCCGCTGACATTCCCGCGGAAAATTTTTATAAGGGGAATTAGCGAGAAACTTTTCCGGCCAGGAAAACTCTTACGCCATCATCTTTCCCGCGGAAAACTTTTCCCGAAAGAACTTTCCCGTGAGATGATAGCATGATAAAAGGACAGGAAGGGGAACTATTTTCCGCAAGAAAAACTAGAGGGAAATTTATTTCCCGCGGGAAATTCCCCCGACATTATGGCCCGGGCTCAGGACATCGTTTGACCTTTTGACCAACTTTTGAATACTTTTTGAAGTAATCTCTTCCAACTCAAGTTACCGTTATCTATAATTGTTTGCCATCTACCGTAAATCGTACTGTTTATCGTACTCTATCGTACTCTATCGTGCCCTACCGTACCCTACTGTACCCTATCGTGCCTTACTATACCCTATCGTACCCTACTGTACCCTATCGTGCCTTACTATACCCTATCGTACCCTACTGTACCCTATCGTGCCTTACTATGCCCTATCGTACCCTACTGTACCCTACTGTACCCTACCGTGCCCTACTGTACCCTATCGTGCCTTACTATACCCTATCGTATCATAAGCAGCTCTACCCTGGATTTTAGCCATTTCCTGGGTATATTGTTAAGTTTTTAATTGTTAATAGACCAACGTTAGACCCGCCTAACGGGTTTTTGACGGATGTTTTAAGGTTGCAGCTCTTGCCACCGTGGCGCAGTCAGGAGCGCGCTTGTCTACGGCTCACACATCCCCGTTCGACCCCTCGTACTGCCACTCAATGTTGGCACAATATTTTATATTATATTTTGTTTTTTTTATTATATTCTATTATATTTTAAGACTTTAAAAAAAAATTTTTAGTCTTTTTGGTCTAAAAACGGCTAAGACACTAAGAAAAAGCCCTTACAGATAGATGCTGATGCTGATCTACTATATATAAAAGAGTAGATCTTTTTTTCTATATAATAGATCTGGATCCGGAATGAAAATCTTCAGAAAACAGTCTATTTTAGGAGCTTTTGGATGAAGGACAGAGTCTCAAAGTGTCAAAATTAGGTTTGAATCTGAAAAGGCGATTAGAAGTAGCTCCCAGCCGACCGAAGTTGCAAAATTCTTTAATCAAATCCAGTTCTTGATTTTCTGAAGTAAGAAAAACTATGTGTTTATGTGATAAAAAGAACGAGAGATGGGGTAGAGAGCCAGTAAGAGAGCTGAGAGAGCCAGTAAGAGTAGGAGTAGGAGCCAGTAGGAGTGCCGAGAGAGCCAGTAAGAGTAGGAGTAGGAGCCAGTAGGAGTGCCCAGTAAGGAAAGAGGGGATGCCACGTTCCCGCGATACTTATGGAGCTGAATAGGCGTCTTTCGCCTCTTCGCGGGCGGAGAAGAGGCTCAAGATAGTGGCCGAGTCCTTCATATGTTTGGGGTGAAGGGGAGAATTCGGCCGAGATAACGCCTCATAATGGGGCCAATGAGGGCCGTAACCCCATCGCTCGCAAATCCCCCAATGACTTCTTCTCTTCAACCCTTTCTCACATCGGATCCCACATCTATATGCACCCGATAAGGGCCATGACTAATTGAATATTTTAATCTTTCGTCTATGATTCGATTTGATTTAAAGCTCGTGCTTTTCTGTAGCTAATTGGCTGTAGCTGTAGCTGTAGCTGTAGATGTAGCTGTAGCTGTAGCTGTAGCTGTAGCTGTAGCTGTAGCTGTAGCTGTAGCTGTAGCTACTGTTAACTAATTGCTAGGCACTACTTTAGCTTTACTTTTTCCATAACCTAACTATTATTTATTATAGAAAGTCTAAAGAATATTTTGAAGCATAATTATTATCTAAAGAAAGACAGAAGGTCAATAAATGAGCTTTTGTTAATACAGTTATTGTTTTTCAACAATACACTATAACTTCTAATCTACCTTATTCTCTCCAATAGTAGTGAAGCGAAGTGTTGCCTAAATTTCTCGAAATCTCGCGAACCGCTTATCAGAACCTATCGATGTGGGGTCGGAAAATGTAGCTGACGATGAGATCTAGTGGGGGATTAGAGTGTTGAGCTTCTGCGAAAGCTTGGGAACTGTTAAATAGTCACCAACTCGGCTCGACCGGGCGGAGGGGGAGAGGGCACTACTATTAGAGAGAATACGATATTTTTCACTCATTGTTTGCTTTTTTTTCTTTCACTCACTATTTTGTACTCATTGCTGCTTCTGTTTTTTTTTGTTTTTATTTCTCATCTAAAAGGTGTTCTAAAATTCATTTTAACACCACGCTAAGGGTCATAGTTGGACACGCTGGGTTGGGTCATCGTTGGGTACGCTGGGTATGGGTTGCGGCTGGGAATGGTCGGCGCCGGGTTTCGAACCGAACCTCTTGCTTGTCGCTTACCGAACCTCTCGCTTATCGGGCAAACCCTTTACAAATGAGCTACACGAACATTCCATTGCTGGGTCAGAACATCCCATTGCCGGGTATCTTATCGCCGTATCCCATTGCCACCAGGGTAGCTTTATGCATTACTCCATGATTAATCGCATATCTATAGTCAAGTCTATGATAAACCTATGATAAACTTATACTTTTATGAGTATTTTGAAGTATTTTGTACTTGGAAACTAATAAGAAAAGGACTTTGGCCTTTACTTGTGCAATTCTCATCTACTTTTCTCTTTTGAAAACTTCTGTAATCCAAATTTACACAATTTCAAAGCTTTCACCTACTTTATCTGTGTTTTCATCAACCAATGAATAGGTTTTTCTGACTAAAACTGAGTGAAAAAAGAAAATTTAGAGGATTAAATATCAAATAAATGTTTAAATATCAACAAAACATTTAAATATCAAACAGTTTTTCGATTTCCGTCTTTGTACAAAGTGTGTGGAGTGATGAGAGTAGAATTTTCGTGAACGCGTTCTCTCGCAGCTCTATCCCCCACCCTTTTCTTCTCAACTCTGCCCATTTGTGTGATAACAAGGCCACTTGAAGGCATGCATTCCCCAGTGGGTCTTCGTCTTCTCCTTTTTTTACTTTAAACATCCAATTGCAAAGCGTTTCCTTTAGTAATTCCAGTTCAGATCTGTCAAAGTTGAACTACCTATCGGAAGAGTAGATCAACTTAACGATCTATAACTCAAGGTAGAGAAGTTGAATCAACTTATGGTTGGTTTTAAAAGAATCCTGATCAAATTTGGCTAGAGAAAAGTAGAATTTGTTTTGTAGACTTACCGATAAAAACATAGAGAAAATTAGTGTCAAAGTTGACCTTTCAGATAGGAATCTCGGAGTTCGAAGACCCTTCCAAATTCCGTGTTCGGGTTTTTCAACCCGAACTCAATTTTTAAACTCAATTTTCATTTGGTAACCTTATATAAAATGAAAAGCGCCAAACGATTTTTGATCCTGAAAAGCCCGGGGGACAAATTTAAGCTCAATATCTTCTTCATAAACAAAGGAAAGAGAAATCTTTGCAAATGGCGAGATGCTCTTTGTGCGGCCGGGTAATCGCTCGCAATCTGGCAAAGCGTCCCAGTAGAAGAGGCTTGCTTTTTGCTTTTCGTAATCCATCCGTCTAAATCGTTTAATTTAAATCCATGCCTCGAAATCTAATTTAAATCTATGCATCTAGATCGTCTAATTTAAATCTATGCCTCGAAATCGTCTAATTTAAATCCATGCGTCTAGATCGTCTAGTTTAAAACCTTGCCTCGAAATCAGCTAGTTTAAATCCATGCATCTAAATCATCTAATTTAAATCCATGCGTCTAGATCGTCTAATTTAAATCCATGTCTAGAAATCGTCTAATTTAAATCCATGCATCTAGATCGTCTAGTTTAAATCCTTGCCTCGAAATCGTCTAATTTAAATCCTTGCCTCGCAATCGTCTAATTTAAATCCTTGCCTCGAAATTGTCTAATTTAAATCCTTGCCTCGCAATCGTCTAATTTAAATCCATGCATCTAGATCGTCTAGTTTAAAACCTTGCCTCGAAATCAGCTAGTTTAAATCCATGCATCTAAATCATCTAATTTAAAACCATGCGTCTAGATCGTCTAGTTTAAAACCTTGCCTCGAAATCGTCTAATTTAAATCCTTGCCTCGCAATCGTCTAATTTAAATCCATGCGTCTAGATCGTCTAGTTTAAATCCTTGCCTCAAAATCATCTAATTTAAATCCTTGCGCTATTATGCTCTTTTGCAATACGTATCATTTGAAAGCCCGAAGTGTTCTTTTCAAAATCATATCAAAGTTAATGCTATCTTCAGTATTTTTGTCATCGTGTCATATTGTCATATTTTTGTCATATTTGTCATATTTGTCATATTTTTGTCATCGTCAATCTTTTAGTCAACAAATTTCACCATAAAATCGAATCTCAAAAATGAGGAAACCCCCCCAAAAAAAAGCGCTAAGCACGGGTGGGGAAAATGAGATTTGCATGCGCAAAAAGTTTTCGCTGATCTAAGAGATGGGGTAAAGGGTGAAAGGGGGCAGCTTTTCTCCACTTCTATTTCATCCTTTTCCATGTCAAGACTTCTCTCAAATATTTGCCAACTCTTGCTAACGATTGCGTCTTTTCAGGGTTCAGTTTTTTTTTTCCTGAACTTTTTCCTGAACTGTCAATGTTTTTGTACTTGGTTTTGGCTTTTGTACTTGGTTTTGGCTTTTTGAGCGCTCAAATTTGCTTTTTGAACGCCGAAATTCACGACTTTTTCTCGAGTTTCCCTATTTTTCATCCTTTTTCAGTAATTTCTATTATTTCACACGTTATTCACTAAAAGCTTTGTTGTTTTATATCTAAACTTACAAGTAATAAGTACAAGCACAAGTACAAGTACAAGTACAAGCACAAGCACAAGTACAAGCACAAGTACAAGCACAAGTACAAGCACAAGCACAAGTACAAGCACAAGTACAAGCACAAGTACAAGCACAAGTACAAGCACAAGTACAAGCACAAGCACAAGTACAAGCACAAGTACAAGTTCAAACACAAGCACAAGTACAAGCACAAGTACAAGCACAAGTACAAGTAAACATCGTACAACTAACACTTATTACACTTAACTTACAAGTAAATTAAGTGTAATAAGTGTAATTGATCCAAAATAAACCAGAAAAAACGCTTATTATTGATCTAAAACAATTTTAGTCTCGAAATTTATGATTTCTTCTTTAAAAACCAGCTTAAAAACCAGTTGACCATTTCTAATTTTACGTTTTTTTTGACTGAATGCTTTTGCCAACTAGGCCAGATTGTCAAGGCCAAATGAAGTCATCTTTCAAGTGTTTTATATACAAATTGATTGATTTAATAGCAAAGTGTTCAAAATTTTGATTCAATTAGAGTTTGCAACAAAAAGAAACACTCAAATTTACTGTTTTACTGTTCAAACACTCAAATTTATTGTTTCTCGATTGCTCTCGATTGCTCATCATAATCTGCGCAACACTACCTACCCGTTTTAAGATATTCAGCCAAAAATAAAGAACAGTTTCTCTTTGAAATCTTTCAAAATCTTCTCCATCTCTCCAAAAATCTGAAACAGAACTTTCCCCGAAGAAACTCTCTTTTTTTTACCGATTCGCAAACTTCTTTTTTTGTGCAAGTGTCGACTCAAAATCCCCGGGAATCGAATGATTGAAGAAAATTGGGGGATGAGGCATTTGAGTGTGTTTGCACAGGCATTGATACGAGGTAAATCCCAGCGTGTATCCACACTCAAAAAAAATGGGATGAGAATTGGAGGAAAGGTTGGAGGAAAGGTTGGAGGAAAGGCTGGAGGAAAGGCTGGAGGAAAGGTTGGAGGAAAGGCTGGAGAAAAAACGTGATCGAAAGGGGAGCTACCTGGATGACTTTGTCGATGTGTACCTGGATGACTTTGTCGCAAAATTTTCTTGTTTTTTCAAAAACTTTGATTTGCTTTGTTTCTGATTTGCTTTGTTTCTGATTTGCTTTGATCTTGATTTGCTTTGATCTTGATTTGCTTTGATCTTGATTTGCTTTGATCTTGATTTGCTTTGCTTTTGATTTGCTTTGCTTTTGATTTGCTTTCCAGCTTCTTTTAAGTTTACTTGTTCATGTTTTTCTAGAAGATGATGAAAATCTGATGTTAGGAAATAAAACTATAATTCCACTATTGCTACCTTTTTAAAATTCTGCAGTAAAATCCATTTGTTCTTCAAAATTCTTCAAAGAAAACCATTTTTACGTATCCCTTTGATAAATAAGAAGGAATTTAGTAAGTAGAAGTAGTAAGAAGAGCTGATAAGGAAGAGCCGATAAGGAAGAGCTGAGTAAGGAAGAGCTGATAAGGAAGAGCTGATAAGGAAGAGCTGATGAAGAAGAGCATAAGAAGCTGATAAGTATAAGAAGACTAAGTATAAGAATGTACTGATATTAAGAAAGTATATGTTTCTATACGCACAAAGTAAATCCATCATCCACAAAGTACATCCATTTCTGCCTTGTGACTTTTCAATGTGCTGCAGAAATCTGGAAACAAGCCTGGATGCTACTTTATGATTTGTTTTGCTATTTCCAACTCATTCTCCATTCCCGGACTTATATTCTGCCCATTCTTTGCCTTTGACTTTTCCCATTCCTCTATTCCCATCTTTGTTCAATATTCCAATATTGACCACCCCTTTCCCCTCGTACAATAAACAGGCAATAACGCCATGCCGATCGGAAAAGCCGACTGATAAGCATGCGTCAATATTTGCAAAAATTATTGAAACCTCGTGAAACTGGGCTTTTTTATTTGCTTGTTTTAAACGAAAACTATATTGTTATCGATTTAATTATTAGGTTTTCCGAGAGTGGGACAAATGCGACCTTTTCTTGCGCACCCGGACATTTGCGCACCTTTTTTTCCGCACTTAGCCCATTAGCGCACCTTTTTTTGCGTTTTAAAAAAGCTCTAAAAGCTAATATTAACCAATTTCTATTCCAAAAGTTGTTTTTCTAGGTATTCTAGGTAATTTGAGGGTGTCGAATTCAAATTTTGACATAACAGAGCTTGTGGAACCAATTTGAAAGACGGCTAGATCAAATTACGGAAAACTCTTGATTTTTCTCTTTGTATAACTCTGTCCGTTCGCTTCCACAAGCTCTGATATGTCAAAATTTCGATTCTACGCCCTAAAATTACCTAGAAAAACAGCTTTTGGAATAGAAATTGGTTAATATTAGCTTTTAGAGCTTTTTTAAAACGCGAAAAAAGGTGCGCTAATGGGCTAAATGCGGAAAAAAAGGTACGCAAATGTCCGGGTGCGCAAGAAAAGGTCGCATTTGTCCCATTCCCGGTTTTCCAGAAAATCTTTTCGTTTCTTTTCATAATTTTGTTTAAAATCAATTGAACTACGGTTTTTTTTCATCAGAAAGGCCTATTATTCTTCAAGCGACATTCAGCGACGAAAAACAAACGTTAACACGAGTTTAAAATGACCCATTCGTTTTAAAATGACTCTATTCCCATCTTTGGCTTATGTCTGGCTTTTTTTTTTTGGTAGCGTGAAGTCAGGTAGTCAAAAAAGGGCGACGATGATGCAGTTTCGACGGCTCGATGATGCGTTATAGACATTTTAGCTAAGGAAACCTATTTTGGTGTCAATAGATAATAGATAGAGCATAAAAAGTTTGGTAAATAGTCAAATTTTCAGAGAAATTAATTCAGCCAATCTCTTCGTAGAGGTTTTTTATCGATTTTCTCCGAAAACACTTGTTTTCACTCTCGAATTTGCTAGGAACTGAACCGAATTTGGAAGTGAACCGAATTCGACTTAAAAAGGATGGGAAATAGGACCAAAATTGGCTTAAAAAGATGGGAAATTGAACAATAAACACTCATTATTTAGTGGAAACTATAGGTTAATTGGTGAGTTTGTTAATTGGTGAGTTTGTTTTCAACGGAAGTATGAGAAGAAAGGGAAAGATTTTCTGGAAAGTCTTCTGGTAGTTTTTAAGCACTCTGGTAGTTTTTCATATATTTAAATCACTTTACTTGTTTGTTCTCGTTTATGAAAAGTTGATATCAAGATGCCAAGAGATAGCGCACTAGTAGAATTATTCAAGCTACGTATTAATGAATTAAAGTAAAGAAATAGTAGATAAACTGATATAAGGCGTAGATAAGGCGACGCTGGTAGATAAGGCGATGCTCGTAGATAAGGCGATGCTCGTATATAAGGCGATGCTCGTATATAAACCGGTGCTCGTATATAAGCCGGCACTCGTAGATAAGCCAGCGCTCGTATATAAGCCGGCACTCGTAGATAAGCCAGCGCTCGTATATAAGCCAGCGCTTGTATATAAGCCGACGCTTGTATATAAGGCGGCACTTGTATATAGTCTTGAAAGATATGCAGGACTAAAAGAGGTATTCCACTTTGAACCCATTTGACACTTTGAACTTTGAACTTTGTTGAAAGAAAAAGCAAGATCTGTTCGATTGGAGACTAAACAATTTGCAAGAAAGAGGTAGATGAGAAGTTGTAAGAGAGAATTCGCGGTGGGGGGGAGAGCAAGGGAATTCCTCGTGTCTGGCAAAAGACGGGGTGGGGGGTGCGCGCGATGAAAGCCGATCCGGCAAGAGCCCCCCTTCTCATTTTCTTCTTTTTCTGCCGAAAGACTCACCTTTTCTTCGTCTTTTCTTCGTCTTTTTTTGCTTCTTTCTCCATCTTGGATTTACGCTTTGGCGGCCGAAAAGCAAAAAAAAAAAAGCTAGGCCAAGGAAAAGTCTTTTGAATTTTTTTGAAATCAAATCCATCGTTGCCCGTTTTCCGATATGAATATTGCCTTTATTTATTCTTGCAATTTTTTCAGAAAATCTTTATTTAACTGCTTAACAATTGGGGTTTTTTTATTGGATTCAATTCTGATTTAGTCATTTTTCTTGATGTTATTTTAGCTTACTTTTACTGTTACTTTGTGCTCTTTCTAGTGCTCTTTCTCTTTAGTGCTCTTTCTCTTTCTAGTTCTAATCTACCCTTTGAGTGTGCCAGAGTGAGTGTGTTTAAACAAAAGTAACCCCAAAGGACGCGACCTCAAAAAAGGAGGCCAGGGTTTGAAAAAAGAAAAAAGTTCTCATTTTCAAGCATTTTCACAAATCTCCTATACCTTTTTGAAACTTTTCTTTAGCCTCTTCTGTAGCTTCTGTAGCTTCTGTAGCTCCTGTAGCTCCTTTTGTAGCTTCTGTAGCTTCTTTTGCAGCTTCTGTAGCTTCTGTAGCTCCTTTTGTAGCTTCTGTAGCTTCTGTAGCTTCTTTTGTAGCTTCTGTAGCTTCTTTTATAGCTCCTGTAGCTCCTTTTGTAGCTTCTGTAGCTTCTTTTGCAGCTTCTGTAGCTTCTGTAGCTTCTGTAGCTTCTTTTGTAGCTTTCTGTAGCTTCTTCTGTAGCTTCTGTAGCTTCTTTTGTAGCTTCTTTTGTAGCTTCTGTAGCCTCTTTATCGAACTTTTTAAAAGATTTTTTCTCATTAACCTATTGAGATTTATATAAACAATTATCAACGCTTTTCACAAAACTTTCATTCAAAATTTTTCTTTTTCTCTTGCTTTCAGTGACGCGTTGTTGCACAGGGATGAATAATTCCCTCACTCACTTCCCTCTTCAAACATTTTGTTCTCTTTCTTTTGTTTTTTTTTCTTTAAATCGTAACTAAGCATTGCTTGCAAAATCTCAATAACTTTAATGATGGCTTTATTAGAATTATCCGCTTCATAACTTATTGTAAAGTAATTAGATTGTTATTTGTTCCATTGTTATTTGATTTTGTTTTAATGTTCATTTCAATTGCAAAAGTTGCTTTTTGTTTTCACTCTACTAGTTTGGATTTACCGTCTTTTCTCTAATCGTAGTGCACCTGGCCGAGCCGAGTTGGTGACTATTTAACAGTTCCCAAGCTTTCACAGAAGCTCAACACTTTAATCCCCCACTAGATCTCATCGTCAGCTACATTTTCCGACCCCACATCGATAGGTTCTGATAAGCGGTTCTCGAGATTTCGAGGAATTTAGGCAACGCTTCAGGGTACACTACTATACGAGAGAATATTGGGCGCCGGCTCACAGAGCCAAAACAACAATTCGTTTCTCGAAACCAAAATTGGCTCTTTTTTGACGAAGGATCAATGGCCTGCAAACAGCCCGGATCTCAATCTGTTAGACTTTTCGGTTTGGCGTTTTATGGAAGAACAATTGAGAAATAGGAAAATCAACAATTTGCATGATTTACGTCGAGAATTGATCAAAATCTGGAAAGACTTAGATGCAAATTATCCCCGCTGCACCGTCGATTCTGTAAAGAAGCGAATTGAAGCCTGTATCAAAGCGGATGGAGGCCACTTCGAAAATTTCTTGAAAAACTACTATTAGAGAGAATAAAGTATTCTACTATTAGAGAAAATAAGGTATTTTCTCTAATTGTAGCGCCCTCTCCCCCTCCGCCCGGCCGAGCCGAGTTGACAACTATTTTACGGTTCCCAAGCTTTCACAGAAGCTCAGCACTCAAATCCCCCGCTAGATCTCATCGTCAGCTACATTTTCCGACCCCACATCGATAGGTTCTGATAAGCGCTTCTCGAGGTTGCGAGAAATTTAGGCAACGCTCAGGGTGCACTACTATTAGAGAAAAAACGGTATTAAAAAAGTTCAAAGATAAGAGTTGATACTTTTCTGTTAGCTTGTTACCTATCTACATTCTGTCAACAAATTATAAACGCACCCTGTTTTTGCTAGTTTTGATCGCTTCATGGCTATCTATCTTTAAAAGGAGCCGTATATAAGCCGGCCCTCGACGCTTTTACGTTAATTTATTCCTACAAGAATTTTCGCTATTACGGTCATTTTTTCCCAATAAAGGTGTTACGCAAAACTTTAAAAATCGTTGTTAAAGTAATACTTTTTAAGAAGACGTTTAAGTTTAAGACTTTAAAAAAGTTTAAGACTTTTTTCCCCTGAAGAAAGAAAACTCAAACTTTTTAATTAAACAAAGAATAAGAAAAATGGCAAGTAAATAGTTCTTTATACAGCTTTTCTCTTGCAAAATACCGTTGAAAATATATTCCCAAAACCTCGCGCTATTTCCAGCTTTCGCTCACTGATTTGGGCTCTCTTTTTTCTTGCATCTTTTCCTCTCCTTTTCCCCCAAATTCCAGAATATGAGATTTGCAATTTGCCCGTCCCCATTTGTGGATCTTTCTCGTCTTTTCGTTGCTCATAGACCTCGCAAAAAAAAATTTCAAATCTTTCAATTTCTATTCTAAAAATCTTTTCCCATTTGCGGCCCTTCCCTCCGTCGTGTGTGACCATTGTTGAGGCGCTTCTTTTCATCAAAAAAGATTCACGCTTCTTGATCAAATTTTGCATTTTTTCCTTTCACGTTCTCTCCTTTTTTCTTTTCTTTTTGAGCCTCGAAATCTTTTTGAGAAGAAAACATGTGAAAATGTTTTCATATTTGCGTTTTCTTGTGAGTTGGGATAGATTGAAATTTTATATCAGAAGACTGACTGATTCGCTGACAAAATTTTGGATGCACATCGATTCAGGCTAAAAGTGCGATTCCGTTCTTATCAAAATTGCAATCTACTCACAAACTGAATACATAAAATCTGATATTTATGAGAGAGCTTTCTTTGTTTTTACACAATTTCGATATCAGCCACCCAGAACATCGTGAATCAATCAGTTAAAAATTGCTATTAGGATTCCCTGAATCATTTGATACGCCGCCTTATATACGCGGACGGCCTTATATACGCGGTCGGCCTTATATACGCGGACGGCCTTATGTATGAGGGCCGCCTTATATACGCGGACCGCCGTATATATGCGGACGGCCGTATATATGCGGACGGTCTTATATACGCGGACCGCCTTATCTATGAGGGCCGCGTTATATACGCCGACGGTCTTATATACGCGGACGGTCTTATATACGCGGTCGGCCTTATACACGAGCGCCGCGTTATATACACGGACGGTCTTATATACACGGACGGCCTTAGATACGCGGACGGCCTTATATACGCGGACGGCCTTATGTATGAGGGCCGCGTTATAAACGCGGACGGTCTTATATACACGGACGGCCTTATATACGCAGACGGCCTTATATACGCGGACCACCCTATATATGAGGGCCGCCTTATCTACGAGCCAATAGAAAATTTTGATGGTAAATACCAAGCCTATGTCTTGCTTTTCCTGTTTTCTTTTCACATAGCTCAACTTTTTCTTGTCCTTGTGCAAGTAAATTTGTGCACATCACTGAAATCCTTCCGAAAAACCTTATCAAATCTTTTCATCTTCCCCGCCTAGACCAATCTTCGTCTTTAGAAATCAATTTCCACTCAAATTTACGACTTAAACACTCCCCGGAAACAGAGATTGTCTCTACAGAAATTCCGGAAAAGAATCCCGGGGCATTGGCTCAAGCAAACGAACATGAACTCAGATAAATGACCGTTTCGTGAAAGGACAGTTGTTGTGTTGAAGCTTTCCGCTTGTTTCCATTCACTTTTTACATCATGTAGCGATTTCTTGTGAACCTTTTTTTCCCTTTTTTCAGTCAGCTGCTCGCACTTGATTGAATAATTGCAAAAATCACATAAACGCCTAAAAGTTGATCGAGTTTTTTTAGCTAGCAAGGATTTGGGGTGTACTTTGTGCTTTAAGGCCTCTAAAACACCTTTCTGGCACACTGAATTGCAGGTTTTTATGTTGAGAAATGAAGTTTTAAGTGCGCCAGAAAAGGGGCTTTTTCCAGGCCTAAGCCTAAGCCTAAGCCTAAGCCTAAGCCTAAGCCTGAGCCTAAGCCTAAGCCTAAGCCTGAGCCTGAGCCTAAGCCTGAGCCTAAGCCAGAAAAGGGGCTGTTTCCAGCGCAAAGCAGACATTGTGACATTGTAAACAAAGCTTCAAATAAGTTAACAAGTTAACAGCTCAAGTTAACATTATCTTTCAAAGTTTAGAAACATTTTTTTTGCTTTAACAATTTGAGATTTGTTTGTTAACAATTTGTTAAACGATTTTCTTAAATCTTATTGTCATTCTGAAAGCATTCAACTCTAAACTCTTCTCCAAACTCTTCTCCAAGCTCTTCTCCAAACTCTTCTCCAAGCTCTTCTCCAAGCTCTTCTCCAAGCTCTTCTCCAAGCTCTTCTCCAAGCTCTCTCTTCTCCAAACTCTCCTCTATCGTTTCCATTCGCTCGTCTTTAACACCAAAGTTTCAGCTCAAGTGAGGCTTTCCCCGGGAGCCTGCTTATCGTGTAGCGCTGCAATAGCTCGAAGACATCTCTACCACAATTTCTCCACTATATTCCCAAATTTCAAATCAAATTCGATCATTTGTGGGGGAGTCGGAGGGGTATGAAGAGAAGTGAAGAGAGGAATGAGCCTCTCCCTCCCCCACTCTTCATCAATTGCTGCATCGTTGCATCAACCGCCGAGACCCCAAGAAACGGCTCTACTCGCACAGCAATACCATCTAGGACATGTTATAGAACGGTTGGTTTTAAGGTTTGAAGCCATAAGTAATATTGTAATTCTGCGTCTGTTTTGGTTAACTATAAGCTAGATTGGGCTAAGATGGATGAGCTTAGGCTTACAGGGAGGATTGGAACATCCACTAGGGATATTTCAATCCTCCCTGTAACTGTACAATTGCTATAGTACAATTGTAACTGTACAATTGCTATTGTACAATTGTTATTTACGATTTCAGTGGCCCACTTTCCGTCATTAACCATGCCATTCACCGGACTTCTCAAAAATCGTACGCCATTAAGACGGTCGACTTGCAAAAGTATGAGCAAAGCACTGGATTGGATCGACAGGGTTTGTCACTGTTTCCAAAGCTAAATAGTTAAGAGATCGTACAATTCTCCAAACGTTTAAACATTCTAATGCATCAATCACTACTACAGGATGACGCGCAAAGAAAACCAATATATTTCTGATTTCTTAACCACTTGTTAACAATAGTCCTAGGTAAAAAATTGATTCTTTATATCCAAAAAACAAGAAAAGTTAGTTCTTTTCAAAAATATCTCCTTTCGTTGCGATATCCGTCTATCCGTCTGTCTGTCTGTCCATCTGTCTGTCTGTCTGTCGGTCTGTCCGTCTGTCCGTCTATTGGTCTATCCGTCTGTCCGTCTATCCGTCAATCCCTCTATCCGTCTGTCCGTCTGTCTGTCCATCTGTCTGCCTGTCCGTCTGTCCGTCTGTCCGTCTGTCTGTCTGTCCATCTGTTCGTCTATCCGTCTGTTCGTCTGTCCGTCTGTCTGTCCATCCGTCTGTCTGTCCATCTCTCTGTCCATCTGTCTGTCTGTCTGTCTGTCTGTCTGTCTGTCTGTCTCTCTGTCCGTCTGTCTATCTGTCCGTCTGTCTGTCTGTCTGTCTGTCCGTCTGACCATCTGTCCATCTGTCCATCTGTCCGTCTGACCATCTGTCCGTCTGTCCATCTGTCCGTCTGTCCGCAGCCATTGACAAAAAGGGGCAGGGCTTAGATTGCGTGAAAAATGTGGACCTTCTCAGTGAAAAACGTTCACTAACGTTCGCGTTTTTCGCTGGTAAATTTAATATTTCAGTTGTGGAAGAGGAGATCTCGATGTGTGCCACCTTGAAACATCCTTTTATTTGCGAGCTGAAGGATGTGATTTCAGGTTAGACAAGATGGATAATTTATGAAAAAAACGCTCATAAATCCACAGATTCACTAATACAATGAAGTGGATTCTGGATTGAATTAATTTTCTTCAAAATTCATTCCTTTCATTCATTCCCTTTCAGGCGACACCCTTGCCCATCTCGTTTTCGAGCACCTCGACGGAGCTGATCTCTGCTTTGAAATCGTGAAAAGAACAATGAATGGTTTTGTCTATTCAGAAGCAGTTATTAGGTAAATCACATAACTCAAAAAAAGCTTTGATCCAATCTTTCATTCAATCTTTCAGTCATTACATGAAGCAATTACTTCAAGCTCTTGAATATCTGCATTCAAATTTCATCGTTCATCGAGATATTCGACCGCATAACTTGGTCTTGGCTAGGTAAGCATAAAAAGCATAAGCATAGCAAAAAGCATAGTAAAAAGTAGAGTTCGGCAAACAAAACCAAAACCAAAACAGACCAAAACCAAAACCAAAACCAAAACCAAAACCAAAACCAAAACCAAAACAAACCAAAACTCAATTTGCAGATAGATTAACATGTAAATTTCAAATTGTTATGTAAATTTTAATCTGGAAGAGCAAATTTTGATGTAAAATGCAAATTTGCCTTTCACTTTTTCTCACTCCCCAAAATCTCGCGGCCGAAAAAAGGACCAAAACACGACCTCGAAATTTCGAAACAAAAATAGCCTCTGGGATAGATTTTTGGATGCTGATTTCAAATCTGCAAACAGATTTTCGCTAGCTCCTCCCAGTCGCAAGATATTGGCGAGTTTTGGTTAGTTTTGGTTTTGGTTTGTTTTGGTCTATTTTGGTTTTGGTTAGTTTTGGTTAGTTTTGGTTAGTTTTGGTTAATTTTGGTTAGTTTTGGTTTGTTTTGGTTTGTTTTGGTTTGTTTTGGTTTGTTTTGGTTTGTTTTGGTTTGTTTTGGTTTGTTTTGGTTAGTTTTGGTTTGTTTTGGTTTGTTTTGGTTTGTTTTGGTTTGTTTTGGTTTGTTTTGGTTAGTTTTGGTTTTGGTTGTTTTGGTTTTGGTTTTGGTTTTGGTCTGTTTTGGTTTTGGTTTTGTTTTGGTTTTGGTTTTGGTCTGTTTTGGTTTTGGTTTTGGTTAAGTTTTGTTTTCCGAAGTCTAGTAAAAAGCATAGCAAAAAGCATAGCAAAAAGCATAAGCAAACGCATTAAAATTCGATTTAAAAGGCTAATATTTACTGTTAGAACAAAAGTTAATAAGTTTTCAATTTCAGCAAAGACAATAGTGCTCCATTGAAAGTCACAGGCTTTGGCGTTGCACTAAAGTTATCAGAAGGAAATGGGCGATTAGCGGGAGGTGAGAGAAAGGGATATAAAAAAAAGAATTTGTGAAAACTGTAAGTTGAGGTAAAATAAAGTTACAGTTACAGGAAAATCAAGTTGCAAAGTTGGACCGTATTTTAGCAGGCTTTGAAAATTTTATCTGATTTCAACAGCACACCAATTTAACAACAACAACAAGAACTCGATGAAGAGCAAGAATATTGAGAAGTTTCAGGCCTCGTTGGTGTTCCTCATTTCATGGCTCCTGAGATCGTCGGCAAGCGTGAATACGGAACAAAAGCCGATGTGTGGAGTGCGGGAGTACTTTTGTATCTCTTGCTCTCCGGTCGACTACCATTCTCGGGCAGTAATGCGCAAATCTATGAGTCGATCGAGAAGGGACAATATAGTGTGAGTAAAATTGGATGGACTTGATGACTTGATGAACTGGACAAATCCACTGAAGATTTCAAATCAATCAAATCAGATTTCAAATCATTTCATACATATTTCAATGATGAACAGATCATTGCAGACAGACTTTTGAATTAAGGCTCTTGAGGCAGGCAAATTCTTTTGAAAATTTAGGTGAGTGGCGGTATCTGGAGTTTCATCTCGAATTCGGCTAAAGATCTACTCATTCGTTTGTTGACGGTTGATGAAGAGCAACGATTCTCGGCTACAGAAGCCTTACAACATGATTGGTTGCGGGATAAGGTAAAGATTGAAAAAAGGAATTGTTCAATGATTGTGCAACTATGAAGCTCCATGCGCTTTAAGCGCTTTAAGCACTTTCATTTACATGCTTTTACTTGCTTTCACTTGCTTAACGTTTCTTAACGTTTCTTAACGGCTCTTAACAGTTCTTAACGGTCCTTTACGGCTCTCAACGGTTCTGAACGGCTCTTAACAGTTCTTAACAGTTCTTAATGGTCCTTAACGGTTCATAACGTTTCTTAACGATTCTTAACGGTCCTTAGCGGCTCTTAACGGCTCTTAACAGTTCTTTATGGTTCATAACGGCTCTTAACAGTTCTTAACGATTCTTAACGCTTCTTAACGATTCTTAACGGTTCTTAACGGCTCTTACCGGTACCCACACAACGAGGGTTCGATTCTGATCACGGCCAAGGTGTTTCGTTCTTTACAGGCTTTTGCATTAAATCTGAAGATGCTAGCAAAGTAATTAGTTTTTTTAAAAATATTGCATTTTAACATACTTATGCCAAGTTTGAGTTTAGGAGCGTTAAGAACGGTTAACGACCGTTAAGAACTGTTAACGACCGTTAAGAACGGTTAACGACCGTTAAGAACTGTTAGCGAGCGTTAAGAACTGTTAACGACTGTTAAGAACTGTTAACGACTGTTAAGAACTGTTAACGACTGTTAAGAACTGTTAACGATTGTTAAGAACTGTTAACGACCGTTAAGAACGGTTAACGACCGTTAAGAACTGTTAACGACTGTTAAGAACTGTTAACGATTGTTAAGAACTGTTAACGATTGTTAAGAACTGTTAACGACCGTTAAGAACGGTTAACGACCGTTAAGAACGGTTAACGAGCGTTAAGAACTGTTAACGACCGTTAAGAACTGTTAACGACCGTTAAGAACGGTTAACGAGCGTTAAGAACTGTTAACGAGCGTTAAGAACTGTTAACGACCGTCAAGAACTGTTAACGGCCGTTAAGAGAACCGTTAAGATACCGTTAAGCAAGTCTACTTTCATTCTGTCTAAAGCTTAATGTGTAAATCAACTTCAGGATGTTTACGCCCCAAGACGGCACCTCCAGGAAACCGTTGATAACATCAAGCGATACAACTCGAGAAGAAAACTAAAGGTAAAAGATTGGTGTTGAACGCAAAAGATTTCATTTTCTAGAGTACAATCCTTTCGGCGGTGAACACCGACAAATGGAGCAAGTTCCCGATTATCTCTGGTCGTGACGGAACGATTTCAGCGTCAAGTTCGACCTTTTTTCAAGGTAAATCTTTAGAAATATGTCTAACAGTTGGAAATTTGACATTTTCTAAGATCTAAGACTAAGATTTGATGACTTGATTTGATGACTATCTCTTGTATATAGACAATACTTGTTATATTTCCTTCGAGTAATGCCCCTCCTCCTTTCTCTTCAATCCATTTCTCCACTTTTTGGGTGTTTGTGTGCAGCATTGATCCCACACTTAGAGCTGCCCCTCTTTTCTCACTCTTTCAGACCGATTCTTTCAGTCTTCTCCTTTTCACTCGTTACTCTTTAAAGGGTTTTTTCAGAAAAGGCCCCCGAAATGCACTTTGCATACCTAAGCATTTACTTGTGCGTCTCGCTTTCCTCGTTTTCTCTTTGCCAATAGAAATCTTGCAGTGATAGGCTTTTGATTGTGGGACATTTGATACGCGCCTCGCCCCTTTTTCCATCAGCAATCCAACTTTGAACTCAAATTTCTTGGTGTTGGGCTGTCCAATTTAAATATTCTTGGTATCATATGGATACGCCAAGTCTCTCTCTGTCGATTGGTACAAAAACTATTTGAATTGGATAACCCAGTACCAAGAAATTTGAGCTCAAAGTTAGATTGCCCATGGCAAAAGGAGCGGAGCGCGTATAAAAGGTCCGTCGGTTTGAACTCAAATTTCTTGGTGTTGGGTTGTTCAATTTAAATAGTTTTTGTACCAATCGAAAGAGAAAGACGTGGGGCATCAAATGATATCAAGAATATCTAAATTGGACAGCCCAACACCAAGAGATTTGAGTTCAAAGTTAGCTTGCAAAAGGGGCCGGGCTTTTCGATAACCTGTGACAAGAGGTTGTGTTTATTTCAATCTGAGCTTTAAAGCCAAACAAGCACTCGTCCTTCTCAATAAATTGGCTTTGCTTTGCTCATTGCTCATTTGGCTTTGCTCGTTTTAAGTTCAACGAACAAGACTGAACTTCATTCATAACTTCATTTTTAGAGCGCTTATTTTACATAATATTAAATGTATTTTAATTTAAATATAATTTAAATCATTTAAATCATTTAAACCATTTAAATCATTTAAATCATTTAAACCATTTAAACAAAGATAATATAATTTAAACCAAGTGAATATCCTTTCTAGGTGATCTTCCCGGCGGTGATACATGCCATCCAGATGGTTGCACAAGAGCCACACAACCAACCGCCACCGATTTGATTGGAGCTCATAAAGTGAGTGAATAAATTTACCGAATAATCTCTTTGTTTTGTGTAATAGTACCCCACCGCCCTCGTACAGTCGCGTAGTCGCAAAAGTTTTTTAGTATTTTTAGTATTTCATTTTTTCAAAGCGCCCGTACTTTCAAAGCGCCTGTCTTTGGTATCAAAAAATAGCCCTGAATCTCAGCTATTTTTTGATACCTAAGCGCGCTATGTAGCATAAACCAGTGTCGAGAAAAACTCGTTCAAAGCTAGAGCTACTCAATTCCATTCTTGTAACTTCTTTTGTCTCTTGTGTCTTTTCTGGTGCACTCAAATTCAGCGAAAACGTAGTCTAGCTTTGAACGAGTTTTTCTCGACACTGGTTTATGCTACAATGCGTGCTTAGATATCAAAAAATAGCCCTGAATTTCAGCTATTTTTTGCTACCTACGCGCGTATTGTAGCATAAACCAGTGTCGAGAAAAACTCGTTCAAAGCTAGAGCTACACAACACTCCGCACCGTCATTATGGGGGTGGGGTACTATGACAGTCTTTACGGTAACAATTTCTCATTTCTCATGTTTATCTTTCTCATTTCTCTTTCTCAAACGGGAAAAGAGAGAAAGAGCATTAGATTCAGCATTAGATTGCATTTGTTATGCTATTTAACTAGATTAAGATATTTAAGATGCTACTAGATATTTAAGCCTCAAAAACTGGCTTTGGTTTTGCGTAGCGGGCTGAGAACCACCCTCTAATACCCTCTAATAGAGAACAACCCTCTAATTAGAAATAAAAACGGAACTTGATCGGACAAAATAAGAATTGAGCTGACTATGAGGCCAAAATCTAAAGAAAACCTGAACTTTTCTCATTTCTATCATTCGTTCTATCATTTCTATGATTCGTTCTATCATTTCTATTCTTTCTATCATTTCTATCATTTCTATCATTTCTGTCATTCTTTCTATTATTTCTATCATTCCTTCTATCATTTCTATCATTCTTTCTATCATTTCTATCATTTCTCCCATTCTTTCTATCATTTCTCTCATTCTTCCTATCATTTCTATCATTCTTTCTATCATTTCTATCATTCTCACCTCATCTCCCCAATTCTTACATCAAAATCAATGGCCCACTTGTGTATATGGGAAGAAATTTTGAGGGATTTCCATTGGACTATCCCTGGGGGATTTAAACCATGCCATCCTCATCTTCTCCTTCTTTCCATCCCCTTTCCCACCCCACTTCTCCCTGGGATTCTCCCCAGAAAAGAGCACACTCTAAAGAATTTCCAGCGCACTTTATTGGGCTTTGTTCTGTGTCACTCTAGAACTTTTACCTAGCTTTTGCAAAGCTTTTGAGCGTTCTTCTTTATCAGCAACCTTTAAGCAAACAGGATTTGCTGATTTCTTAACGATTAAACTACTTAACGATTAAACATTGATCTATTCCTGTGTCCTGAGTTTTAGGAAATTCTTTTTCTCAAATAAAACTTAAAGTTGGATGATAGGAAGTGGGATTGACAGTGGTTGGGTGATTAATGAATGGGTTTTTCGGGGACATTGTGACACCTGGAGGTCTTTTGGTCTTTTGGCCCTTTGGCCCTTTCTGTTTCAAGTCGATGATCACTCATCAATCCACACAAAATCAACAGACAACTTTTAGTGTCCGGGATTTGAAAAGTAGTGAATGAGTTTGGTAAACTAGTGCCGAACGCCAGAAACTACGCCAGAAACTACGCCAGAAACTATTCACAATCAGAAACTTTGCTTACTAGAAATTAATAGCTTTCAAACAAGCTTTAGAAATCTTTTCTAGCATCTTCTAGCATCTTCTAGCATCTTCTAGCATCTTCTAGAATCTTCTAGCATCTTCTAGCATCTTCTAGAATTCTAGAATTCTAGAATTATCTAAAATATCTAGCAGTTGTACTTATCTTTACCTCCAGATTGTACCAGTCAAATGCCTTGACTTATATCATAATATTATCCAAAGAACCCCTTGAAAAGCATGTTTTGGAGTTAAAGATTCGAAAGATTCAAGATTTAAAGTTAAAGATACGTTACGACTAAAATATACTGAACATAAGAATATTTAAGCTTGAAAGTTTTTATTGCAATTAGAAATTGTAAGGATTCAGCTATTCAGCTAAATACCTTTTATTCTAGCTTACTAGAATGAGCTAGAATAAAAGCTCTGTGCCTTTTCAATACTTTTACATCAAACTTCTACGGGGTGCCAATACAGTTCCAATACGGTTCCAATACGGTTCCTATTTTGATCTAATACAGTTCCAATACAGTTCCAATACGGTTCCTATTTTAACGATTTTCGAAACCGAACCTAGCTACAAAATTCTAATTTTAAGAAAGCCCGTAGAATTCTAAGAGACAAGTATTTTTAATTTTCTCCCCATGGGCCCTGGTTTTCAAGTAAAATGTGTTCGAAGTTTTGGCATTTTTTTTGGCAAACTGCGACCTCACCTATAGGGCGCCACGCCCGAAAGCAACAGAAGCAGCGGGATAGTGTGCTAGACTCCGAAACTAACGCCATTTTCTCTTGCTGGTTCAATTCCGCTTGCCGCCAAAGTTTTTCCCTTTTTTGACATGTATAAAATGTATTAAGAGGAACACTAAGATGAATTTTAAGAAATCAAAAAACATCTTAATACTTTGTGAGTATTAAGATGTTTTTAAAGTACCGGGTGAGCCAAAATTACCGTTACATATAAAAAAAAAGTCTGTATAAAAAGCAAATCAAAATGTCAAAGATTTTTCTTAAAAATAACCTTTATTGTCTCAGAACAATCTAAAACTGAACAACAAAATTCATAAAAACTATTTCTATTCAAACAAATCTCCATTAGCTTTTACACAAGCGTCCAAAAGTCTTGGAAAAGCCTCGACCGTGGCGAAGAGGTATAGGAGATTCAGCTCTTCCCAAGCCTTTACATTAGCGTTTACACAGGCGTCCAAAAGTCTTGGAAAAGCCTCGACTGTGGCGAGGAGGTATAGGAGATCCAGCTCTTCCCAAGCCTTTACATTAGCTTTTACACAGGCGTCCAAAAGCCTCGACCGTGGCGAGAAGGTATCCAGCTCTTCCCAAGCCTTTTCGAGCGCTTTTTTCAAACTATCAACAGTTTTGTGGGGTTTTGAACATGCTTTGGCTTCAAGGAGACAGAAAAATCCATCGGATTAAGATCCGGACTACTTGGCGGCCACTCATTGCATGAGATAAAATCTGGAAATCCGAAAACAGCACAAGTTTGAAGATCTGCGCATTTGCGCGCGAGCATCGTAACGGTGATTTTGGCCCACCCTCTAGAACAAGCATTACCCACCAGTTTTACTTATCTTTATCACTTCCTCCCCCCCAAATAACCGACTAGACACATTTCTCGTAGTGTGAATGAATCAGGAGCTTGTCAGTGAGAGAGAAAAGATTGTGTCCCAGTGTGAGAACCTGGCCTGTGTTGAGATGTTTACACGTAATCTCGAGAAATCCTCCCATTCACTGACCATTCCCCCTTTGCTTGCACCCGCCAAATATTCTCGGCCCAGAGATTCTCGATTTCTCGAATTTCTCGTGTTCATCTTTGTTTCCTGCTCGGCTCAGCTATGGGCAATTTTTCGCTGAAACTTTTCGCTGAAACGCTCCGTTGATTTCCTCAAACTCTGATGGGCCAATGCGCTCACCACAGCAGCCGATACGAGAATTTTAGGCACAATTTGGTGCCATTACCAAAGGTAAAGCCTAAAACCAAACTTCGCCAAGGTTTAGGCATACTAATATCTTGTACTATCTTGGATCCTAGATCTTGGAGATCTAAGATCCAAGATAGGTTAATAGGCTCTTGAAAAGTTTAGATCAAACAAATCCGAGTTCTAACTGGTAGACTCAATAAAATGAATAGTACCAATCGATTCGCGACCCTTAAAACCATAAATCTAAGCTCAATATCTTCTTTTTGTATCATCAACAGAGAAATCCTTGTAAATTCCTGCCGAAATGTTCTTTGTGCGGCCGCGTAATCGCTCTCGATCTGGCAAATCGCCCCGGTAGAACTTGCTTCGTTTTTGGAATCGATGCGTCAAAATCGTTTTGATCTAAATCCCGGTCTTATTATGCTCAAATTCTTGGTTTTAGTCAGAATCGCTCCTAATTCAGACCTAAGGTGGAGGAGCGGTGAGCGACTTAACCAGTTCAGCCTTTTCTTAGGCAGGACTATACCCAAATGTTTAGAATCGATTACCTTTTGGAATTAGTAATGCGTGCGTTGAAATCATTTAATTTAAATCCCTGCCTTATTATGCTCAAATTCTTAGTTTTAGTGAGAATCTGTCCTAATTCGGGTCTAAGATGAGACCGCTCCCGTTGAGCAACTTAACCAGTTCAGCCTTTCTTAGGCATCACTATACCCAAATGTTTAGGATCAATTTTTCCCTTAAATTTGGCTATATTTTTGCTAAAAATTCTACTGCTTGTCAAACCAGGCCAAATGGCAAGCCGAGACACTCAAAACCCTTCTGAAAAGCTGATATTTGATCTTAAAAGATGAAAGAATTGCCCTCGTCAAAGGTATATAAAAGTTTAAAATAGTATGATTTTAAAGATCATCTCAGGCTTATCTGTTTATATGGCTTATCTCAAATCACTCACTGCATAAATCATAGTTTGTTGGCGCATTTTTCGCAGTGTTCGTCGAAAATTGTCGGCGACACGTCGGGCAATTGATCGGGTCCAATAAATAGTACTGGAATTAAGCCAAATTTTTGAAAATTCTCTCAACTAGGCTCCAAATTCTCCACTCTTTTCTGTTAAAGAACAAATTTGACCCAAAATTTGCATAATCGCTACTTTATTGCACCCATTCTTCTTGCGTAAATTGAGAAGTATATGGTCCCCTTGTGGGTATTGTACTAGAACCATTTTGTTACTTTGAATCAAGAAGATTTGCTGTTCTTCTGTTTTGTTCTCTGTTTTGTTCTCTGTTTAAATTAGACGAACTCATTGTTTTTGAGATAAGAATTGAGAATACGAATAGTTGCAGCTAATTTTGTTAATTTGCTAATAGGCTAATTTTGTTCACTTACCTAATTCTCACCTTTCATCCCCTCACTTGCCAAAACAAGCACCCACATAATTGACGGGTTGAATTTGAAAGAAAACGAGGAGGGCAAAGTTCTCTTATTCTTTTCTTTAAGCGTGATGGATCAAGTTTCACTCCATCTTTAAGGCGACCCTTAGATGTTCAAAATTGATTTCCCTTGCCTAGCTTATATTTGCGTTTTTCTAACGTAAAATTCTCTATTTTGACGCTGTATTTTGGCTCTTTATTTTGACTCTTTATTTTGACTCTTTATTTTGACTCTTTATTTCGACTTTTTATCTATTCTTGATATCAAAAAATGTTTGGGAAAGTACTGCCTTTTCATCCAGCGGTTGGTTTCTTTTAAAAGAGATGCAAGAAGCTATATTTGGTTTAGCTGGTTTAGTTGGTTTAGTTGGTTTAGCTGGTTTAGTTGGTTTAGCTGGTTTAGTTGGTTTAGTTGGTTTAGTTGGTTTACTTGGTTTACTTGGTTTAGCTGGTTTAGTTGGTTTAGCTTCAAAAAAAACCGCTAATGTTTTGATTGGAATTTTTAAGGATTTGTCTATGTATCTTCCTAAATAATCAATCAATATTTTAGATTCTGGAGTCTCTCGATCGAATCGCCGTCTTGACAGACGCGCCGGTGCTTCCACAACTTGCTCAAGGACATCTCATGGAAGATAGCTCTTTCAAGAGGCTACTACTGGTTTGTGAATTCTATTTTCATGAATAATCAAAAACTAAATGAATTTCTAAGCATTCATTTATCAAGTACCGAGTTCAAAATTGTCCCACAAACGGTGTCAATCCTCAAAGCTTTAAAGATTGCCTAAAAGGTGCTGGTATTCTAGAGCTTCAGTAACTCTAGAGCCTTTCAAAATAGAATCTGTTTTGAAAAGTAGTTTTTAACTTTTCAGTAGTTTTTAATTTTTCAGTAACTTTTTAACTTTCCAGTAACTTTTCAAAACAGAATCTGTCTGTAGTTAATAAATTGATTTATCCTTTTCTTAAATGCAAATTTGAAATAACTCTAGCTAGAATCTTGCTAATCTTGTTTTTCTGTAGTAAACAAAATGACACTTCTTCCAAGTGAACTTGAAAATCCCTCTCAACTCCCAATTCCAATCCAATTCAAATGGGTACTCTAATCCAAACATGGCTTATCCAAACATGGCTTATCCAAACATGGCTGATCCAAACTTCCCTCTCTTTCTTCCTTTCTTTCTTCTTGTCTTTCCTATTTCTTCTTGGGAAAAACAGGTGCCAATAGCTCAGTGGTAGAACATCTACCGGTTAAGCACAAGATCGAGACTTCGATTCCCCCTAGCTTCTAAACTCTTTGCCATTAATTTTTTTACTTTATTAGGTTATTCCTGTACTTGGCTACTTTAGTACAGTACTTATCAGATTGCATTGTTTGCTTAAATAGATAGAAAAGGATTTCAGCTAGAATTTCATTGGATTTCAGCTAGAATTTTCAATTTCATTGAAATCCTTTTCTATCTAGACGACAAAGTCCAAAAATCTATGACGTTTTTCCAACGAAAGAAGAAGACTTTTAAAAACGGTTCCTCAATTGATTCTCCATCTAATTGATCTCAAACGGAGTGTTTGAGGGGAGAATGAGCTTGTGGGGATGAGATGAGATGAGATGGGATGAGAAATAGAAGGGAAAGAGCCCAGTCTATTCCCCTTCCCCTCCATTTTCCTAACTCTATCGAGCAACTGTGTGCATGTGTATCTGCGTGTGGCTTTGTTCATTTTTCTTCACCCTTTTCTTGGCCCTTTCCTTTCCCCTCAAGGGGTTCTTCCCCATCTTCTCCCAGTCCAGGCAACTGTTTCAGCCCCAAAGCCCTTCTCTTTTTCCATTCGGAAAACCCAATTTTCTCCCATAAAAGTATACGCTCCTTCTTTCAGAAAACATTTCTGAGCTTTGTTTTCTTTCAAGCTTTGTTTTCTTTCGAGAAAAGCTTTGTTTTTTCTGTTTCAACTGATGCCATTTTCGCCATTCCACTAGTCCAACACTAATCTCTGGTTTCCAAGCCGCTTTCAAAGGACTCGATTTCTAAAAAAATTCGGCTGTCACTCAACACCTCGACGCAACTCTCGTGGGAATTCTAATCGTGAAATTTCTTCCGAGTCTTGTCTTTGCGAGATCAACTAAACCGCAAGAGATTTTCGACTGAAAAGGGGAAGAGTCACGGCGGTGATCGATCTCCGTTGATGCTCTCCCCGACACTCACCACGTTCTCCATTGGACGCCAGGTGAGAGGCAACCAGAGGAAATTTCTCCCTTTTAGCAAGAGATTATTGATGTGCTTGTATCAACTAACATTTCTTGCATTCATTTGATTAGAAAGTGCTAGTATTCCTGCATCTATTCTTGCATCTATTCTTGCATTTGGATCGAAGCTAGTTGGCTTGCTAGATCGAGTCTGGTTTCAGTTCTTTCAGTCTTTTCCAAATCGTTCAGATTTGAAAGACCGATCGTTTTGAGTTATTCTTTGATATTTGAACATTGAGAAAAGTCTTCAACTTCAACTATTCACTGAATTCTTCAGGTTCTATTAAATTTCTGAAGTTTTTTCTGAAAAAAAAACAATTCCTGAAGTGTTTCTATTCTGAAAGTGTCTATTATCGCTAAAATTTTAAAGCCGCAAGATTCAACTATTCCAAAATCTTGCAAGGACTACTAAACTATTCAAAAATCTCATCTAGAGGACCACGAATTCCTCTAAATCCTATATCCAGCTTCTGCCAAGTGGATGGACTCAACCCTGTACCAGAATCTGTTACTCGCCATCCTCATCGGTGATCCTTGTTTATTCTTATATTTTATATATTTAGTTAGTAGGTTTATTCAAAAGAAACAGACATAAAATTCATTAATCAAAATCACAAGCAAGAACTAATACAACAAAATTGTTAAATGCAAAAAGAAAAGAACAAAGCAAAAATGATACACAATTACAAGTTAAACTGGCACAGTTTAATTTGTAGTTGTGTGTCCGTGACAACAATAAACATGCTTACATACCAAACAATATTTCTTCTGATCCTTGTGGGCTGAGATTGAGCATCGAAGAGAGTCGATTTGGCGTCTGATCGGCTTGTAGGCGGCAGTCTTTGTAGTGTATTTATCGGTTTTCTTGTATTTGGCTTCTGCTTTTTGCTCGATCACTCTGCCAGCAGTCGTTTTGTGCTTGGCACCCGACTCTGCACAAATTTGAGCCGCCACATCAGGGAGAAGCGACGTGTAGTTGCCGTTCCATTTAACACCACCTAAACAACAAACAATTACGGTTTAATATAAAATAATCAATATAAATACAAAGATACTTTTCATCAAAGAAGTGAACGTGTCCTCAAGCAACTGACCGGCCACTTAGACTCGATTCTGCCCAATCGGGAACATTGTAGGGTTGAATCGGTGGCATATAAACAAATGACTACTAGAATCTCAAGAAACAAGAACACTTACTTCACTGTTGGCAGACGGGAGCTCAGCGAGAAACACAACAAAGAAATCCAGAAGTGCCGTCTCAAGAAGCTTCACCTATGCTTTTGAAAGTGATGAGGCAAAGATGATCACTCCGTTGGCGGCGTTTTGCCGCTCCCGTCCTGTGCGGAGACTAAAGTAAGGTAATCAATCGTAAAAAAAGCCAAAAAAAAAGATAATTACCTCAGAGCTTTGATTTGCATTTGATGTATCCAGCCGCCGTCCCTGGCCGTTTCGGATATACTCATCCTCCAGAGCGGAAATGAGATCATCGATGTTCTATAAAATTAAGTGAATCATTAATTATCTAGTTAAAAGAACTAACTTTTATGGTGTCCCTTGAAGCGGTGGGCAATAGACCATATAGGAAATGATTCAAATGCTAAAAGAAATAACATAATTGAAGAACAACAACAGAAGAACTCACTGGAGAGGATGAAGAGTCGCGTGATGAAGTGGTGACGGGCTAAGATCATTGATACAGATATAACTTTAATCTTAAAAAGACTAGGAGCATGCAGTTCAATAACTAAATCTTAAAAAGTATCCTTTTTGGTGCTTTTTACGAAAACCTCTACAAAAACTGTCTAATTTATTGCTACCTAACGTCAAATTATTAAAACTATTCTTAATATTATATTAAAAACAAACAAAACCAACCTTTGTGAAGGCCTCGATGAAGCTTTTCATGAAGATGAAGCTTGTCTCGATGTGGCGAGAACCACTCCTCTTTGCTGATCGCTTTCTTTTCTTGCTTTCTTCACTCGTCGAGCCATCTTATCGCCGAAGACCAAGTCGGCTTTACCTAAAAAAAAGCGAATTAGTTAGAAATAAAAAATAATAAAATAAAAAGCAATAAAATAAAAAGCAATAACATAATAAATAATAAAGCGCATCTCCAAAAAAAAGTAAACACAAAATATCGATGGGCACAGCGGTTGTGGTGCATTTTAGAAAACAGAGGATGATGTATAGACTTAGGCTCCTTTCTGGTGTTCACCGTTTGCGTGATTTGCGTGGGGATTCTCTCGGATCGTGGTTTTTGTTGTCACGACTCTCCGCGTCTCAATCATCCATTACCCTCCGAAGGTTGTCCCTCGGAAACTCATCTCGACGTCGAATCTCATACTCCTCAAGACGTCTCCTCCGCCGAGCCACCCGAAAAGCACTCGGTCACTCCGTCTGCGCCGTCAGAATCGTATCTCTCTGGACAGGTTGGGCAAATTGTTGGAGTTGTTTTGAAAAGACAGTTTCTTAAATTTAGCTTTCTATAGGTAGAGTAATAATCAGAACTGTTCCAAAAAACACAAAGGAAGGTCAACTCGATGTTCTGGCCAAATCACAATAGCCATTCGATGCAGCATTTCACATTGATCATGATGCTGCTTTTCTTTTTTTTTACTACGGAACACTCTGTCAAAAGTTATGTGCGTTTAAAGTTTTGCAAAGAGTTTTAAAAATCAAAACGCGAAATTACAAGTCTGTCTTTCGTGAGTTGATCGATTGCAACGATGGCCGAGTAGCAGTGAGTTAGGACGCAAAGCTCAGCGTGAAATTCTGCGTCGAATGATCTATGGCTCATGTGATTTGCATTTTCAGTTGACCTTTTCTTGTAAGATCTTTAAGCTAGACTTGGCTATAGCTGGCTATGTTAAGCCTTGGCTATGTTAAGCTTGGCTATAGTTGACTGAAACCTCAAGTTAGCCTAGTTGATATTTCTAATCAATCTAGCTATATGTCTAGATACCGTTGACACAAAGTTTCGAAAGTTTGAAATCACAAGAAACTGGATTTTCTGGCAAGAAACTTGCTTTGCTGCGTTCTTCACAAATTCCCATTCTCTAGCATAACAACTATCAACTGTTGGGAGGGAACGGCTCGTGCACGGGGACGACGTGCTCGAGTCGATCAGCGACCAGCTCATCGAATCCCTCGAATCCAACACACGCATCTCAGTCTCTCATTCGAGGAATCGCTCGCAAATCCGTCGATCTACTCGAGAGGAGCTCGTCCGACGAGCGCTACGACATTGTCGTCATCGACGCCCGACAGGCGGGAATCCTCCCCGGAGGAGACACTGACAGCCACGAGAACTCTCCCTATCTCACCCGTATGTCGAAATCCCGGAATTGTTTAGGGAAAGGTTTTGGTGAGGCTGTTGATTGGGCTAGTGAGTAGTTCTAACATTTGTATTGTGTAGGCATTAATAATTAGCGAAAGTGAGTTAAGCGAAAGTGACTTTAGCTTTCAAATCGACTAATTATTAGCCTTTTACTCTTGAATTTTCTACTCAGACTTAACTTTTTAAAATTGCATAGAAAACAGTTAAAATCTAGTAAAGTAGGATATTTTTCAGCTCTCTCAGTTCAATTTTTCAGTTCAAATCCAAAGCTTTCTTCTCTTTTGAGCATTTTTGCATAAACTTTTTCACGATTCAGATGTTTATGCTTAAAATTTTGACAATTTTACAAATTAATTCACCAAAACCTTTCCGATGATCACACTCTTTCTCTCCAAACACTAAAAAATCAATCGATCGTTTTCCCGTGATTATTTTGAGCAGGAAAAGCATTTGTTTTTCCATTTGCGAGTGTGAAGTGAAATTTGACCCAATTTAGCACTTCTGTTAGTTATGCACTGAAAGAGAAAAAAAAAGGAGAAGCATCTTTTTCGAAGTGTAGTTTACCGCTTTCAAGGTGTTCCCCAATGGGGATTTCTCGGGTCGATAGATGGGGTCAGCTGTTCCCCTTTTGAAGAAAATCCCGATGTTTGTCTCGATCTTTTGCCTTTTCTTTGCTTTTTCACCGCTCTTTTCTTCCCGAATCATGATCCCCATTACACTTAAAATAAACGTGGATGACAGAAAATCGTTTTTGAATCGAAATTTGTGGTTTTTCTATAAGTAAAACTTGTTTTAACAAGTCAAAATCGAGTCGAAAGCTTCACCAACAGGAATATTTCTTATAATATTATAATAGTATAATATTTCTTTAAAGATTGTGTAAAGCCAAGCCTGTTTTCTAAAAGGTGAACAATTCAGAAGATTACCGTACTCTTTTCTTTAAATTCTAGATTTAGATTTAGATTTAGATTTAGATAGATTTTTAGATTGTTAATGGCAAAAGGAGCGTATCAAATGAGCATATCGCCCCCTTTGCCATTGGCAATCCAACTTTGAGCTCAAATTTCTTGGTGCTGGGTTATCGAATTCAAATAGTTTTTGTACCAATCGACAGAGAAAGACTTGGCGCATCTAATGATACTAAGAACGTGTAAATTGAACAACCCAACACCAAGAAATTTGATTTCAAAGTTGGATTGCTGATGGAAAAAGGGGCGAGGCGCGTATAAAAGGTCCGATAGCCTCTTTGACGCATCTAATGATACCAAGAATATGTAAATAGTCACCAAGAATAGTCAAGCTGTGAATGGGATCAAATTTAAGTATTAGAGAAGCTTGAAGTAAAGTTTACGATAGTTTTCTAAATTATCCAACCTTTAGAAAACATACTAAGTTCTAATCTTTACGAATACTGTAAAGTCCTTATTCTTTGGCTAATCCGGATTCAAATGTATTTTACTACTATAGAATTCAAATATAGACTTTAAAAAAGGTGTTTTTAGAGGTCTTCATAAATTAAGACTGAATATCTTTCTCTTTACTTCAAATTTTAGGAACTTTAGTGCTTTATCTACATAAATAAAACATAGGAACTTCATAAAGTCTTCCATAGATGCATAAAACTTATTAGATTGCTTTGTTTAAGATCTTTTTAGGGTAAGGTCGTACTTTTCCTTTCCTTTTCCTTTACTACAAAATCCCTTTCATCTTCGTATCCATAAATTACCCTTTTGCTCTATACAGAATCCTCTCATTTCACTCGATTCACTCGCCAATCGAATCTCGTTTACTTTCAATGAAAAGTCTAGGTAGCAGTCAATCTCCTCAAAAAGATCTCCTCAAAAGATCTCTTCAAAAAGCAACTTTGTCAAATAAAAAGAGCTTTGGGTGTTCCCCCTGGAGGAGTGAAAAGGAGTGGATTTATCCATCGGGAATGGCTTGGGGAAGGAGGGAAGGGAAGGCAAGACGCGTCTGTCCCAAAGCTAGTTATCGGGTGCTTCTTTTCCTTTTTCTCTGAAAAATGTTTGCGAATTTGCTGCCAAAGGCGAAAAGTTCGAATCGGAAAAGAGATAAGGGATTTGGGATTTGAGAATGGAAGGAAAGGGTTAAAGATTGGAGAAAGTTTGGGCTAAGGATAAAGCTAGGAAGCAAAGAATTACGAGAAGCCGGGTTAAAGACTCAAGCTTAGAGAAACAAGGACAAGAAGCTAGGAATCAAGATCTTGCAAGCAGACAACAAAGGCCAAAGATTTAGTCAGAAATCGAGAACTAGACGTTGAGATTAAAAGCTAAAGATGCCAGACGAGAGAAAGAAGTGTAGAAGTGAGTAGAGAGAGAGAGAGAAAGCAGAGAGGCGGGGGGGTGAATCGACCTCGAGCTCCCTGTGCCCATCCTCACCCATCCCTTTTACCCTTTTTACCCCTTTCTCTCATCCGTACCCATGAAATGCTCCCATCTTCTTCGCCGTTTAAGCATGAGATGAACGATGATGAGGATGAGGAGCTGCCTGGACCGTCCGGCTTACCGGATTCTCCCGATTTCCCCTTGCCACCCCCATTATTGCCTGTTTTCAGCACCCAGTCCGCCGTTTGTACGGTTCAGTTAAGGAACTCGGTACGATTTTTTCATTTCTATTCCTCAATTAGATGAAAAACCCGCCTAACGGATTTTTTCATTTCTATCCCTCAATTAGGTGAAAAACCCGCCTAACGGGGGTGGTATTCGTTTGGTGTATGGCGCAGTTAGTAGAGCAGTGGTCTACAGCCCCGGCTAACCGGGGTTCGATGCCCCTCGGCGCCGTTCGATCTTCAATTTTGAATTTTTTATCTTAAATGGCGTAACTACATTATATTCTAAGGTTTTGTAAAAAAGTTTTAGCTTTATTAGTCATCGTTTTTACCCGTAAAGTCAAACAGACAGATGCGGCTCTTTTATACCGTATTTCTTCGAATAGAAGACCGGGTAAAGAGAATCATCGCGTACTCCTGCGTAGCAGCCCTTTTTAAAAGGCAGCCCTTTCTTTTCTGCATAAAAGCTTTCAATGAAGTGCTATAGGGCTGGAAAATGGCTCAAAAATACCACATGAGCTAACAGATTTTTGAGCCATTTTCCAGCTCTATAGCCCTTGATTGAAAGCTTTTATGCAGAAAAGAAATTTTAAAAAGGGCTGCTACGCAGGAGTACGCGATGCCTCTATTCCGATGCCGCAGGAGTACACGATGATACTCTTTATCCGGTCTTCTATTCGAAGAAATACGGTATATACTAAATGGCTCTTTCAGTTGGCCTAAACAACTTTTAAACCAATCTGTTTTAGGTAACGAATTGCGCTTTTCCCCAGCAATGAATCCAGTTGAATCCAATTGAATCTCATTGCTAACTAATACTGACAAATTGCGTCTAGTTTTAAGGGAAAATTCATTATTCATTTGAATTTTATCATTTTATTTCAGTTGTATGAAAAGATCTCCCAGCTCAGCACGCATCCAATCGTTTGTGGAGAAGATGCATCACTTCTAACGAAAGATGTTCGTTTAGAAAATTTGATTTAAAATTTGAAATAACAATTTTAAAAGTTTCAAACTTTCAAAAGACAATTCAAAGTATTCAAAAGCGTTATTAGATTGCACTTCAATTGCGATTCATTGATTGATTTGCGTCTAATGATTAAGAAAGCTTACTTTTTAATGGATTCATACAAGCTATCAATTCATAGCTTCTGATAGATGATAGACAGCGCTGCTTCTGATAGATGACAGCGCTGCTTCTGATAGATGTTAGATACAGCGCTGCTTCTGATAGATGATAGATACAGCGCTGCTTCTGATAGATGACAGCGCTGCTTCTGATAGATGATAGATACGGCGCTACTTCTGATAGATGATAGATACAGCGCTGCTTCTGATAGATTTTGTTTTGAAAGTCAAAAGATTCATATTATCTTTGCTGTTTTCGTCTCATTTCTCGAATTCCAGGTAATCTCCTATATTGAGACATTGATGGCACCAAGTGGAGAAGCGCTCGAGTTAAGGCAATTACTAGCCATCAACGATGTGGTGGTGGGTTGAAAAATTTGTTTTATTAGGTTGAGTACAAAGTCTTGCACCCATGATTTCATTATCTAAATAAACGAAACTATCAACGATCTTAAACTATCAAATACCAAACGATTTTTTTCATTATAAATCTTTATCGTTTACTTTTTGTCATTTTAAAAACAATTTTTAGTGTTTTAGAAGAGTCTGCGAGAACGAAAAGTGATATTTTTAAATAGAAATATTGAAAAACCAGCAATAAACGATTGCTAACGTTCGCGTTTTCCACTGTCGAGGTCCACGTTTCCCGCGCAATCTAAGCCTCGCCCCTTTCTACCAATGGTTACGCACAGATGGACAGACTCTGTTTTATATAGTAAATAAGCGCATCAAGAAAACAACTAAACAGATTATTGCGAAATTTAGATTTTAAACGTATAGTACTGGACAATGAAGTATCATATTTGAAAAAAGATCGTCACTTTCGCGCGTCTGTAACTCCCTTGTCTTTGAGTTTAAACTATTAGTGTTATACATTTTCTGAAAGCTCTTTTCAAGGGCTACACAATGGTAATATTAATATTTAGAAATACGGTAAAGACAAGGGAGGGACAAGGGAGGGACAAGGGAGACAAGTAGCGGCCTTTTTTCAAATATGATATTTCATTGTCCAGTAGTGTAACTTTTTGTGCGCTATCTTTTTTATTTTCTCATCAAAATAGGTTTCATTGAAAGAAACGATCGAAATCGCATCATTTTTGTCGTTTTTAAACACTCGGCTTCTTGTTAATGAAAAACCTTCAAAAAAAAGCTTTTCAGAAACTTTCAAAAGTCATTTGTAAGAGAAATGATTGGGCTATTTGATAAAAAAATTGTTTCATTTGATAGCTTGAAACTTATTCAATTTGAAAATGAATTTGGGTGAAACACTTTCAAGGTGCGAAGTAATTATGAGCTTAATAGACAGCAAGACATTAATTATGAGCTTAATAGACAAAATTCCACATAGTCATTGTTTTAAATCTTCAATCTTTTACAGAAATATATTGTTAAACTAGTTTATTCCACAAAAAGTTTCATTAATTGCATCTCTCGCTTCTCTGAAGGCAATTCCTGTGCAAGATAGCCAGAAGAAAGTCTTTTTTGAGGTTTCGCTTCAATTTCTTAGGCATTTCTTACTACTAATCACGATTAGCTAAAACTAATAGTAACTAGTATGTTTACTAAGTAAGTAAACAAGTAAGTAAGCAAGTAAGTAAACAAGGAAGTAAACAAGGAAGTAAACAAGGAAGTAAACAAGTAAGTAAACAAGTAAGTAAACAAGGAAGTAAACAAGTAAGTATGCAAGTAAGTAAGCAAGTAAACAAGTACGTAAACAAGTAAGTAAACAAGTAAGTATGCAAGTAAGTAAGCAAGTAAACAAGTAAGTAAACAAGTAAGTAAACATCTATCTTTAGTCCTCTTTGCAAGCGCATGATGTCATCGTTGAAGAGGTTTACGGAACGGAGAGAGATCTCAGCGCTCCATCAACAAGCACCGCACATCAACAGATTGAGCCACAGCCATCAACGGTTAGTGAAATGTTTAGAATTGTACAGACAAATCAGCCTATAGTATTTCTGTGTTTATCAATGATTTATAAACACTTTCCTCTTTTTTGCAGAATAATTTGAAACGTTGTAGATGCTTGACTAACTAAATCTACTCTCAGTTAGTAGTTCTTGAAACCTTGAGTAATCAATTCTTGAGTAACCAAATAATGAATGGCTTTACATCAAAGATGTTTGATGCAAAGCCATTCAACCAAAATCATCCCCAAAAATGTTATATCATTTCTCTTTTTCTTAAATTTCGAAGTGCAATTTGTTTCCCCTAAGCCATTTCGTTTGGCAAAAGGGGATTTTTGATAAATTTTCCTTTGATCCATTCATTGCGAATCTTTCTTTTCCTTCTCAATCCGATTGGCAGTCAGTTGTCTCTCAAGTTTTGATCACAAAAAGAGAACCAAGAAAAGAACCAAGAAAAGATTGGGTTGAAAAAAGAAACGATCAACTCAAAGCCATCATTTGAGTCTCATGCTTTTTCAATGTTAAAAAAAGAACAAGAAAAAGTTGAGACTTTTAGCACATTGACCTAAAAAAGCTGAAGGGATGAGGTGCTTAAAAGTCGACTTTTTTCACGAGTTTTTAGCAAAACCTGATTGAAGTTTCGTAGTTTTTATAAGCTGGACAAAGATTTCTTTTAGATAATTTGATTTATAATATATTTAAGTTTAATTAATAGGTAAAAAATCCGATTGAATTGCGAAAAAGCACGTGAATTAAATTGTGCAATTTGGCAAAATTTATTCTTTTTTGACATGAACACAAGAAAAAGTAGAACTTCTTTAGTACTTCTTTAGTACAATAGTACTTTAGTACTTCTTTAGTACAATAATACTTTAGTACTTCTTTAGTACAATAGTACTTTAGTACTTCTTTAGTACTTCTTTGGTACAATAGTACTTTAGTCTTCTTTAGTACAATAGTACTTTAGTACTTCTTTAGTACAATAGTATACATTATTATTACTTAAATTGCTAATTCTGAAATTACTAAACTACAATTATTAAACAGGCAGACCTGACAGACTCATCAGTGCTAATTACGCTTTGACAAAGTCTAGAGTTTCATTTTTGATCGCTTTTCCAAGAGTAAAGCATAAGGCCCTACTCTGGCGACAATGGGATACATGTCAATGTATCTTATTGGTAAAGTGTTCGCCCGAAAACTTTGCAATGGGAAGCGAGAGATCGGTTCGCATCTTGGCCCCGACCATGTTTTGTATTCCTAGCCCATCAAAGGACTAGCTCAAGCTTTGTCTGCTAGAATCTCAATCAATACGCGAAATGGGTTCAAATTGAGATGCGTAAACTGGGTGGCGTCCAAAATTGGGGAGACACGGGGAGAAGAGGAAAGAAATTAGGTTCAAGGGTATTAGGTGATGGGCCTTGGTCTTCGAGGTGGTCGTGAAAGGAAAAAGGAGAGAAGAAAGGGGATGAGAAAGGGAGAAGGTTGGGCTAGACAAGGAAGAAGAAAGGAATGGAAAGGAAGAAGGGAATGGAAAGGAAGAAGAAAGGAATGGAAAGGAAAAAGAAGGGAATGGAAAAGACCTCTTGACTCTAATTTGCGCGATTGAATAATGGGAAAGAGCCTGGTCCCTTATTCGGGAAGAAAATGGGGATCTCCCAACCATTCGACATTTCGAAATTGGGTCTTTGTGATAAATTGGATAATAGCTTAATATTAATATTAGTTTAATATTACCGTAAATACTGTAATAGTACCCCACCCCTCTCGTACAGTCGCGTAGTCGCGAAAGTTTTTTAGTATTTCATTTTTTAGCGCTCGTAGTTTCAAAAAATGTGTCTTTGGTATCAAAAAATAGCCCTGAATTTCAGCTATTTTTTGATAACTAAACGCGCATTGTAGCATAAACCAGTGTCGAGAAAAACTCGTTCAAAGCTAGACTATGCAACACTCCGCACCGTCATTATGGGGCTGGGGTACTATTAAAGTATTTACGGTAGGTATTAGAAGTAAAAAACGATAGCTACGCGCATCTTTTAGAAAACAAGAACATAATGTTCGATTTTTCTTCATTAATATCCTTTCTAAAAGTCCTAAAAGACTAAAATCTAAATTTTAGAAATCTACCGTAAATTGGGCTCAATTTACGTTACATAACTAACGAGTAAACCTACGGTAGTTTTCTAAAATATTAGCTTAAAATTTAGTAAAATCGGCAAAACAAGCGGCAAAACACGTTTTATTCAAAACTTTTAACAAAACTTTAAAGACGAACTTTGTCTTTCTTTTCGTCATTTTTTTTTTTCCTCAAACTCTCAGAAAATGTTTCTTCTTTCCAAAAATAGTAATGGAAGTGCCAAGAAATTTATGCAAAATTGCGGAGAAAAGCTTTTCTCTGAAGAAAACTCCTGAAAAACAAAGTTATGATGATTTCTCTTTTGCAGAGTGGCGTGTCGACGAGTGGAGTTGGAGGTGTGGCGAGTCTTCGAGAATCAGTCAGACAAACCACCGGTTTTTCCACATCAACGATGGAAAGTTCTTCAATGAAAGAAAGAGATCCTTCTGCTCCTTTTTCATACCTCAATGGAGGCGTGCTTCCGCTTGGGGCACATCGAGCCGGCACGAGTCACGATGACTTTTTGCCTACGAGTTTCACTGGTACGTTGTTTTCAATGTTTTCCCTAAGCGCTTTAAAACGTGACCCGGCTGCCTTAGGCTTAGGCTTGGACTTAGGCTTAGGCTTAGGCTTAGGCTTAGGCTTAGGCTTGGATTTAGGCTTAGGCTTGGACTTAGGCTTGGACTTAGGCTTATGCTTAGACTTAGGCTTGGGCTTAGTGCGTAGGCTTAGGCTTTTAGGCTTAGCTTAGGCTTAGTGCGAAGGCTAGCGACTAGCGCCTAGCACGAAGTTTATTTGGATTTGGGCTTACCGCCCATTTTCTGAATCTCGGCGAGTTCCCAGAGCTTTTAGGCTTAGGCTTAGGCTTATGACGAGTGTTAAACAGCAACCAGTTAGATATTATATTAAGTTAAGAGTTGTAAACGTAGTCGTAAAAATTATCATCCATCAGCTGCGATCGTGCTTTAAAATGTCTTCCAAGTTGTTTCCTACAACTTTTGACACTTCTAGAGCTTTACATCAATTTCAACTACTTTAAAATAAGCTCCTGGATAAATTAGATATAAATCCAGGAATAGAAAGAATGATTCTCATCTAGATTTCCCAGAATTAGAACCAGAATCCCTAAATTACTATAAGATTTAAATCATATCTTGAATTATAATGAAAGTAATTTCACCATCCAGGGTGTTCAACAATTACGGGGACTACTTTTGAGAAAACCTTTGATACCGAAAAAATTTTCGATAAAAAGTAGGAGAATCCTTGGGGCGGACTCATTCCGAAGTGCCTCAAAAGCTAAAAATTGACGAAACATCTTTAATAGATTAATGATGTCGAGAATTAGAGCTTTCAAATGGTATATAATACATTCTACTTTCTATGGAATGTTTTTTCACTATCAAAGTTTTTTTAAAGACTAGTGTTGAGCACTCTGTATAATTTCAATTGTTGACTTTTGACATGAACTAGCCAACTTCTTCACATCATTTTTTCCTTAGGATGACTCAAAAGGACTAGTCTGCAACCCAAAAAACACTCTTTGGCCTTTTAAATAAACAAACTCCCATATGATGTCTCGGTTTTGCTTTCATTTTTGCTTAGGCTTTTGCTTTCATTTTTGTTTTTTTTTTAAATTTCTTTATTTTAGGTGATGATGATGACGATTTGTTGATGGATTCGGTTTCTCGCGTTCGTCTTGTACAATTCCAGAAGGATTCTGAGGAGCCGATGGGGATCACGTTAAAAGTGAGTGAACTTTTTAAAAATTTCTTAAAGGAGAGCTTTTGGAAAAGATTTATAAGTAGTAGAGCATTAGAATTCTTGAAAAATTAAAGATTACATTCGCTTTATACAAATAAAACGGATTTGTGTCTACCTTTCTAGAGTTAAACAACTTAAAACCAAGTTAAAACCATTTTTGAATGAGAATTTGAACTAAAGGAAAGCTAGTGCAATAGAAAATCTGTAAGTGAAATATATGAATGGCTAAATTCTTTAAATACTCCTTTCCCAACCTTTTTACCTTTTGATTTAACTAAAGGACTAGTAATATGTATGTATTGTGGCTAAATTCTTTAAATCCCTAAAAATTCTTGTAGTTATTTCTAATTTTAAGAGCCAATTTTGACCCATTTCCTTTCGCCGCTGATAAGATTCCTTTTAAAAACATGAAAGAAGTTCCCATCTTGCTTAAAAACCATTTCACATCCAAATAAAGTTATTTTTCAATGTTTTTCTTGAAAATTCTTTCCACTCGGCTGCTCGTCGAATCCATTTTTCACTTCCGTTTCAAAGACCGACATTTAGGCAAAAAAGGGGATTAGTAAGCTGAGAAGTAAACAAAATGAGAAGTAAAATGTTTAGAAAAGAGAGAATTGTAGATATTTTGTAAACAAATCGAAGTAAATATATCAAAAGTATAAACAAATATGGGAATTTTAAGTTTAAATGATAGTTTAGAGTTATTGAGGCTCTAAACTGGCAAGTATTGGAATCAAATCAGTGCTTTGCTTGTCCCAGGAGACCTTTGGGAATATGGGAACTTGTGTCAATACTTAAATTGAACTTAGAGCTTAAAATTTTCAGATTTTTAAGAAATCAAGCGATGATTGTATTTCTTTTATCTAGAAATTTATCCAACTGATTTCTTTTATCTATAAGATTATCCATCTTTTATCTTTTAACTTATTTCTTTAGGTGACAGAAGATGGACGGTGTTATGTGGCGAGGATAATGCACGGCGGGATGATTCACCGACAAGGTTTGAGCTACAATTACTATTGAATGGGGTCTTGAGCCATGATCTAGAAACCAGACTCATTCTTCGTATTCAAAAATGCAAACACGCCATTTCTAGTGCATTCAATTTAATATTGTACGGCAATAATTTGTAAATATCGCATCGTTGTCGTGAAAAAATATAAAATTGATGTGCTAGAAAGGGGTTTGTCAATGGAAAAGAACAAATCTGGGAGTGGGACAAATGCGATCTTTTTTTTTGCGCACCCGGACATTTGCGCACCTTTTTTTTCCGCACCTTGCCCGTTAGCGCACCTTTTTTCTCGTTTTAAAAAAGCTCTAAAAAGCTAATATTAACCAATTTCTATTCCAAAAGTTGTTTTTCTAGGTATTCTAGGTAATTTGAGGGTGTCGAATTCAAATTTTGACATATCAGAGCTTGTGGAAACAAACGGACGGAGTTATACAAAGAGAAAAATCGACAATTTTCTGTAATTTGATCTAGCCGTTTTATCTTTCAAATTGGTTCCACACGCTCTGTTATGTCAAAATTTGAATTCGACACCCTCAAATTACCTAGAAAAACAACTTTTGGAATAGAAATTGGTTAATATTAGCTTTTTAGAGCTTTTTAAAACGCGAAAAAAGGTGCGCTAATGGGCAAGGTGCGGAAAAAAGGTGCGCAAATGTCCGGGTGCGCAAAAAAAAGGTCGCATTTGTCCCACTCCCACAAATCTGACATAAAGAATACTTACTTTCAAAATAATAAATCATTAAAATAATAAAAATTTAAATTATTAGCGAACTATATTATTTCTTGTTTTTAGCAACTCTTCATGTCGGCGATGAGATCCGGGAGATCAACGGTGTTTCGGTGGCACATCGATCAGTGGAGTGTCTTCAACAAATGTTAAGAGACGCGAGAGGACAGGTATTCATTTAGATATGTTTAGAATTAGATTAGAATTAGATTAGAATTAGATTAGAATTAGATTAGAATTAGATTAGATTTAGATTAGATTTAGATTAGATTTAGATTAGAATTAGATTAGAATTAGATTAGAATTAGATTAGAATTAGATTAGAATTAGATTAGAATTAGATTAGATTTAGATTAGATTTAGATTAGATTTAGATTAGATTTAGATTAGATTTAGATAATGTTCACTTGTTGGTGTTGTATTAGGTTAAGTACTAAGTTTTTCACTCAAATTCATTTTCTAATTGAATAAGTCTCAAACTACCAAATGGAATACGGCTTTTTTTCATTTTATAGCCATTTCTCTTGCAAACGACTTTTAAACGTTTCTGAAAAGCTTTGTTTTAACGAGGAATTGTCTCGATAAGGTTTTTGACCCACTTTTTCAAAAGAAAATATAAGTGATAGGTATCATTAGATAGCTTAAAGTCTTGGATTTTAAATAAAAAAAAGTTCATTGAAATCCGATACTCTGGAGGCTAGATCAAGCGCCTGAAGTTGGCGCGACCCATTAGTCTCGTTAACTCTCGTTAGCCAAGTCTAATACCTACCGTGCTGATAACAATATTCATCTAAGCCTTGGCACAATGAGGACTGATTTTTTTTTGTTTTTTTACGGTAATCAACACCTGAGCGGAAAATGATAAAGCAATGCGATAACCACCAATAAACTTTTGCCTTAGTATTACACTGAGCTTTTCAGGTAACGTTCAAAATCGTTCCCTCCTATCGATCAGCTCCGCCAGCATGCGAGATCTTTGTGAGAGCTCAATTTGACTACGATCCCACGCAAGACGATTTGATACCATGTCCACAAGCTGGAATGCCTTTCAAAACTGGCGACATCTTACAAGTAATTGATTAATCATAATAAAGATCATAATAATAATCAATTGATAATTGATTAATCATAATAATAATCAGCTTTGTAGGTGATATCAAAAGATGATCACAATTGGTGGCAAGCGAGGTTCATTTCAACGTTTCCTTCACTGGGAAATCCGAATAAAGACTCGCAGGTTGGTTTTTGGTTAGAGTTCTTTAAAAGTGAAATAAAATGTCGTGGTTCTAATAAATACATACAGTACTTTACCCAGAACTAATTTTAATTTATTTAGGCTCAAACCGCCGGCCTGATTCCAAGCCCCGAGTTGCAGGAGTGGAGAACGGCTTGTTTAGCGATGGAAAGGCACAAAGATAACTGTAAGTTGCATTGTTTATTTTGATAAAACTATCTACTTTCAGGTCTACCAGCTCATTGCATGTGGTTCAACAAGAAAAAGAAGTACTACTCGACGAAATACCTCCAAAAGCATTCCACACTCTTTGATCAGCTCGACCTTGTCACGTATGAAGAGGTGAGATTGGAATTTCACTTGTCTTAATAAAATAAAGTAAGGAATGGTAAAGGAAGATTTCCGGAGAGGGGATTGAACCCCTCAGCCCTTTTGCTTTCCAGGCAGATGCTTTAACCACTGAGCGTATCTTGCCAGTATCCGGTATCTTGCCAGAGAAGAAAGAGGAAATACAAAGGGGAGAGAAAGGAAGAAAGAGAAGGAAAGCTAATGTTTCAGGTTATGCGATTATCACAATATCGACGTAAAACATTGGTATTATTGGGTGCTCACGGAGTCGGGAGGAGACACATCAAGAACACGCTCATTCATCGACATCCACAGCGATTTGCTTATCCGATTCCACGTGAGTCAATTCGTATTAGAAAATGCTTTCTTAGTATTCTCGATTTTTGAAGAACACACTTTGAACTAGACTTGTAACGAAAACATCTGTCGGTCCTTTTTTGCTGTTGGCAATTTAAGGTTTTTTGTTTTTCGCAGCACCAACCCTACGATTTTGACTATTTTGACTATAATTCGATGCAGATTAAAATTGCGCGTTAAATGATACCAAAATTAACTCAAAATGTTCCATCCATGCGAAGTTATGAAGCAAAAGGTTAAGTCCCGCAAATAATGGGCGGGGTTTAGATTTTTAGTCAAAAACTTTGTGTAGATATTGCATTTTGAGTTAATTTTGGTATCATTTGACGTGCAGCAATTTTATTCTGCCTCGACTGATAGTCAAAATCGAAGGGTTGGTGCTGAGAAAAACATGAAAAACTTTAAATTGCCAACAGCAAAAAAGAACCGACAAATGTTTTTGTTACTTTGAACATCTATACTGAGTATCTCCACTTTTAGGACTCTTTGATATGTGCCAATGATCCTAAGTAGTGTGAAGCCTGGATTCTTTGAGTTCAAATTGAGAAGCTGAATTTGGACGGGTATTTTGAGCAGGGCAGCTCATAAGCCATGACTAGCCAGGCCAAGGTCATGGGTATCACGGAAATCTGGTCTTAGAACCGGATCTTTTTGATACCGGTGCAGCTCAAACAAACTTGGCACCATTCCACACACCTCGTGGCATTTCATTAGTCTATCTAGAAACCCCAAAAGCTATTTTATCATAATGCTAAATAAAAATCATTGACCATTCACCAAAATCTCTTAAGAACACCGTCAGAAGATTCATAAATTCTCCATTTCTAGATACTACTCGGCAACCGCGCAAAGACGAGGTCGACGGAAAGCACTATTACTTTGTATCCAATGAACAGATGATGGTCGATATTCAGAATAATGAATATCTCGAGTATGGGACACATGAAGAAAGCATGTACGGGACAAAACTTGAAACGATTCGGAATATTCACAAAAGTGGAAAGATCGCTATTCTGGATGTGGAACCGCAAGCGTTGAAAGTGCTTCGAACAGCCGAATACTCGCCATTTGTCGTTTTCATCGCGGCACCAAACTTGCAGGGGTTACAAGATGTGAGTGAATAAATATGAAATAGAAAAACAAACTTTATGATAACCTAGAAAAGTCGGTTTTTTATCATCACATTGTCTTTGTCATTGAGTTTATCTAGTGTAGCAGATTAACTGCTTTCAAAAAATTAGATTGCATTTTTTAATTAATGATCCTATGAAAAAGTTACTGTACTTTGAGATAGGGTTGTTCCATCTGGGCTAGGTCAGAAGCCAGACTTTATCTAGACTTTGCATTGGGCGAGTCCTGGCTTGATTCCTGGCTTGGCGTGGCCCAAAAAATTGCTGAAACAATTCTTTGGAGCTTGTCCACTGGAGTATCTTACATAAAATATTGGGTTGGGGAGTATGAAATGGCGGCGTTATCGGAAGAACTTTTGAAAAAAACTAAACCATAACTTTTTCTCTAATAATAATTGAAGTTTTGTTGCTTATACGCCAAAATTTCATCCCAATCTGATGCACAGTTTTTGAGAAATGGGGATAGATGTGATGATCGACTTTTGACTACCAATTAACGTAACGATGTTTGCGACAAAAATACTCGACTAGAATTCAGTTAAAATGGATATTTTATAAGATAATAAATCAAATTCAATAATAAGAATTAAAGATTGAAAAAAGATGGCTCTAAATCTGCTCTGAAATTTTGTTTACAAATAGAAATTGGGATTCTCTGCTTGTAGACAAAATTTCAGACCAATCGGCCAAGAGACGGCTGAGAAAATAAAGGTGGAATTAGGTTCGAGTTGGAATTTTCCCATATCAACTACCTAATAGATATTTTCAAGTAACCCGTCAAAATTTTCAGCCGGATGGTTCACTCGAGCGTCTCTTAAAAGAGTCGGAGATCCTTCGTCAAGCTTTCGGTCATCTTTTCGACTACGTCATCGTCAACAATGATATCGATGAGACGATCGCCCAATTGGAGCGTCTCGTCGAGAAGTTGAACGCCTCTCCGCAATGGTTGCCCGTTTCTTGGGTTTATTGAGTTAATTGAGTTAGTTTCAATTTCAATTTCAATTCTTTCGTTTTCTTCTCACTTCCACTCCATTGCCTCATCTATTTTTGCTTTTGTAGGTAAAGACTTTTGATTTTTCTGATCCACAACAGATTTTCTCTCTTATATCACGCACACTCATCTTCGGGTTTTAATTATGTAAATGTTTTTCTAATTTCTCTGAAAAGATTAGGCTTATTTGAATTTTGTTTAATTTTTAAAAATTGATTCATTCCTTTAAAGATGTTGGGTACTGTAAAGTGAAGAGGCAGATAGTGCTTGTTGGGAAAGTTTGAGGCATAACTTACCGTAAATACTGTAATAGTACCCCACCCCCGTCGTACAGTCGCGTAGTCGCGAAAGTTTTTTAGTATTTCATTTTTTTCAAAGCGCTCGTACTTTCAAGAGATGCGTCTTTGGTATCAAAAAATAGCTGAAATTCAGGGCTATTTTTTGATACCTAAACGCGCATTGTAGCATAAACCAGTGTCGAGAAAAACTCGTTCAAAGCTAGACTACGCAACACTCCACACCGTCATTATGGGGCTGGGGTACTATTAAAGTATTTACGGTATTGTAAAGTGTCAATATTCAATTTCAATACCGTAAGTTTCGATAAAAAAAGATTTAATTAAACCTAAATCCTTTTTTGACACATTTATGAGAGAAAAATTTTAGATTTAACAGTAATCCTTTCCTAAGCTTTACAGTAATCCTTTTCTCTTTTTTATTATCCTTTTTTCAATTTTTAATTATCCTTTTCTAAGCTTTACAGTAACCCAAACACCAAAAGCTTTAACATAAAACGGATCGGTTTTCTCAAAGTCCACTCGCAATCGAAAATTTCTCAACTTTGAGCCAACTAATCCTACAGTAATCCAATCATTTTCCCCGATTACCCCATCCACAAAAGTTCTCCCCTTTTGTGATACATTTTCTGCCATTCAAATTTCATGTTTGTGCTAAAGTTTGTGCCAATACTTTTGCAAGATTTTCTTTTTATTTTCGATGTGGCCTTATCTTGAAGAAACTCGTTAGCCAAATCATTTATTTTTTTTTCTTTGCGAATTGAGAAAGAGTTTTCAACGAGAATAAAGAGTTATGAAAGATTGATGAAGTGGTTAAAGCAAGATAAGTTTTACATGTTGATGAATAGTTAAAAGAATGAGACCGGGACATGAACTGGTCTACAGGGGGAGGGGCGGGATCGAACCCGGGTCTTTAACCCGGTCCCCGGTTCCAGAGACAGCCACACTGGCGTTGCGTCAGAATGAGGAGATGCGAACTTTCTCTAGTGATCACTTTTTCAAAAATTAGTCACCAAACAAGGTCTTGAAGTCACTATGAAGATGAAATCGCCTATCTTATTAATAATAAGCGATTGAAAGATAAGCGATTGAATTTTTCAGTATTATTATCAGACTATCAGGCTATGGAGTTCCAAAACTTGAAGATAGATAGTCTTAAGTTTAACCCATTCGAAGCTTCTGCAGCGAATAATCGCTGCAGCAAAAACTCAGGAACGGACCGCTGCAGCGCTAATTGAGCTATTTTCATTCAATTAATTGGTTTTTTTTTTGCTGTTTTTCAGCATTACATGTATATTCCAATTGTAGCAGATCTACAGAATTACGTGGGCAAAAAAGATGTTTCATATTTACCCGGAATCAATGCAGCCTCTGATTTTGCATTGAAATGTTCCATAACAGCTCTAATCTTATAAAGCCGATCTCCTGCAGAATCCAGTTCATTATCACAAAAACGCAGGTTTCGAAGAATAGATTCAAATTTTGCTCTTGACATAATGTGGGACCTGTGGGAAAATCCTCCTAATCCAGGGCTGCTACTCCAGTAGTCACGAATCCTCGGTAATTTGACGATTCCCATTTGAAGACACAGAGCCAGGAAGAGCTTGAAAGATTTTGCATCGAAATCCTGCCAGTTTGTTTTCCTTTTTCCATGTTTATTAGATTCGCCTACTAACAGATCGATTAATTTGTCGTCGATAAAATAAGAATAATAATCGATAGGATCTTGAAAAGTACTGAAGTCAAATCCAAATCGTTCTTCATCAAAAATAAATGGTGTAGGAGACTCTCTTAAATCTTTCCAACCATCTGGATAAAAAGAAAAAACGCTGCGGTTTCGAATGGGTTAAATGGTTTACAGTTTTCAGGCAAAGCCAAGCGCTTAAACAATTGGATTCTATTCAATTATATCTCCACAAAAGCTGCCGTGCATCAATTTAAATAAAGCCTCACAAAATTTGCATTTGAATTTGGTCTTCAGTTGGAATAAGTAAGATAACGGCATCACACGACACCACCTTTCGAGTTATCTGGATGAATTTATGGTTAGAAACGAAAGCTCGGAAAGCTTCTACTACAATTGGATTTTAGAGCAAATCCAAGCAACAATGACCCCCTTGTTCGTGTTGAATCGTGAAGAAATTAAGAGCTTAACTTACCCAAAATGATTCCTTCGTACGCTTGCTCTTCCTTCTTTCTGACTCGAGCGCTTTGTTCGTGAAATCCCTCCATCGTTTTCTTCTCTTCCTTTCCCCCACTACTCTCCACTTCTTCCCTTTTGGTGCTCAACCAATCTTCCTTTTCTCTCAACTCTCTTCAATTCCCCTTATCTCTCCTTTTCTTCCCACTTCCTTTCCATCTTTCTCTTCCTTTCCCTTCCTTTCCATCTTCCCCTTCCTTTCCATTGCTTCGTACGCTTGCTCTTCCTTCTTTCTGACTCGAGCCCTTTGTCCGTGAATTCTCTCCATCGTATTCCTCTCTTCCTTTTCCCTTCCTTTCTCTCCTTTCCTCTTCCCCCACTCCCCTCCACTTCTTCCCTTTTGGCGCTCACCCAATCTTCCTTTTCTCTCAACTCTCTTCAATTCCCCTTATCTCTCCTTTTCTTCCCACTTCCTTTCCATCTTTCCCTTCCTTTCCCTTCCTTTCCATCTTCCCCTTCCTTTCTCTCCGATCATTCATTTTATCGATCTTTGTGAGGTCTATACTTAGCATTACGCTGGCCGTTAAGTCTTTTCGCTTTTTTTTGTATACTTCCGTTTAGAAAAGGTTAATGCACCGATTAGCATACATACGATTAGCATTTATTTCTTTAGGAAGGTTAATAAAAAGGTTAGGTTTTTCTTTTTCTATAAAAGAACATTGAATTATTATGAAAATGTTAGGTTTTTGAGTTTTTTAGAGGCGCAAAGTCGGGTAGTCAAGAATGGCAACGACTCAATTACGCGATTTAGACACTTTGATCCATGAAAACCTATCTTCGTGTCAATAGAAAAAAGACAGAGCGTCAAAAAGTTAGATTTATATAGCCAAATTTTCACAACGATCTGTTCAGTCAATCTGTTTGTAGAGTTTTTCAAAGGATTTTGCCCAAAGCTCGTTTTTACACTCGAATTTGCTTCGAAACAAACCCAAATTTGCTGGAAAAAGGTAGGAAAATGAGCGATAAACATTTTCTATTTGAAGCAAACCGTAGGTCAATTGGTGAGTTTATCATTTCGAAATGAAAGTACGAAAAAAAGAGATTTCTTTGCCAAAGTTAGAATTCGATTTTCGTGCGGTTTAAAGGGACTGGCGCAAAAGCGACGCGACGCGTTTTCTAAAGCGTGGATGCGCTACCGTAACCCGCACAAAAATTCTGGAACTTGACCCAAAATCAATATTTTTCCACGAAAACTTGCACATAGGGGTTTTTGACTATGCTGAATCGATTAGTAATACTTTTATAACTTTTTGTTTTATTAGTTTTATTAATTAATAGGCTTTTTAGTAAAAACTCGAATACGGGCAATTTGTCGAAAAATAGGTGCGCTAAGCTGTCAGGGAGTTCTTTTATACACAACAGTTTTGTTATTGTTGTTTCTTGTTATTGGATGTTGTTAAAATAAAACATAAAATTAATAAAAAGGTTATAAAAGTATTACTAAAAAGTTATAAGTAGGTTAGGACCTGTTTCTCAGCAAATTGCCTGTATTCGAGTTCGAGTTTTTACTAAAAAGTCTATTAATTAAAATTAATAAAACAAAAAGTTATAAAAGTATTACTAATCGATTCTGCATAGTCAAAACCCCTGTGTGCAAGTTTTCGTGGCAAGATATTGATTTTGGGTCAAGTTCCAGACTGCCCCCTACCTACTCTAGCCCTGGTTTTTCTTCGTGGGCTTGTGTCTAATTATTTAAAAAAGGATTAGTGAGTAAAAAGGTATTAGGTAAGGCTAAATAGTTATTAACTCCATTATTAACTGATACAACATAGACTAGCTCCTCTATAGCAAGCTTAAGACTTGCAACGTTTCTGTTTTTTGTAATATTATTTATTTTTTGTTAGAGATTTAAATGCCCACTTTCAGTAGCAAAAGCAAATCCCGTTGCAAGTTTCTCTCTCTACAAAAGTTCTTGTTTTTTTTGTAAAGTTTCAATTTGCCATGGAATTGTTTTTCTGATACTATGTTGATCTATCTATTTCCAGAATTTCGAACAATGTTAGTCGCTTGGTATTGTTCGATTTGCTGCAAGAAAGTCACGTTCTCGGGAGTGTACGCTCCAAAAAGTGATGCGGAGATGGACGAATTCGAGACTTGTTTGAGAGCATCTGGGGTGAGTATTTTTGGTATTTTAGTAGTAAAATATTTTTGGCTGGTTTAGAGTTTTCAGGTATTCCGCAACGATGATTAGATTTAGCTTTAAGCAGAATACCCAATTTTTTAAAGAGAGTGGAATGCCCAATTTGTCTGCTGACTACTTTTATTTTGAATGAATAAATCTCATACATTTTCAGTTGAGTGAAAGCGTGATCGAATACGTTCGAATGAAGAGGAGAACCCTGTCGAAAGTTCGCGTTTGCACATGGCATGTGCCGACCTACAGCAAGCTGGCCGAACCTCAATGTAAAGCGGTGGGTCTTTGTACTTTGTACTTTGGTGTACTTTGGTGGTTGGGAGGGACCACTTTTATCCGGGCTTAGTTGGATCTAATGTTTTGAATGGTTCTATTGATACCTTTTATATATTCTAGGGTAATCAAATATGCTTAATAGATTAGTGACTATTTTAGCAAGCTATTGGCAATTCTAGCCTAATCTCATGTACTCTAACCACCAAACGCTACCTCAAAGCTGTTTACACTTGAATAAAAGCGGCAATATGAAATAAAAGCGGCAATATGAAACTTGAAACATGTTGTAAATGCTCTTTTAGAGCTTATCTAAGCCTATATAAGCCTAAATGATTATCCTAGAATAAGTAGATAAAAGGTATCAATACAACCATCAATATCAATACAACCACTCAAAACATTAGATCCAACTAAGCCAGGATAAAAGTGGCCCCTCCAACCACTAAAGTACCAAAATGAGTCTTAAAATAAAGCTTAAACTTACGCTAAAATTTTAGAGAAGTCAAAATATCCTCCCGGAATTTGTGGAAAATCCAAACAGTCCAACGCAAATCGCCGAAACGTTCCGGAAGCTCGCCGATAAGATTTGTAAAGATGAAAATGAATTGGTGAGTTAAAAGTTATGAAGAATATCTTAATCAGTTGAAATAGAAGCAAAATTTGTTACTGAAATCATATTTTAGTCGAACATTCCTTCCCTGACGGGATTGCCGAAGGACGAGAGCCCGTCGGAGTGCTCGAATCTGATCTTTGGAGACGATCAAAATCTTTACGAAGGCACTAAAAACGTTGGGGTTCCGCTGTTCTCAAAGAAACGGGTAAATAAATTATGTACAGGGTGCTCAAAAAGTTCCCGCACAACTTTTTGTAAAAGCAGCTAGCAAATGTTTAACTTATTTCAAAAGTGCTAGGTGTTATAGAGATTTGAATCTTGGCTAAATTTACATACCAAAAGCTTTCGAATTGGATTCATCCAACTCATGAGACAAGTTTTTGAGTGAGCACTACTCGGTCTCTTTCCGGCACGCTGCCATTTTTGACGATTTTTGTTAAGAAAGGCTTCCCCAAAACAATTTTGCATTATTCTTGTACAAAAAATTAAGTTCAATGAATTTATAGAACTAGAGCAGCAAATACATCAAAAGCTGGATGCAAATTGAATATCAAAACGCTCAATTTTCGTTTTTTTTTCTTGAGCTTTAAAATGAACTTTGAAATTTTTGATTACCTTGAATTAGGGTGTAAACTAAGTCTCGACCCTTTCTTAAATTGGTAATATTTCAACGCAGAATCAATATATTTGAATGAAATTTTAAACGGATTATTCTCAAAAACTTGCAAGCTTAATGCCGAAATTATGAAGCTATTTGGCGATTAGCGACCAAATCATAACAAAATACCTGGTGTTACTGCCTATTTTTGACCTTTTCCACACAAAATAAGTTCACTCAAAAATATTTAGTTAGAGATTCAGGTCAATTTTTTTTTATAAATGAATGTTTTCAGAACTGTCGTGTAATTCATTTGGTAGAAACTTAGGCAGAATAATGTAGTAGCTAAATAGCAATACAAATTTTCAGCGATTTCGTGGGACAGCTAGATAAAGTTGAGCCCTCTTGAAAAATAAAATTGACTTTTCTAAGAGTTTTGAAACTTTTTCAGAAAATAGCTACATTATTCTAGTTTTAAATGTAGTAGAACAAAATTTGTATTGTTTCCTCATGTGCTTGTATTTTTGAATTTAGTACCGGAGGTTAAAAATTGCCCTCGCGCCGTCTTTTTGCTATAACTTGGTCGCTAGATAAAGTTTAGCCCTCTTGAAAAATAAAATAGACTTTTCTAAGAGTTTTGAAACGAATGGACGAATAACTTGATAATTTTGGCGTTAAGCTTGTAAGTTTTTGAGAGTAAAATTTCATTCAAGAATTCAAGTTAAATTTCATTCAAATATATTGGTTCTACGCTGAGATATTGGCAATTTAAGAATTTAAGCAATTTAAGACTTAGCTTAGGGCCTAATAGTTATAAATCCAAAGAATAAAGCCAACTTTTATTCTCTGACTAGGCCTACTGTAAGATCCACTAAACACTTCTGGCACTCAGGTCATATTTACAAAAAAGTGAACCCCCGGGTAGCTAACTCATTGTCGGGTCTTTCTACAAATATCTTGCATAGTTCAAGCTTGAATTGTGTAAAATATCATATGATATGACTCATTGGTTAAAAACCAATTTTCTTTTGGAGTAACGGACGTTGGCTCATGAGCCCATGAGCATGAACATTGCCCGAAAACAGTTCTTTTATTGTAGAAAGCCGTCAAGCGAAGCCTCGACGAGGAGTCTCTGGAAATCGAGGATTTGGTCGAGAATCGCAGACAACGACTGAAGAATTCGTCTTCTTCACAAAGCCATCGAGTTCCCATCCTTACAAGTCAAAGCAAACGGGTCTCCTCGCAAACGCCATCAACGAGCGGTTTAGAAAGTTCGAATGTATGTTTCTAATGAATAATCAATGTGTAAACCGTAGAGTTTTTTTGAATCCCATTTTAGTGGTGTTTTTAGTGGTGTTCATTGGAGGATTTGCTTGACTTTCATTCTTCGATCACGCAGATCAATTCACAAATCGTTCAAGTGCCGGAAGTCGAAGTTCAGCAACAATCCGAAACGCTATCCTTGATAAAAGTGCGTAAGATCAATAAAATGAACTCAAGAATTTTTTAGGGTTCCTATTTCTTGATTTCTGGTGAAATGCTATTGGAGTTTCTGCAAAATTGTCGATGTGAGGTGGGGCTAATTTTCCGTTTAAAAATTAGATCATTAATCAAGACTATTAGACTATTAGATCAATAATCAAGTAGAAAAGCTGTTTTAAGTCATTCAATCGTTCTAATCTGTTGAAAAAAAATCCTATTTTCTTCTAGGAAAATCTTTCCGAGCGTCTCGTTGATGTACCCAAAGGAAATTTCCCATTTGTGCACTCAACATGTCCATGTGGTGGAATGCAAGTTTATCGAGGATTGCCAAAACTATAGCAATTTTGTATCACACTATAATACGGGTATATTTCCAAAAACGGTTTTTCTTTTATTTGAAATTAAAGATTGGCTACTGTGATAAACGTTCAAAAAAAAACGAAAATCGAATGAGTTTTACATTTTTTTGAAGCACGTAACACTGAAAACATTGGAGTAAACAAAGCAATTGAGGCATTCAAAACTTGGAAAATGTATTTCTGTTGTGAATGGGAATGTTAAAGATAGTTAGGTCAGGTCGGATCACAAATGAATTTTAGACTACTCTTTATTCTCGATCAGGGATGTTCCAGCTGTAAGCCACTTGTAAGAATTCGAGTCCTAAATGGTAGACCCGATAAAATGAATAGTGTCAATCGATTCGCCGATCCCGAAAACAAATTTACAGCTGAATATCTTCTTTTTGTATCATCAACAAAGCGAAGAGAAGTCCTTATAAATGACTGGCGAAATGTTCTTTGTGCGGCCGCGTAATCGCTCGCGATCTGGCAAATCGCCCCGGTAGAAGTTGCTTCGTTTTTGGAATTTGTAATCGATGCGTCAAAATCGTTTAATCTAAATCCGGATCTTCTTCTGCTCAAATTCTTGTTTATCCGGATCTTCGTAATCGCTCGCGATTTGGCAAATACCCTCGTTATAACCGGCTACCCTTTCGGGCTTCCCTAATCGGTGCGTCTAAATCGTCTGATTTAAATCCGTGCGTCATTATCCTCAAATTTTTGGTTTTAGTGAGAATCGGTCCCAATTCGGACCTCTTCTTTAATTCAGATTTCGATTTTATAACAGTTTTTGTCTACTTGCGAGTGCTCTATGTTTTTCGATAAATCCCGATATAAACTTTATTCACTAAACACAACAAATTAAGTCAATCGCCGATATGATCGATAAACCAAGAGAGAGTAATTGAATTGAAGAGGAGATCTTTTAAAATGGAATTAATTAAAACAGAAAACTTTTTTTTTAACCTGAACAATTTCAACCTAATAACCAGGACTTTTTTCTTTTGCGTTGTATCACAATTTAATAAAACCCACGCGCGAATGAAACGATGAAAAGACAAGGGAACTTTTTTTGGCACAAACAAGAAATTTTTGGATAAATGTGACCGTGGTTTAAACTTGAGTGAGGAAAACGTCCAATTTCTCTAACATTTGCTTCTCCAAATCTTCGAACACCTGAAAAGCAATAGTATATGGATTCATTGCGTAATTTGGGAATAGTGATTTGTGATTTGAGAACCTCTTAAGGTAATTGTTGAATCGAAAGCGAATAGAGCTATTTTAGTTGGATGTTTTTATTTCTCACAAACCTGCATCATCGCCAATCGCAATCCTTTCTCGAGATCTCCGTCTTTACTCAACAGTTTCAGCGTCACGATCTTGTACGTCTCACAGTCGTTTTTAAACGCCTAAAATATAGTATTGCACTTTTTAGTCCATTTTGGAGTCCATAGAGTACTTTAAGTCCATTTTGGCACTATTGTATGTGAATTTTACCTACGAATCCGATCCGATCTAGCGTCCGAATCCGGTTCGGACCTCCGAATTCGATCTAGCGTCCGGATCAGATCCGGACGTCCGAATCCTATCTAGCATCCGGATCGGATCCGGGGCTCCGAATCCTATCTAGCATCCGGATCGGATCCGGGGCTCCGAATCCTATCTAGCATCCGGATCGGATCCGGGGCTCCGAATTCGATCTAGCATCCGGATCAGATCTGGATGTCCGAATCCTATCTAGCGTCCGGATCGGATCCGGGGCTCCGAATTCGATCTAAACTTAATTGTTTTGCCAACGGCAATCTAGCCTATTTAGATTCTAGGTTAGTTATTTCTTAACAATTTCTTTTAAATTTAATATAATTTGGTAGAAAATTCAATGCTTCATCGAATGATATCAAAATCATAAGAATTTGTTTGAAAATAATTAACTTAGAGCCAAAATAGGTTGGGTTGCCGTTGACAAAGCAATTAAGTTTAAATCGGGCTCGGGCATTCGGATTCGACGTAGATCGCCTTCGAACGTAACCGAGAACATTCAGTTAGCAAGTCTTAGTACTCTGAATACTCTGAATTCACCTTTTCAAGTTGTTTCTTCTTCAGCTCGACTTTATCCCGTTGAAGTGTGGTGAGTGAGGCCAATTTCTGTTCCCTTTCAAATGATTTCATCTCCTCATTTTCATCATTGTCTTCCTCCATTGTCGACAATGAGGAGAGCTTGAGAGTTCCTGAAATTTGTGCACTTATTATCGTTTTTGTTGTTGTTGTGTTGTTGTTATGTCGTTGTTATGTTATATATGTTATCGCGTACTTTGTGTTCAACCATCAAAAACGCATTCTTTCTGACGCACTACTCAGTGAATTGTTTAAAAGAGAAGAGTCTTCATACTCAGATTCTCTGAGGGGGGTCAAGTAAGTCTCTGAGGAGGCGTAGACACTTGTCTCGACTTTGACCCTAATTTTCTCTATGTTTTTACACTAAGGTGTATTAAATAAATTGTGGTTTTCTATAACGAAATTTCATAAGGAACATTTTAAGACCAACCACAAGTCGATTCGACAATTAGAAGTCGAGATATGGAGGAAAAGAGAAGAGTCGTCAAACTTCGACTCTCTACCCCCCTAGACAAATCTCTAGGGGGATAGACAAATCTCTAGGGGCCGGGGGTAGACACTTATCTCGACTTTGACCCTAATTTTCTCTACGCATAGCCAGTTTACATTTTTGTGTACGAAGATATGTCTACATGTCACTTTTGTCTACATTATAAAAACTCCATTTATCTCGACTTTGATCTTAATTTTCTCTATGTTTTTATTGGTTAAGTCTACAAAACAAATTATAGATTTCTTTAATCAAATTTTATGTAGATTCTAATCAAAGTAACCCTGAGTTGATTCGACTTTTAGATCTTGAGTTATAGACCATTTAAGTTGATCGACCCTTCCAAATAGATAGTCCAACTTTGACCCTAATTTTCTCTATGTTTTTATATTAAAGTTGACTAAGTAAGTTATGGTTTTCTATAACGAAATTTCATAACGAACATTTTAAGACCAACCACAAGTCGATTCGACAATTAGAAGTCGAGATATGGAGGAAAAGAGAAGAGTCGTCAAACTTCGACTCTCTACCCCCTCTAGACAAATCTCTAGGTAGACACTTATCTCGACTTTGACCCTAATTTTCTCTACGCATAGTCAGTTTACATTTTTGTGTACGAAAATATGTCTACATGTCATTTTTGTCTACAGTATAGAAAGCAAACTCTATTTTTCTCCAAGCTCCAAACTCCAAGCTCCATTTTTCCCATTTCCTTACCTGATTCCTCTTCCTCTGGTGGCTCATACTTGATCTGTTCGATGATAATCGTCTGAAATTCTTTCACTCCTTCCAAAAGAGTCGCCGTGTTCGGGTACTTGTCGTCTTTCATTACCGGTTTCACTTCCTGAAATTCCTGAAATCGGTTCTTTATTCGGAAAGTCTATTGCATTCTATTTTAAACAAGAATTATAGAAAAACATGTCAAATAAAGTTCCACAACCCAAAATAAAAACTTAATATACCGTAATTATTCTAATAGAAGCCCCCCTCACCCCGGTACAGTCGCTCTTTACAAAGTCATTCTTTTCTCAGCCCCCAGATTTTCCTTAATTATCTTTTTAGTACAAAAAAAATACTAGATTTCAAGGGCTATCATTTGAAACCCAAGCGCACATTGTAGCATAAAGCAGTTTGGAGAACAGAGCGTTTAAAGTTAGACTACACCGCAATACCCCAGGAGTGTTTCTATTGGAATAATTAGCTGAAACTAACCGAAGCTCGTTTCTGCAATTGTCTTGGCTGAAAAGCGGGGCTTGGAGCAACTGGAGTGATTGGAGTGGAGATCGGTGTCGAGAAATTGCTTGCGATTTGTATCTCGTTTCTCTTAGTAACAGTCGGGGTTTGTTGTTGAGGAGTGGAGGGAAGAGAGGGCGCGTCGCGTGTCGCCTTGCTTGTCGGCTGTGGAGGAGTTTGGATGACTCTTGGAGATGGTGGTACAGGCTTTGGTGGAATTGGAAGAACTTTTGGTGGAGGTGGTGGCGGAGAAGGGGAACGTGGAGGGATCTCGACCAATTTCTGTGAAGCGCTCACATAGCCTCCATTGAGTGGTCGCTCGCCTATGGGCTGAAATAGAAGATGACTTTTTAAAAAGCATTTTAAGCTTCTCCTAGCAAAAATCTATCCAGCCTGCAATGCTAAATTCTTTTCTTGAATCCCTGAGCATTAGAATTCAATGAAAGAATTCTGAGAAAGCAATCAATGCCTCTTTCCTGGACAGTGATAAGGTTTCTTGTGAAAGCACTGAGCAATAACACTTTTGACCCGATCACAAGAATGCTAAGCTGATAGTGGAACAAGCAAAGGATAGCCAAGTATAGCTAAGTATAGCCAAGTATAGCTAAGTATTAGATTTTACCTTGAATCGTGGATTGATCGTGATGACTTGTGGCTCGGCAGGAGCTGGCGCAGGAGCTCGCACAGGAGCTGGCGCAGGAGCTAGCGCAGGAGCTGGCGCAGGTGGTGTAGGGATATCTGAAAGTTTAGTGTTGAAAACAATGGTCGGACTTGGGAATTTTTCTTAGTTTATCAACCTCCTTTGCATATTTGTTTTTGAAAAGTCCTGTCTTTAGACTTTCCTTTAGAACTTTAGAATTAGACTGTCCAGGAAATCTTTTCATTCCTTTTCTTAATCCTGTTGCAAATAACAAATTCATCAATTAACCCATAGTCATTTTAATGTTCTTTTGTAGAAAAATAATTGGCATTTCAAATGAAAAAAATCGTAGCTTAATTGCATTTGTTGCATTGCATTTGTTGCATTGCATTTGTTGTTTTAAATGAAAGTACGAAAAGAAACAAAAAGACTTTCTAAATAGCTCAATAGATCGTGTTTAAAACTATCTTTAAAACGATCTTTAAAACTCTTTAAAACTCTTTAAAACTATCCGACTTTCTAATAGATGGATGTTTAAAACTTGTTTAAAACAAATTGTATCTAAAACACAGACCCATCTCCTCCTCTTTCGCGGGCGGAGTGCTCGGCTTGCGAATGACTTTCTTTGGCGGTTGATCCTGCAAAGATTCGTGAATTATTTTGATAAGAATTCTTCTCCTCACTCAAGAAAGCAGTAACACAATTGCACATGAAATTCTTTTCTAACTTTTACTACCATTCTAGCTCTTACTACTAGTAGATGTGAGCTTTAAAAAGTCTCAGTGAGCTTGATTCTAATGTAATGACTGTATAGAGTCCTTCCAAAAAGTCAAAACCGAGAATCGTGAAGCTAATTGCAAGCTAATGACAAGTAAAGTCAAAAAACCAAAGCGAATTTTGGCCGAATTTGGTTAGATAGGCTAACTTGGCTGAGAAACTCAAGTCTAGAAACAGCCTTGAGCTTTTCTAACTGTTGCTGTTAAAAGAGCTTCTCTAACTTTTGCTGTTAAAAGAGCTTCTCTAACTGTTGCTGTTAAAAGAGCTTCTCTAACTGTTGCTGTTAAAAGAGCTTCTCTAACTTTTGCTGTTAAAATCTCCCTCAAACCCACCCCTTCAAGTCCAAAGCTGATCGTGGTGTTGTGTACCTCTTTGCCGGCTTGTGATTGAACAGGCGGTGGAGGCATTGGTGGAAGTGGGACACTTGATGGCACCTTGATCGAGATTTGAATCCCATCCTTCTCGTTGGGAGCCGCCTTAAAAGGTTTTACGTGAATTTGCTGTTAAGTAGAGTGTAATCGAGAGTAATCGCTTCAGAGTAATCGCTTTGTAAAGCGTTCGCCAAAGGGCCGAACAAGTTCACCGGTTGGCCGAGTGGTTTGCACGCTTGTCTCTAAAGCGAGTGGCCGTTAGGCGAACGGGGGTTCGAACCCCGGTCGATCCGTTTTCATAAAAATTTTTAGTTCTTTCGCTTCAGAAAATTTTAGGTAACAGTTAGTAAAATTATTAGCTTTTAAAAGTATAGAAAAGAATAAACTGCTTATTTGAACAATTGAAAGCGACAAAACAAGTGTTTGTTGTTTTCGTTTGCTTAGGAAATGGCCCACTTATACAAAAAGAGGATAACTAATACACAAACCTTCACTTCTCTCACACGTAGCGGTGAATCGGATCGATCATGACTCACAACTAAAGCCTCTTTTTGTGGAGATCGAGCTGGGCTTCTTGGTTGACGAGGGGATCGACTTCCTTCTGAAAATAATTCATTGATAAATTTGAAATTGTTGGCAAGTCATGACAAAATTCTTACTTCCTGATTCCGATCGCAGCTCACCATCAGAAGCGCTTGAGAGTGTAGCGGAACGGCGCTTCTTTCTGAAAACATTTGAATCAATCAGTTGAATCAATCAGTTGAATCAATCATTTCTTAAACAAATCACTACTTTGTCTATCATTTACATCTCAAAAACTGACTCTTTCTTTGTCTTCTTCTGTTTTTTTCTCCTTTTTGATTCGTCTTGGCTCTGAATCACTCCTCTCTTCGCTTGAATCACGTTTCTTTGAGCCGGCACTTTCACGAGATGATGAACGACGAGAAGCGGAACGGGAACGCCTCGATGAGCCACTAAAAACGTACTTTAATCTCTAGATTCTTAGTTCTTAATCTTTAATCACTAGATTCTCTACTCTGTAGATAAATAGCTGTAAATAGACCTGCTTAACGAGTCCGGGCAAAATTTTCAGACAGTCTGCCTAGCTCTTCGATTTTTTTACTACCCAAAGCTCCTACGGACATGAAACCTAGTTCTCCCGAAAGCCTTGATTCTAGGCTTCATTTTGATACTAAACATGACTAGGTTCTGTTTTACCATTCTTTAGATTTCGATCAATTTTTCGCCGGACTCGATAAGCTTAACGAGTCCAGAAAAATGATCTAAAATGATCGAAATCTAAAGAATGGCAAAACAGAGCCTAGCCATGTTTAGTATCAAAATGAAGCCTAGAATCAGGGCTTGCGGGGGAACTAAGTTTCTTGTCCGTAGGAGCTTTGGGTAGTAAAAAATCGAAGAGCGAGGCAGGCTGTCTGAAGCTTTTGGCCGGACTCGTTAAGCAGATCTAGCTGTGAACGTCAAGATCAATTCAATGTCAATTCTACAACAGCATTCCCATTCTAGTTCAGAGTTTTGTACTTGTACTATTATTTAGTAATATACCTAATCAATTCTTAAAGCTTTTAGCTTTTAAAATCCACCTGCCAGAACGAGATCTCGAGCGTGAACGGGATGACTCATCGGATGAGTGACGTCGCTTTCTCTCGTAGTAGCTTCTAGAAAGATGACTTTGAAATCGAATTCTTTTTAGAAAGCTAATAAGCTTCAATTTAACTGATTTTATTCTCTCTTAACACATTCGCGACGAGGCGTTTTTTTTGCGTTACTGCCCCAGTGGACGAGGGGTGTCTCGCAAAGCTATTAGCCCCGAAATACACCTGCTATATGTAAAATTTCATGCTGAATCCGAATCTCTAATCAGATTTTGAAAATATTGCTGCCTCAAAAAGAACTAATCGAATCTTTTTACATTTTGAAATTATCTTAAAAAGTTGAGAAGCTATAGCGCGTCAAAAATTTGGTCCACCGGTGAACCGAATCATCCCAGGGGCCAGACGGCCTTCTTCCACCGGTGGACCGAACCGTCCCAGGGGCCAGACGGCCTTCGTCTACCGGTGGACCGAATCATCCCAGGGGCCAGACGGCCTTCGTTCACCGGTGGACCGAACCGTCCCAGGGGCCACACGGCCTTCTTCCACCGGTGAACCGAACCGTCCCAGGGGCCACACGGCCTTCTTCCACCGGTGAACCGAACCGTCCCAGGGGCCACACGGCCTTCTTCCACCGGTGAACCGAACCGTCCCAGGGGCCACACGGCCTTCTTCCACCGGTGAACCGAACCGTCCCAGGGACCAGACGGCCTTCTTCCACCGGTGGACCGAATCGTCCCGAACGTGTTAAAAACCAAACCCACCCTCTATCGTATCTCCCCGCATTCGGTCGATACATATTCCCGCGTCGTCCACGATTCGCCAAAGCGGCTAAAAAGACAATCTATCCTCGATATTTAGAGATTTTATCAAAAAAGCTTGCCGACAATTTAAGGATAAGCATAGCCGTTGTGAGAATATCGAATCGAGAATTGAATTTTTTGTTTCATTTATTTTCTTACCGCCTCCTCTCACACCTTGTTGTGCAGCTTGGTATGAAGCGAAACGGCGAATATCACGAAACCATGTCAATTCACACGGATATCCCAAAACATCCGCATCTTTGTATCTGAAAAGTTTCGTTGTTGAAAAATGGGCTTTCGAAAACGATTTGATTGGGTTCCCTTGTTCACTCTAATACCCATTAGGCAAAGTTTGAATTTGCCATTGACAATCGAACTTTGAGCTCAAATATCTCGGCTTTCGGCTGTTCAATTTAAATATTCTTGATATCATTGGATGCGCCAAGTCGTTCTCTGTCGATTGGTACAAAAATGATTTCAATTGGACCACACAACACCAAGAAATTTGAGCTCAAAGTTGGCCTGCCAATGGCAAAGGGGCCGGGCGCGTATCAAAGCTTCGATAACCGGAATTTCACTCTTGGGTAGGAAAAGTGAGTTGCTAGAATGCAGAAAGTGACCCGTTCTCAAGCATTATATAAAAAAATTGTGGTTTTCATGTGGAAAAATACATTTCAAATCGCATTCCCGACCTATTCATGCACTCCTTCGCATGCTCTCTCGACTCGAAACGCACGGCGACGAAAAGTCGCGAGCGATCGGCTGAAACCTTCGTAAAATCGAACGAGCATGGGCCAATTCTTTCATCGAAATACTCCCTGAAAAGAAAAAAGACTTTCGCTATAGGAAACTCGAAGACTCTAGAAAACTCGAAGACTCTAGGAAAAGTTTAAGAATGATTATGATTAGATTTTTGTCTCCAGAAACCTGCTCGACTCACCGATTTCCTCCAAGGCTTTCGTAAGGACAAATTAAGGATCAGAGAGAGAGAAAATTCCATGAATTTGATCATTACGGTATTTGATCATTACGGTTTTTTTAAAAAAAAGAATTTGAAGTTCCCGAGAATGTTTTCTATTCCCGAGAATGTTTCCGAGAATGTTTTCTATTCCCGAGAGAATGTTTTATGAAGTCGATCATGAGAGAAATCGTCAGCCGTCAGCCGTCAGCCGGCATCGATTCGATCAAAGTTTAGGCACATTTTTTTAGGAGAGAGAGAAGAAACTTTTAACAACACACTGAATTGACACACATTACATTGGAAAGACAAAACTCAAGTTATTTTCTTTCTTCGCTCTGTCAGGGTGTGGATAAGCTGGGTCAATCTAGGTCAGTAACCAACTCTAAGCCATAGAGCTACGTTTACAAGTAGCTTCAGCTCATACAAGTAGCTTCAGCTCTTCTAGCTTCAGCTCTTACAAGTAGCTTCAGCTCTTCTAGCCCCAGCTCTGTTTTAAAGTCATAAAACTATCAGCAAGCCATTTTCTGTTCTTGTTTACAGCTCTGACAAGTGATTCAACCAAAAATCAGTGTTGATCTGTCATTTTTTTATCTATTCTAAGTACATCATTGTCATTATTCGTTAGAATCGAGTCTACAAACTTAATCGTCAAGTCTAGAATATAAAACTGAAACAAGTTTGAGTTAAATATTTGAAATTTGGTCGATCTGGAGGTCAGTACAGTTGCTTAGCAATTTGGAGATTCTAGGCTTAAAAAATCAAATCAAAAGCTGGATATTAAGCTGGATGACAAGTTGGAGATCAAGCTGGATATCAAGCTGGAGATCAAGCTGGAGATCAAGCTGGATACCAAGCTAGATACCAAGCTGGATAACAAGCTGGAGATCAAGCTGGAGATCTAGCTGGAGATCAAGCTGGATATCAAGCTAGATACCAAGCTGGATATCCTGCTGGATACCAAGCTAGAGATCAAGCTGGATAACAAGCTGGAGATCAAGCTAGAGATCAAGCTGGATATTAAGCTAGATACCAAGCTGGATATTAAGCTAGATACCAAGCTGGATATCCTGCTGGATACCAAGCTAGAGATCAAGCTGGATACCAAGCTGGATATCAAGCTGGCTATCGAACTGGAGATCAAACTGGAGATCAAACTGGATATCAAGCTGGATAGCCTGTCTGTTCCGTTACCGGGAAACTCTGACATAGTATTCCCACGGAGTTTCTTCTTTCCTGTGGAGAGTTTCCGTCGAAAACCGGAAACTTTCCATAGAAATCTTCCAAAAAGCCTTTCTGGCGCAAGTTTTGAATACTTTGAATACTCCGTGGGAATACTCCGTGGGAATACTTTGTACGGGAAAAGCACGCTCAGCGCATACTCGATCATTCCGCGATTTGTCATTCAAAGATTCCAGTCGGAATTTTCCGGGAACGGACTCAGGTCCAAAAGCAACACTGAACTAGGTTGAGAATTCATTAAACCTCATTAAACCTCATTAAACACCTCATTAAACATTAACTAGGCTCACGAAACCGAGCTTAAACCACACCCAAGACTTAACTCTGAAATAGCTTTACTTTTCTTTCATTCTTTTCCTTTCAAACACCCGCAACTCACTTCACTTCATCGGTGGGCATATTCCCGGGCAATCCTCTAATGAAGACGGTGTGCTTTGACTCGGGCACATCTTCCTCATTGATGCGATGATGGCTCGGCCGATTGTACCCACCACTCCCACCACCACCACTATTCCCATATCCGCCTTGATAGCCGTTATCGTAATACGACGACATAGAGAAAGCAAGATCTGAAGATGATTAAAAGATGATTAAAAAAGAAATAAAGACTATCTAAAGAGCTATCAATGGCTATTTTCGAAACTGTTATCAGAGAAAGTGATCGGAATTTCAGAATTCTCCAATTCTCCAATTCTCCAATTCTCCAATTCTCCAATTTCTCATCATTTACCAAATCTTTCTTTCTTGATCTTCAAGCTTTTTGCTAGAGATTCGAAAATGTCGAACAAAGAAAACAAGAGCTTTTCCGCTAAATCACACAGGGTTTATGAGTGAATTTAAGAATTGGCGATAAGAATTGAAATTTTCGAAGAAAATTCACTCAATAGTTGTACAAAATAGACTAAAAATAGAGTAAAAATAGAGTAAAAATAGGGTACAAATATTCAGTGGATGGTAGGGTTTTTGATAAAATATTCGGCAGTTGATTGCGAGGAGAAGGTGAAAAGAGAGAATGGCACAAGGGAATGGGCAAAAACATGGAAGAAAACGAAAGAAAAAAAGAAAAGAAGAGAAAGGAAAGGTCGGCAAGAATCGATTGAAAAAAATGAGGGAAATGCATGGGGAAAAGAGGAGATTTTAGAGAAAACGACACTTTTTCCGAGTGTAGTTTGTAATTTTTTAAGTCTTTTTTTCGTTTTCTGACATCTTCAAAAAGGCCTAAGTGACTATGGGAACGAGATTTTCGAGGCAATTAGCTGGGCTTGGGCAATTGGAAATTGGGAAATTGTTGAGCAGATTTTTTGTTGTGATACAGGTGAAAGTTAAAGGGTGAAACGAGCACTATACAGTTATAATCGATAGACAAAAGAGTCAGCCAAGAAAGAAAAGCCAAGAAAAGGCCAAGAAAAGACCAAGAAAAGCCAAGAAAAGACTACCCCAAATTGAGTCCAGAGAAATTGAGATGAGAAAGCCCAATTGAGAAAGTCGGCTTCACACATAAAACTCTCAGCCATGAATAGAAATTTGTCTCAGTAGTCTCAGTGAGTCGACGACTCAAACATTCACACACAATCAATTGAACGTCTCTGGAGAGCGGTGGAGAAATAAAAAGCACCGCGGAAGAACTGTTCATCTTTTGCTACCTAGCGGAGTCTATGGTTCAGAAGTTCCTCCATCGCATTGCTCGATCGCACGATCCTCCATAGCATTCCTCGATCACACGATCCTCCATCACATTGCTCGTTTGCAGGATCCTCCATCCCCTTGCTCGATCACACGATCCTCCATAGCATTCCTCGATCACACGACCCTCCATCACATTCCTCGATCTCACGATCCTCCATCACATTCCTCGATCGCACGATTCTCCATCGCATTGCTCGATTGCACGATCCTCCATCGCATTTCTCGATCACACGATCCTCCATAGCATTCCTCGATCACACGATCCTCCATCGCATTCCTCGATCGCACGATCCTCCATCGCATTGCCTCCACTTTGCTTCCCGATTGTTTCAATGATTACCCATTGATCATGTGTTTTTTATCCATCATGATTGAAGGTTAATGTAAATTTTTGGGGATAACCGTATTGATGTACATGGGCATAATTGTTTGGGATGGGAGGCCGGAAAACGTCTACAAAATTGGCTATAAATTGAGAGATTTAACAAAAAAATATAAAAATATCTGAAATCTTTAGTTTGCAGCCTTGGTTTAATGAAAGTAAAGGTTTTGAACAAACGCTGTCTTCAAGACAATTAGATGAGATCGGGTAATTCAACTGATGGAATTGAACTGGTGGAATTGAACTGGTTATTGAACTTTCTAGTGGGCTTAGCAAAAGAACTTTCTGTTCTTTATGTTCTTTATGTTCTTTATGAACTTTACGTTATGTTTAGGTCAAAAATAGGTCTTTATTTCAAAGTTTATGATGATGATGATGATGATGATAATAGATATTTAGAAAATATAGATACTTGATTCATAACATGAAATAAAGTGCACAAGATTTCATATTAATGCACGTGAATTCATACACATAAACACGAGAAAGGACCGATAAAAAGCAAAACGATATAATGTATCTAATATATCTGTGGGTAGCACAGATAAGGTCAAGAATCTACTAGAGCTTCAAGATCAAGATGATCAACAGAGAATTTAAAGGTTTCGAGACTATTTGACTCTCTCAAAACTCTGGGAAGTCGATTCCAAATTTCGAATCCAAATTCCAAATCCAAATTCTGGCAGTTCTTATTGGAAAAGAGTTATACACAAACTTATTGAAGGTGACTGGAATTTCTAAAACGAAAGAACCTCTCCTTGAACTAACCGTGGGGTTAACTTTGAATAAATCTCGAAAAACAGGATTCTCTGTTGATGAGCTTGATTGAAAAAGAGGATTCTCTGTTCTGTTAAATTCTCTGTTGATGAGCTTGATCTTGAAGCTCTAGTGGATTCTTGACGGTTGCCTGCCCTTTACAATTTCAAGATCAAGATGATCAACAGAGAATTTAAAGGTCTCGAGACTATTTGACTCGCTCTATTGGACTTATGTTCAAAAAACCCAGAACCTTTTTGGTAAAATTAGCTAGCTTGCCTAATTGAATTTGAATGAATCTGTAAAAGCAAAAAGCTAAACAAAAGCTAACCAAAAGCTAACCAAAAGCTAAGCCAAAGCTAACCAAGATCTAAGCCAAATCTTGTCTAACAGCTCATTTATCCATTGAATAACAATTGCTCTTTGATATTTAACTTCGAATAACCGAATTTTCAAAAAAGAAATTGAAAATGTGTATCATCTTTCGAGCTAATACCGAATAAGGGCACTTCCATCATAATTTGGGCAATGAAATTCGATACTTGTGCAGTGTTGGGGTTATAAATGCTAAAAGGAAAGAAAGAAACGAAAATTGTTTATTTTAGAAAATCAATAACATGATTTAAAATCAAGGCTTTAAAGTAGTTGGTAGACTACCGGTAGACTTAAAGTATTCGGTAGACTACTTTAAAGTAGACTTGCATATTGAAAGCTTCAAGTTCAACTGACTCTAAATAATGATTTCTACATACTTTCAGAAACAAGAGTACTATGTTTAGATAATAGAATACGTTTATTTTGAGATCAAAATGAGAGTTTGGTCTGCTGGCCATATTTTAGCCTCCAGCAAGACCAGCATTACAGCCAGACCGATGTTTGGTACTGATTACTCTAACTAGGGAAGTTAAGTTAAGGTGGGCTTGAGTGTTAAATCTATTGGCCATATTAGAGAGTTAAAGCGCTTGGAGTAATCCATCTAAATAAGGGCACAGGGTAATCAAAAAGTTCCCGCACACTTTACAAAAGAAGCTCGATTTACAAAAGAAGATTTTTCAGCTAAAACCCAGCTCGAAATTTGACTTATTATATCGTAAGTTGAAGCTAAAATTGTGCCGAGAATTTCTAGAGCTAAACCATCCTAAACAGAGCCACCTAGCTCTCCAAAGGCGCATTCTAGTGCGCTCGAGGCAAACTGTCATGATCTTCACCTATTTGAACCTGTTTTCAATTGAAAAATCCTTCAAAAAGCCTTTTTGAAACAAGACAAGTGTTAGGATATCAATTAAGACGTCTAAAATGGGATTCAAATGAAATTTTCGATACAATTTGCAAAGATCTAACTAGGGAATGTTGTCAAGTTAAGGTGGGCAACGAGAGCAAGCCTAGAGTGTCAGTTGAATTTGAGCCTCCAGCAAGACCTCAAACAAGACCAGCATTACAGCCAGATCGATGTTTGGTACTGATTACTCTAACTAGGGAATGTTATCAAGTTAAGGTGGGCTTTTCGAACGAGAGCAAGCCTATCTGATAGAGCTTTTATAGATAGATTCCGAATCCGGTTTTAACTTCTCCGAAAGAGCTCTGTAACGCGAGATTTTTGGTGTACAAAATTTGGCCCCAATTTCGGTAGGTTTATAAGATTGACATGCCTTCGCTCAAATGTGAGCTGGTGGCTTAATGAATAGTTTGCTGGCGCGGGAGTTTTTGTTGGTTGCTTTTCCGCTTAACTGCCAAACTTTTTTGCTTTTTTTTGCGAAACCTTTCTAAACACTTTTCATGATCCTGCAAGAGCCAATAACTCTCTTTCATAAAGTTTAAAAAGGCATAACTTGTTTAGTTTATAGAAATTTAGAAATATTCAAAGAATTGTTCGGAAATTGTTTCAAATAATTGATTCAACTAACATAAATGATATAAATTAAAGTAAAAAATAAAAGAAAAACACTCAAAACAGTATAAAAACTTAATAAAAGCGCAAATGTTACATGAAATTTCAATACAATTAGTTGAAAGCAATGTTGAAAGCTACAATTAGTTGAAAGCAAACTGCAAAGCAATATGCTAATGGCGTCTCATCTTTGTTAGGTTTTTGCTGGCCCGAGGTAAACCATGGACATTTGATCATTTCGAGAAATTTTGGACTTTGGAAAATTCTGCAGACTGGAAAAAAAGACTTAGAAAATCACCCGCAAAGTGTTATCTCTCTGATCGTTAGTCTCTGACTCCAACGATAGTCTACCTGTGGCCATTAGTCCTAAAATGTGGCCATTAATCCGTTTTACAATTGCTTTAAATGGTGCGAAAAAGTACAAGTACAAAAGTGACTGAATTTCTCCCGTCGTTCCAGTATATTCATCATACAATTCTCCACAGTATATTCATCACATCCAGTACCCAGTATCCAGTATTCATCACATTCAAAGTAACCTAGAAATATCATGAGAAGTGTTTAGAAATGTTTCGCAAAAAAAAGCAAAAAAGTTTGGCAGTTAAGCGGAACAGCAACCAACAAAAACTCACGCGCCAGCAACCTATCCATTAGGCCACCAGCTCACATTTGAGCGAAGGCATGCCAACCTTATAAACCTACCGAAATTAGGGCTAAATTTTGTACACCAAAAATCACGCGTTACAGAGCTCTTTCGGAGAAGTTAAAACCGGATTTGGAATCAGGGTAAAAAGCTCTATCAGATAGGCTTGCTCTCGTTCGAAAAGCCCCCTTAACTTGATAATATTCCCTAGGTAGAGTAAGTACCAAAGATCGGTCTGGCTGTAACGCACTAGAATGCGCCTTTGGAGAGCTAGGTGGCTCTGTTTAGGATGGTTTAGCTCTAGAAATTCTCGGCACAATTTTAGCTTCAACTTACGATATAATAAGTCAAATTTCGAGCTGGGTTTTAGCTGAAAAATCTTCTTTTGTAAATCGAGCTTCTTTTGTAAAGTGTGCGGGAACTTTTTGATTACCCTAGGTACTCCAAGCGCTTTAACTCTCTAAAATATGGCCAACAGACCAAACTCTCAAGCCCACCTTAACTTGATAATATTCCCTAGGTAGAGTAAGTACCAAACATCGGTCTGGCTGTAATGCTGGTCTTGCTGGAGGCTCAAATTCAACTGACTCTAAATAATGATTTCTTCATACTTTCAGAAACAAAAGTACTATATTTAGATCATAAAACTCGGCTATTTTGAGATCCAAATGAGATTTAGGTTTGCTGGCTACAGATTTGAGAGTTAGTGGTCTTGAAGTGGTGGAAGTACCCATAAAATTTCACTCATAAATCTCACGATTAGAGATGATCTCAGAAAAAGGTTTGATCATGAATTAAAGCAATGTATCCTTGTTTCAAGAAATTCTTGTAACAATTGTACTCTTCTACTTGCTAGTTTTTTCTAAAGTTTAAGCTTTTTTTTTTCAGAAATAGTCAGACTAGGCTGAAATTTGATTTCTCTGTAAATCCGGGGAGACTTCCAAGATTGGATGTCATGTTCTCGAGTCGAAAGACGAGCTAAAGATATGCAAATTGAATTGAGAAGAACCATTTGTCATTTTTCGATGTTGAGAAAAGAGAAAACTCGACAAAAGAAGGGGCATCGCTTACAATCTGCTTAGCAAGGACTTCCCATGGGGATTGGGGTGAATGAGAAAACGAGAAGAGAAGGGGAGAAGGAGAAACCGAATTCTCACTGAAGATTCTTCTTTGTCTTTGTTTTCTACTTTTAACTTTGACCAAATCTTACATTTTTATGAACTTAATGAAGAGCAGAGTTGAAAGCCAAAGCCAAAGCCGCCAAAGCCAAAGCCAAAGCCAAGACCAAAGCCGCCAAAGCTACCAAAGCCAAAGCCAAAGCCGCCAAAGCCGCCAAAGCCAAAGCCAAAGCCGCCAAAGCTACCAAAGCCAAAGCCAAAGCCGCCAAAGCCAAAGCCAAAGCCAAGACCAAAGCCGCCAAAGCTACCAAAGCCAAAGCCAAAGCCGCCAAAGCCGCCAAAGCCAAAGCCAAAGCCGCCAAAGCTACCAAAGCCAAAGCCAAAGCCGCCAAAGCCAAAGCCAAAGCCAAGACCAAAGCCGCCAAAGCTACCAAAGCCAAAGCCAAAGCCGCCAAAGCCGCCAAAGCCAAAGCCAAAGCCGCCAAAGCTACCAAAGCCAAAGCCAAGACCAAAGCCGCCAAAGCTACCAAAGCCAAAGCCAAAGTCGCCAAAGCCAAAGCCAAGCCAAGATATTGGTCTTTTAAGCTCACCTTTCGATTTGCCTTGTTTTGCCAAACTTTGCCTTGTTTTGGTTTAGAACTTACGGGGATTTGAGTGACTTGAGTGGCTTGACTTTGAGGATTTGAATGACTTTGAGATTGACTTGACTTTGGCTTGGGTTAACCTCAAAATTTGGGTTTTTACCAATCCTGATGAAGAGCCATGGACGTCAGCTATCTTGCATTCATTGTCAGTGCTAAATAAGTCACTTATAACCCAGTATTTTGTGACTTCTAGCAGTAAAACCTTCCCATGGTAATGGGACACGTGTCGGTGTAGAGCTCGTTGGCAGAGTGTCGCCCGGTAAGCAAGAGGTGGTGGCTTCAAATCCAAATCAAATCCAAATCAAATTCAAATCAAATCCGATCATGTTTTGTATTCCCAGCCTCAACCGGCGTGTTCAATTTAGCTTCAATACCTTTATCGCTTGCTTTGTGCCCAAAAATGATAAGCTGCATGATCAGCTGAATGAAAAAATGAAAAAATGACAAACTCTTTTACTAGTGCACTCGATTTCAAAACTTTTTAGTAGCTTTAGAGATTAAAGCTGTGGCTCTCAAGCATAGAGCTTGAGCTCAAGCAAGCTCAAGCAAGCTCAAGCAAGCTCAAGCAAGCTCAAGCAAGCTCAAGCAAGCTCAAGCAAGCTCAAGCAAGCTCAAGCAAGCTCAAGCAAGCTCAAGCAAGCTCAAGCAAGCTCAAGCAAGCTCAAGCAAGCTCAAGCAAGCTCAAGCAAGCTCAAGCACTACTTTCAATAACTTCAAGCTTCAACAACGAAATCTTGTTCAGTTTGGAGCGTTTCATTGGTTGGCGTTTCATTGGTGACTTCATTGGTGACAATTCCAAGAGTTGGCTATGATCAAAACACTCAGGTTTTGATGCACTCAAATCTTACTTATTCTCTTGCTTTTCTTTTTCTCTCTGACTTTTTTCCAATTCTTCACCGAATTCTTCACCGATTGTAAAGGATTCAATTCTTCACCGAATCTCTTGGTGAAGCTAGGAGAAAATTAGCACTTGACCGAATTAGAAACTCGTTTTCGGAGTCCACCAAAATGTTTTGAAAGATTCAAGTTCAAGAAAAAAGATGATGCGTTTATATTTTGAGCACAAAGTCATTTTGTTCTTTGTAAAGGATTCTACAGAATTCTTTATAAAGGATTCTACAGAATCCTTAAGAATATAACTTTCCCCTTCAATTCCCTTCAATTCTCAATTCTCAAACTACTTTTTCCCTATGTAGTCGTCGATTTATGAAAGTGCTAGTGTTTTCCTTTTCTCTAAAAAAAAAAGACGCACAAAACTTCTCCGAGATTAGCATGAGAGATGACTTTTTGAAGGGTTTCCGACGTTCGCTGTCCATCATTTTGCTCATTTTGTTCATTTTGTTCCCTTTTTTTCTCTTTAAAGATCTTTTTTCTTTACTTTGACAACAAAAGGATGAGACACTCAAATACAACTTTGGAATCGTTTCTGAATTTTTGCGAAAACGAGTTTCCTTTCGTGTTTTGCCGATAATTGGTTTCCACGCAATTACAAGAATCGAAGCTAGCGCTAATGCGTCGAGAAATGAAGAAGCGGAGTTGATGGGGTATTTAAACACAAAGCTTTAACTAAAAATCAGTTTTTCCAAAATTCTTTCAGTTTTTCATCAAGTCTTTTATCTTTTGAGCAAGTTTTTTACCTTTTTGATCAAATCAAAGCTATATATTAGCTTCTTATTTTGTAAAAATCCATTTATTCACGTGGTACATTTATAAAAATCCCATTTATTCATGTGGTGCTGCAAAAGCACAGCTCATCAGCCCTAAATGAAAAAAACAGGAAAAAATGACGCCAACAATCACCTCTCGGGATTGAACCCTCGACCTCCCGACTGAGAAACACGGCCCTTAGCCAGTCGGCTATCAGCGCTGTTCGACAAGGGGGCGATTTAGCCATTCAATCACGGCGGTCAACCAAGCCATTTAACCAAGCCATTCAACCAAGCCATTCAACCAAGACATTCGACCATTCATGGGTCTTACAGGCCTCCTTGCAGACTGGTCTGGGTGGGGCCGTGGCCGACTGGTAAAAGCTCCTTTATAGTTCCTATTAAGGTCCTTTAAAGCTCCTTTATAGTTCCTATAAGGTCCTTTTAGCTCCTTTAAAGCTCCGTTAAAGCTCCTTTATAGTTCCTATTAAGGTCCTTTGAAGCTCCTTCAAAGCTCCTTTCAAGCTCCATTAAAGCTCCTTTATAGTTACTATTAAGGTCCTTTAAAACTTTAAGGCCGTGGCCGACTCGTTTCCAGAGCGAGACCTCGCAGGTTCTATCCTCACTTTGGTTTTTTTGCTTTTTTGCTTTTTTTCCCAAAAGACCCAAATGATCACATTTTCAGAGTCCTAACAAAAATAACAAAACTTTAGACGCTGATAACTCCTGGTAGATTGTCATTTAGCAAAAACGGAATATATATTCGGAATAAGCATAAAATTCTGCGTCGAATGGTATAGACCGCATAGGATTTAGCTTAACCAGTCGTCCATGGGAACTTAAAGTGAAAGTGAGAGTGATTTTTGATCGAATTCAAGTGATTTTTGATCGAATTCAAGTGATTTTACTTATTCATCAAGTCTATTCGTATCTTTTGTACCATTTTTGATAGAGAAAGATCCAAGAAATGAAGCGTATAAAAGCTACAGTAGTTCTAGAAAAAGTGACGCTAGCTTTAGAAAGATGTTTCCTTATAGAAGTTGGCTGAATGAAATTTTTCTATCTCGTTAAGTATATAAGCAAATTATTATCAATCCTATCCCCTTTTTGGTCAATTCCATTCTTGTAACTTCTTTTGTCTCTTGTGTCTTTTCTGGTGCACTCAAAGTCAACGAAAACGTAGTCTAGCTTTGAACGAGTTTTTCTCGACACTGGTTTATGCTACAATGCGCGCTTAGGTATCAAAAAATAGCCCTGAATTTCAGCTATTTTTTGATACCTAAGCGCACATTGTAGCATAAACCAGTGTCGAGAAAAACTCGTTCAAAGCTAGAGCTACTCAACACTCCGCACCGTCATTATGGGGGTGGGGTCCAATTAGCTTTGGAGGCGTTTTTCTCAATACTGGTTTATGCTACAATGCGCGCTTAGGTATCAAAAAATAGCCCTGAATTTCAGCTATTTTTTGATACCTAAGCGCACATTGTAGCATAAACCAGTGTCGAGAAAAACTCGTTCAAAGCTAGAGCTACTCAACACTCCGCACCGTCATTATGGGGGTGGGGTCCAATTAGCTTTGGAGGCGTTTTTTCAATACTGGTTTATGCTACAATGCGCGCTTAGGTATCAAAAAATAGCCCTGAATTTCAGCTATTTTTTGATAACTAAGCGCGCATTGTAGCATAAACCAGTGTCAAGAAAAACTCGTTCAAAGCTAGACTACCCAACACTCCGCACCGTCATTATGGGGGTGGGATATTATTACAGTATTTACGGTATGTTCTTTTAGAGGCTTTTGAGAAGAGAATCGAGCAAAGTCTTGATTTGAGCATTGAGCAAAACGAAAAACAAGCATCATCAGAGTAAAAAATGACCATTTTGACAAAAAACTCCAAAATTTCTTCTAATTTTCTCCAAATTCATCCAAATTTCTCCAAATGATCCTTTTTTCCTTTTCTCTTTCCATTTTTTACCTCTAAATTCCCTCGCATCGATTTAAAGGCCAATTTCATTGAATAATCTCTTCCCTTTGTAGTAAAAGCTAAAAGAAAGCAGTCGTTTTTTATAGAATTTTTAGAAATACTAAAAATTCTAAAAATTCTAAACTTTCTTATTCAATCTTACATTTTTGTTAGATTAGTTTTTTTTTAAAAAACGCGATTTCTAAAAGCTCTAATCTAACAAAGATTTCTTATTCAGTTTTACATTTTCTTGATGAGATTCGAACATGGAATTATTGATGCTAGTGAGTGGAGGGATCAGAGTATTCTTTACAATTTTTCTTAATATCTTAGAGTTTTTGGAAAGAATAAGATTGAAAGAAAAGCTCTATAACTAATCTAGAAAGCTATCGAAAGAAAGAGTGGGTTTACATTGAGTATAAAGTAGGGGGTAGGCTAATTTCCGCATTTTTTTTTTGCGCAACTGGATCATTTGCGCAATTCGCCATAACTTTCTTTCCAGCGGGCTAATCTTTATGCTCTTTGTGCCATTTTGTAGATCTCAATAAGTGCAACAAAATGAAACCAAAATCATAAAGATTGGCCGACTTAGAAGAAAGTTATGACTCATCTAGTTCATGACCATCTTCCCTTCCGACTCTTTTGATCAATAACTTTCTTCTCAGTGGGCCAATCTTTCTGCTCTTTGTACCAGTTTGTAGATCTCAATAAGTGCAACAAAATGAAACCAAAATCATAAAGATTGGTCCACTTAAAGGAAAGTTATGGAGAGTTGCGCAAACGACGCTGTTGTGCAAATAACCCTGTTGCGCAAAAAAAGTTGCGGAAACTAGCCTACAGTACATATCCGTCCCTAAAGTACATATAAGTCTAATATAATGCTTTCTATACTCGCTAGTCAAATCTAGAAATTTCAATTGCCTTCTTCAATTTCAAATTTCAATTTTCTAGCATTTTTCCTTAACGATACGTGAAATTTAAAAGAAAAATGAATCAAATTCTTGAAAGAATGCGTTTAAAATCGTTTTTTGCTTAAAGTTAACTATAAAATAACTATAAACTAACTATAAAAACTTGTTTTTTAACGGCTTTTGCCATTACTTCATTGCCATTACTTCATTGCCATTACTTCATTGCCATCACTTCATTGCCATCACCTTATTGCCATCACTTCATTGCCATTACTTCATTGCCATCACTTCATTGCCATTACTTCATTGCCATCACTTCATTGCCATCACCTTATTGCCATCACTTCATTGCCATTACTTCATTCGGGACATTCCAATTAGTATCGTTGTCAAAATGAGCTCAAGCGTGAGAGAATCACATCCGATAATCCTTTCATTCGTTCACCCTATTTGCATGTTCTTTTGAGGCTCTCAAGAAGTTTCTGAGTTTGACAATTATGGTCAATTGTTGATACTTCGAAGAGTCTAGAGAAGTTTGTTCAAGAATTGTTCAAGAAAAGAGATGATTGTGTCTTGTTGTAAGAAAAAAAAGACTTCTTGAAGTGAAATCTGATCAAAATCTTACTTCTTTTGAACATTTCGAACATTTCTAACATTTCTAAAAGTTCTAAAATCCTATCACGCACTCCTGACTTAAAGTTGATAACTTACAAGTTCTCATAAGCTGTCAAAGCTTTTTATCAAAGCTTTATCAAAGCTTTATCAAAAGCAATCCAAACAATCCAAACAATCCAAGCAATCCAAGCAATTCAATTTACCTAAAAAACAATTAAACGGCTGATAAATGAAAGTTGCTCAAAGTGTAATTGAGTTTTCTAATTCTAACATTGTAAGATTTGATTTTTGAAAGCAATTTTTTAATTGAATATATCATTTGATTGTCCATTTATCATTTAGAACAAATTTCATTCATTTCATTCATTCATTTGCCATTTAGAACAAATTTGTATTTACCGTATTTTCTCTAATAGTAGTGCACCCCGCCGAGTTGACGACTATTTTAATATTCTCAAGCTTTTGCAGAAGCTCAACCCTTTAATCCTCCACTAGATCTCATCGTTAGCTACATTTTCCGACCCCACATTGATAGGTTCTGATAAGTGGTTCCCGAGATTTCGAGGAATTTAGGCGACGCTTAGGGTGCATTACTATTAGAGAAAATCCCGTCAATATGTCATAAAATCAAACAAGTTTTCAATAAAAACAACAACAAAAGTCTTTCCCTGAATTCTTTTTGAATATCTTCAAAAAATCAAAATGAAGGGAGAAGGGACTGAACTCCAGAAGGACTGAACCCCGATCCTCTGCTTGGCAATCCATTGCACTAGCCACTAGACCACCGAGCCATCAGACACAGGTCTTTTTAAACGCGTTAAGACTCAACTTAAGACTTCGGGACTTTCAAAGATCTACCGATTTAGGAAAAACTTTTAGTCTGTTTACAATGCTTATAAGAAGCTAATTTTTCCATCATTCGACTCGTCTTTCCAAGCTCGACAAGATTTGCTAAATCACTATGATTTTCTATATTGAAATTCCAGCTTTAACCGATTTCTTGCAAGATGTAAGATTTTTTTATTTCCAATTTTCCAATTTTCTATGCTTTTCTATGTCCATTTCACTCTTTTCTCTATTTCATAAATGAAAGAATGAAAGAGAGAGATCGAAATGAGAAGGCGGGGCTTCTCCTTTGAAAAAAAGAAGCACAATTGGAAAGTTGTTTGAGTGGGGGGAATGGGTGGTTTTGTTACATGAAAACTCTTGTTATAATTTTGTTTTATTTCTTTTATTTCTTTTATTTCTTTTATTTATTTTTATCTTCATTTTTTCTCAAAATAGGCTTGTTATCTCTTAAATTTTAAATTGTTCTTTTAAATTGTTCATTTAAAAGAAGCTAGTGACTTAAGAAGCGCTTAAGAAGCACTTAAGAATCGCTAATGACTTAAGAATTGAAAAGCTTCAATTGTTCTTGCAATTTTTCAAGTAATGACTTTGAAAGTCATTGATTTTCGTCATTCATTTCAGTTTTCGCATAATTCTAGCCTTGATTCTCCTTGATTTTCGCTTTATTTTCATGAAAATTGTCATTATCTTCATTTTTCTATCAAAATATTGCTCATTTTAGCTTTTCTATTCATCTTTTTTTTATGGAATACAACAGTTACACAGTGGGCGCCGATCAATTGTTGAATGGAGTCGGCTCGAGGATTGTTTTTGGTTGGTTTTAAATGAATGCTTAAGCACATTTTTACAATACAAGATAATAAAAGACAATACAAGACAATACAAGGCGATACAAGGCGATAAAAGACAATACAAGACAATAAAATACAATACAAGATAATAAAATACAATAAAATACAAGGATGGGACAAATGCGACCTTTTTTTTGCGCACTTGGACATTTGCGCACCTTTTTTGCTGGAAAAGGCCTAGGCAGGGCCATAGAGCTTCAAAAACGTTTTTCATAGAAGGGAATCGTATGCGTAGATTCCGAATTTCGACAAATCAGACCTCGCTGACACGTCAAATTTGGGCCAAAAAGGCAAAAACTGCGGAAAAGCGTTAAGTTGCGTAGTTTTTGCCTTTTAGCCCAAATTTGACGTGTCAGCGAGGTGTGATTTGTCGAAATTCGGAATCTACGCATACGATTCCCTTGTATGAAAACGTTTTTTAAGCTCTACCACCTTTCCCAAGACCTTTTCCAGGAAAAAAAAGGTGCGCAAATGTCCAGGTACGCCAAAAAAGGTACTTATTGTCCCACCCCCCAATAAAAGACAATACAAGACAATAAAATACAATAAAATACAATAAAAGTCAATAAAAGGCAATACAATCCAATAAAATACAATAAAATACAATACAAAACAATTTTACAAACATTTTAACCCTATAATCCAATAGAATTTCGATAATTTTGCGAGTTTAATTCAAATTTCTAGTGTAAAAATTGTAAAATCCAATGTCAAATCGTAAAATCGAATCTTTTACATGCATTTTCTTCTCAAATTTATCAAAATTTTCAAAGAAAATAGTTTAACTGAACTTAAAAATTGAAAATATTGTTTATTTTAACATATTGCTCAATGGGTTTTCTCAAAAAACATCCTTCCTGACGAACAAAAGCCTCTAAAAGTACGGCTTTTACTGCTTACGGGTAAAATAAAAACAAAATACACTTAAGTACACTTAAATTTAGAATCAACTCAACTCATAAACCTTTTCGAAACTCTTTTGCACTCAAAAGAATTAGCTAGTCTTTCCTTTTTTGAACTCTAATAACCCAAGTTTCAATTTTTTCAGCGTTCTCTGAAATATTTCAAAGTTTCTTCTTTCAAAGTTTCTTCTCATCCTTTCCCCCTTCACTAATTGCTTCTTCATTTCTTTCTTCTTTCTTTCTTCTTTCTTTCTTCTTTCTTTCTTCTTTCTTTCTTCTTTCTTTCTTCTTTCTTTCTTCTTTCTTTCTTCTTTCTTTCTTCTTTCTTTTCCCTTTTATTACCCTAGTAATTTTTAGATCCTTTTCTTCATAAAATATCCTTTTCTTCATAAAATAATCTGTATCCACACAAATTTATGGCCATTTCCATAGTGAATTCGAGGGGAAAATGAAAAGAATTGTAGTGGCTGGGAGAAGATTGAGAAGGAAAGGGGAAGCGATCGAGGCTAGGCTACTGGTTACCTCATTTCCGTCTGGAGAATTTATGGATAACTTGGATGAGTTGGGTTATTGACGAGTAATAAACTTGGGGAGTCAATCTAGGAGAAAAGAAGTCATGGAAAAAGTTATGGAAAGTCATAGAAAGTCATGTCGTCTTCAGCTAAAAGCTCGAGTTTCATTTCATTCAGTCATTCATTCATTTCATAAGGATTCAAAGAGTCTGATCGGATCCAAAACTGTAAAAAAACTATTGAAACTATTGAAACAGTTTAGACAAAGATTTTAATCAAATTTCATTAAGGATTTGATAAAGTTTTATTAGGGTTTGATTAGGGTTTGATTTAGGAATTGCTAATGTTTGATTGCCAAGTCTACAAGCTTGCTCTACTTGGCTCCGATTGAGATTTGGCTCTAGAGTCAAAGCCAAGTTAGTTTGTGGCTCTAGAGTCCAAGCCAAGTTAGCTTGTGGCTCTAGAATCAAAGCCAAGTTAGCTTGTGGCTCTAGAGTAAAAGCCAGGTTAGATTGTGGCTCTAGAGTCAAAGCCAAGTTAGTTTGTGGCTCTAGAGTCAAAGCCAAGTTACCTTGTGGCTCTAGAGTCAAAGCCAAGTTAGCTTGTGGCTCTAGAGTCAAACAAGCCATTAGCTTGTGGCTCTAGAGTAAAAGCCAAGTTAGCTTGTGGCTCTAGAATCAAAGCCAAGTTAGCTTGTGGCTCTAGAGTCAAAGCCAAGTTAGCTTGTGGCTCTAGAGTCAAAGCCAAGTCGTTTACCATATCCACGCTATTGTTTTAAATCAAATTTTAATGCTTTTCAAGTAATCCTATTTACTTATGAGATTTAAAAGCTATAGACCAGCTATAGACCACAAAACTCAGCTTTTCTTGTTATTGGCTTTTCTGAATGGCTCATAAAATGTTCAAGTGAAAACAGACGAGTTTTGGTGACATTTCTTTGAGTTTTGGTGACATTTCTCAAGAATTTTTGCACTTAGAGAATGTCAAATTTCGCTCATTAACATAATAAATTCAATCGCAAAGAGACTTTGACAAGATCGCTCTGAAAAATTCTATAAATGAGCGACACTCGGCTCTAAACTTTGGAAGGTTATATAAAAAAGTTGAAAGCTTGAATCGATTAGATAATAGGCACCGTTTCAGGAGACATTCTTAAGATTTATTTCCAGAAAAAGCAGAACGATTGACTCAATTTTGATCAATCTAGATCTGTGCTAAAGATCTCTAAACTGTGCTATAATTGTGTACCATCCTGTAATCGTTAAACCAAAGTATCTAGTGAGAAAAGCACTTATAAACCTAAATCCACAACCAGGCGTAACACCAATCTTTACAGTTAACGACGTAACACCTGAAATACAGTTAACGGGGGATTAGCTAAGACAGCGATTATCGGTGGGGGCCAATTTTTTTGCCCAACTTGTAGCTCATTTTTAAGCACCTTAAACTTGTCAAATCAGGAATTTTTAATAAGATTTAGATAGCTTAGAACGTCAGCTTTCAGAAACTATTTGTTTTTTCAAAAGTTATTAACATAAACTTATCTAAAATCGGGCTGCAAGTTGGCCACAAAATTGGCCTCCACCGATGATCACTACTCCCGCCGTTAACCGTAAAGCTCCCTCACCTATCGATCAATTTCTTTTCCTTAAGTTTCCTAGAGATTAAGTCACTTTTTGGTCACTTTTTTTTCACTAAAACTTCCTTTCCTGTCAACTTCAACGTTTTAAAATCCGTTTTGAATCTCGTTTTAAAATCCGATTTCGAATCCATTTAGTGTAGTCATTTTCAATAAGTCAAAACGTTTTTAGCCAATATTTTTCTCATATAACTACAGCTAATAATTCGTACTCCTTATAGTAAAGCTCGAATAGCTCTTTGCCTTTCTGTTCATAGTTACTCCTTCGTGTCAAATTCGTCCTTTTCTCCTTTCAGTTGGTTGTCAGAACGGCGCTCAGTGGACACAAAAATGATGACTGGCTTCCTCGCTCTGTGACATCTCTGAAAAGAGAATGATGGAAGAAAATGGGATCCTTTTTCAGAGATCCTTTTCAGAGATCTTTTCTCTGAGATCTTTTCTCTAAAAAGATCCCTTTTGTCCCTAACTACTCTTGCTGTTCCCGATTGTCACGATTCATCATAAGACTCAAGAGATCAAGCACGAGTACTAGCTATTTAGAGTAACGAAAACTGCACTTACAGCTTAATACAAAGTCCAGAAAGAAACTAACTAGAGAAATTGATTGAAGATTGAAAATTGACTAAAGATTGAAAATTGACTACAGATTTTAAGTACTTTTCTCAAAATCAAATTGCATTTGATTAGAAGCAGAAAAACAGCCTTGAAATAAAGCTCTAGAGCAAATAGTGGCAGTAAACATTCAACTTTTTGGACTAGTATCGTTTTAAGATGCTATTATGCATTTTAAGATGCTATTTACCTAACTTATTCAACTTAAGAGTAGCTAGTGATTCCAATAATCTTAATAAAACCTTTAAAAGCTTGCAATTTCCTGTAATTTCGTAATGTCGTACTTCTATTGGGTTGGTGAATTGAAAACTGCGGGCTATTGTCATATGTGACAGTTTGAGCACTTTCTTCAAAAGAAAAGATTTTGGTGTCAATGGAAAAGTTGTAGAGAATCAAAAATCAAGCTTATAACCAAATTTTCAGCACGATTCAAAAACTGGTTTTCAAGAAATGCCAAATTTGCGTTTTCATGTAAGATTTTAATTTTCGCGCAACGTCGCATTCCAAATGACGTCGCCGGTAGTCGAAGGTAGTCGATGGGAGCGCCGCGTCGTGTTTCTTTTTCATTTCCAAATCATTTCTTTTTATCAGATTAATTAAAAGTATTGTTTTACGCGATAAATTTTGTGATGAAATGAGAAAGGAATCTATTTCCAGTCGAGAATTCGGAATTTTTCGTAGGTCGAACCACAATGAAGGCCAAAACTATTGGGTTGGTGAATTGAAAACTGCGGGCTATTGTCATAGGTGACAGTTTGAGCACTTTCTTCAAAAGAAACCCATTTTGGTGTCAATGGAAAAGTTGTAGAGAATCAAAAATCAAGCTTATATTCAAATTTTCAGACCGATTCAAAAACTGGTTTTCAAGAAATGCCAAATTTACGAATTTTCACAAAATTTGCATTTTAAGCGAAACTACTAAGTGTATCTTTTTGGAAATTTGGCTATAAGCCTAATTTTTGATTCTCTACAACTTTTCTATTGACACCAAAATGGGTTTCTTTTGAAGAAAGCGCTCAAACTGGGATCTCCAGTCTCCAGCCCTCCATTTTTGAGTCTCACACTTGTCTCACACACAAACCAAAATCCTACTACGAAGAAGAAATCCGCAAATTGCCTGTAAAATGGGCAGAAGTCGTCAATAATAATAGAAATGATTTGGAATGAATTCATGGTTTTATGTTCAATAAATTTTAGTTCAAAGTCCCGCAGTTTTCAATTCACTAACCCAATAGATTTTTACTAAAATCTGCGTTTTTCTTACAATCATTGCTATAAAATTTTCCTAGAATAGCTAAAAGTAACACGAAAAACCTATGTATATCATCTCCAAAAGCTTTTGTTTCAAAAAGTACCGGAAATCCATGGGAAAATGCCGAGTTCTCACTCTTTTTGAGTTTCGCGAGAAAGGGTTCATGCAATTTGAGCCAACCAACACTAGTCAAAAAGAGAAACATTTCAAAATTGTTCACAAAACTTTCGAGTGCTAATAAAAACAAGGATTGAGCTAAAAATTAGAGAAATGATCATTGTATTACAGAGTTTTATACATTTCCCACATACAGATTACGAGGCAGAACTTTGGAAACATCCGCGCGCGTCAAACGATAATTTCTTCGTTCTTTTTGCTAATAATTGCTTTTTTCTACTGAAATCGACCGAAACCGGAGCAGTTTTTATCCCTGTTCATTGTCTGTGCATGAAGTTGGCGCAGCTTAATTTGGCGCCCAAGCGCGCTCCCAACTGCGCCACGGCAGCATGAACCAGCCAGCCGCAAAACATTTAGAAAAGCCCGGGACAGCTTTTTCGGCTGGTAAGTTCATAAACTATTTCACCTACAGCAGTTTAACAACGAAAGCTTTCTCATTCTTTTTTTTTGGCTTTTGTTCTTGTTATTCTTTTACCAGAAGATTAGTTTTTCTAAGTATTTTTTTTAAGGAAAAGGGGAAAATGAAAAATCTAAACATGCAACTTTGAAAGGAAGATGAAAAAGAGGGAAATGAAGGGCCATATGTCAAATGCAGAAAAAAAAGGAAAAGAAAGGGAAAGAAAGCAGAATGCTCTTCGAATTTGCAAGCGGAAATCTCTTTGTTGAAAAGAATCACTTTTCAGAGATCAACTCTCTTTGACCATCTAGGAAAATGATTGAATGAGGGGAAAAAGCTGAACGCCTAGTGCGCCAGAAAAGCCGTGTTTCTATTTTTCTTGTTTCACAGAGTATGCAAAGAAAAGCCTGGTAAAAAGCTATTCCTTCAAAAAGTGATTTCAAGGAACTGGTGAAGCGGCTCCTTTTTTTTTTTGCCACTTTTCAATCATCTTTCTCTAAGCGCTGGTTAATGTTAAAAATAAGTGTTATAGCTCAAAAGATCACCCATTCTCTCTACTTTAACTTGATAACAAAGCAAACAAAAACAAACGTACTGATGTCAAGATATGCGCCTTATTTGAGAGTAAAGTTAGAGCCAATTTTCGATTTTCGTAAAAAAGCCAATTTTCAATCATCTTTCTCTAAGCGCTGGTTAATGTTAAAAATAAGTGTTATAGTTCAAAAGATTACCCATTATCTCTACTTTTATTTGATAACAAAGCAAATAAAAACAAACGTACTGGTGACAAGATATGAGCGTTTATTTGAGAGTAAAAGTTAGACTTAGATTAATGGTAAATTACCAGGAACAAGTTACCATTAGGAATACTTTTCTGAATCAGATTTCATTAATCACATTGTACAGCTATAGATCATCCGCTAATATATATATATTCTACGTCTAGCAATCGAATCGTAAAACAAATTTCAGCTCATTTGGTTTAGTAGAAAATTTTTTATGGAAATCCAAAGTTAGGGTTCAAAAATTTCTTAAAATGGCTAGAAAAAGCTCGCTACTAAACCAAAAAAGTTGTAAAATAGCTTGTTTTAAAGTGAATTTTATGTAGCTTCTTTAAGAGAAGCCACATCGAACAGTTATTGGTTGAAAGTGGGAGAAAAATAGCGCCAACTAACTTCAGTCTTTCGCTGCAAGTTAGGGGATTCCCCGAAAACCAGTTGGCGACTCATTTCTCCCTGTTACAAAAGAGAAATGTCAGATGTTGTTTCACTTTAAGAATCTACGTAAAATTTGCAACAAAATGAGCCATTGTACAACTTTTTTGGTTGATTGGTGAATTTTTATAGCTATTGGGTGGATGAATTGAAAACTGCGGGACTTTGAACTAAAATTTATTCAACACAAAACCATCAATTCATTTGAAATAATTTCCATTATTATTGACGACTTCTGCCCATTTTACAGGCAATTTGCGGATTCCTCTTTCGTAGTAGGATTTTGGTTTTGAATCGAAAAACTTTCAAAGCCAATTTTTGACTGCTTCTTCCAAATCGAAGTGTTCTCCCGCAAGCTCATTACTCATGATCCGGAATAAATAGTAATCAAAAGGGGCAAAGTCCGGACTGTATGGGGATGCGACAAAAGTTCCCAAATAAGGCTATTTATTTTAGAGCGAGTCAGTTTTGCAACATGAGGGCGCGCGTTGTCGTGGAGGAGAATGATCTTTGACTTGGAGGGCCTATTCTTCTTGAGGGATTCATTCACCTTTCCCAACAGTCCACTGTATTTGATTGCATTAACGGTCGTCTTGCTATCCATCAACTCCCAGTACAAGTGTGTGAGACAAGTGTGAGACTCAAAAAGGAGGACTGGAGACTGGAGAAGTCCCAGTTTGAGCACTTTCTTCAAAAGAAACCCATTTTGGTGTCAATAGAAAAGTTGTAGAGAATCAAAAATTAGGATTATAGCCAAATTTCCAAAAAAATACACTTAGTAGTTTCGCTTAAAATTAAAATTTATTGCAAGTTTTGTGAAAATTCGTAAATTTGACATTTCTTCAAAACCAGTTTTTGAATCGTTCTGAAAATTTGGATATAAGCTTGATTTTTGATTCTCTACAATCTTTCCATTGACACCAAAATGGGTTTCTTCTGAAGAAAGTGACATATGACAATAGCCCGCAGTTTTCAATTCACCAACCCAATATTTTAAGGACCTTCACTTTAGACCTCAAGAAAAAAATTTCTACCAAACCAAATGAGCTGTGATTTGTTTTCTGATATATTTCTGATATATCCATAGATTTTGCACATCTTTTGTTTTGCCATCAAGTCGGTTGTCTTTCAAAAAGTCCTCTTAGGTCGTAATTCGTACGTAACATAGATAACCTCAAAAAACGATTCATTCTCCAATTGCCCTACTGGCAAGATCTCCGTTCATTTCATTTCTTTCACGTCTCATCATCAATAACGCTCGCTGAGCTCCATTTTTCCCTCGTAATTCAATCTATTCAACCATTTTTTCGAGAAAAAACGCGACCAAACCTAAATTTGTTTATCTTTTTTTTCGTTTCCGCTTTGAAAAAGCTTTGAAGAAAGATTTATGTTTTGTTTTTTTTTTAAATTTCGTTTGATAACTGTAAAAAGTTTAAGCTTAAATCTTACTTTTAAACTTTTAAATAAAAATTACCAGTTAAATGCAAAGGATTTCGATCATTTAGAATCAAAACTTGACTTGTTTATCGATATTAACGATACGCTATAAGCTCATTTTTAACAATTCAGATCTAGGTTTCTAGAGCAGCTATCAATCTGCAAATTGTTTCATTGGAAAGCCAAGAATGTCAGCTTTTGATTGCTATTCTATACATAAAGACTTTTAATGAGAAAGTATCACAAATCGATGTTTATCGATAGCATCAAAAATCGATGTTTATCGATAGCATCACAAATCGATGTTCAGTCAAACGGTTAAACATGAGCATGCCGTTTGTAGAGATAATATCGATAAGCAAGTCTAAGCAAAGCTATCAATAATGTGAGCAATTTCAATTTCAATTTAGAAGGCTCAATCTGTGATACAGATCCTTGTTGAAAGGAATTTTAACGTAACGACTTTTAATGAGCAAGCACTAACCAATGAGCAGCAACCACATAAACCTTATCAATGTTTATCTATAGCGAAAGTATCGGTTAAACGGTTAAACATGAGCATGTAGAGCTAATATCTAAGCAAGAGATCTCTAAGCAAGAGATCTCTAAGCAAGAGATCTCTAAGCAAGAGATCTCTAAGCAAGAGATCTCTAAGCAAGAGATCTCTAAGCAAGAGCTATCTAAGCAAGAGCTATCTAAGCAAAACTATCAATAACATGGACAATCTCAATTCAATTTAGAAGGCTCAATCTGTGATACATATCCTTGTTGGAATGAGGGCACATGTGTGCCCGGGAACGCGACGAAAAACGACTATTCTTGCCTTTGTGCGCCTTATTTCTCCGGCGATCACTGCCAGATTCGGGTTAGTTTTTTTTGCGTTTAAAAATTAGCAAACAATAAGATAGTAATAAGATAGTAATAAGATAGTAATAGCTACTGAATCTGATTACTGTTTGTTACTGTTTGTTACTGTTTACTTTGTTAGTAAGTCAAACTAATCCATTTCCTTTTTCTGTCTCTATTTCTGTCTCTATTTCTCCCTTAGAAGTAATTCTTTAACTTACAATTCCTTTCATTTACAATGCCAAACATTTCCAAACAGATTACGATAGCTTTTCGCACATTTTAGGAAACAATTTTAGCTTAAAAGATCAACCAGATCAGGCTTAATTTTTCAATAAACTTTAGTACACTTTGGACTATCGTTTTTCAATGATTTCGATGTTTTTTTCAATTTCTATTTCTATTTCAACCATTTCTTTCAATCACTGCTTCAGTTTGATTCTTTTTAAAAACTTTTTCCAACCGATTAACCTCATTATTTGAAACAATTAACAATCTATTCTCTTCTCAATTGATTCTTTCCTTTTTTTGGGGGATTACAGAGATTAACTCAAAGGATTTTCATTAGTTTTTTTGAGTTTAACAAAATATTGGGTTGGTGAATTGAAAATTGCGGGCTATTGTCATATGTGACAGTTTGAGCACTTTCTTCAAAAGAAACCCATTTTGGTGTCAATGGAAAAGTTGTAGAGAATCAAAAATCAAGCTTATACCCAAATTTTCAGAACGATTCAAAAACTGGTTTTCAAGAAATGCCAAATTTACGCCAAAATTACGAATTTTCACAAAACTTTCATTTTAAGCCAAACTACTACGTGTATCTTTTTGGAAATTTGGTTATAAGCCTAATTTTTGATTCTCTACAACTTTTCTATTGATACCAAAGTGGGTTTCTTTTGAAGAAAGTGCTCAAACTGGGACTTCTCCAGTCTCCAACTCCAGTCCTCCATTTTTGAACCTCACACTTGTCTCACACACAAACCAAAATCAAACCAAACCAATCCTGCTACGAAAGAGGAATCAAATTGGCTGTAAAATGGGCAGAAGTCATCAATAATAATGGAAATTATTTGGAATCAATTTATGGTTTTATGTTGAATCAATTTTAGTTCAAAGTCCCGCAGTTTTCAATTCACCAACCCAATAGTTTTTCAATCATTTCTATGTTTCTTTCTATTTCTATTTCTATTTCAACCATTTTTTTCAATCATTGCTTCAGTTTGATTCTGTTTAAAAACTTTTCCAACCGATTAACCTTCATTATTTGAAACATTTAACAATCTTCTCAATCTATTCCCTTCTCAATTGATTCTTTCCTTCTTGGGGGATTACAGAGATTAACTCAAAGGATTTTCATTAGTTTTTTTGAGTTTAACAAAATAAATTGCTCAGATTATAGCCATTTTCATCCATTTATCTTATTCTTTAATTTCAAGATATTCAGTTAATCGATCAGTGCCTGGAGAACGGTTGTCAGCCGGGAATGCCGTGTCGAATCAAAGGAGTCGATATTCATTGCCCTACTGATTTTCTACAAGGTATCACTTTTCGTTTTCACAAAAGCCCAAATCCGGCCTCAAGTGCCCGGAAAGTAACCTTTTTAGCTTATTAAAATGTACAATCATAGCTACAATAGCTCATGATACAACCATAGCTACAATAGCTCATCAAAAACAATCAAATAGCTTATCAACTTATGAATCAAAGCCATTTCAACATCAAGCAATTGCAAGCCAGACAATTATCTGTAATTTTGAGGTGTTTTCGATCAAACAGTAAGCACCAAACACAAAAAACATTTCTTGAAGAGCTACTCAAAAATTAGATCTCACCATGCTAAATTATTCTAAAGTATCAAGTAAATTAATCATTATTAAATATCAGATGCTTCGCTGCTGCTCTGCAGCAAATGCAAAAGAATTGGCGGTGGGGGGAGTCGAACCCGCGACCTCTCTTCTGTTCGTTTGAGAGACACACGCGTGAACCAGTCGGCCGTGCTCTGGCGCAGTGCGAGCGCACTTGTCTCTAGCCCACACGAACCGGATTCGACTCCCGCCCGCGTCGACATTTTTAGCTTTTTAAAAATTTTAAAGCAGGTTGCATAACTAGATGAAATTCTAAGTCAAACTAACTACAAGTTATTTGAAACGGCCCACTAGGTGAGAAGGAGTAGCGGGCAAAGAGAGAGGGACAGACAGACAGACAGACAGACAGATGGACAGACAGACAGACAAACAGGCAGGCAGACAGACAGACAGACAGATGGACAGACAGACAGACAAACAGGCAGGCAGACAGACAGGCAGACAGACAAACAAACAGATAGACAGATGGCGGCAGTGGACAGACAGAAGATGGACGACAGACAGTGGACAGACAGAAGTGACAGTAGACAGACAGATAGACAGACAGAAGACAGCTGACAGACAGACAGACATCAAACATACAGACAGCAGCGACAGATGACAGCCAAACAGTGACGAACGATAGACAGACAGACAAATAGACAGACAAAGAGACAAACAGACAGAAAAACAGACAGACCCTACCTTAATCATTTTACACTTTTCCAATCGATCTCCAATGCACAAACCCATTTCCCAGCCACTTACTCACCGACTTTCGTTGAACTCTTTTAAACAACAAAGTAACAAAATCCCATTTCCTCTCTTCAACATCTGAAGATCCTCAGGACAAAATCGTTGAAGAGTTCTCTTTCCAGTAAACCCTTTCCCCCAAAATTCACAAGTACCATTCTCATTCTCCTTTTTCGTTACTCACTTCTTCAAAAATTTCTTTGTCTCCGTTCTAAACGTCTACTCAATTAGGCTCTGCTATTGTTAAACGCTCAAAAATTTTCGTTTTTCCCTAAATCGGATGAGCACTTGGAAGCATCTTTTTCCGTGGAAAGAGGGTGGGGAATTTGCGTGATTTTTGCGAAATTAAATTTTCGTTTATTTAATTTAAACAAAAAGCTAGACTCTTTGAAAGGAAAATGTAAAAATTCACTAAGAAATATTGTTTCTGATAAATTTCAAAACTGGATCCGATAAATGATTGGATGCCCTTCCTACCATTGAGTTCGTTTTTAATTGTAAGGTTGAGAAATTACAGGGAAATTGATTATAAGCTAGGATTTGGCTCTTCCCCTTGTCTTTCTTTCTTTAAATGAGAGGAGAAATTATTGGGTTGGCGGGAGTGCGGGACTTTGAACTATAATTTGTTGAACATAAAACCATGAATTGTTTTAAACTGAATTTTATGTAGATTCTTTAAGTGAAGCCACATCGAACAGTTCGTGGTTGAAAGTGGGAGAAAAATAGCTTTTTTCTAAGCGCTGGTTAATGCTAAAAATAAGTGTTATAGCTCAAAAGATTACCCATTCTCTCCTTCATTAATAACAAAGCGAATAGAAACAAACGTACTGATGTCAAGATATCGTTATTTGAGAGTAAAGTTAGATTTAGATTTACGGTAAATTACCAGGAACAAGTTACCATTACGAATACTTTTCTGAATCAGATTTCATTAATCACATTGTACAGCTATAGATCATCCGCTAATATATATATATTCTACGTCTAGCAATCGAATCGTAAAACAAATTTCAGCTCATTTGGTTTAGTACAAAAATTTTTATGGAAATCCAAAGTTAGGGTTCAAAAATTTCTTAAAATGGCTATAAAAAACTCGCCACTAAACCAAAAAGTTGTAAATGCTTGTTTTAAGTGAATTTTATGTAGCTTCTTTAAGTGAAGCCACATCGAACAGTCCATGGTTGAAAGTGGGAGAAAAATAGCGCCGACTAACTTCAGTCTTTCGTTGCAAGTTAGGGGATTCCCCCGAAAACCAGTTGGCGACCCATTTCTCCCTGTTACAAAAGAGAAATGTCAGATGTTGTTTCACTTTAAGAATCTACGTAAAATTTGCAACAAAATGAGCCATTGTACAACTTTTTTTGTTGAATGGTGAATTTTTGATAGCTAAGGGGTTGGTGAATTGAAAACTGCGGGACTTTGAACTATAATTTATTCAACACAAAACCATGAATTCATTCCAAATAATTTCCATTATTATTGACGACTTTTGCCCATTTTACAGGCAATTTGCGGATTCCTCTTTCGTAGTAGGATTTTGGTTTGTGTGTGAGACAAGTGTGAGACTCAAAAATGGAGGGCTGGAGAGGAGGACTGGAGATCCCAGTTTGAGCACTTTCTTCAAAAGAAACCCATTTTCGTGTCAATAGTAAAGTTGTAGAGAATCAAAAATTAGGCTTATAGCCAAATTTCCAAAAAGATACACTTAGTAGTTTCGCTTAAAATCAAGTTTTGTTGCAAGTTTTGTGAAAATTCGTAATTTTGGCGTAAATTTCGCATTTCTTGAAAACCAGTTTTTGAATCGTTCTAAAAATTTGGATATAAGCTTGACTTTTGATTCTCTACAACTTTTCCATTGACACCAAAATGGGTTTCTTTTGAAGAAAGTGCTCAAACTCTCACATATGACAATAGCCGGCAGCTTTCAATTCACCAACCCAATACAAAAGAACTCTTGTTCAAGTAAATTTGCTCAACTCTGTAGCAGAAGCAATGCAATTTTGCCGTAGTTGGCTTTACAAAACGACTATTTTGTATATTATAAAATAGTCTTTTTGATGAATCAAGTTCATCTGATGCTTATCTACTATTGCTATTGCTATTGCTATCGCTATTGCTATTGCTATTGCTATCGCTATTGCTATTGCTACCGCTATTGCGATTGCTATTGCTAATCTACTTTCTAATCTGCTTAAAAAGTTATCTTTGTCTGCAAGTTTGAGCATTTTAGTCGAACTTTTTCTCTTTTTTGACCTTTCAAATCTCAGTCCCGAAACAATTCCATAAAATCAAATCGAGTATTCAAAAAAAATCGCCCATTTTTACCCCCAAAAAAGATGTCGGATATGAAGCGGAAAATGACGATAGACGGAAAAAAGAAAAAAGAAAGGGCTCGTTGTTTTTTTCTTTCCTTTTCTTCTTTCTTTCATAGTTGAATGGGTCTCGGGGTTGGGTTCCCCAGGGATTCGTCCTATCCTTTGCCCTTTAGAAGAGCTGGGTTTGTGATCGAAATTCGGCTTTCCCTCTCTCTCTCTTTCACCTCATTGTTGATAGCCTGTTTTCTTTGAAGTCAGCTCTTAAAGCTCCTTCTTAAAGCTCTTCTATAAGCTCTTTCTATAAGCTCTTCTCTAAGCTCTTCTATAAGCTTTTCAACAAATCATTCATTCAAAGATATTTTGAGGCTTTGTTCGAAAAGCAACAATCCTTACAAGCCAATTCGCCAATTCCAATTCCATTTCGAAGACTTTGGAGCAGTTAAACCGTTCCAAACCGCTCCAAACCGTTCCAAAACAACTGCTACAACCGATTTCTCACGTTTTCAAGTACTTGAATCTCTGCTTTAAACAATTTCTCAATCAATTTAAACAATTCCTAAAGAGCAAGCTATATATAATCGAATCTGAACCCTGAGAAAACCCCACCGCACCTCCCCAGTGGCTTTGGGATGATCGGATGTGGGCTCTTCCATCAAATATGTACTTTGTGAGCTCTCTAGAGTTCCTGTCCACTTGTGTCACCACTTCTTGCATCAATGGAGGATCGTGTCTGGACAGTGGCAATGGATTTCGATGCACCTGTGTGTCACCGTTTCATGGACCATTTTGTCAATGTTGGTTTGAATAAAAGTTAGCAACGGTTAGCAAAAAGAATAACAGTGTCTTTCAATGTTTCAATGTCAATCTTTCAATTTTCAGAAGTTCTAAGTACTTATAACGGCAAGAATTCAGTACTTTGAGCAATTGAAAAAGCCAAGTCTCGAGTTTGAAATTGAAACTTCTACCGAGGACCGCAAATTCTAGCGGCAACTTTTGGAAAAGTAGCTAGGAAATGGCTAATTTATTTTAAAAGTGGCAAGTGTTATATAGAGAATTGAAGCCCTTAATCTTGGCTATATTTATCTACCAAAAACTATTCGATTCGACTTATAGAACTGATTTAACAAGCGCTTGAATGAGCGCTAAACGAAATCTCTCCGGCAAGTCATTTGGCTACTTTTTTACATGAAAAAATTACATTCAGAAAGATTTTTCAGTCAAATTTGTGGTAATTTGGTTTAAAAATGTTTTCAACGAATTTATAGCATCAGAAAAGCTGATATACGCAGATTGAATATCGAAAATACTCAATTTTCACTTTTTCTTTCTTCTTCAACTTAAATTTTGGTTATACCAGTTCAACTAAAAAGTTAATTGTGATTATTTATGTTATTAATTAATGTTAAACACTATTTTTCTATTAAAGAAACTATTGAAAAGCTTTTCTTAACAATTTTTAATAGAGAGCCACCGCCAAATGACTTGCCAGAGAGATTTCGACTAGAGCTCATTCAAGCGCTTGCTAAATCAGCTCTATAAGTCCGATCGAAAAGTGTTATATAGAGATTTGAAGCCCTAATTCCTGGCTACATTTATCTACTAAAAGCTTCCAAATTGAATGCATACAACTCATTTAACAAGCTCTCCAATGAGCTCAACGCGGCAAAAATGGCAGCGTGCCTGAGGGATGCCGCGAGAGCTTGTTAAATCAGTTCTATAAATCCAATTAAAAAGTTTTTGGTGCATAAATGTAGCCAAGATTAAGGGCTACAATCCTCTATATAACACTTGCCACTTTTAAAATAAATTAGCCATTTCCTAGCTGCTTTTCCAAAAGTTCTCGATAGAACTCGCGATATGTGCCTAGTTATGATTTGATGGATATTTGCGAGTGTATGCTAAGGCTTTAAGGCTATATTTTAAACCTTTAAGCTACTATTTAAAGCTTTAAGCTATTATTTAAAGGTTTAAGGTTATATTTTGAAGAAATGAAAGAATCATATCCTTCTTTTCAGTCGATGGCAATCAAACGACGTCCGCCTGGTCGATTCTCGAGATCGGTCTCTTATGCCTTCTCTCAGCAATGATTCTTTTCACAATTTTTCTGATCTGTTGCGGAAATAATTTTGGTTTTTACGTCAGTGTGCCGACAAAAAGATATAGCCGGTAAAAGAAATGAAAAAGATCGAAAAAAGCGAATGTTTTCTTTCAGATGGGAAGAAGCTGACATATCGGATGACGAGGAAGATCAAGAGATTGCACTCGGCGACTTGAAAGAGTTCGTTTAGCAAAGTTTACCTCAAGAAATTTTGGTACTTATGGGGCAACTCGCTAGGATTCACCCAACGAGCAAGGCCATCTGATAGGGCATAAGCTGTAGCGTTACCACTACATAAAAGTGCCTCCCGACACCGAGAGAGCAAAGTTATGACTATGACTGACTACTGACTACTTGACTAAGACTATGTCTAATACTAAGATCAAATACCGGATCACTTCTGTCATCAATCAGTGAATCCTTCGATAGATCTCTTGCATGCCAGGGTACTAAATCTCATATAAATCAAAATATCACTCAAATTAAACCTCTCTGCACAGTGATATTCCCATAAATTGGTTGTATCATTTCTTGATTCATTCCATTCGTTGTCATCATTCCAGGCATGGCATGTAAACTATAAAGGAACTATAAAGGAACTATAAAGGAACTATAAAGAAACTATAAAGGAACTATAGAGGAACTTCAAAGGAACTAAATAGGAACTATAAAGGAACTATAAAGGAACTGAATAGGAACTATAAAGGAACTGAGTAGGAACTATAAAGGAACTATAAAGGAACTATAAAGGAACTATAAAGGAACTAAATAGGAACTATAAAGGAACTAAATAGGAACTATAAAGGAACTATAATAGGAACTATAAAGGAACTAAATAGGAACTATAAAGGAACTATAAAGGAACTATAAAGGAGCTATAAAAGAACTTTAAAGGAACTATCAAGGAGCTATCAAGCAACTAAATAGGAAATACCGCAAATCCGCGCGAAATGGTGTTCTCTATCAGAATTTCACGTTTGAATATCCATTCGAAAAATCTTTGAAAGATGCAGAGGGCCGTGGAGCGGCACCCCAACTGGATGATTCCAAATTACTCGAACTCATTACCAACGACCATCGGGTATCATCGCGTGAATTGGGAGAAGAGTTAAGGGTTGATCATGCTACAGTGCTAAAGCACATCATACCCATGGATTTAAATCGAAACTTGGGGCTTGGGTACCGCAAATCCGCGCGAAAATGGTGTTCTCTATCAGAATTTCACGTTTGAATATCCATTCGACGCAGAAAATTGTGTTGAATCGAATGGTGAAGAAATTATCGAAATCCGTCTGACTCGATTTTTTCAAAACGCGTTTTATCGAAAAACAATCAACAATCAACTTTTACAATCAACTCGCTCGCCGCGACCAACTTTCGGTGGCTCGTTCTCAGCGTGGTCGAAAGATTGCGCCCTCAAAACCGATAACTTTTGTGTGGACGTGTGCAAAGATCATTTTGATACCAAAAAAAAATAAAAATTGATCAACTCTGCGAAGACTTGATGCCTTTTTAAGTTGAAAGTGACTTTCAAACGTGAAATTCTGATAGAGAACGTTCTTTTTTGCCTTATTTTTGCCGTTTTTTGCGCGGATGTGTACCGTATTTGTTTTTTCATCATAAAAATATCTGTTTAGTGTATTTATTTATGAGTATTTATTTAGACTATGTTTAAATTATACTTTTAGATCAAATTATAGTAGATAAAGGTTAAGCTAAACGGAGAAAGGCATCGTTATAACGTTTGTTTAGCTAAGTGCTTAAGTAGGCGATGAGTATAACCCGATAAGTACCGAAATTTCTACAAAATCAAGTTTCCAATATGTATAGCAAAGCATAGCAAAGCATAGCAAAGCATAGCAAAGCATAGCAAAGCATAGCAAAGCATAGCAAAGCATAGCAAAGCATAGCAAAGCATAGCAAAGCATAGCAAAGCATAGCAAAGCATAGCAAAGCATAGCAAAGCATAGCAAAGCATAGCAAAGCATAGCAAAGCATAGCAAAGCATAGCAAAGCATAGCAAAGCATAGCAAAGCATAGCAAAGCATAGCAAAGCATAGCAAAGCATAGCAAAGCATAGCAAAGCAAATTTATTCGACAAAATCCAAGAACAAAACCCCAATTTCAGTCTCAAAATGAAATCCTCAAAAACGGCGGAAACAATCGTCGACGAGACGGATTCAACCGAATCGAACAATCAAAATGGAGCATCTTGTAGTCGATACGGTGTAGTGGCTCTTTAAATTTTGTATTCTTTTGTCATTTTTCTCTCAACATATATGGGTATTCTTTGAGATGATCTAGCATTGATTTTTGAGACGAAATCGCCTTTTCCTTTGTAAATTGCTTTACGAAAAAAAACGTTTATCGATGGATAAAAATGATTTAAAGTGACTCGATTCAAAGAAAAAAAACATCAAAATGAAAACTGGAGAATAGACATGGCTAACGGCAAAAAAGCGGCAAAAAAGCGATAAAACAAGCGGTAAAAAGCGGTAAAACAAGGGAAAAAGCACATTTTAAAAGAAAAACGTTGGGTAATCGAAACAAATTGATAATTGAACCATTTAAATAATGAGAAGTTAGTTTTTAATATTTAAAATCTAATAAAATCGGCACCTTTTCTAGTGCACTTGATTCTTTATTTTTCTTATACTTTCTTATACTAGTATCCTAAGATCTCACAGTCAACAGTCCAGCTTAAACTCATGCCTCCAAAATCTTACTCCATTGTATAATCTCTTGTAGATCTTTGCTCATTTCCAGCAAAATCTCCGTCAAATCCATCCTTTGTTGCCTTTCTTCATCGCAATCTTTTTCCACTTGTCGATGTTTTTCCCGAATTTCTGCAAGTTCAAGTCTTGAGCGTTGCAATTCTCGAAGTGCTGACTTGTCGCTCAAATTTTGCGGTGTCACTTTTCGAAGGTCGTAAATCTAAAACCATGTAAACAATGGAAAAAAACTAAAAAAACTAAAAAGCATGTAAAAAGCATGTAAAAAGGACGTAAAAAGCTTCTTAGAAATAAGTATTTGCCTTTAAATTCAACAAAATCTCTTACTTGTGCTCTCAGGGCCCTAATAAGAGTTTGTGCTTGTTCCAATCGTTGTTGATGAGTGACCATTTCGTGTCTTTCTTTTGTTGATGAAGCTAAACGTTTTTTGGTCAATTAAACGATAAAATTCAAGGCTAAACGATAAAATTCAAAGCTAGACGATGAAATTCAAGGCTAAACGATGAAATTTTATCAATAGCCAGTGCTTTTTGCTTAAAACAAGCACAAGCTTCTTCTTGTGTACCGGGAAAACTTCAGAATATTGTTAAAGGGTCTAAAATTGATCTAAACAAATCCGAAAACGGTTAAAGGTTAAAATTGACTCAACTTTTTCGATGTATTACGACTATTACGACGTATTACGACGACTTGAACGTCAAGCTACCCAATTTTGCATTCAATTTTATCTTTCCCAAAAGTCTTTGAGTTTTAAACACTTTAAAACTTTACTAAGTTGTGCATTGATTAAGAAACTACTCTAGTAAAAGGTCTAAAAGGTTCAAATTGATCTAAACAAATCCGATTCAAATCTTTTTGATGAATATCTTGGATCTTTTTGAGCTAATGAGAGAAAGTCAGGTAAAAAACTGGCTTTAGAGCTTGGCTTTTTTGGCTTTTTTTGCCTCACCTTGTTGTGTGTTCTCTTTAAAAGAAAACTTTAGATTCTCATTTTGATCTCTCAACACGTCGAGTTCATTGCGATATCTCGAGATCTCTGATTTCAACACAGCCAACTCATCATCGGTATCGTGTCGAAGTTCCTGAAATGTTGAAACTAAATTCAATTCCAATCAACTGAACCGTATTAATATCCAACATCTTTTTGTTATCAATGGTTAATTCGTCGAGTCGATGAGTGAGACGATTCACTTGATTCTCTCGTCTTTCGAGCTGAAAATGGTCTTATATACGGCTTATATCCGAGTGCCGGCTTATATATGAGCACTGCCTTATCTACGAGAGCTGGCTTATATACTAGTGCCGGCTTATATACGAGCGCCGGGTTATATACGAGCGTCGGCTTATATACGAGCGCCGGCTTATATACGCGCTTTGGCTTATATACTAGTGCCAGCTTAGATACGCGCTTTGGCTTATATACTAGTGCCGGCTTAGATACGAACAGCATCTTATATACGAACGCCGGCTTATATACGCCTTAACAGTGTGAGGAACTCAAGAACCACACCTCTTTCTGTAGAAACTCCATCTCATTCCGAATCTTTGTCAGCGTCAGTCCATACTCTTTTTCTCTGTCCTCAAACTGCATCTTGATTGAGTTCAATTGAGTGGATGTGCTCTGTGCCGTTGTCTGTATCACTCGCTCCAATCTAAAAACCGTAATTTTTCCAACAGAACCTCATTCATTAATAGAAAACCTATTCACTAATAGAAACAAACTATATGAAAGTCCTCTTTTTTAGCATTCTCGATACCTGATCATTAGATAAAATATCAAATCGATGATCAGTATTGAATTCAACAATATCCTATTGATTCAAAATCAAAACCCTACTTTGCATTCGTCGTCTGCGCGAGCTTTTGTTGTGCCAATTTCTGAGTAATGATCTCCATTCTAAGCTCCGAGATTTCCTTGTCTTTATTCTCGAGTTCATTCTTCAGCTTTTCCAATTCCAATTTCGTAGTATCGTTTTCCCAACGCAAAAATTTGTTCTCTTGGCTATGAGAGAAATTCTAAACGTTTAGAAAAGTTCAGAAAAGGAAAAGAAAACGAAATTTTCTTAGCCTTAACCAACCGAAGCCTAACCAACCTTTGCCTGATGTTCGGTCAATCGTTTCTTCAGCTCTCCATTCTCATTCCTCAGCCTCGTCGTCATTTCAGTGATTTCCTCGAAGTGTCCTCTGTACATTGTCGCCAATTCTCTCAATCTTCTTTCTTGTTCTTCTTCACAACTCGCAATGATTTGTTGAAGATCATCGGAGATTAAAGTAAGAGCTGCGATTTTTGCCTGAATTTTTGCATAAAGCTGATCAGCTTAAAGCTTAAAGCAGCTTTAACTTGAAGGGGATTTTAAACTTGCTTTTCAATCTGCTTTTGAATTTGCTTTTGAATTTAAAAACCCCTTCCCCTTGGCTTTTAAATTTAAAAACTATTGGGTTGGTGAATTGAAAATTGCGGGCTATTGTCATATGTGACAGTTTGAGCACTTTCTTCAAAAGAAACCCATTTTGGTGTCAATGGAAAAGTTGTAGAGAATCAAAAATCAAGGTTAGATCCAAATTTTCAGAACGATTCAAAAGCTGGTTTTCAAGAAATGCCAAATTTTCGAATGCCAATGCGAATTTTCACAAAACTTGCATTTTAAGCGAAACTACTAAGTGTATATTTTGGGAAATTTGGCTATAAGCCTAATTTTTGATTCTCTACAACTTTTCTATTGACACCAAAATGGGTTTCTTTTGAAGAAAGTGCTCAAACTGGGACATCTCCAGCCTCCATCTCCAGTCTTCCATTTTTGAGTCTCACACTTGTCTCACACATAAACCAAAATCAAACCAAACCAATCCTACTACGAAAGAGGAATCAAATTGCCTGTAAAATGGGCAGAAGTCGTTAATAATAATGGAAATTATTTGGAATCAATTCATGGTTTTATGTTCAATAAATTTTAGTTCAAAGTCCCACAGTTTTCAATTCACCAACCTAATATTAACTCTTTTGCTTAAACTGAATAATTTCTCACCTTCATTTGTTCAGCTTCACTTTGTGCTTGTAGTTTTTCTCCAATTTTTTCATCTCTTTTCATCTTCTCCTTAGCCAATTCGGCTTCTCGTTGTTTTAGCTAAAAACATTTTTGATTATAAGAAAACTTTTCAAAAAAAACCTGTATTCTAAGCAATTCATTTCTTCTTTTCAAATCACTGAAACTCGATGAATTGCTTGATGAGGATTTATTAGAGATTTCCCAAATTGAAGGTGTGGAAGATTTGGAAGGGTTTGTTCTTGAAGAAGATGGATTTCGTGGACTTTGGGAAATGCTTGACAGCTCTTCCATGGTTAATCTGACAATTAATCTAAAAAATAACAATATACAATTACAATCTCATAAAGAAACAATAAGATTTTAACAATTTGAAGGCTTTAAAATCAGTTGAACGGGAAAATTGGGTTCTCTCGTAGTGAATGCAGGAGAATGCATCGTAGTGAAGTCAAGAGGAAGCAAGAGAAGCTACTGATTAAGCAATAATGATAATAACAATCTAAGAAAGAACTAAACAAGAAAGAATTCTTTGGAAAAGAAAAAATTCCCCATTAAATTCTACTATATAGTGGCCAAGATTAGATTAAACGCTTACTTGCAAAAATATTGAGAAAACCAGTGTTAAACTCCAGTCTCTATAGTATATCTTGTTCGGAATTATGTATAACGCTGCTTTTCTCGATATTTTTACAAGTGCCTAATCTAATATTGACCATTATATAGTAGAATTTTAAGGAAAAAGTGGCTTTAGTCAGATCGCATTCTCATTTTAGTTACTATTTGCTGGGAGTGAATGGGAAAGAATTTGAAATCAAAGAAATTGAACCGTCTGCTTACCAGATTGATGCTCTACCACTGAGTTATTAGCCTGAGAATTCTTTTTCCAAAGAATTCTACAGAAGCTCTAGTTCGATTAGAAGTTCTAGATCGATTAGAAGCTCTAGATCGACTAGAAGTTCTAGATCGACTAGAAGCTCTAGATCGATTAGCAGTTCTAGATTGATTAGAAGCTCTAGATCGATTAGAAGCTCTAGATCAATTAGAAGTTCTAGATCAACTAGAAGCTCTAGATCAATTAGAAGTTCTAGATCAACTAGAAGCTCTAGATCAACTAGAAGTTCTAGATCGATTAGAAGTTCTAGATCAATTAGAAGTTCTAGATCAACTAGAAGCTCTAGATCAATTAGAAGTTCTAGATCGATTAGAAGCTCTAGATCAATTAGAAGTTCTAGATCAACTAGAAGCTCTAGATCAATTAGAAGCTCTAGATCAATTAGAAGCTCTAGATCAATTAGAAGCTCTAGATCAATTAGAAGTTCTAGATCGATTAGAAGCTCTAGATCGATTAGAAGCTCTAGATCGATTAGAAGCTCTAGATCGATTAGAAGCTCTAGATCGATTAGCAGTTCTTCTTCTTCTTCTATTGCTTCTTCTATTTTTCAACCATCATCCCCAAAATTGCTTCTATTAGAATAAATATAGTAGTACTGAACAAGTACTACTATATTTATTACTACTATACTTACTAACAAGTAATATAGTGGTTAATAAGGTTAATAAGATTGGTTTAACAAGTAAATAATATAGTGCTCAATCGATTTAACAATGAAAGACTATTGTAATACATTTTGATTTCATTTGGTCATCTTAAATGCTCATTTAAAGCCAGCTTACCCAGTTTTCTATGTTATTTAAAGCCAGCATACCCATACAATCCTTTGCCTAAAAGTATCAAAAACAATTAGCCAAGGTAATCTTTTGAAAAGCTTTACACCGAAGGATTATGAGCGTCATTTGTAGCGTTTCGTTTGGGAAAGTAAAGTTCGTTTTGTGTCTCGACACGAACGAATTGGCACACAACTCGAAAAGAGGTAGCCAAGTCTTTTCGACTCTCGCTTCCCTTCTTGACGTGTCGTGGGTTTTTGGAGTTAAAAATATTCAGTTAAGGGTTGATTTTCTTATTCTTATCATAGCTAACGCTTTTATAAAAAGTATTTTTATTTAGATAAATTCGAAATGTCAGTGGATAAATTGTTCGACATTCGAAACAATTTTTACATTGGGAATTTTCAGGGATGCATCAGTGAGGCACAGGTTTGTTGTTTAAAATTCGATTTTCTTTGAGTTTTTACAAGAATTTTTGATTATTAGCTATTAGATTAATAATAGAATTCATTTAAATAAAAATATTTAAAAGATTTTGTAAGATTTTCGAAATTAAAGTCATCTTTTTTGTTGCTAACCTCTATTGTCGCCAATTTTTAAGCTTAAACTCCTTTTAGCTCAGTGGTTAGAGCTTACCTTTCTACCTGAAATACAGCACTTGAGCAAGCATCCGGGCAATGAAGTATTAGGTTGATGCATAAGTGTTTTTGTTCCTTTTCGTCTGCCGTTTCAAGCCAACAAATGCACGAATTAAACTACGGTCGATTTCATTAGAAAAAGCAATTATTTTTCTGCAAAATAACATTAAAACGGGTTTAAAAATATTTAATGCCTGGATTTTCTTGAGAGTATGAAGTCGGGTAGTCAAAAAGGGCTAACTCGATGATGCGGTTTAGACACCTTAGCTAAAGAAAATCTATCTTCGTGTCAATAGATAAAAGATAGAGAAAAAAACGTTTGATATTTCGCCAAAATTTCAGAGAAATTCATTCAGCCAATTTTTCCGTAGAGTTTTTTATAGATTCTTACGAAAAAGGCGTTTTTCACTCTCGAATTTGCTTGAAAGTGAACCGAAATTCATTTAAAAAGATGCAAATTCAACAAAAAAACACCTTTTTTTTATAGAGCAAACTATAGATTAATTGGTGAATTTGTTACTTTTTAACAGAAGTACGAAAAAAACGAAAAGACTTATGCATCAACCTATTAATAGGGACTTGTGCTGAACCCTTTCATGATCCCAAAAAGACTAATCAGACGAATCGTATTCTCAGGGGTGTTCAAAAGAACACAAATCAAAGCGATTAAACTCCTAAGGAGATCCTGGATAGCTCAGTGGTTAGAGCTGTGGTTAGAGCTGTGGTTAGAGCTGTGGTTAGAGCGGTGGTTAGAGCATCCGTCTGCAAAGCTTCAGGTCAAGGCCAAGATCAATCTCCTCTCCGAAAATCTACCACTGAGCCTTACTTTACTTTATTAAAACCCTTACTTCACTTTATTAAAGGGATAATTGCAAGATTTCCTTTTTCATTTCATTCATTCCTTTTCATTCCTTTTTCAGAAGCTCGCTGCAAAGACAGAAGACGAGAAACAATCGAAAGATGTCTATATTAATCGAGCGTACATTGCACAAGGAAAATCGTCGGTGGTTCTGGCTGAAGTCCCAGCATCGACAAAGTCAGAAGCTTTGAAAGCTGTGCGGAGATTGGCCGAATTTGAGACGACCAAGAATCCGTGAGTTTCAGCAATTTTGTAGCAATTTATGGCTATTTTGCTAGCCAGTTGGCATTGCAGAGTTGCATTTAACACGGCGCCTTTAGAAAATAGAATAAACAATTGCTAGAAGATAAAACTATGAGTTAAATGGCGAAAATAGTCATAACTTATGACTATTAGTCGCTTTCTTTCTTTCCGCTTCCTTCCTTTCCTTCTTCCTTTCTTTCTTCTTTCTTTCTTCTTTAATCCTTTCTTCCTACCCTTCTTCCTTCCTTTCTTCTTCCTTTCTTTCTGCCTTTGCTTTATCCTTTCCTCCTGCATCCTTTCTTCCTCCTTTCTTCCTTCCTTCTTCCTTTCTTTCTTCTTTCTTCTTTCCATCTTCGTTTCTTTATGCTTCCTTTCTTTCTTTCTACTTCCTTCCTTTTTTACTCCCTTCCATCTTTCTTTCGTTCTCCCTCTTTCTTTCTGCCTTCTTTCTTTCTTCCTTCTTCTTTCCTTCGTTCTTTCTTAATTCCTTCTTTTGTTTGTTTGTTTCTTCCTGCCTTTCTTCTTCCTCCTTGTCTTCCCATCTCTCTCTCTTGGTAAGTTAAGGTACCCGATAGCGCAGTGGGTAGAGCAATGGCCCAGGAAATAATCCACTTCCGAAAATCTCGAGTTTTCAGTTCCCTCTCCAAAAATCTATCCTTTCTTGCCAATTTCTTCACTTCCTTATTACATACCTGAGAAAGAAGAATGATTGCATAAACAATGAACATAATGATGACAGAGTTGGTGGTGATGATAATCTTTCCTATTTCTTCTTGGGGAAAGAAAGCACCGATAGCTCAGTGGTATCCGCGCAGTGAGAAAAACGTCGAGGGTTCAATTCCCATTTCCAATTTCTTTCCCATTCATTTCTTTAATTTCTTTAATTTACTATGACTTGTTTCTCCAAATAAACAAAAAAAAAACAAGGATTTTTGCAGAGAAAAGCTCATTGAACAAGTCGAAGGCGAAGCTCAATCAAGCTCGGATGATTACGCGCGAATCGTTTATGGATCTCTGTTTCTCTCAGCAAGTGTGAGTGTTCGTAAAAAATGCAGTAAATCTACGATCTGAATGCGTACCATTGTGTAATTTAAAGTATGAGAATGAGTGATTTAGAAGCCAGAGGAAACCCTAAAACTATTGCACAACGTGGAGCACTTGGAGGCACGAGCCGCCTCGATTCACGCGCTTTTGGCCATGGATCGACCGGATTTGGCGATGTTAGTTTGTTGAATTTCGACAGGAATAACAAACGAACACGAATAACGACACAATTCTAAACAATTATCTGCTTTTTAAAAGACTCTGATTTCAGGAAAGAGTTGAAACGAATGTCGGAAATGGATGAAGACGCGACGATCACACAATTGGCCACCGCTTGGGTGAATCTCACCATTGGAAAGGAGAAGCTCAAAGACGCTTTCTACATTTTCCAGGTTTAGAAATTCAGGAAATTCTTAATTCAGGAGATTCTTAATTCAAGAAATCCTTAACTCAGGAAATTCAGGAAACTAAATAAAGAGCTCTAGGAAATGATCGACAAATATGGTGCAACTCCCTATCTTTTGGTTGGTCAATCAAATGCTCTCATTGCTCAAGGACAGGGTGGAGATGCCGAGAAAGTGCTTGATGTGAGTTTTATTGAAGCAGATTGTGTAGATGTGTAGATCTAGAGATCAATTGTATTTTCTTTTTTAACAGGAGGTTCTATCCCGAGATCCAAACTCAGCCGAGGCTATGGTCAACCGAATCCGAGCCATTTTGGCCAACGAATCAGCGAAACCAGCGAACAACTTGGGAAAGAAGCAACTTGTACAGGTGAGTGAAAAGAATCTTCTTCTCTTCTTGGCTGCCCCTTCTTGTAAAGCTGACTTTGAATTGACTTCTTAAAGTTTCCAGACACTTTGAAATACTTAAAAATGGTTTTTAGTGTTTTAATAAAAAGCAAAATAGATTTGACGGTGAGCGGATTCGAACCAGGCTCTCTAAACGCTTTGTAGACGCCTCACGCAGTCACACTGTCCACTACACCATAGCATTGCTGCGTTTCGTAGGAAGCAAGACCTATATTACCTCGGAAAATGATGAAAAATCGGCTTTTTTGCCACTTTTCAATCACTTTTTTCTAAGCGCTGGTTAATGTTAAAAATAAGTGTTATAGCTCAAAAGATCACCCATTCTCTCTAATTTCATTTGATAACAAAGCAAATAGAAACAAACGTACTGGTGTCAAGATATGAGCGTTTATTTGAGAGTAAAAGTTAGACTCGATGCTCCGCTTCGATTAGAGTTTTTACGGTAATCTTTGGTCAAAAAACAGACAAAAAATATTTTCGGACTACTGTCGGCCCTCTATGCTATAATTACGGTAGTGAAAATGGATTTTTAAATCATGGGAAAGCTACCGTAAGCCAAAATGGGCTCGTAGAGGTTAAATGTGGTTTCGTTTTGCTTTTTCTCCAATTTGAGCGAACAAATCTCTCGCAGAAATCTGAAAAAAAACCGTTTTTTGACGCAATATTTACAATAGATCAATAGAAGATGTCAAAAGAAGATGAGTTTTCTTTGTGTGTTTTGCCAAATCCTCTCTGAAAAGTGTAAAAGTGGGATTTTTCAGGTCACCGCCACCAATCCCAAGCATCCATTCGTCGAAGAAATCGAAAACGCCACCATTGCTTTGGAGCGTTTAACTTAAGAAAAAAGATGTTAGCTCTTAAAATTTGCCTTAAAATTGAAATAATTTCTTCTCTCATTTAATATTTTTTTCAATTTTTTTATTCTTTTTTTTTGATTCTTTTTTTTTTGATTCTTTTTTTTCTAATTCTTTTTTTCTAATTCCTTTTTTGATTCTTTTTTATTCTTCTTCTTATTCTTTTTCTTATTCTTCTTTTCTAATTCAATATTTCATTTCTTATTTCATTTGGGGGTTCGCTGAATCTTTGATTTCCTTGATTTCTTGATTTTCTTGATTTTCTTCAGAAAAAAGACTTTTTTATTCCTTTCCTGTGATATTTGATCCAGAAAATTCTTGTGAGCATAACTTATTATCAATAAAAATTTGAATAATGATAAAATGAGCAAAGGGAATTCAATAAGTACAATGAAAGACCAACAAAAAAAAGCTGAAAACGCTGAAAAAGCTGAAAAAGCGGGGGTGGGACAAATGCGACCTTTTTTTTGCGCACCTGGACATTTGCGCACCTTTTTTTTTGCTGGAAAAGGCCTTAGGAAAAGTCGTAGGGCTTCAAAAATGGTTTCATAGAAGGGAATCGTATGCGTAGATTCAGAATTTTGACAAATCAGACCTCGCTGACACGTCAAATTTGGGCCAAAAAGGCAAAAACTACGCAACTTAACGCTTTTCCGCAGTTTTTGCTTTTTAGCCCAAATTTGACCTGTCAGCGAGGTCTGATTTGTCGAAATTCGGAATCTACGCATACGATTCCCTTGTATGAGAACGTTTTTGAAGCTCTAGGACCTTTCCTAAGGCCTTTTCCAGCAAAAAAAAGGTGCGCAAAAAAAGGTCACATTTCTCCCACTCCCGAAAAAGCTGAAAAAGCTGAAAAAGCTCAATCAACCAAAAAAAGCGAAAAATTTGAAGAGAAATTGTGAAAAGACTAGACAGAAGAAGAGCTGGACAATTCCTAGACGCTAATATAAAATTACTAATTTCATAGCTTTAATTTCATAGCTTTTCTTCTAAAACTTTCATTTGATATCCGGAAATTTGGGTTTTCCGTCTTTCTTCAGTTGATTTGAAAAGATTCTCGATTTGTTCCATTTGAAGACCCTTCGTTTCCGGCATAAATATGTAAAAGATGACAAAGCCAACGGCTGTGAAGCTCGCATACAAAAAGAAAGATCCTGAAAGTTGAGCGGTGTAGAGGTTTTTTTCTAGAATTTCCAAAGCCTAATAAGAAAACCTAGTAAGAAAGTCAGTCTAGTACCCAAAAACAAAATGAGTTTTCAATGAAACCTAGTCCATTTGATAGGGTTTTTGACCCACAATCACTTCAATGCAACGTCGATCTTTTTAGATTGTGGCGCCGGCCCCATTTGCCACTGGCAACCCAACTTTAGGCTCTAATTTTTTGGTGTTGGGCTGTTCAATTCAAATATTCTTGATATCATTTGATGCGCCAAGTCTTTCTCTGTCAATTGGTACAAAAATTATTTCATTTGGACAACCGAACACCAAGAAATTTGAGCTCAAAGTTGGCTTGCCAATGGCAAATGGGGCTGGGCAATGGCAAAAGGGACGGGCGCATATCAAATGCCTTTTATAGGCGCCTCGCTCTTTTGCCTTTGACAATCGAACGTTGAGCTCAAATTTCTTGGTGTTGGGTTGTCGAATTTAAATATTCTTCGTATCATTAGATGCCCCACGTCTTTCTCTTTCGGTACGATACAAAAACTATTTCAATTGGACAGCCCAACACCGAGAAATTCGAGTTTAAAGTTGTATTTCCAATGGGAAAGGGGTGGGGCGCGTATAAAAGGCATTTGTTATGCACCCCGACTCTTTCGCCGTTGCCCCCGCCCCTTTTCCCATCGGCAATTCAACTTTGAACTCAAATTTCTTGGTGTTGGGCTCTCCAATTTGAGCCTTCTTGGTATCATTAGATACGCCAAATCTTTCTCTGTCGATTGGTACAAAAAGTATTAAAATTGGACAAACGAACACCGAGATTTTTGAGTTCAAAGTTAGATTGGCAAAAGGGGCGGTGCCAGAAAGACCTTTTATACGCGCCTCCCCCCGCCTCCCCTATGAGTCAATTTTGTACAGAAAGTTTTTTTCGGCAAAGTTCTTTTGAAACTGACAAATGATTGTGGTTTTAGTAAACCAGGAAACCTGCTAGCTGTAATCGTTACCATATTTCGTGATCGCTTCACCAAGTGAAAGAAAAGTGAGAGCAATTAAAAGATTGAAGATCCAATTGGTGAATGTTGTTATCGAGACACATGTCGATCTTGCCCACAATGGATAAATCTCAGCATTGTAAACCCATGGGATTGGTCCCATTCCTAAAAGGAGAATTTTCTGGAAACTTTCTTTCTTTCTTTCTGCTTTCTTTCTTCCATCTTTCTTTCTTTCTTCCATCTTTCTTTCTTTCATCTTCCTTTCTTTCTGCTTTCTTTCTTACTGCTTTCTTTCTTTCTTCTTCCTTATCTTTTCTATTTCTTTTTGGGCGGCACCGATAGCTCAGTGGTATCTGAGCAGAAGGTCGAGGGTTCAATTCCCAGTTCCCAGATTTGTTTTTTTTCATTCTCAAAGGGAATGTTTCTAAGGTGTTAATTGAAAAGATTTAAAGATTAAGATTTAAGGTTTTTAAAGGCTTTAAAAGTTTCTTCTGAACTCACCAAAAGCAAAGCATACTAAATAAATGACCATGACAACAATGGGAAGAATTGTGAATTTCGTTGAACAATAGTGCGTGAATTTGTAATCGCTTGAATTCGAAGCGTCTTTTTGACAGAATCTGAATTTTAGATAGCTCTCAATTTCACTTTAAAAACTTTCACTTAAATCAGAACTTTCTTTTCAGATGAAATTGCAAATTTGAAAGTTAAAATATCTTTAACTTGTTTAACTTGAATGTTAAAAGTTCTTTAACTTGTTTATGAAGATTTTAGAGAAAGAATTTGTTCATAACATTGACCCAGTCAAATTACAGTAAAGCAAAAAAAGTTTGGCGTAAAGAGAAATCGAACTCTGACCAAAAACTTGATATTCGAGCAGATTTTCCTCTCGGCCAGCGCTTCACTCTTTTATTTTTGTAAACAGGAACAAAAAAGGAGTCTTAGCCAACTATTTGCATAGTTTTTGGCAAAAATTCGTGATCTCCGTGGTCGATTCTACGTGAACAAAAAGTTTACACACAACTTTTTCTAAAAGCAGCTAACATATGTCTAACTTATTCCAAAAGTGGTAAATGTTATATAGGGATTTGAAGCCCTAATTCCTGGCTACATTTATCTACTAAAAGCTTCCAAATTGAATGCATACAACTCATTTAACAAGCTCTCCAACGAGTTCAACGCGGCAAAAATGGCAGCGTGCCTGAGGGATGCCGCGAGAGCTTGTTAAATGAGTTATATCTATCCAATTTGGAAGCTTTTAGTAGATAAATGTAGCCAGGAATTAGGGCTTCAAATCTCTATATAACACTTATTACTTTTGAAAGTTAGATTTTTACTAGCTGCTTTTAGATATACGATAAGCAATGAGCGCTCTTTTTTGAAAGTTTTGAAAGCCCAAGAAAGCCAATTCCACTGAATGATCGCTGTAGTTATTGCAGTGAGCGCGTAGAAGATAAATTCTGTTAGCATAGATAATTCTGTTAGCATAGATAATTATGTTAGCAAAAAGGCATATAAAGTAGCAAAACGTTAGAAAGTTTTCTAAGAAAAACAAAAATTTAAACGAAATGAGGATTTTTGCGTAAGGAACAGACTACAAGCCTGAATATCTTGAGACTGAATATCTTGAGGCTGAATATCTTGAGCTTTCTCAAGTGTCAAAGGGTGTGCTTCTATGTTTTCCCCTCCACCTCTGCGGTGCGCTTCTATGTTTTCCCCTCCACCTCGGTGTGCTTCTATTTGAGTGTGCGCTTCGATTAGAGTATTTACGGTAACGCTTTTGAAATAAAAGTTAAACATTTGCTAGCTGTTTTTCGACAAAAGTTGTGCGAGAACTTTTTGATCATTCTTTTTGATCATTCTTTGATCTCTTTTTGATCACTCTTTTTAATCGACATAGACTCGCAGTGATTCCGAATTTCAAGTTCGTGTCATTCCCTTTTTAGTCTCTTTAACTCACCCAAGTGTGCTATAGTCACTTTTCTCCATATTCGTCGGCAAGCATTGCCCGATTTTATTCTCTCCCTTCACATGGCAAAATCCGCAGTGAGGAGCCGTCACACAGAAGTCGCAATTCCTAAAAAACAATTACAATTGTTTATTAAACAAAGTTTGATTGTTTAAGAATCAATGTTCAGCCAAAAATCTACTATATTTAAAGTAGAAGCGACGTCCGTCTGTCTGTCTGTGCGCAAACGCGACGTGCTAAATTCTGGGTGCGCGATTTCACGATGCCAAGTTTCGGCAATTCGACAAACAAGAGGCGGTGCTTAGCCCTCAGGGGTTTTCGCCTATGTGGAATCCGATTTTGATCTTCATTTTCAAAAAGAGACTTGGCTTTAGCGGGTGTACTTTGTTCTGCTCTTTCGAATGTGTTCCCGAACTGCCGCAAAGGGCGAACGATAGTAAACCTTTTCCGCTGGTCAAGTTGGTCAAGCTACAAGCTATAAGCTACAAGCTACAAGCTATAAGCTATAAGCTACAAGCTATAAGCTACAAGTTACAAGCTAAAATTGTACTCACGAAAAACTGTGACATTTCGCGAAACTTTCATAAGAACTTCGATTCTCCGGTAGGCCTGGGAGGTAGCTCTGATCCAAATTCACCGAATCCTAAAACGTTTAGCTTTAGAAGTAGCTAAAGAAGTTAAAAGACTAGTTTAAAACTTTGAAAACTTAACTTAAACTTAAACTTGAACTTTGAACTTAAACTTAAACTTAAACCTAGACTTAAACTATTGAAAAAAGACGCTTTTTACCTTGTTGATCAACAAAAACGAGATTCCCATGAGGCAAAGTGAGATAAAAACACCAATCATCGAGATTAATGTGATCATTCGTCGACCAAATTTCTCGATCAACTTCATCGGGATGAAAGTGGCCACAGCTTGTACAGCTAAAAGATCAGTTAAAGTTCATTATCGTAAAGATTAGATTGAGAAAAGGAATCAAATTCGTAGATGAAAGGAATCAAATTTGTAGATAGAAAGAATCAAATTCGTAGATAAAAGGAATCATATTCGGATAAAAGGAATTCTACTCAATTCTTTCGATTCTTAATTGGGATTGAAATCTAGCGGCTTTCAAAGTGAGACTTAGCACATCAGGACTCTTGATACAGGATCTGCAGCAAAGACATTTGATACAATACTTGATACGTGACTCTAGGGATTGTCTGTTTTTCAAGGATAAAAGGAATCATATTCGTGAATAAAAGGAATCATTGTCGTAAATAAAAGGAATCAAATTCGTAAATAAAACGAATCAAATTTGTAAATAAAAGGATAAATCTTAGTATTTATAAGAAGAATTCAAAAATCCATTGAATTTTGGATAGGAAATTACCCGATATAGCACAAGAGATCAGAATTGTGCTCGTTTTATCCTCAACTCCGGCTGATTGAATGATTTTCCCCGTATAATATCTAAAAATTCAAACATTTACTATTTAAATGAGCTTTTTATACAATAAAGTATTGATTCCGATGAGTTGTTGAAACATTTGAAGAGAGCTGCCAATGAGAAGCGCCTTTCGCACATGAGGAGTCCGAAATACACGCGCCACTACGAGAGTTCCTTCTGCAATTTGCTCATTAGAAAAGAAATATATAAAAAAGAAGTTCAATAATAGCTTTATTGTATTGTATTGTAAAGATTTATTGTAAAAATTCTACGTTTTATCTTTCTTTTTATTGGGTTGTCCAGTTATGAGTGCGCGTTTTTACTATTTTGTAAATTTCTCAAGATATCGAACAGATGTATGAGTGTTATATATCATTCGAAAGCTGAAGATCTCCTCTACATTTTGATATAAAAAGCTTTGGAATTTTTTCAGCTTTTGGGCAAATTGATGAGGCACAAAGGGAGAGGTCGTTTTCGAAAAAATCCACTTCAGCTTAGCTATTCCTCAAGTTTTTTAGTGTAAAGAAAAGAAAAGAAAAGTAAAGATGCTCTGAAATTGTTATATTTAAAAAAAAGTTGTATTGATATATCTATTGGTCAAACATCAAACGGTTAACTCAATTTGAGCGGAGCCAAAACTTGATCCAAAGGCACCCTTCCATTTTTTGGCCACCTCTTCTTCTGTGCAGTCAATTTGCCCAAAAGCTCGACAAATTCAAAAGCTTTTTATATCAAAATGTAGAGGAGATCTTCAGCTTTCGAATAATACTCATATATATCTTTTTCTTGATTTCGGTATCTTGAGAAATTTACAGAATAGTAAAAAACGCGCATTCATAACTGGACAACCCAATATTTGTAAATAAAGAAAGAGAATCAGTTTCAACAAAAAAAAGCTATATGGTTTGCATTCGCTTTTGTACAGCTCATAATTATATTAACTTATTGGGTTGATGAATTGAAAACTGCGGGACTTTGAACTAAATTTTATTCAACACAAAACCATGAATCCATTCCAAATATTGGGTTGTCCAGCTATGAATGCGCGTTTTTTACTATTTTGTAAATTTCTCAACATACTGAAATCGAGAAAAAGATATATATGGGTATTATTCGAAAGCTGAAGATCTCCTCTACATTTTGATATAAAAAGCTTTTGAATTTGTCGAGCTTTTGGGCAAATTGACTGCACAGAAGAAGAGGTGGCCAAAAAATGGAAGCGTGCCTTTGGATCAAGTTTTGCTTCGCTCAAATTGAGCTAACGGTTTGATGTTTGGCCAATAGATATATCAATACAACTTTTTTTTAAATATAACAATTTCAGAGCATCTTTACTTTTCTTTTCTTTTCTGGCCGGTTATTTTACACCATAAAACTTGAGGAATAGCTAAGCTGGAATTTTTTTTTCGAAAACGACCTCTCCCTTTGTGCAGTCAATTTCCAAAAAAGTTGAACGAATTCAAAAACTTTTTTATTCCAAAATGTAGAGGAGATCTTCAGCTTTCGAATGATATATAACACTCATCTATATCTGTTCGATATCTTGAGAAATTTACAAAATAGTAAAAACGCGCATTCAGTACTGGACAACCTAATATTAACTTATTATCAATTATTAATGCCAGTGGCTTATTATCATTATTAACTATCTTGATCTTCTTAAAGCTGAAATTTTGCCACAAAAGCATTTCAAAAATCAAATTTTGATTGCCAAAAGAGGCGTGTCCCAAAATCGTCCCACAATCGTGCCAAAATGTCCCAAAATCGTACCGGATTTATCTGGTATCAGGTAGAGAAATGGAATGACTGACACTAGATACTAGGCATTTATTGGTTTGACTCTTGAGCGATTCTATTTTTTAGAATCCGTTGGGTTCACCGGGCCAATTGTGGTTTAATTTTAAACACTCACCAAATTCTTTATGTGCCTCCGCTTCGGCCTCGATTGCTCCTTTGATTTCCGCGATTTCGTAGGCGATCCAAGCTTTGTCTCCGCCGTAAATCTAAAACTTTTAAATCCGTTTTCAATTGTTTTATTTTGAAATTTCATTTGCTACAATTGCTTGCTACAATTGCTACAATTGCTTGCTACAATTGCTTGCTACAATTGCTACAATTGCTTCAATAAAAATCAACTTTTTCTAGAACTGCCTCTCCTTCAGCTTCGCGCTCCTTTCGGAAGAGATACCTCGGAGTATCGGGTAAAAAGATGAAACCAACAAACTGAAAAGGGTAAAACGTTATAGGAAAAGAAAATGAATACTTAATAAAACAATATTATCAAAAGCTTCACTTGTATAATTGCTGGAATGGCAGCAAAACCAAACATCAACCTCCATCCGACTCGTTCTGGATCGATTTGCGCGAAGCCCGCGGCCACTCCATTAGCCACAATGAAACCAGCAGCAATCATAAACTAAAAGCTTAAATTGAAAACTTTTAGAGCTTAAAACTTGAGCTTAAAACTTGAGCTTAAAACTATTGGATCTAATTTTAGCTTTAGAACCTGATAAATCGTGACAAGGGTTCCTCTCATGTGACTTGGCGCTCCTTCTCCGATGAAAACTGGGATGATCATTGAAGCAAAACCTGATAAATGTGAATTAAATTTTCCGAGTTTACACGTTTATCGCTTACTTTTTCTATTCAAACTAGATAACCTTTACCTTTTCTATTCAATTCTTTCTATTCTTAATTGGGATTGAAATCTAGTGGCTTTCAAAGTGAGACTTAGCCACATCAGGATTCTTGATACAGGATCCGCAGCAATTGATACTATACTTGATACGTGACTCTAGGGGTTATGCCTTAAAAATGGTATTTGCCTGTTTTTCAAAAAAGGGAGAAAGTTTGTCCGTGACGGGATTCGAACCCGGGACTCGAGAGGCAGCATTGGTCTTGTAAGTCGGCACACTAACACTAAATGAGTTTTAAATGGAAAGTCGCGACCGGAATTATTGCATCGTTTTAAACATATGTATACCATAGCATTCACATTTTATCTTTTAAATATCTTTTCTTTTATCTTTTATCTTTTATCTTTTATCTTTTATCTTTTATCTTTTATCTTTTATCTTTTAAACATCATAGAATCCTTTATGACATCATAATATTCTTTCTTTTATTAGTTCCGTTCATTTATTCTTAATAAATACAATTTTAGAAAACCGACCGATCGTCGGGAAATTTTTAAACGTTGCTGGCGGAAGAATGTCTAATTTGTATTTGAAAACACAGCAAAAAAATCTCTGATGCTAAACAGCAAAAGTACAAAGTACAGGGGATAAACAGCAAAAAGTACCAAGAATTTCGCTAGACAGATGATCAACTCACCAACAGCTATTCCAAGCAAAACTCTCCCAAAGAAAAGTGTCCATTTCTCGGGAGCGATCGCACAAACCACAGCCCCAATGGCGAAAACAAAAGAAGCGAAAAGGATTGTGACCCGTCGCCCGAACATATCAGACGTTTTCCCTGAGAAATTTTTGTTCTGTTCACCGTCTGAATGCCGTTTTGGCTCACCCGCGCACAACGCACCAATACCAGCCATTCCGGGAGTGATGCTGATGATCAACTCTTGCCACACTGTGTTCAATCCCTTCATTCCCTCGTTATCCGGCAAGAATAACATGGCACTAGACAAGTTTTAACTTAACACTAAACTTATAAACCTATAAACTTATAAACTTATAAACCCAAAAAACTTTTTTCACATCGAATTTCTATCCCTAAACATTCAGACGAAATTTTTTCCTTCTGGATTGCTGAAAAGTTCTGGCCGCATTAATAGACGCATTAGTAATCTTTCTAATAATATCCACTGCGCCACTAGCTCCGCATTTAAGGGAGAGAGAAAAAGCTTATAAGGACTCCGAAAGTCGGCCTAAACTTCGATGTCAGATATCTCGCGTTACAGAGCTCATTTGGAAAAAGTAAAAGCATATTCAGAATCAGCATAGACGATTCTGAATATGCTTTTACGGTATCCATTCTATATTAAAAAGACCACCTTGACCTAGTGCCTTTCCCTAGTAAGCTATATAACGGCATTTTATATAACGGAAAACTCTATAATGGAATGAAAGCTTGGCCCCGACCGATGCTAAGCTATAACGGCCCTTTATATTAGGTAGATGCATAAGCAATGCATAAGAAGGATTTCAACATTTTCATAAATTTCCAACGATAGAAAGCTGATATCAATGAATGTTATAAACTATTTCATTGTAAATCTCCTCTACAAAATAGGCTAAAACGTGTTTCAATTGATCGAAGCATTGAAGGAATTTCGAGGGTGAAATACAAGTGACCAAAAAAGGAATCGAGTCACTTTAGGAACAAGTTTAGTGTGGTCAAAATAGAGTTAGCTTTCCAAAATTGAAGATTTAAAAAAAGAAAGGATAACTATAGATGAATTCATTCAAAAAAAGTCTAACTGAAATGCATTTACAAAAATTTAGATAGAGCGTAAGTTCAAAACCCTCAAAATTCAAGAACAAGTTTAGTGTGGTCAAAATAGAGTTAAGCATGGCTTAGTCTTTAACCTGAGCTAGCAGTCTGGCAGGATCAATCAGATATCTGAACTAAGATAAGTATGGCTTAGTCTTTAACCTGAGCTAAAACGTGTTTCAATTGATCGAACGATTGAAGAAATTTCGAGGGCGAAAGTGACCAAAAAAGGAATCGAGTCACTTTAGGGACAAGTTTAGTGTTGTCAAAATAGAGTTAGCTTTCCAAAATTGAAGATTTAAAAAGAAAAAAGGATAACTATAGATCAATTCATTCAAAAAAAAAGTCTAACTGAAATGCATTTACAAAAATTTAGAAATTTAGAGCGTAAGTTCAAAACCCTCAAAATTCCCAAAAAACCGGCTTTTTCACAAAAAAGAAAAATGATCGTAAAAGCAAAGCTTTCCCATGAAATGATCCGAACTCTTAATTATTTTGAATGATATTTGAATGATTTTGAATGAAGGGCGCTCATTTTCCACTATATAGTCAAAAGCGAATTATTTTGACGACACTAAACTTGTCCCTAAAGTGACTCGATTCCTTTTTTGGTCACTCGCATTTCACCCTCGAAATTTCTTCAATGTTTCGATCAATTGAAAAACGTTTTAGCCTATTTTGTAGAGTAGATTTACAACTTTCAAATAGTTTATAACATTCATCGATTCTAGTTTATAACATCAGCTTTCTATCGTTGGAAATTTGTGTTGAAAATGTTGAAATTCGCATTTCTTATGCATGTACCTAATATAACGGAAAGTTCTATATAACGCAATAATTTTTTTTGGTCCCTTCCATTCCATTATAGAGAGAGTCGACTGTACAATTACAAAATTAAAGCATTAAGAAGCTTTACCTCGACACAACACCCGTATCATATCCAAATAGCAATCCTCCCACACACGCTAAACACGTCAAGAGTACCACATAGAAAGTCGTTTTCGGCAACTCGGCCGGTTGTGGTCGACTCGATGTGCTTTGAGCTATCTAAAAATCTAAAAATTGTCAAGTTTTATGGCTAAATTGTCAAATTTTATGTTTGAAGCTAAAGCACAAGCTAGAGCACAAGCTAGAGCACAAGCTAGAGCACAAGCTAGAGCACAAGCTAAATCACAAGCTAAAGCACAAGCTAGAGCACAAGCTAGAGCACAAGCTAAAGCACAAGCTAGAGCACAAGCTAAAGCACAAGCTAAATCACAAGCCAGCCTTTATCTATAAGTTTCTTAAGTTCAACTACTCCTTTGTTTTGTTTTTATCCCAATTTTTACAACAAACCACAGCTCCTCCGGCCATCGTTTCTTATTGAAATTCTTCTTGCAAAGTTTCTTGATCGATTAAATTCAATTCTAAACAATTCAATTCAATTCTAAACAATTCAATTCAATTCTAAACAATTCAATTCAATTCTAAACAATTAATAGGTTGATGCATAAGTCTTTTCGTTTTTTTCGTACTTCTGTTAAAAAGTAACAAATTCACGAATTAATCTATAGTTTGCTCTATAAAAAAAGTGTTTTTTTTGTTCAATTTGCATCTTTTTAAATGAATTTCGGTTCACTTTCAAGCAAATTCGAGAGTGAAAAACGCCTTTTTCGTAAAAATCTATAAAAAACTCTACGGAAAAATTGGCTGAATGAATTTCTCTGAAATTTTGGCGAAATATCAAACGTTTTTTTTCTCTATCTTTTATCTATTGACACGAAGATAGGTTTTCTTTAGCTATCTTTAGCTAAGGTGTCTAAACCGCATCATCGAGTTAGCCCTTTTTGACTACCCGACTTCATACTCTCAAGAAAATCCAGGCATTCAATATTTTTAAACCCCGTTTGAATGTTATTTTGCAGAAAAATAATTGCTTTTTCTAATGAAATCAACCGTAGTTTAATTGGTGCATTTGTTGGCTTGAAACGGCAGACGAAAAGGAACAAAAAGACTTATGCATCAACCTAATAAATTCAATTCTAAACAATTCAATTCAATTCTAAGTTCCATTCTAAACAAAAGTTTTATGAAAATTATTAAAGATATAAAGAAATAAAGAAATAAAGATATAAAAGATGTAAAATTGATAAAGATATAAAAAAAATTGGAGAATCAGCAAAAAAATAGTAAATAAACTTTGAGTCAAAACGTTTCTTTCAAAAAAAATGGATCCCACCGATCATCGATTCAGTCGGATTTTGTGGCTTTTTGAGAGAAAAAACGAATTTTTATGTTTACCAATGAAAAACGAAAAAGTAGAATAGGTTTTAGATTGAAATTTTGAAAAAAAGCAAATTTAAAAGTTTTCTCATGTTCAAATTTTTCAAAAATGACTTTATTTGATTCAAAAATGATTTGATCATCATTTACTATGAAACGAACTGATCAACATTTTCCGAAAAAAAATGAAAAAATAGAAAAGAGAGTAATCGGATTGACCTTTCTCGTTTCTCCTTTTTCTCGAAAAACATATTGAAACCGTTGAACAAATCAATGATAAATGTTAGATTTTGTTATTAGAATTTTATTAGAATGTTATTAGAATTTTATTAGAATGTTATTAGAATGTTATATATGTTACGTCCGATTTAGATTTTCGTCCGATTTAGACTCAATCTAAATCGGACGTCCGATTTAGGTTGAGTCTAAATCGGACGTAACGTATATATGCTTTATTCAGGGGCGAATAGAAGCGAACCAGATAATCGTAACCGCATTTAACATATTGCTACAATACTTTCACAAAAACCAAAAGGAAAACTAAAAAAAGTGAATAAATAGTACAGGTAGTATAGTACAGGTAGTACAGTACAGTTAGTACAGTACAGTTAGCACCGTACAGCTAGCACCGTACAGTTAGTACAGTACAGTTAGTACAGTAGAGTTAGTACAGTACAGGTAGTACAGTAGAGTTAGTACCGTACAGTTAATACAGTACAGGTAGTACAGTACAGTTAGTACAGTACAGTTAGTACAGTACAGATGGTACAGTAGAGATAGTACAGTACGGGTAGTACAGTAGAGTTAGTACCGTGCAGTTAATACAGTACAGGTAGTACAGTACAGTTATTACAGTACAGTTAGCACCGTACAGCTAGCACCGTACAGTTAGTACAGTACAGTTAGTACAGTAGAGTTAGTACAGTAGAGTTAGTACAGTACAGGTAGTACAGTAGAGTTAGTACCGTACAGTTAGTACAGTAGAGTTAGTACAGTAGAGTTAGTACAGTACAGGTAGTACAGTAGAGTTAGTACCGTACAGTTAGTACAGTAGAGTTAGTACAGTACAGGTAGTACAGTACAGGTAGTACAGTACAGGTAGTACAGTAGGGTTAGTACAGTACAGGTAGTACAGTAGAGTTAGGAAACACAGGTACAAAAAGATTAAATCTAGGGCAGATTTGACATGGCAAAAAGAGCTAATTTGTTTACAGATACTTTGAATTTTCCTACAGACGAGAAGATACCAGACGGGAGCTTATTCCAAACCCTACTAATACGGTTCGCAAAAGAATGATAAAGGGAAAGATGATGGAAAAGATGAAAAGATGATGAGAACCGATTGTAATTTGATAAGGATGACCACACTGTACGTGTACTTCTAGGACTTTCCAACAATTTTCAAGAGGCTCTCTGAAATTCTGGATACGACTTAGGGTGGAAAAGTATTTTATAGCAAAGAAAAAATAAGATCAAAGTAAATACGGCGATATAAAAGGGGTTTTTAAATGAAAAACTATAAGTCGAGTCTCATGGCTTGCTTTACTGTAGGCTAAGTCTGGCCTGGCTAGGTCTGGCATAGCTCTACTGTAGACTAGGCTTGGCCTAGCTTGCTCTACTGTAGGCTAAGCCTGGCCTAGCTTGCTTTACTGTAAGCCATTTGGGATGGTAATAAGATTTTTCTTTTAAAAATATTAAAATCAAAAAGAGCTTTAAAGATTTTCAAAGTGTAAAATAGTAAAAAGAGATATAAATTTCTCGTTTCAATTTGTGCTTTCAATTTCTGGTTGTAAATTCTCGGAGATGCAGATGAGAGAGCCAGAAACCTTTCCCTGTTTCTGTTTCTCTCTTTTTGGTCAAACAAAGAGATAACGAAAGGAAAAGACTACTGAAATAGTCATTTCTTTGATCTCTTTGATGTACTTTTCAAGATTTTCAAGCTTTTTCAAGAATTTTTAAAGAATTTAGGGCAATTTTGAAAGAAATGATTAATAAAATCTGGAAAAATCAAAGCAATCAAAGCATTTATAGCATTGTTTTTTGATTTTTTTTGATTTGATTCTTTTAGTTTTTCGAATAGGCCATTGAATCATTTTTAAAGAATCGAGAAATATTAAAAATGGAATTCAATAAAAGTTCTCAAACATAATTTTTGATAATAAAGTAAAGAAATGAATGGCAAAGAATTTGAAGAATTGAAGCCTCGACATTCCACTTACCGGTCAGATGCTCTACCACCAAGCTATAGGCGCCTTATTTCCCCAAGAGGAAATAGAATCATAGAAATATTAGGTTGTTCGGATCTAAACGAGCGTTTGCACTGCTTAACTCGTGAGGAAGCGAATTTCCCGCACCAGATCGCCTTTCCAATGGCGTGGAGATGCTCATCAATAGTAGAATTTGAACATAGAAACTGCTGAGCAAGTTCGCGTCGTTTGACATGGATCCGATCCGATTGCAGCCCCCAAAATATCGTTGTCTATTGCTTGAGGTCAACGAGAGTGTTCATCATCCTCGAGACTTTTATCACCATTCCGAAAGCGTTGGAACCAGGCTCGGCATCGGCTTTCGGACAAAACATCATTCCCAAATGCTTTGACCAAATCTCAATGGGATTCCGCGACTGTTTTGTAGCGGAATTTCGTTTCAATACGTTTCCAATTTGATTCCAATACGTTTCCAATTTGGTTCCAATACGTTTCCCATATGCAACTGGGTTCGTTCCAATACGTTTCCAATATGCAACTGGGTTCGTTCCAATATGTTTCCAATATGCAACTGGGTTCGTTCCAATATGTTTCCAATATGCAACTGGGTTCGTTCCAATACGTTTCCAATTTGCCGAGTTCGTTCCAATACGTTTCCAATATGCAACTGGGTTCGTTCCAATATGTTTCCAATATGCAACTGAGTTCGTTCCAATATGTTTCCAATATGCAACTGGGTTCGTTCCAATACGTTTCCAATATGCAACTGGGTTCGTTCCAATATGTTTCCAATATGCAACTGGGTTCGTTCCAATACGTTTCCAATATGCAACTGGGTTCGTTCCAATACGTTTCCAATTTGGTTCCAATACGTTTCCAATACGCAACCGATTTGGTTCCAGTACGTTTCCATTCCGCAACCGATTTGCATCCAATAAGTTTCCAATATGGCACCGATTTGGTTCCAATAGTGAAAGACATTGTAGAATTAGAAAGAATTGTTGGAAGATATTGTGGAATTAGAAAGTGCTTGGTGCAAAGACATTGTTGAATTGGAAAAATTGTTGGAAGACCTTCCAATCTGGTACCGATTTGGCGAGTGATTTTGGATTTTGACCCAGGATTTTGCGACTTTCAGCCTAACGGCCCGAACTCCTCGAGGCTACCGCCAATCAATTTCTGACCAAGAAATTATATGTTTCAAAAAGTTTAGGCTACAAGACTGTCTAAACAGTTTTTTGAAAAAATTCGAGGGGCTCGAGATTTTTGCATTTTAATGCAATAATTTCGATAAAACGACTTTTTATGCATGAATAATTGATTTTACAAAAGTAACGCTATGATTTTACAAAACTAACGCTGATTTTGAGAGAGAATTTGACTAGGGTGACTGACCAACAAGAAAAACATCTAGTTTTCGTGATTTTCTCGATAAAAAATTGAAAATGGCCAATTTGAAAGGCGAAAATACAAATAAAGACATAAAAAATCTATTTGATGCTAAATTTCCATCAGTTTTGATTTCTGTTATTCAAAAGAATCTCTAACAAAACAAACTAGAGCTCTTTTTTTCTTCAAAATTCTCCTCTTTTCTGTGTTTATTCTACCCATTCGCTCAATTATTTCTGTTATTTCGCGATTTTCCGTGATTCACCACACAAACCAACAATATTTTCATTGTAAACAAGTGTATTTTGAAGTAAAACCTTTAAAAGAGTAAAAACAGATTTATTTTACAAAACCCGATCAGAAAAAGAAAAATAATATAAATAGCCGAGATCGATTGGAGAATAAACCCGTAAAATAAATGGCAAAAAAAGGAAATTTTAAAAGGGGAAATGGGGTAAGCTAATTTCCGCTAATCTTTTACGCATTTGCGCAACTGGATCATTTGCGCAACTTGCCATAACTTTCTTCTAAGTTGGTAAATCTTTATGATTTTGGTTTCATTTTGTAGATCTCAATAAGTGCAACAAAATGGCACAAAGAGCAGAAAGATTGACCAATTTAGAAGAAAGTTATGACTCATCTAGTTCATGACCATCTTCCTTCTGACTCTTTTGATCAACAACTTTCTTCTCAGTGGGCCAATCTTTTTGCTCTTTGTGCCATTTTGTAGATCTCAATAAGTGCAACAAAATGAAACCAAAATCATAAAGATTGGTCCACTTAAAGGAAAGTTATGGCGAGTTGCGCAAACGCAAACGCAAATGACCCTATTGCGCAAAAAAAAATTGCGGAAATTAGCGTACCCCGGGGGAATTTGTTAAAGAAATTGGTGATAATCCAATTATCACCAAATTCAGTTAAAGAAAGTCCAAATTCAGCTCCAATTCAGTTAAAAGTTATTGATGATAAAAGATAAAGATAAAGAAAATAAAAGTGATTCAGTTAAAGAAAAAGAAATTTAGATACAAAGATTAAACGATTAAACGATTAAACGATCAAACTGTGCCCTTAAACAATTTTAAAATTGTTTTTAAATTTGAAGTCACAATTTTTTTAGTTTATAAGTCATGAAATCAAAAAATCATTGGTTAAGAATATTAAAAGATAGTCAGATTCAGATTCAGATATGAATATTTCACAAAAACAGAATAGCAGTCAGCAATCAGAACAGCTAGAAATTTTTGTTTTACCCTAAAGTCTCGAGTATAGGTTCATCCGAGGATAAGTTCTGCCTTAATTTACATTCGCTTTAATTGCTTTGAATTTCTTTTTGTTGGGTTTTTATACATTTTTATTGTTATATAAACTTTTATTATTGTTCTTGGAGCGCGGGATACTACAGGCCTATCACCATTGCTGGCAGCCTATCACCATTGTTGACAGCCTATCACCATTGCTATTTGTTATGTGCATGGATACATCCAGACGATAGTGTTGAAGAAGACGCTGGAAAGCATCTCTTTCGACCGTCGACGTGGACTTTGGCCGGATGAAGAGGCCAGGGAGGGCCATGAAGAGGCCAGGGAGGGATCCATAAGACTGAGCACTGGAGAGGAGCAGGGCGGACGCGCCGAGCCACGCCCGGAGCAACAAATAACAGCATAAAATTGCTATAACCCTCAATAAATTTACTTCTATTATTGTTCTTAAAAAGCAAAAAAATTATGCTGCAGCGGGGTTCGAACCCTCGACACACCGCACCGGAGACAGCCGTCAATTTGCATGCGAAAACCGAGCAGAACTTATACTCGCGACTTTAGGGTAAATGAATTTCTTAAATTTTTCTTGAAATTCAAGAAATTCGAGAAATTCTTGAATTTCTTGCATTGAACAAATGAATTTTCTTTCATTTCCTCCATTTTCTTTGATTTAATTTGATTTTGATTTCTTTGATTTTCTTTAATTCACCATGTCTTGATAATTTACAAATTCACAGATCAATTATGCGATATCTCTCGCTCTGCGAGATCTGCGAGATCGCTCGATGAGATTTCCGGCGATGAGAACAATGGATCGAGAAGTGATCGACTTGTTGTGAGACTCATTTGTGGATGCAAGAGTTTCCCGTTTGGAATCATCGGCGGACTCGTCCTTGGGGCCAACGGCGGACTCTCACAACATGTGGACCCACGACGAGATCTCAGTGGATGAGGGAGAGCTGAAATTGCTTAAGATTTGCAATGATCTATTTTCTAATGGCTTCTGAGCTTTTCTTTTTCAATTAAAGGATAGATTTTGATGAGATCGTGTACTTTGAAATGAGAAAAGTGCTATAGATTTGGGTGTAAAGTGAGAAAATGTGCCCATTTCGACATGCTAATCACTTTTTGGTTGACGCCGACGCGCCAGCGGATTTCACTGATTTCATTGTGGTACGACGGGAATTTGTACGCGAGGAACTCATGTAAAAAGCAAAATGTTGCACAAGAGCCTCGGCCACGATCACGTGGTGAACTGAAATGAGCGGTGAGGTTGGGCTTTTGTGCATGAGTCCTGGTTAGTTGATCGACTGCTAGATTGGTTTTTTTGTTTCTTGCAATTCTCTGCAGAGATAGAGAATTTCTAGAGCTAAACTTGATGCACTAAGATGCACAGATATGCACGAATATCTCTTTTTTGGCTTATTTAAATCTTTGATAGCTTTTAGTGTATAAACTTGTTACATATTTTGATATTAAATACAAGAAGATATCTTGATTTAGTGATAAAGCCTATCTTAGTTATAAAGCCAAAATCTGACTGATCTGTCAGTTAGTCTGGCTCTGGGCCTAACACTGACATTGGCCTGGCATTGGTCTGTCAGTTAGTCTGGCTCTGGGCCTAACACTGGCATTGGCCTGGCATAGGTCTGTCAGTTAGTCTGGCTCTGGGCCTAACACTGGCATTGGTCTGTCAGTTAGTCTGGCTCTGGGCCTAACACTGGCATTGTCCTAACATTGGCCTAACATTGGCCTAGCATTGGTCTGGCATTGGCTTGGCATTGACCTAGCATTGGTCGCGGCGTCCCCCCCATTGCCCGGCCATTGGCCCTGATCCCGAACTCTGACCCTGCCCTAGCTCTAGCCTAGATTACTATCTAACCTGGCTTTGTAACAGCACTGTAATTTACATTAGCACACTCACCAGCATGTGAATTATAATTGCTTCCATCATGTACATGTTTTGCTCGGCTACTCTTGTCGTACACAAAAAGCGCTAAGTAGATCGCATTGAAAGCGAATTGACTGAAAAAACCGAACTCCATCAAAAAAAAGTTAGAGCTTTTTCTACCTGAAATACAGCACTTGAGCAAGCATCCGGGCAATGAAGTAATAGGGACTTGTGTTGAATCCTTCCATGATCCCAAAAAGACTAATCAGACGAATCGTATTCTCAGGGGTGTTCAAAAGAACACAAATCAAAGCGATTAACAACCAACGACAAAGAGCACGCTGTTGACGAGCCTGGAACTGGAATTGATATTGGAAAACATGTGGTGTTTAGTTATCCAACTCGTTTAGTTACCTGGTTTGACTTTAGACTCGTTTAGCTTTGGACTGGTTTAGCTTTGGACTGGTTTAGCTTTGATTTAGTTACCCAATCGGAAATGTTTCTACGAGCTTGAACACCTCATTATTGTTATTTCTCTAATTAAATGAAAACAAGAAATGAAAAGGAGTGTACTAGAAAGGGTTTATTTATAGGATTTGAAAGAATATAAATAGATTTAACAGATCTGATAGAGTCTGTACAAAGTGTGGATTTCCAGATTGTGTAACTGAACCAGAGAATTGAAAAGTTATTGACAAGAAGAAGAAGAGGAAGAAGAGGGATGGAGAAGAAGAAGAAGAAGAGGAAGAAGAAGGGAGAAGAAGAAGAAGAAGAAGAAGAAGAAGAAGAGGAAGAAGAAGAAGAGGAACAAGAGGAAGAAGAGGAAGAAGAGGAAAAAGAAGCAGAAGAAGAAGAAGAAGCAAAAGCAGAAAGATGTTTGCCTTGTTTGACATGCTAATTATGATAATTTACATAATAAGTACAGTTTTTCATTGTTTCTCTGAATCTTTTACTGATTGTTTTAGTTCAATTGGACTTCAACTTTTGTAGCAAATCTTACTCTGAACAATCCCTTCAATCAGTTCAAAATTCATTTCAATAGACTCAAAATGAATATTTTGAAATTTCTAATCATAAAGTATTGTGTTTTATATCTTTTCCTCACCTTCATTCTCCCCGAATTCGATCTTGTGAGTTTTATGATCTCTTCGAGTGCGCTTTTCCTTCTTTTCAACTCTCCTTTCTTCACGCGAAACCAACGAAATGACCTGAAATATTTATGAATTAGAAAGTTGAAGAAATATCTGAAGATGAGATTATTATTATTATTATTATCAATAAAGCTAACGTTGATTCAAGCACAACAGAAGTATCCATGATGACGATGACCGCACACGGGATACAAAATGACCAAATGCACTCGACAATGTGGAAAACCCGGTTGGCCGTCATCGAGTTTTTCATGATCGGGACCTGAAGGTGATAGATAAAAACGGTTTTTTAGAGTTTAACAAATACAACGATCCATCGAGGGTTTAAAAGGTTTGATCTATGCAATGTAAAGAACACAAGTATTATATTAGGTTGGTGCAGATGAAACTTCCGTTGGAACCATAAACAAAATTTATTATAAAAATCCTAATACAGAACCTCAATCCAAAAGATATTCGCCATCATTATCAATGACTCTTTGCCATCTTCCACGCAGAGAATGGATGCCCTTTTCGAAGAACTCGGGCAACTGCGACTCGAAGAAGTTGGACACCCAGATTTCAACTTCTTCGCGGTTCTTGAGTTTTTTTCCTGCTAAAGAATGCTGCATCGACCGAAACAAGTGGTAGTCGGATGGGGCCAAGTCCGGGCTATATGGCGGATGAGGCAGAACTTCCCAGTCCAAATCCTCGATTTTCTGCTGGGTGATCTTTGCGGTGTGGGGTCGAGCGTTATCGTGGAGGAATTTTGTAGTCGCCGTGTTATTGCCTTGACGACGCAATACCTGGTCCACGCGGCTCAATTGGGCTTTGTAGAGATCCGCCGTGACTCTTTGGCCCGAATCCAGCATCTCAGAATACACGAGACCTTTACTATTCCACCAAATACAAAGCATCACCTTTTTTCCGTGGATATTCGGTTTGGGAGTCGGTTTTGGCGGTTCACCGGCGTCCAACCACTGCCGTTTTCTTGCTGTGTTGTCGTAACATATCCACTTTTCATCTGCCGTAACAATGGAGTCGAGAAAACCGGCGGTCTTTGCGCGGCGGACGAGAATTCCAGCCATCGTAGCTCGAGCCGCTTTGTTTGCGTCGCTGAGCTGATGTGGCACCCATTTTCCACACTGATTCGTCTTACCAATTGCGTGCAAATGGCGGAGAATGGTTGTATGGTCGCAGTCAAACAGCTCTGCAAGCTCCCGAGTTTTTTGGCATGGATCCGATTCGATAGCGTTCTTCAACTCATCGTTGTCGACAATTTGAGGCGGATTCCCGCGTTTTTCGTCTTCCAAACTCTCATCACCGTCTCGGAAGCGCTGAAACCAAGTCCGGCATTGACGTTCGGACAACACGTCATCGCCGAATGCTTTGCACAGAGCACGATGAGATTCCGCAGGCGTTCTGCCTTGTTTAAAATCATACAACAAGCAAACCCGCACTCGAAATTTTTCGTCAACCATTTTCTAGAAGCTAAAAAATTACTTCAAATTAAGTAAAACGCATAAGTCTTAGATATCAAAAAGACGCGCAAAGAGACGCTCTTTCAGATAGACAAATATCTTCAATAAAAACTTTTATTAGGTTCAAAATATAAACAAACAAGTGTGACGGAAGTTTCATCTGCACCAACCTAATATAATAGTCGGTTCCGAAAGCTTCAACTATCAGAATGGTTTCAAGAGCAAATTTTCTAGGTCTAGATCCAAGCCTCTGACGGTTCTGAAGACTATTTCTTTCTTCCTTTCTTCCTTTCTTCCTTTCTTCCTTTCTTTCTTTCTTCCGTCCTTCCTTCCTTCCTTCCTTTCTTCCTTTCTTCCTTTCTTCTTTCCCTCTTTCTCTTCCCTTCTCTTTCTCTCAAGTTAGTCCTGGATGGCTCAGTGGTTAGAGCATTTGAGCCAACTCTGACCTAGTTCCTCGCCCTGGAAAGCAAAAAGCTCGACAGTTCTCCTCTCCCTTTTCTTGTCAATTCCTTCACTTCTTATTACAAAAACTATTGAACCAGCTAGAAGTCAGGCCTAGAATTGGCTCTGATCTAGTTTCTGGCCTAGCTTTGGCCTAGCTTTGGCCTAGCTTTGGCCTAGCTTTGGCCTAGCTAGCCTGGCCTGGCTTACAGGACTCCGGGCTTCAGTTGGAACATGAACTTGGAGAATTAAAGCTGTAAACAAGCTAGAAATGTTAGTAATTTGAAAATCTGAGAGATTCTAAATGATATTTTGTAGCTTTCACTTCTAAACTTTACCTGAGTGCACCTTCTCCATTCGGTCTCGCATCAATCGCCACAAGCAACCAGATATTCAACAGAGTTGACATTGACTAGAGAAAGAGATTCTTTGTTTATTTGTTTATTTTAAATGTTTTTTGTTTCTGTTTCTGTTCCAAATCTTTACCTTGATCTTGAAAGAGAAATTTTTTAAAGTAAGAAACGAGTTGCTCAATAATTCACTAGCGGGGAAAGACGAAAGATTTCTCGATTAGCCACAGCTTATCCCATTTGAATGAAAAGCTTAAGAGAGTGACTCAGAAAGCGGTTTAATTTGGTTGTAAATGAATGAAAATTTTCAAATTGACCAATTCCTTTAGTCTTTTTTAATCATAAGATCCTTAAATCATAAGTGCAACAAGGTTAACTCAACTCTAGATTGAGCTCCTCTAGATCCGAAGCTCAACTCTAGATCAACTTTGGAGCTCAACTCTAGATCAGCTTTGAAGCTCAACTCTAGATCAACTTTGACTCAACTCTAGATCAGCTTTGAAGCTCAACTCTAGATCAGCTTTGAAGCTCAACTCTAGATCAACTTTGAAGCTCAACTCTAGATCAGCTTTGGAGCTGAACTTTAAAGCTCAAGTTTAAAGCTCAGGTTTAAAGCCCAACTTTGAAGCACAACTTTGAGCTGAACTTTGAAGCTGAACTTTAAAGCTCAACTTAGGCGCTCAAGATTAAAGCTCAACTTTAAAGCCCAACTTTAAAGCACAACTTTAAAGCTCAAGTTTAAAGCTCAAGCTTAAAGCACAAGTTTAAAGCTGAACTTTAAAGCACAACTTTAAAGCTGAACTTTAAAGCTTAGCTGAACTTTTAGAAGCTGAACTTTCAGCAAGCTACAAAAAGAAAATTTATAGCATTTTCTTCAGTTTTCTTATTTCAAATTACAGATCAGAATTCATTTTTGGGAAATAGACGAAAAGCATTTATTTTAAATGTAGCCTTGAAACAGGAAATCCCCCTTTTTTTCACACATCAATGCACTTTCAGAAATAGACTCAAATTGAAGGGTTTTTTGTGAGAAAATTTCGAATACGAATAAAGTTTTGCTAGTTGATTTTTTGGATTCTGTGAAAAGCGATGGGTTTTTTGGCTTTGAAAAGAAATGATAAACTTATAATGATAAAACTTACAATGATAAAACTTACAATAAAAAGCCAACGCTCGATAGGGCATTTGCCAGATTCAAGAAGATGATACAATGGATGGCAGATGGCGAGGTAGCGAAGTGAGGAAAGCAATAGCCAAGACCAGATCGAGATCCCGGTAATGGTATGGGTGAGGAAGAGCATTCCCTGAAGCAAGTGCATCGTTGATTTGTACATTCTCTTAGATTCTCCTACATTCCTCTTGCATTCTTCTTGCATTCTTCCTACATTCTTCCTACATTCTTCCTACATTCTTCCTACATTCTTCCTACATTCTTCCCTACATTCCTCTTGCATTCTTCTTACATTCTTCTTGGCATTTTTGCATTCTTACTTAAATTTCTTACCGGCTTACATTCTGAAACAAGTAGCGAAACAAGCAGTTTACCTTTACCAGATTCAAGTTTTGAGCAAAGAAGCCATACAAACCTTGCAAAACGGTCGAGCCATACTCGGGCTCACTCCCACATCGAGATTCATCACATGAGCATTGTGAACACCAATCAGCAACAAGCTGCAAAGATCAGCCGCCGCCATCGAGCACAACGCGACCCCGGTTCCATTTCGATATCGTTCAACATCGTTTCTGAAAATTTTATTTTAAGTGTAAGATAATAAGTTAAAACTAGCGTAAAAACTCAAGCCTAGAGGCTGCCAGCGAGAGGATTTCGTTCGATTTTCGTTTACCAGGGACAAAAGGGGTATCCTTAGCACACTGGGCTGCCGGCAAGAGATTGTAAGAGAAAAAAGAGATTACTGATCGCTGGTAAAAGAGACTACTGATAAAAAAAACTAATGTTCAAGTGTTTTTCTAAAAGGAGCAAGGTTTGATCGACAGTGGATCCGAGCCAGGGACAAAAAAAGATCGACACGCTAGCACACTATCCACTAGCCTATTGAAGCATGTTTTGCAAGCCGTTTCAAGCTGCCCTTGATGGGGTGTTTGCACCTTGGAATCAAGTCAAATCACCTAGTCAAATCGCTCCTAAAAGCTCTTTGATCTCAAATCGCTTCAAGGAGCTCTTTGGTGAGATAAGAAGCTTTGATACGATAATTTAAGCTTTTTTGAAGTCAATTTTGATCGTAGGTACCAATTTACAGTCAATTTATAAAAATTTAAACGATTAGCAACCAATTTCTACTGCCAATTTATACAATTTATATGATTAGCAACCAATTTACAGCCAATCTATACAATTTAAACGATTAGCAGTCGATTTCTACTGCCAATTTATACAATTTATCTGATTAGCAACCAATTTACAGCCAATCCATACAATTTAAACGATTAGCAACCAATTTCTACTGCCAATTTATACAATTTATATGATTAGCAGCCTTTTTTTGTACCCACCCCTCAATTTTAGGTGTAAATTTTCTCAAACCAGGCTTCACTCACGGAAGCTTTCCCTCAAAAATCTTCCCTCACGATTGAAAACTCTCCCAAAGCTTCTCAAAAGTCACAAAAGTTACTTACATTCGGTTGTTTTTTTACGATGTCTATCAATAAAGGGGAGGAAGGGGAAAACCTGAGAAATTGCGGGAAAACCTGAGAAAAAAACCCCTAGAAAAAGCACGTAAGTCCCTATTGCGCTTGCAAAGACAGACCTGTTTTTATGTCAACAAGTTGAGCTTTATGGGTAATACACAGAGTCATATTTCCCTAGTCAACCCCCGTTTTTCATCAAAAACATCTTGTCAACATCGCCAAAATTGCTTTGAAACACGTGTTTTTGAAGTGGTTGAAGTGGTTTGAAGTGAATTAATGAATTCTTTTGGATCTCTTGTCTTTTGGATCATAAATCTTGTGGTACAGGATTATTTGTGGTACATTAAGTCGAATTTCCGAATCGAATTAGTTTGGGGTAATTTTAGAGTCAACCAAAATTGTTTTGGTTGAATTGGATTGGATTGAGATTGGATTGAATAAAGAATAAAAATAGAATGGAGTTTTTGAATGTGGAAAGCGATGAGGATTTTTTTTTGATGAGTCAAAGCATTGCACAATGACTCATTTCCATGACTTTCATCCTTTTAAGATTATTTTCCAAATCAAAATGAGCTCATTGACAAGCTTTATATAGCTTTATATAAACTATATCAACTAAATGGACTTTAGTAATGATAAATGACTCAAAAACTCAATCAGATATAGGGCAATGGCTGTGTTGAGGGGACTTTCCTTACTCGCCACATTTGGAATCCCAAGCAGGAATGTCGCCAAGTGGCTGTGACTTTTAAAAAATAATACCGATTATAGAAAACTACGCTGAATCTGAATCCGTTTTCAGTTTTTACCCTTGAGGCCTGTAACGCGAGATATCTGGATTACAAGTTTTTAACCTTCCTTTCTTCCTTTCTTCCTTCCTTCCTTCCTTTCTTCCCTTTCTTCCCTTTCTTCCTTCCCTTCCCCTTGGGTTTATTTTCAAGAAGCCAACTAGCGACGTGGTGCATCACTAAACTTCCCGACTACGGGTCCAAAGCAGTCTGGTTCAATCCCGACCAATTTCTTTTGGTTTTTAATCTGGCACAATGTGCATACTAGTTGACTCGAAAAACTTGATACTGCATACTAGTTGACTCCGAAACTCGATTGGTCTAGTTTTTAAAAGTCTACGAGCACCTAGCGACGTTCCTTTGACTTGAATTTCTGGAAGTAAAGAATGGCTGAAGAAGAAATGTTCGTTTCTTGTTTCCCAGCTGTTCCCCCAGCTGTTCCCCATTTCTTCCACTCACCTAGCACATCTCCGCATTCGAAACAGCACATAAAGATTCGCTGGGATGCCAATTGTGTGAAAGCGATCACGTAAATCGCCACAGTGATCACTGCCACCGGTTGAACGAGCGGATTGGTGAGCATCGGATTCTCATCGTACTAAAAGTTTTTAATAATTCTGTACATTAGTGGATTTTTTATGTATCTTTTAGTCATTAATAATTACAAGTTAGTCGCGCCCAATTTCCTTTTGTGAATACAAGCTTTCTTTGTATACAGAAAACAAAGAATACAGCTTTTGACTGACTTTCACAAACTTTTCTAAACATTTAAAGCATTTTCAAAGGTTAACTTTTATAAATAATAGTATATACTCAACAATACTATAGTCAAATTGTAAGAAATTTCCTATAACAGATGATGCAAGCAGCTTTCTAACAGCAGTTTCTAACAGCAGCTTCTAACAGCAGCTTTCTAACAGCAGCTTTCCAACAGCAGCTTTCCAACAGCAGCTTTCCAACAGCAGCTTTCCAACAGCAGCTTTCCAGCAGCAGCCTTCCTAACAGCAGCTTTTAACAGCAGCTTTCTAACAGCAGCTTTCTAACAGCAGCTTTCCAGCCAGCAGCTTTCCAACAGCGAAGCTTTCAAACAGCAGCTTTCGAACAGCTTGTAAGTAAACTAGCCTCACCTCTTCATAGGTTTCGTTTCCCGGCACGTAGTAGTCTTCCTCCATGACTGAATTTAAGCTTATAAATTGAGTAATCAGATTTAAAAAAATACTATGATTGATTTGAAATCAGTAATACTAGAAAGTAATAACAAAAAGAAATAAAAAAGAAATATAGAAAAAGTAATAAAAAAGAAATATAGAAAAAGCTAGTTTTCTGAAGAAAGAGTTGACTGTCGAAATTTGTCGAAATTTTTAAATCAAAAGAGCTTTGAGGTAAGAAAAAAAGAAATGAAAAGGCGAAAAACTTTAAAAACAATCTATAGAGTGAAATGAATTGTATAAAAATTTGAAAGAAATAATAGAAATAAACTTAGGTCGTAGGAAAAATCAAAAGATTTCTCTATCATGACCATTTTGTGTGTGTGTATTTGTGTGCAACCGCTCTTTCAACAACTGCTCTTTTCCTAATGTTGATTACCATAGGAATTAGAGATTTCAACGAGAGAAAAAGAATCAAAAAAAGCAAAGAAAAAACACAAGAAGAAGCCTTGGGCTGAAAAAATAAAAATAAAAGCCTTTTTTGAGCTTAAAAATTAAGAAATGAACGCTGTTTTAGCTGTAGAAAAAATGCTTGAAATCTCAGTAATTCCCCTTTCTTCTGCGCATATACTTTTATACTTTTTTATACTGTACAAAAACATCTGTAATCTGTATCTGTATCCCGTAAAAACAAGCTTAGACTTTTGGCATAAGAGTTTTTTGGCGTTTTGGCATAGGAGAATAACAAAATTTCATTAGATGAATTTATAGAGTAAAGAATAGAGTAAGAAATTGCTAATTTCAGCATTTTTAACTGTTTGATCTCAAAGGATGACAGGATTGGATGAATCTCAAGAGAGAAATAGTTAATTTTTCCGAAATATGCAACAAACATTGGCTTTCTCTTAACATATTCACTTGAATTTCTATTGTTGTCAAGATATGCTGACAACTGGATACGATTATGGATAAACTTGTCTAACAATTACTTTCGTAATTGACTTTAATTACTTTAACGGCACCGATAAGTAAGGTTTGCAACATCGACTAAACCATTATTCAAAGATAGAGCCGGATCAGTACTGGCGTGGTACCGATAACAAGACATGGTTATCGGATCGGATCAGGACCGATCCGATCCGATAGGTCCGACCAATCAGGGGCTGGCCCGATTCGATCCCGATCCGTCCGACCGATTACGGATCGCCCGTATCCGATCCGATAGGTCCGACCGATCCGGGTCCAGTCCGATCCGATTCGATCCGATCCGTCCCGACCCTATCGCCTAGCCGGTTCGATCCGATTCAATCACCCGATCACCCGATCGATCCGATCCACGGCCGAGATCCGACCGATCGGGTCAGCCCGTATAAATTCGGTCCGATCCGATTCGTCCGGACCAATTGAGGCTCCAGCCCGATCCGATCCGATTTTGCCAAAAAACCATGTCTACCGTTAACAGTTAATGAATGACCGTTTCATGAACCATCAGTGCACGAAAACAAATCTGGAGCTATAGAAACGATTAAAATGGTTGCTTAAATGTAAATTGATCATAACAAATTGATTAAATTGCTCAGGTAGCAAAGAGCCGATAAGCTGGTCTTAAAATTATAGCTTTTGGACCCGTATACAGCGTGGCTTTGCCTTAATCGCTCGGAAATCTTGAAAGCGCATATCAGAGCCTATCGATGTGGGGTCGGAAAATGTAGCTGACGGTGGGATCTGGTGGGGGATTAGAGTGTTGAGTTTCTGTGGAAACTTGAAAACCGTAAAATATTCATCAACTCGGCTCAGCGTGGGGCACTACTACAGGGAAAATATTAGAGAAAATAAGGTAGTTAAGTTTCGTAGCCAACTGATGAATAGGGTTGTTAGAGCCCGGGACTTTCCCTTTCCCCAGTATTGATTGATCAACTATCAATGATAAAGATATGGCAATAGATTTCACGTTCCACATCTGACTATACGTTTAACATTGAAGGTTTTCCGTTGGCTTTTAAAATTCAGTTGGCTTTTTGAGTAGTAGCTCTAGAAAGTAGTCATAAGATGACAAAAGTAAAAAAAAAAAAGAAAAAAATCCAGAGACAAATCCCATTCTCATCAAGCTCCCCATAATTGAACGTGAATTCGAGGAAAACTACTTAAAAGAAAATTGTGGTTCAGCGTGCTCACATTGTCACATGTTGGCTCAAATTTGTGAATCCAGAAGAAAGAAAAAATGAAAGCATGTACAAAAGCTAGAAACTAAAAGAATACCGCTCAATTTTCGTCGACAAAGTTTCGTTTTCGAAAGTTTTCAAACGTAAACTACTGGGTTCAATCAATTTGTTTGCTTTTTTTGTGTTTTGCTTGATGACTTATCAAAATCTCTGTTATTTCCCCTCTTGAACTCTTTGAAAACTTGTGATTTATAACTGAAAAAAAATAAGATCAGAAAAATTGCAAAAAAAAAGAGAAAATTTGGGGTTAGAAAATGGTTGCAATAAAGTGCAATAAAGTTCAAAGCTTTTCTTGGAAAACAACATCTTGTATGCGTTCATAAAAATGCCCAAAGTGTCTCATTATTTTGGGGAAATAACAGAGATTGGTTGGTGGAATCAAATAATATTTGGTGAGAAAGCAAAAAGCACATTTTGAACTAGAGAAACGTCAATTTCGTTTGACGAAATGATCATGGAATTGTTTGGAAAACACAGAATACAGTCGACTCTGTTAAACAACGATGCTCGATATAACGATATCTTCGATATAACGTTGTTGATCTATAACGATATGTTCGATATAACGATATCAAGCATCGATCCCGAAGTGAATCGTTATATCGGGAGTCGACTGCAGTAAAGATAAGATGAAAAATACAAGAAAACCCTTTTCAAAACAGACTTGCAGCCAGGATAGCTCCTTTCTTTCTTTCTTTCTTTCCTTCTTTCTCTCTTCTTTCTTTCTTTCTTCTTTTCTTTACCTTCCCTCTTATCTTTCCCTCTTTCTCTAGGAAAGTTTAAGGTTCCGGATAGTAAATCTGTTAGGCCAGTGGTTAAACAAAGGTTTCTGGTTAGACTCGAAAGCTTGAGGTCAAGGTTTCAATCCCTCAGAAATCAACTCAGTCTTTGTCAATTCCTTTACTTCTTTTGCTAAAATAAAGTTAATAACCAAGGACAAGGAATGAAATTAATGACAAAGAGTGATGAGAAAGATCAAAAAATCAAGATCAAGGCTAAGATCAAGAACAAGGCCAAGACCAAGATCAAGACCATTATTAGAGACCAAAATCAAGACCAAAATCAAAGACCAATGTCAAGATCAGGACCAAGATCAGAGACCAATGTCAAGAGAAGGACCAGGGATATGGGAGGCTTGGTAAGTAAAAAATAAGGAGGAATTGAGTACGGGACTTTAAAATCCAGACAAAATTTACAAGATAAAAGACCAGGACCAAGATGAAGAGGACCAAGATCAGTTATAAGACCAAGATCAAGGCCAAGACCGAAATCAAGACCAAAAATCAAGACCAAAATCAAGACCAATATGAGATCAGGTTCAAGATCAGGACCAAGATCAAGATCAGGTTGAAGATCAAGATTAAGACATGTTTGAAGACTCTGAGCTCGATGATATAAACCAAAAAAGATCAGAGTCAAGTTATCTTGTAAGTAAAAACAAATTTGATTTCATTTTCATAAGCAAAATAATTGTTACCGAAACCGGAAGACAAAAGATGAATAAGATGCTGTGAAAACTTCTGAAAGAGATGGGTCAAAATAGAAAAGAAACTGCTATGAGAACGTTTGTGTGGTCAAATTTCGCGATAAAATTGGATCATTCCCTTACATGTCTTGAACAGTTAAAAAATGCTGCGTTTTTAAAGTTGAACTTGAAAAATTAAAGTTAGAAATTGAGTTTATCTACATTACACTTCAAAATGAGGCTTTTCATTTTCTTAGCTAAGTTCCTGTTTGTCACTTTGATATTAAAAAAACAAAGAGGTTTTGGTATTTAAAAAGTTTAAAGGATTTAAAGCCATTTCAATAGTTTAACAGTAGCCACTCTAATCAATTAGTCTAACATTTATGAGTTTATTGAAAAAGTATTCCTGTTTTTCAAACAGAAACTCAGGCTAAGCCCACTAGATCGCAAACTGTTTCAAAAAAGATAATTGTACGTCAAAAGAATAATGTCTTTTCAGAAAACTTGAATTCATCAGATGAATTTTTATCAAAAAAGAAACCTTTCAAATAGTTAATCTTCCGTCTATCAAAATGTTTTTGTTGTGAAAAGAAGTATTTCGATTTTTTTCGATGACGGATACATTCAATTAGTTAAAGAGATGTCTAATCCCCGAAAATCTCCGGTTTAGTCTTGAAAAGATCAGAAAAGAAAGTAACGATTTGTATTTTAAGAATAGATCAAAAAGCTCGTAACAACTATGAAGAAGGATTAATAAGGATCAAGGATCCGAGGAACCCAAAAGGGATCCGAAAAGTCAAGACTTGAGGCGTTGTTTAAAAGTTGAAGCTTTCTGAGTGCAGAGCTGAGGTTTCAAAGGATTTATATCTCTATTAAGACACTCCTATCAATTAGATGAACTTCCAGCTAGCCTGATCTTTCAATTTTTCATAGGAAACTCGATATTATTTATGCTAACTATGAGTAATCTGACACATCCTTTTTCCCTTCCCAACAACAGCTGATTCTCAATTAAGCCATGAAATATTCAAAGTCTTCGTTCTTTTCTTAGATCCACTCAGTCGACATTTAGGTATTGTAAATAAAGTGACTTTTGAACTAAGGAAGAGAGGGAAGAAGAAGAGGAAGGAAGAAGAGGGAAGAAGAAGAAGAGGAAGAAGTAGAAGAGAAAGGAGAAGAAGAAGAGAGAGAAGAAGAAGAAGAGGAAGAGGAAGAAGAAGGAGAGAGAAGAAGAAGAAGGAGAGGAAGAAGAAGAGGAAGAGGAAAGGAGAAGAGGAGAGAGGAAAGAAGAGGAAGAGGAAGAAGAGGAAAGAAGAGGAGAGGAAGTCAATTACGAGGATGTAAAGTTGGTGAAAGGCAATTTCCCTTGGTTATCAAGTAGAATTGTGTTCGAGAATCTGACAATTTATCAATTGTTGTCCAAGGCAAATGGGAAAAGGTACCTAAGTTATAGGGGAACACACAAGCCATTTGAACTTAAAAAAACAAATCTGAAGTCAGCTGACGGACTCTCGAACTCGAGAGGCCATACCTTGCATTCTAACCCACTAGCACTCAGCCGTCCCTATTCTTACTAGTTCTGAAAAGCCCTGTTTTTAAGGTCTATGCTTGAAGCCTAGTTAAAGTATTTGTGCGGAGTTTCAAAAATCAAACATAAACCATAAATATAGGCTCAACTAACCTTATCAGTTCCAGAAGGGAGTGCAGGCGTGTGCCAAGTGGTAATGGACTAGTCTGAAGGAAGGCAGGACCTACCTGGTTCGAATCTAGTAAACTGGCTTTTTGTTTTGTTTTTTTTAAGATTTAAATGAGCTTGTGTGTTCCCCTTATCCTTCTCACAATTGTACAGAATTTGGCACTCCACAAATATAGATAAGGAGCGCTTCAAATCGCCGATAGCTTGAATTTTGAAATTTTTGAAGTGAAAGTGAATTTTGGAAAAGCAAAAAACTAGGCACTCAAGAAGTCCGTAGCAGCGACTGGTAGAATAGAGCGATGCTGCTTAATTTGGTAGAATAGAGGCAGAATGGATCGACCAAGGACTAAATCTTAAGTCATAGAAATGAAAGTAAGTGCGTCATAAAGGAAAAAGAAAGGAAAAAGTAGGAGAAAATGTAGAAAGTGTTTTCCAACGATATTTCATAACTGGACTTTCACATCCCAATACTAACAGAGAATCAAATTTCTGAGACGAAAAGAAAAAGAAAAAAAATATAAAAGCCATATGTTTTGCAAGAAGGTAATGCTAGAGAGTCGAAAAAATGAATGAATTGGATGAATTTGAGTTCAAACAGTCAAATACCGTATTCTCTCTAATAGTATTGCTCACTTTACTACTTTTTGAACCCCCTTCTCGGACCGCAATACTATTAGAGAGTGCTATACTATTAAAGAGTTTTATCATTTGCCAAAGTAAGACAGATATGAGTTTGTTCCAAAAATTCTTTGCAACTCTTTCACGTCCCTCCTTTGGCTCCCTTTTGACATAGCCACAGTTGTGGGCCGGCATGAGTTGACTTAATTACCGTTGTAATTGTTTGTGTTTCGTCTTGACAAACAACAAAAAGACTTGAGCTCCCTTTGGCTCCTTGCTCACTGTGGCTAATTTGGCTCCTGCTGTGCTCCTTTATGCTCCTTTGGCTCCTTTGGCTCCTTTGGCTCACTTTGGCTACTTTGTGCTCTTTTGGCTCTATAATAGTTCCTTTGGCTCTTTTGACATGCAGTTGTTTCCTTTTGACGTACAGGTTGTGGGCCGGCGAGTTGACAATTTGCGTCTTGCTCGAAGCGACAAAAGATGTTTTTCTCATATTTTGCTCAATAATTTTGAGGTTTTTGCTAACTTTTTCATGTGAAGAATAGTTAATAAATGAATAAAAAAAGCCTCACTTTTGCTGGCTTGAATAGTTTTAGAATGTCACATAAATATAAAGTCAAAAAGGTTTAAATGGAAAAGAAGCAAACAGAAATTCAAATTTTCCTGAGGTGCTTTCTACTATTTTTTAAACCCCCCTCCTGGACCGCAATACTATTAGAGAGTGCACTACTCATTAAGAGTGCACCTCTATTAGAGAAGAAATACGGTATGTGAAACACATCCAAATATGCGAAAATCAGATTATCAAGGCTACGAGGAAGTCATAAGGATGGCCAGCTGAAGGAATAGCCCTCTTTTTCCAAAAAAATCTTCGATTTGCTTATCCCCGATATTACTTGGAGACTCTTTTTTCGATCAGAGAAGTTGAAGGAAAAAGAAATGGGAGCTGTGTCAATTCGATCAAGGCCTTTCCCTATGTACTTGGCAAATATGGATGGGGAAAGGAGAGCCCCTGAGAGCCGTTGTTTTTCTCTCCAGAAGCTTTTGAAGAGTTTGAAGTTGTGATGTTCCGGACCGTGATCCTTTCATTATTTGTTTGATTCTTTTATTTTCTTTAGTTGCAGAAATATTTGGCTAGTTAATCTAATTTCTAGAATTCTTTGTTAGGCTCTCCAGATCGTCCCTTTTCGTTTTTTCGGTTAAAAAATAACAAACTCACCAATGAACCACCTATGATTTCTCTAAATAAAAGGGTTTATTCTTTCTATTTCCCATCTTTTTACGTCAATTTCGGTTCACTTTCAAGCAAATTCGAGAGGAGAAACCGTAGTATTTCGTAGAAAATCTATAAAAACCTCTACAAAGAAATTGTTTGAATGAATTTCTCTGAAAATTTGACTATATATCTCAACTTTTGTTGCTCTATCTTTTATGTATTAACAAAAAAGATAGGATTTTCTTAGCTGAAAGTGTCAAAACTGTATCATCGAATCGCATTTTCAACTGCCCGACTTCACACTCCCCAAAAAATTCCGCTATAAGACATTTTTTAAACCCATTTCTAGTGTTATTTTGAGGGAAAATATTTGACCTATAAGCTCTAATGAAATAAACCGTAGTTCAATGAATTGGTGCATTTGTTGGTTAGAAATGAAAGTACGAAAAGGAACATGTAAACAATTCCTCGAAAGCCTAAGTTACAGCCTAGTTAGCCTAGTTAGCAAAGAATAGAAGAAGTTACAAAAAAAAAAACATTTAGAATCAGTCTACTTTTTTTCAAGAGCTTGTGAATCCATTTAAGATTCAAGATCCTTTTATATAACTACTTTATTTAGAAAGAAATTTAGAAAGAAATAAACTGCGAAAACAGGAAATAGAAAAATGTACCAGATAAAGATGACATAAGTCTACTTAAAATGCAACAGAAATATCTCTTTTAAGAATCAGACTTACGGTAGAAATCAAATAAGACACGGTGGAGCAACTTGTCGGAGAGGGCATTGCAAGCTTTAATCACACGATTTTTTAAAAAAAGCTCTAAGAGGATAAGAATATTGGAAAGCAGATTCGGGATGCAAAGCTAAAAGAGCCACGCCTGCCAAAAGCTAATGTAAAAAGCCAGCCAAAAGCCTGCCCAAAAGCACTAAGTAAAAGCCAGCAAAAAGCCAAAGCCAATAAAAGCCAGCCAAATGCCAGCCAAAAAAAGCTAGCCAAAAGCCAGCCAAAAGCCTCGAGTTTCAGCCGAAAAACATTTTTTAAAGAGGTTTTTGATGTTTCCGCCTTGTTCCAAGTTTAAGCACTCATTCAAATCTATGATACAGACGGCGTTGTTCTGAGTTTCAAGTGAGAGAAAAGTTTCAGTCTCATGCGGCTTTATACTTGACTTCAATCATTTTCTACTTGAGTAGTTAGCAGTTCGTTTTTGAATGGTGCTGTTTGAGTAGAGTTTTCTGAACCTTATCAATGGTGTAACTTAGGGATTTAGAAATAGGTTTAAGCTGAATCCTATTCAAAAGCTCAATCTGGCCCCTGGGATTTACACCAAAGTCTCTCCATTGGCTATAAGACAGCAATACATCATTGTCCCCCTTAATGGCTCTAGGAGTCCAGGGAGAAGTCAAGACCTTGCACAAAATAAGTCTCCGCTATTCACTCTGCATGATAATGGGTTCCAGGATTACAAGTTTTACCAAAAAAAAAAATCAACAGTAATAGTGATTTCCGCGAAGCAAAAGTCCACAGAAGGTTTTAAACGAAATTTCAAACGAAATTTCGAAATACTGAGCAAAAATGTTACAAAAATCTGTCTAAAAAACTCGACTAATTGCTTTCAAAAAGGTTCTATTCTATTGAATCATTCTATATTAAACTAAAAGATGATTCATTACAATTCTGAACTTTATTATCCAAACAGAATCAGTTCTTCAAGAAAATTACACATGTACGCTTAAAAGCCAAGAAATTCATAAAAAACAGCTGTACTCAAAAACCGGAACCAACCAAACAAACCAAACAAAGAGCAAACGAAACCAACCAAACAAACGAAACAAATCATCTGCCAAATCTGGAAAATCAAAGTTTAGTCAAAAAAAAATTGGAGGTGTTTAATGTTTAGGAATTGCATACTCTTTAAGAAATATCATAAATCTCGGACAGTCGTTTTCAACCACCTCCCAGTCTTGCAGGAGTGGTTCTTTTCCAAGCACTCAGAAAAATCCCCTTATGGATGGATGAGAGGAAAAGGAAAAAGAGAAAGACTGGGAAAAAGATGTACTGAAATGTTTTTGCTAAGCATTTACTCTCTCTGTAGCCTCTCCTTTTCTCTTCTCTACTCTTTACAGCTTTTGGACCCGAGAGCCCAATTGACAAGAAGATTGGGACTTTTGACCTTTCTCTTTTTAAGTTTTTGACATAGAAAAAAGCTAGAGATACGCAAAACTTGGTGTCTGATTTATGAGATAAAGAAAGGAATCTTGTGATTTTTAAAGGTACAGTCATTCAAAGCACAAGAGATTCTTGAAAGCAAAAAAGTTTAATGAGTTATGTCAATGAGGAAAAAGTAGTCAGTTAGATAAAAAAAGCTGCCTTTCTTCTTATTTCTAGTGGTTGGAGATCTTTAGCTTGTTATGTTTAATGTAAAAAGAAGTGAAAGTATAAAAATTAGATTAAGCAAAATAGGGTAAGCTTGTAAGCGGAAAAAAAGCCGAAACTTGAATATCTTTTACTTTTCAAAGCAAAGTTCAACAAAAACTATGGTTTTGACTAAAGCTGCTGGTGTGCAGTTTGTGATTTAAACTAGTATAGAAAGTAAGTTATTGAATACTTGAATTGAAAAAGTTTAAAATCTAAAGTTTAACATTTAAAGTTTAAACTTTTCAATTTAGGAATTCTAAAGTTTAAATCTAAAGTAGAGTTTAAAACTCTAAAGTAGAGTTTAAACTCTAAAGCTCTCTAAACCCTAAAGTAAAGTTTAAACTCTAAAATTGAAACTCTTGAAGCTCTCTAAACTCTAAAGTAAAGTTTAAGCTCTAAAATTGAAACTCTTGAAGCTCTCTAAACTCTAAAGTAAAGTTTAAACTCCTAAAAGCTCACTTAGCTCTAAATTTTAAACTCTAAAGCTCACTAAACCCTAAAGTTTAAACTCTAAAATTTGGAACTCTTGAAGCTCCCTAACCTCTAAAGCTCTCTAAACTCTAAAGTTTAAACTCTAAAGCTCTCTAAACCCTAAAGTAAAGTTTAAACTCTAAAAGCTCTTTAAACTCTAAAGTTTAAACTCTAAAAGATCACTAAGCTCTAAACTTTAAACTCTAAATGAATACAAAGCTAGTTATTGAAAAGAATAAGTTAAAAGTAAAGTAAAAGATCAAATTTAGGTTAAAAGCTAAAAATTTGAAAAGGTTTCCAGAAAATGCTGAAGTTATCGCTTTTGGCATCAAAATGGATAATTATTTTAATGAGAAATGATTCCAAAAGAGTCATCTTTAAATGTGTCTGTTTGCTTTTAAAACAAAAAATAAAAATAGAGTTAAAAATTGATTTGAAAGTCGAAAGTTTTCGGCCAAAGAACTGAGCAAATGAGCAAATTCAAAATTACAATAGGCTTTTAAAACCATGAGCCTCAAACCAAACAAAAGCCTCAAACTCATAAAATTCATCAGCCAATTAAATTAGAAACCTTTAAAATCAAAGAATAGAAAAAGGTTTTTGAAAAATCACATCACTAATCTTTAGAGGAGATTAACAAGATCAAATAGCAGATTAGAGAATTCTCTACTCACAAAACATTCAAAGCAACGGTCATTGTTATGGGAGTTGTTTTCAAATGTGAAAAGTCAAAGATGTTTTTTCAATTAGACGGATTTTTCGAGGGATTCTCGTGAATCACGAGGGTAATGATCCGGTTGGGGAAAGAAAAACGGGGGAACGAAGGGTGGGGGGAGGGCGTTGGGCTGGCCCTCAATTGAGCGGCCTCATTGTCGTCTGTCTTACTAGGGATGGTCGTAATTTTGATCCTCAAAAGCGAATATCTCACTAAGTAATATCTTCCCAATAAACCTAGCCGCAAATCAGCATCAAAAATTGCCTTTTGGTCAGCCCAAAGGTTAAAAGGTTCAGAGCTATGAATAATTTAATAATAATATAAATAATGATAATACAAATAATGCCTTGATACACATTATCGGGGTAATTTGTGCTCGTATATAAGCCGGCGCTCGTATATAAGGCGACGCTCGTATATAGGCCGGTGCTCGTATATAAGCCGGCGTTTGGATATAAGCCGGCACTCGTATATAAGCCGGCACTCGTATATAAGCCGGCGTTTGGATATAAGCCGGCGTTTGGATATAAGCCGGCGCTCGTATATAAGGCGACGCTCGTATATAAGCCGGCACTCGTATATAAGACGGTGCTCGTATATAAGACGGCACTCGTATATAAGCCGGCACACGTATCTGATACGACGCACGTATATAGGGCGGCGCTCGTATATAAGCCAGCTCTCGTAGATAAGCCAGCTCTCGTATATAAGACGGCGCTCGGCGCTTTTTGTGCCAATTCATTTTTGCCAGAATTTTCGCTAAAAGTACGCCGCTCGTATAGAAGGCTCGTATATAATTTTTCCCAAGTGTGCGTTTTAAAAAAATGCATTACTCGTGAGGAACACACTCTAATCTGTTGATTTGTAGAAAAGCTTCTAATTTCTAGATTTGTAGAAAAGCTATAGTCTATAGCTAGATTTGTAGAAAAAGCTCAACAGAGCATTTCTTCAATATTAAAAGATCTAAAGAAGCATTCTACTACTTGAGAATCAAAAGCTTAACTCTTAAACTCAACGCCTAAGCCCTACGGCCTTTGCAAACTTTTCTTTGTCTCAAAAGTTTTAATCAGAGCTGAGAAAAGAAATGAATCCCATCGACAATTGGAGGGAAAATGAGAGCCAGAGAGGGGAACACAAGGGTCCCCGTCCATCAACCATTTGGCCTCACGTTTTTTTCAATCTTTGACTCCAATGTCTTGAGCCATGCAAAAGGATCAAAGTTCTTGGGATCCTTTTCACGAAATGAGTTTCATTTTGATGAAAGCTGCGAAGTTTTTCCTTAAAACTTTGAGATTAGCAAAACGCAAAAAGCAAAAGCAAAAAAGCAAACGAATGCTCGTTTTGTGGGAAGCTGAATCATTTTTTAACTATCTCTGGCAATTTCTAGATTTTGATTTTGTATTTTGAATTTGCAAAAGTTTTGAGGCAAGTGGTTGAGTGGATTCTACTGTTTAAAAACCAAAGAGTGGTTTTTAAATAGTAGAATCACAAATAACAAAGATTACGGCAATTTACTTGATTTAGAGGATAAAGCTGATCAAAAAAACAAAGATCAAAAAGATATTAAAAGATCAAAACAACGATCAAAACATATTAAAATGTCAAAACAAAGATCAAAACAAAGATCAAAGCATTTAAAAGATCAAAACAAACGGGCTATGAGTGCCTTAAAGTTTAAAATGTTAACTTTAGCGTCAAGTCTTGCTTTAAGTTATTTTTCAATTTGTTTTTAAATGTTTAAATGATAAATGATTGAATAGTGTTAAGTTAAATGGTTGATTTTCGTGAGTAATTGATTTGTTTGTCATTGTTAAAGTTAAAGTTAAAGTCATTGTTTCCCAAATTTACTCTGAAATTTCTGAAATTTCTGAAATTCTGAAGCGATTCTGTAAACATTTCCAAAGTAGATTTTTCTCAAGTAGAGATAGCAATTTCCAATGATTTCCTGGTTTTGTTTACTTGAGATTCACTTCAGATTACTTGGTTCTTTGCTTCTAACTTTATTTAAACAAAATTCAACTAAATCTTTTGTTTGAAAAGAGTTTAAAAGTTTGAAGTTTTGAAGTTTGAAAAAGAATTTTAAAAAAACAGAGAATAAAGATCCGTTTTTGAATTTTTTTTAGTAAAAAATGATCTCAAATCGTAGAAATTGCATTAGGTGTGTGAAAAAGTAATCCACGTTTTTTATTTTTATCTGATGACCAAATAAGACGCTGTCTTCTCGAAAACCCTCGTTCAACCTCTTCAGAAATAGGCCTTACATTAAATTGTGATGGGTCAACCGTAAGGGAAACGCTTGAATGCCATGAATTTTATCAAAAATTTGGACAAATGGATACCGCATGAACGATAACGCGCGACCACATGTCTCTTTACAGACTCGACAAAAAATCCAGAGTGTTGGATGGGAGGTTTTATCACATCCACCTTATAGTCCAGACCTTTCTCCATCTGATTATTATTTATTCTTGTCTCTGTCTAACTTTTTGGCCAATAAACCGTTCAATTCAATTCAATTCCGAAGAAGATGTCAAAAACCGAGGTTGCTCTTTTCTTCGCCTCTAAGGACCAAGATTTTTATTATCGTGGAATGTCTTTACTTGTAGAACGTTGGCAAAAGGTTGTTCTTTCGAATGGTGATTACTTCGTTGAATAAAAAATTATTTTAACGAAACTTATGGTCTTTTATATTTAAACGTTAAAAACGTGGATTACTTTTTCACACACCTAATAGAAGCTAATCTAAATGCTGCAAATTAGATCAAACGAAAGGAAACAAGTGAAATAAACTTTGAAAAGAAACAAGTGAAAAGAAACAAGTGAAAAGAAACAAGTGAAAAAAAAACTGTTGCAAAACTAGAATCTAAAGAGTTCAAAGAATTCTCGAAAGAAAAGAAAGGATCCGATTTCTGAAACTTGTCGATTTTTCTTAAGAAAAGGTGTTTCCGAGAGGGAAAAAACGAGAAACTACGTCTTTTTCTCAAATATTTGAAATCATTTGACTGCTCGTGTAGACTTCCGGAGATTCGTTCACAAAAATTCCTCAAAGAGATGGATTTGCGAAATTTTTGAGTCAGATTTTTCGGCCAATCCTCCAAAATCTCGACACGGATCATTAAAATTTCAAAAGATTTTAGTTTTGGAGAAAACGAGGGGATTAGAGGATTTCGCTTTGGAGTTCTTTTTGAAAGTTGAAGATGTTTCGAAAAATAGGATATAATGAAGACTTTTGATCTTGTAAGAAGAAAGATTGCTTTCAAGAGAACAAGTCTTAATTGTCTTAATTGTAAGACTCTAAAGCAGTCTCTTTGCCATTCTTCTTTGCAAAATGACTTTCTAGTAAAAAGTTTTGCAAAGAACGAATCGAACCCGAGCAAGAAAAATCAGCGCTCGCCTCGTATGCCAGCATTGGATCCACTACACTATCAACCCACCTCGGAGACCCGTGAGAGAACCCTTATAAAGGCCTTCGGCTCCAAATTTTCGCATTTTCATTTTAAACCTGAAACATGCATAATTATAAGGGTTCTCTGCCGACTGCTTTGAAAAAAATGAAATACTAAAAAACTTTTGCGACTACGCGACTGTACGAGGGGGCTGGGGTACTATTACAGTAAAGTTTGAGGCATAATTACCGTAAATTCTATAATAGTACCCCATTCCCCTCGTACAGTCGCGTAGTCGCGAAAGTTTTTAGTATTTCATTTTTTCAAAGCACCCGTACTTTCAAAAAATGCGTCTTTGGTATCAAAAAATTGCTGAAATTGAGGGCTATTTTTTGATACCTAAGCGCGCATTGTAACATAAACCAGTGTCGAGAAACACTCGTTCAAAGCTAGACTACCCAACGCTCTGCACCGTCGTTATGGGGGTGCGGTACTATTACAGTATTTACGGTAGATATTATAAACCGAATGCGAAACCGTTTGCTTTTATACAACAAAAGTTGACATTTCAAAATGCTTCTTTAAAGCGTTTTCTCTAAATAATTCTTTAAGCTTTATTTCTTTTAAAATAAACCATAGTGAAAATGAGAAATTCTTTGGTTTCTTTTCTTTTCTCACCCTTCCTCTTTTATTTCTTCCTTTTCCGGATTTTGGAGGTGTTATTTCCGAAAGAGTGGGCCTCAATTGCCACAAAAATTGTGTCTGCTGAATTCTTTGGGCAAAAAAAACCCTTTCGTTTTAGATTTCACTCTTCAAATGAAGAGAAAGAAAGGAACGTCTCGAGACAAATCGAATTGGGGAAGATTTGATTTGAAACTTGAAATTTAGACTTTTTTTTGAGAAGAAAGCTTAAAGACTTATGTTTCATTGGATTTGAGTGGGGAATTTCAAAGTTTAAGAAGAAAAAGAAAGCTAAAGCCTAAAGAAAGCTACCTAAAGATATGTGGATAAAATTTTAACGAAAGTCTGGTCAAAAATTCAATCTTTGTCTTGTCAAAGTTCAATTTATCGATAAAAAGTTCAATTTATCAATAAAATATTCAATTTATCGATAAATAAGTTCAATAAGTTATTGAATTTTCTATCATCTTTCTCAGAAATGTACCTAATTTTGGCTTGGTTTGATTCATAAGCTCTAAGGTTCAATTGGAAAAACTCCAAGTTTCAAATGAGCCTTTCTATTGGGTTGATGGAAAAGTCCTTTCCGATTTTTTGGGAGAGTACCTTAAATTTGTCCAATTTTGATGTTTTATAGCTTATCCTAAAGCTGAATTCAAGACGGATCGATTGGTAAAAACTGTTTTGAGATATCTCTTTTCTAAAAGTTTTTACAGCTATTTTAGTAAAGGGCGGCAGAGCCAAAAAATGACTGTTTTCACGTTTCGTTAGTTTTCCGTGCAGAAACCTAGGCTAAAAACATGTGTTTCGTGATCAGCGTCAAAAATAACCCCTATACACGCATTTTCAGAATCTTAGCAACAAATTTTTGAAAAATATTGTCACCGGTGAAAGTCGAACCAGCGACCCTCAGATCAATAGCCTTTCCGCCGCTTTTCGCGATTTTCCTTCGTTTTTCTCGTTTTTCTCTGAAAACGCCCTTTACTAAAATAGCTGTTAGAAACTTTTTTAAAAAAGAGATATCTCAAAACGGTTTTTACCAATCGATCCGTCTTAAATTCAGCTTTAGGATGAGCTATAAAACGTCAAAATTGGACAAATTTAAGGTACTCTCCCAAAAAATCGGAAAGGACTTTTCCATCAACCCAATAGATCGAAAACTAAAAAAACACAAAGTTTTTTAGGTAATTCTTTGTGTATAAAGCTTAGCCTCAAGTTTGAAAGACCAATTTGAAGACCAAGACCAAGACCAGATAAACGCGATAGGTCAAATTACAGAGAATTGTCGCTTTTCCCTATGCATAACTCCATCCGTTTGCTTCCACAAGCTCTTCTATATCAAAATTTAAATTCTACGCCCTAAAATCACCTAGAAAAACAAATTTTTGAAGAGAAATTTGTTAATATTAGCTTTTTAGAGCTTTTTAAAAAAAAGAGGTGCGCTAATAGGCAGAGTGTGCAGAAAAAGGCGCAAATGTTCGGCTGTCCAAAAATAAGTAGCATTTGTCCCATTCCCATTTTTTTTCTGTTTTCTTTTTTATCACTTTTCAATTGCCAGTTTCTATCTAAATAATATTTTTTTAGGTAACGATGAGTGAACGGATTCGCGGAATGAGAGACCGTCGAGAAAATGAGCTGAACGGCTTCCTCGAGGAGGAACGGGAACATTTACGAGTCTACAACGACGAGCAAGGAAACAACTTGAATGATGGTCAACCGGCGAACTTAATTGATAGTCAACCGGAGAATTTGCATGATGGTCAACCGGGAAACTTGCATGATGGTCAACCGGCGAACTTAATTAAAATGGTCAACCGGAGAACGTGCATGATGATCAACCGGAGAATTTGTATGATGGTCAAGCGGCGAACTTAATTGATAATCAACCGGAGAACTTGCATGATGGTCAACCGGAGAACGTGCATGATGGTCAACCGGAGAATTTGCATGATGGTCAACCGGCGAACTTGCATGATGGTCAACCGGAGAATTTACATGATGATCAACCGGAGAATTTACGTTATGGTCAATCGGAGAACGTGCATGATGGTCAACCGGAGAACTTGATTGATGGTCAACCGGAGAAAGTGGAGAAGCGAACGACGAGAATGAGAACGCGAAAACGCAAAGCATACCCGAGAGCAAAGCCTACTTTGCTAAATGTTGCTAAGCCTAAATGTTCGGGTGCACAAAAATAAGTCGTATTTGTCCCACTCCCGTTTCCAAAGCTGCATTTATTTGGAATTATTACCGACTGTCTGCTTCTTTTTCTTTTGTGACTAGTTTCTAGTCATTGCTCTTGCTCTTTCTAATCAGATAAGGCCATTGCTAGCAAGAAAGCGATCGATTTTTCGAGTGAAACTCTCTCAAGCGATAATTCAGTTTCAGAGAATTCTGTAAATTTTCTGCAATCTAAAAGAATTCGAAATTTCCGCCTACTGGTGACAAGTCAAAGTCCCTTGTCAGAAATTTTTACTGGTCTTTTATGACCATATTAATTTCCGAAAGCGCAAGTCCGGCTGATAACAAGAATCGTTGAGATTTCTTTCGATTGATTGATTATTTCTTGTGATTTTTGTTTAGATCTATTATTCTTGATTCATGCTGCTGCTAATATCGACAGGTGACTTCATCTTTGTGATTGAAAATCTCAATACGACTTTTGGATTGTCGTTTTCGGATTAATCGCCATCGAAGCTTATCAAAAGCAATCAGTGCCCGTATCCATGAACTTTCCAAACGGTTTGGAATTTCAAGTGCGCAAAATTCCAAACCATTTTACTAAGCGATGATTTCACTCTTTGAGATACTTTTTTGAAATAGTTGAACACAATTATCCATTGCATAACAACTCCAAAAAATAGATTCAAAAAACTAACTCATCGCTTAGTGAAACGGTTTGGAATTTTTCGCATTTGGAATACCAAACCGTTTGAAACGTTCATGGATACGGGCATAGGTATCATTTCAGTTTTCCTTCTGTTTCGTGGTTGTCAAGCGGCTGGTGCTAGCGCCTCTCAAAGAGGACAATGGACATTCGTTGACGGAGCTACCGGAGGAAACTGCATTATCATGTATGCACAGATTGATCTCACTCTCTCCTACTATTCGGGAACAGCACAAGAACAGGTGAGATTTGCGTCGAATTTTGACGATTGGATGATTTTCATTTTCATTTTCATTGGACGATTTCCAGTGGCCGCAACTTAAAAGCTCCCAAGACCTAAAAGCTAAAGTTTACTTCAGAGTTCATAAAGTAACTATTTAAAATAAATTAAAGATGTCTTTCAAGTAGAATTCAGTGTAAATATCTGTAGGTAATGAAATGCTTTTTGCGCAGATATACTGTGAGTCAAGGAACTGAAGCTTTACGGTATTTGAAACAGTTCTGCTCGTTAAGTATTAGAGTAAATACTCTAATAGAAGCGCGGTTATAAGAGCGTCGCGTAGTCTAAGTTTACTCTTAAAGAACCGCTCATTTCTCAGCGCCCAGACGTTTGTTTTTTCGCGCTTAGTTATCAAATTAAAGTAGAGAGGATGAGTGATTTTTTGAGATAACACATATTTTTAGCATTAACCAGCGCTTAGAAAAAATTATTGAAAGATGAGGAAAAACCGGCTTTTTTGCCACTTTTCATTAAAAGGGAAGAAAATCTTACTGACAATTATGGAAATGAAGCGAATTTGAAACAGATTATTTACCAATGTCAGCAGAAATGCATAAAATTTAGAAAGATGTCTCTCTTACAATTCCTGCCGCCTCAACGCCTAGTGGTAACTGCAATGATAAAGTGTACATCAATGGAGAGGCAAAAGATTCGCAGCAACTCGTCCTCGATTTCGATCACGTAAGTTTTCAGGGTAGAGGGTAGAGAAAAACAATGCAGTGAAACCATTCAACGGTATTCGGAAGAAAAAGATCTATAGTTCACAATGAGATTCAAATTGTGTTTTTTTGCTAAATGGTTTCTAAAAAGGCTTTACTAACAAGTTTGTTTAATAAAAAGATCACGAAAATCTAAGCAAAGTCAAACTTTTTTCCAGATGCCCGGCTGGAAAGCGGCATTTACATTTACGAAAACGGAAGCGCTCAATCTCGGCGATCGACAATGGATGCTTTATCAAGTTTGTTATCGCAAAGTGTCACAATATTGCTAATTCGATTTTGATTCTGATCATGATCGATCGATATACTTTAAACAATGTTTCAGGTAAACATCACAGCAAACTACACGAGCGATCCACATTTCGTCAATCCGTCTGGAGATTGTAAGTCAGCTAACATCTTTCAAATAAGAACTTTTCCAAAACTATTTTGTATCCACTCATTACTTTAAGCTTTTCAGCACACACCTACGTGCAATACGTTGATCCAAAGAATCCACCGGATCTCGCTGATACAATCTATGCTTCGAAATCCTACTCACTCAACTGTCCAAGCAAGCAGAAATTCGCGATCAACGACGATATCAAGAAAGGGCCGCTTGCATAGTAAAAAAAAATACTGAAAGATATTTCGAATGATCTAATTTTAGCATTCAATTCAGTCTTCTCAAACTACAGGCTTTCAAGATTTCAAGTGGATCGAATTTTGATCAAAGTTTGTTTTATTTGTATTATCTCAAATCAATTATTCAAGTAATTTAAAGGTGTGGTTTAGCAAACTTGCTAACATGAAGGCAAATGCGAAATACAAACATTTTCAGGCGAGACGTGTCCAGCCGATCAGCACAACACCGACAAAGTGCCAATCATTGTTGGCGGTGTGCTCGCTGGACTGACTGTGATCACTTTGGTTGTTTACTTGGTAGGTCAAAAATACTAAGAAACTTTACGCAAAGTGTACGAGCAATCCATCTTAAAACAGATCCTGAAATTTTGTTTCAGGTTTACCGTTCTCGACTACCACCAGAGGTCATCAACATGGTCAATCCTCACTCCCACTATGAAAACAAGGCGATCGACGATGAGGAGAATGAAGAAGATGAAGAATAAGTCCTAAACCCTGTAAATATTTTAATAAAAAGGTCATTTACTCACCCACTCATATGAAAAGCTTTAACAGCACTCAAATAAACATCAAAGAATCACAAATGCTGTACACGAGATCATAACTTAGTAATGCATGATTGGAAGAAAAGTGAAAAAGTAAACAATAAAATTGTCAAAGTTTAAAAACTCATACCTGACCAATAGAATGTTTAAAATGCAAACTGATAATTCACAAGTCGTTAAAGATTCTTCATGTGTCTTCGCGTTTGTACGTGATTGATCGTTTTCTTTCGGAGGTCAATGTAGTTGCCCGGGTTTCTCTCAACTTGTATCAATGAAGCCTTTCGGACGCTTTCCGTTGTTCGAACGCAGTAAATCTAAAATGAAAATTACATATTCGATAATTTGAGTTAAATAATTAATAAAAAAACCCATATATCTAAATTTATTCACCCAATACGGCTTACGGCCCTTTAGCATAGATTAATAAAAACTTACAATACTAATCACCAAAGCAATTAAGTTGAGCACCAAGCAGAATGGGATGAAACCGTAATAAAATGGACGCTCGAGCGACTTCAAGAATTCCAAGAACGGATCCTTGATACCCTAAAGTAAAAGTTAGAACTTAAAAACATAAAAAAAATACTCACCTTGAATTCGGTCGTCGGATTCTTCTTTCGGTGTGCACGCTCCAATTGTGCGCGCTTGTGTGCGACAACCCATTCATTCAATTCTCGAATAAAGTCATCATCAAAGAAGAGAGTCTTCAGCTAAAATAAATGGATTATGCCAATAATAAAGGAAAGAAACACCCTTGCCTTGTAAACTTATTGTTAGTGCAGTTCTAGATTTACAGCGCTCAAAAGCTTTACTCGGAGCCATGCGCTAGAATTTTTTGCAAAACTTGATAAATTTTAAGCTCTAACGTTATTCCGTGAACAAATTCAAGTTGCACTTGCATTAGAAGAGGACTTTTTGATTTAAAACCGAATTGAACATGTTTTTTTTGAAACATAGCACCACGGTTGCGTTTAAGAATTAACCAATTCTTACCGTGTCTTTTGTCATCAGTCGTCGGCATTGTTTAGGCAATTGTGCATTTAAAATTCGTTGATCTTCCGGCGCTGATGACATATAAGTTGCGTAGAGACGAGAGAGTGGTCGAAGAAAAACTTCCTAAAGAAAAGTCTAAAAAGTGTGGCAGTTTCTTGAAACCCACCACAAATTTGGCACCATTCTTCATGCAATAAGTGTCTACATAATCCCGCATGCAGAAAAGAGAACAAGTGAAATTTCTAAAATTTTGTTACTGAAATTCTTGATGAATCCACAAACCCACAAAAGTCGCCAGCATATGAGAGCACTTCGTAAGCACTAGACGATTTGCGGAGAATTCTGCGCACTTCCTTTGAGTTGAGTAGATTGCGAGTCGACTTGTACAAATTACAGTGGCTGCATCCTGAAAAAAACGTGTATGAGGTGTAATTAACTGTTTGAGCAGTAAAGCGTCTGTTTAATTATCTTTATAAGTTGCTGATTAACTCAATATTAAAATAGGCCAAAATAATCATCTATCATTTATCATCTAATTTACAACTTCGGCCAATAAAGAATCAGTTTAACTTTTTGAAACATACTTTCAGAAATATGCGCGTAGACTTTCGAACAAGGTAGTACTCCTGCAAATGTTTGTGCTTGCGAGCAAAGATACTAAAAGTTGAAGTTTTAAAAGAATAATCCCCAAGTTTACTTCAATTCCAGAAAGAGCTCCAATTGCAAAATTTCGATGAACCTTCACTTCACATGTGGCGTTCAAACAACGAACGACATTTGGTAGCGAGCTAAATCGAAAATTTTACGAGTAATAGTTGAAAAACTCACCTACAAGATGAAACCATAAAACTTTCCAAATTGCCTGCGAGGTAGTGGTTTTCCAAATTCGTGAAATATTCTTCGGAGCACTTCCGGAAGCAAGGTGGGACGGCGTCGAGTGAAAGGAGAGCGGGAGCTAAAACAAACTAATTAATACAGGATAGAAATTGAACTAATTTGACGTCTGATCAAACAAATATCATTAAAAAGGTCTTCCGTACAAAAGCTTTGCATGATAGCAAATAGTCTTATTATGATATTTATGATCAAACGAATCCCGTATCTTTTTTATCGCAAAAATGTAGGAATGTAATAAAGTATCTAACTAGAAGTTTTGCATAATCGCTACAAGCGTCTTAACTTTCGCTTTCAAGTTTCGAAACACATACAGTCACGTAATCTTATCTTATTTTTGTTCCCTTAAACTTTAATCTTATTCCGTTTATATCTTATGCTTGACTTTAAACTTTAGCTCAAATCTAAGACCCACCAACTATTGCCGCCTCTGTCGCGGGTTTTGTCGGCTCAATAGCACTTGTTGTCGAGAGTAGAAGAACCACGATGAACAATAGAGATGGTACCATCTAAAATCTAACATTAGAATGAATTGAAAAGACGAAAACAAGTAATGACAAAAAGCAAAGTGTCTAGACTTGTGATTTGCTTATTTAAAATAAACAACGCCGTAGTGGATTTGCTTATTTACCTAGCTATTAGCACTTTTCTCTCGCAATCAGCTGGCAAAAAGATTACGAACTACAAAGAGAGAACTGTGAAGGTGCTAGTGTAAATGACGGAGAAATGGCAGAAAGAAATTTATTCCTGATTTTAATATCGAAAAATGCGTCAATGATATTCAATATAAAAACTGAATATGATTTTGATTTAAAATAAAACACTTTCCATCTTTTGATTGGGAGGATTTGTTCAGCTTCGAAAATCACAAAACTGAGGGAGTGAGACAAATGCGACCTTTTTTTTGCGCACCCGGACATTTGCGCACCTTGCCCATTAGCGCACCTTTTTTCGCGTTTTAAAAAAGCTCTAAAAGCTAATATTAACCAATTTCTATTCCAAATGTTGTTTTTCTAGGTAATTTGAGGGTGTCGAATTCAAATTTTGGCATATCAGAGCTTGTGGAAACAAACGAACGGAGTTATACAAAGAGAAAAATCGACAATTTTCTGTAATTTGATCTAGCCGTTTTGTCTTTCAAATTGGTTCCACACGCTCTGTTATGTCAAAATTTGAATTCGACACCCTCAAATTACCTAGAAAAACAAACTTTTGGAATAGAAATTGGTTAATATTAGCTTTTAGAGCTTTTTAAAACGCGAAAAAAGGTGCGCTAATGGGCTAAGTGCGGAAAAAAAGGTGCGCAAATGTCCGGGTGCGCAAAAAAAAGGTCGCATTTGTCCCACTCCCCCATCCATAAAGCGTTTTGATTGGGTGGATTTCTTCAGCTTCGAAAATCACAAAACTGAATAGAAAAAGTGTCAGCTTGAACATTTCAAAGTTATCCACCACATGATCAAACAATTTTGATTTAAAATTTCAAGCTTAACTTATCCAAATGAGTGTTTTCCTCAAACGATTTGTTTGCATTCATACTTGTTTATATTTACAAGTACGCAAAAGTAAGTAAACTTTGTGACATGTGTGTCTTTGAGCCTTTTAAATGCATTTTCTTGTCACGAACTCCAGTCGTCCCGTACATTACACCATTCCCCCCTCATCCGCTCGTATCTCTCTTTGTATTCCAAATAGAGTCGATGAAATGGTGGTGACACGAGTGAATGCAAATGGATTCGATTCGCACATTTCCCCTCTTTTCTCTTCACCTCGACAAAATCACCGAATTCGCGCTCCATTTGCGCCATTCAGCCCTCTCCTTTCGGCCATTTCACAACAAAGAGTGACCACACAACTAGCCTCATTCACTTCGATATTGATATTTGTACCATGAAACACCAAAACGAGTGGAAAGGAGAGGGCTAATGGTTTGAGGAAAATGAGAATCACAAGGCAAACTTATTTTTATGCTGTTCTTGATCTTTGATCGAGGAGAGTCTAGATTATGAGTAATGAGGCTGAATTTAGTTGTTCACCAAACATAGCTTACGGTAACTTTTTCCGAAGTACATCTTTTAGAAAGGACTTTGAACCCGATGAGTGTATCCTAATTTGCATTCAAGTTTCCAGGAAAATTGTACTGGTGAAACTTCCGCTTGTGACTTCAAACTGGTGAAACTTTCTTGTAGTTCTATTCCGAACAATCTAATAGTCATTGATTAATCGAATTCCTAAGACCTTGGCTCGCATTGTTTATGGGAAGAGTGTCGATGCGATGAGTGGGGGGTGAAGAAGTGAATGGAAATGAGGGAGAAAAGAGGGAGAGATCGACCGTGAAGGACATTCACCCCCTCCATTGAATGTCCACAAAAAAAGAGCTAATGACACCCCTGTCAGCCAGTGGAATGAGATCGAGAGGCCATTGATCCAGCGAGAGAATTGATCCTCAATGGGATCGATGATAATTTTGAGTTGGTTTACCTTAAGCTCTAGTGATCCAGTGGTAAAGTTGAATTCTATTTCGTTTAAAACATTTATTAAGTACCAAAATAATACTATTCTGCCAATAAAGCTATTTCAAGTTAGATTGAAGTCTAGTACTTTGAAAAGTCTGTTATTTAAAGAGTCTAGCACTTTAAATAGTCTCTAGTACCTACAGCCTAGTACCTGGACATAATTGTCGCAACAAGGTATCACGCGCTGTAACCCTATTCGCACTATTCAACGCTACGAAGCTACGGAAACAATTGCTGATGCACCAAATCTCAAACGAATGCTACGGTTTCTCGAAGTGCACATCCAGCTTCTGTGATGGTTTTCGTCGGCATCACTGCAATAGGAAAGACTCCTCTCATATTTGTTCTCATATCCTCAAGGCGTGAAAGTCAATTCCAATAACTACCTGGCTCTTCTCAAGGATGAACTCTTGCCCTGGGGTCGTAAACATTTTGGAAATCACATTTGGCCTTATCAGCAAGATGGCGCACCGACCCACAAATCTAAGAAAGTCCAAGAGTTCTGCCAAAACAACTTCTCGGACTTCATTTCTTTTTCTGAGTGGCCACCTAGCTCTCCAGACCCCAACCCAATGGATTTTTCGGTGTTCTGAAAACCAAAGCTTGTTCAAAACTCCACAAAAACATCAAAAGCTTGAAGAAATCACTGTTGAAAGCATAGGAAAAGCTCGATCCAGCTCGATCATAATATTACATATTACGTCATTAATGGTGAAATTTCACATTATGCAAGAAAACTATTCTTTGCAAGAATTCTCAAGTTCTTAACTTAATCCAAGCCTTATCTTCCATAACAAAATTTTCTGTTCATCAAAAATCATCATTATTTTACGAGTTTCGAAACGATTAGCCACATTTCGCGGTTTATTTGAATTCACCTCTTTTTTCGAAAACCTAGAGATGTAGAGATAGAAACAGGAGCAAGGTCTCTCCTATATGCCAAAAAGTGGGAGTATCTATAGTACAAGAGTAGAGTGAAAAGGAAGGGATGGAGGCGGGGAGGGTGTACAGGGAGGGGAGAGAGTATCCTTGTCTCCTCTCCATTCCTTTTTCAGGCGCCTCTCTTCCAGTCCCCTCACGCATAACAGTCACCCACATCGATCGTGCATCATCACCGGCAAAAAAACATTGTTATGCTAGTTTCTTGATATCTATTCTTCTGTTTTCTAATCATGATTCTACGATTTTTCCTTTTTGGATCGATTTTCTTTCAAACTGTGCATTTATGGAATGAGGATGATGAAACGCAACGGATACAAATGGTAAAGATTAAAGCTAAAAATTGATTCTATTTTTCAAAATCAAGTATTTATTTGATTCTACATCGTTTTTCATACCAGTTTAAGCTTCCTATTTGAAGAAAACTTTGTTTGTGAATCTTTTGTGCGTGAATCGTTGTGAATCGCTTCTTTTGTGAATCGTTTAGAGTTTAGCTGTAAATTTGTATGTTAGATTTAGAAAGAATTATTTAAAAATGCTTGTAATCCATCAAATCTTGATCAAAGATGAATTTTAATACTTTCACAATCAATCCTAAATTCTTTACTCAAGAATTTACCCGCCTTCTTTGCTTGATGATAGGATTTGCCAAGCTGGTTCGGATTTAAGCTAATTTAAGGCTTTTGTTTATTGAAAAAGCCCAAAACCTGGATTCTTCAACTTTTGCCAATTTCAACAACTAAACTCTCAGACTTTTTTGTCCTTGGCTAGACGCCCAATCCTAATCTACTTACTCATTCGCTTTCTAGACTTCAAGGTCATTGAATTCTTAAAGAATTTAAAAGAGTAAAGTTATGTTCTTTCACCTTTCCTCTACCAAACCCGTTTACTTTCCAAAATATAATGCAAATCGTTTTATTTCCCACCGCATTTTCTATATGAGAGGACGTTCAAGGTCATCTATTGAGAATTCTTTCTTTCAGGGCAAGGTGGCAGTTTTTAACTCCTCTAAAAAGGCAATGTCTTTCTGCCTCCTTTCTAGAATCCATTACTGCTTTGTAGAAAAAATGTAGGAAAACTTAGAGATCGATTCTTCAAAACAAATCTTTGCCTCGGCTCTGAGAAAAGGTATTTCCAGAGTAATCGAGCGTGAAATCGGGCCGACATTGATCCTTTTCTCTTCAAAAGATTGATTCTATCGGTGTTCCAAATGATACAAACAAGTCCTTGAATCATAATGGGGGAAAATTGAACTGAACTTGGTTGATTGGTGAAAAATTGAATTCAATTGGCTAATTCAGTGAATCGTTTGTCCAAGTTATACTAATACACCAAGCCTAGCAATGTTTTACAAAGACTCTAGTTTTGATTAGAAGTAAAGTATTAGGGGTTTGCAAAAGAAACTGCGTATTATACGCAACGTTCAAACACCTCGAAAATTAATAATAAAAGACTTTATTCCAAAAGGTACTCGCCAAAATTATCAACTATATTTTTCCATTTTTTACGTAGACTTCGGATGCCTGATTCGAAAGATTCCGGATCTTGTGACGCAAAATAGTCTTGCACCCAAATTTCGACTTCTTGGTAATTGTTAAACTGTTGATTTGCAAGGGAGTGTTGCATAGATCGGAACAAGTGGTAATCTGAGGGAGCGATATCAGGGGAATATGGCGGATGAGGCAGAAGATTCCAGCCTAATTCTTCTATCGTGTTTTGAGCCAAGTTTGATGTGTGTACCCGGAAATTGTGAGCGAGTAAATGGATTGTCTTGGGATTAACACCTCTTTCACGTAGAATTTCATCAACTTTCTTCAGCTCTTCGGCGTAGCTTTGAGAAGTTATAGTTTTTGAAGATTTTTGTAGTTTAAAATAAACGATTCCTTTCATATTCCAAAAGACCGATAGCATAACTTTCTTTCCGTGAAGTTCTGGATGTGATGTCGGAATCGGCCTTGCTCCTTTGCTCAACCATTGTCTTTTGCGAGTTGAATTATTGAAATATATCCACTTTTCGTCCATCGTCAACATGCTTTCAAAAAAAAGCACTGCCCGTAGCCTTTTTCAATAAAATCCGAGACAATAAAACTCGATTGGCTTTGTTTTCAGGGGACAATTCATGTGGGACCCATTGGCCACAACGATTCCTTTTTCCAATAAGTGGAAGGTGTCGAGAAATTGTGCTCGAATCACATTTAAAGTATTTGGCTAATTCGGGCAAAGTTTGAGTTGGATCCGACTCGACAACCTCGAGCAACTCCGCATTATCGAGGACAACAGGACGATGTCCATGGGGCTCGTCTTCCAAGCCCTCACCTCCTTCACGAAAACGCCGGAACCATTCCTGACAACTTCTTTCACTCAAAACGTTTTCTCCAAATGCTTCACAAAGATTCCGGTGCGACTCCAATGCTGATTTCTTCATTTTAAAGTCATAGAGAAGGCAAGCCCGCAAAACGAATTTTTGATCCGTCATCTTCGACAACTAAAATTATTTATAATTCAATGGTCGAACAAATGTGAAAATCAGTAAAATAAATAAGCGTTATCAACACAATAGAATAAAATTTAAACTGGGTTAGAGCACTTTCAAATAGAGAAAATATTGTTCCGGAAAGTCATGCGCAGTTTCTTTTGCAAACCCCTAATACATTGAAGAAACTGTAGAAATTCCAGTAAAACCATAAAATATGAATAATCGTCTTTATGAAGGCATTGAAATAGAGAAAAATGTGAAAAAGTGAGTAAAAAGCTATCCCTTTTAGATCATGGATGAAGAAAAGCGTTACTACGATGATGAGCTCAAACCAGCAACTCAAATGAAATATAAACAGAGTAGTGTTTATGGTGGAGTTAGCAGACAATATGATTTGAAAAGAAGACAACCTGAGCCGACTTATGATTATGATATGGCTGTACAACAGCCAAAAGCCGAGGCATTGAGAGGGGAGAAGAGTCGATCGAAATATGCTGAACAAGGTAAACAAAAGAAGGAAATTTGTAGATAAATTTATATAGACAGCCTTTGGTATGTCTTTATAAATTAAAATCGTATATATAAAGGTAAAGCTTATCAATTTAAATATAAAGCTTATCAATTTAAACTTTAGATGAGATGGATGGTGGGAATTGGTGTTACTCTTGTGCAACCCCATTGGGAATGCTCTCTCCCGAAATGCAGACGTCGGTGAGGAACTTCTTGGACGTCCGAAGAACCGAATATCCAAGAGGTTTGAAAAGATTTGAAAATAAATAAATAAGACTTTCAGACAAAATCAATCGCGAGTGTGCAGAAGGGAAAAATGTCTCGAAAATTGTGCGAGAGAAATGTTTGCATCGATATTGTCAAACCCTCGTACTCACCGATCATAATCAAGGTTGGGAAAATGTGTAGCTAGCAAAGCTTTAGATTTATCTAAATTATAGATCTATCAAATATTTATAAAGCTAACGTCTAAAGCTTTTGTTCTAAAGCTTTTGTTGAGCTACATGGCTTGTTGTCAATGAAAGATTTGGCTCTATTAGGAAAATTCCAACCCGAACCTAATTCCACCTTCGTTTTCTCAGCCGCTTCTTGGCCGATTGCTCCAAAATTTTGTCTACAAGCTGAGAATCTCGATTTCTATCTGTAGACAAAATTTCAGAGCAATCGGCCAAGAATCAGCCAAGAAACGGCCAAGAAACTGAACTTGGTTGAAGGTGGAATTAGGTTCGCGTTGGAATTTTCTCATGTCTAGGTTCTACTAGTTCTGCTAGTTCCTGAACAACTATTTAGCTCGTGATTAAATTATTATTTACTTGATTTTCCACAAATCTTCAAAGATCAATAGAAAGATCAGTTCAAGACCAAAAGAAATAGCCATAAACCTTTTCAGGAGCGTCCTTTGTGCTCCGTGGTTGCGCCGAGAATTTCGGGGCCGTAAATGTGAAACAGTTTGAGCAACTCGAGGAGAATCACTGCAAATCGTGAGTTTCAAGAAAAAATGACACTGGCTATAGTCAAACTGAAAGAAAGAAAAAAGAAATGTTAAGCAACTAATCGACAAAGTCAAAGGAATCGGGGTAGTAGCTGGGGTTCACGATTTTCCTCAGCTTCCTTTTTTACCTTGAACCGCCAATCTAATAGATATCCAAGACGGCCTGTAAAACGCTGTAATCTAGTGGCGGTGTTAGATTGCTAGACAAATTTTAGCCAATTGTTTATCCAATTTTAGCCAATTTTAGCCAATTGTTTAGCCAATTTTAGCCAGTTGTAGCCAATTTTAGCCAATCAACTCCTTGCTTATATCTAATCAAAAACTTGGTCAATTTTGTGCTTCATTTGTTTTTAAAACTTAGAAACAAACTCACCTTTAGACTTCATAAAAACTTGGACATGCGTGAGTGCATCTGCAAGAATCGTCACTTTTGCTTTTCGGGTTCGAGTCGACGCCGTGGGTCGAACTCGTCAAAGTTCCTCTTTCTACCTCTAACAGCTTTTACTTATTTGTGTCTCACAAGATTTTTATGATATCCATTCAATTTTGAGCTTCGAACTTGTTTTTTCTCTTCTTGTTATTCTGTGATTTCAACGTATCCGAGTGCCTTTTCGAGACGAAAATCAGTTCAGAAAACTTTATTTCTTTGGTCAGTATAGATGTAAATTTCTTACAATTCGCAAAATCTTTGGCACAAACAAAAACCGATAAAGCTTCTCGAGATCTACAAAAAAAAAATCTAGGCAAAATGCATAAATCGATTTGCATAAACGCTCGCTTTCTGGCACAGTTTGCGTCAGTTTGCCAGATTGCCAGACAACGGTTATGCAAATTTAATGCTAAAATCAAAAAAAAAGCTGCGCGTTACCAGTGAAAATTCAAGTGAAATTTTTGGAAAAACAAAAAAGAAATATCACAGTCTGTAGGGAAAATGCTTATTATTGACTAGTTGACGTTTTTTGGGGTGTTAGGGTAAAATGAGAAATGTTAGGGTAAATTGTTCTTAGGGTAAGGATCTCAAATTGTTTATAAAATGTTAAATGGTGGCAAAATATTTGGATGCGGTGAATCGAGACTGATCTCAACCATTTGACGACGATTACTGCGAGAGACCGCTTCACGGCTTGGACTCTGGAAAATGAGATGAATTCGGTTTAAATAAAGATTAAGAATAAAGAATAGGTTCAAAAGTTGATCAACACTATTGAGAGAGCCAACAACAACGCTATTCCCAACAAGGCTATTCAACAAAATGTACTTCTTGCTCTAAATCAAAACGCAACCTTTCTGGCGTACTTAATTCAGCCATTCCCACGATTAGGGCAACAATGTACACTAGAAAAGGTGTATTTAGATTTATGAGTTCGCAACAATTGGCTACAAATACAATTTCCTTCAAATCTCCTCTCCAAGATAAGCTAACAAGTTTCTAAGTTTATCTAACAGTTTTTAGACTAGCCAAACCCGTACTCCAATTGATAGACTCAATAAAATGCATAGCTTCAATCGATTCGCGATTTCGAAAACCCCCGGAAGAAATTTAAGCTCAATATCTCCTTTTTGTATCATCTACAAAGCAAAAGGGAAATCTCTAGATCACTGGTGAGGCGTTCTTTGTGCGGTCGGGCAAAGGCTCGTCGTCTGGCACACGTCCTCGATAGATAGGTGTTCCCGTAAAGGAGAAGGAGGACCTTTTAGGATGCTGTCAACATTGAAGTCGATTGATGATGTGCAACAAACCTTCGCGGACTAGATCTACTCCCTGATAAGAAATCTTCCACAAGAACAGAAACTGCGACAAATGCGGAAAAGAAGTCCAATTCAGAAAGAAACGGGGATCATTAGAAGTATATATTTTGAACGAATTTACATGTTCTGTTAGAATTTGGTTTAGTAGAGATGTGGTGAAATAAAATCAAGGATTATTCAAGGAGCGAATTCAATATTCATTATTCAAGGAGTCAAGGATTAGGAACTATAAAGGAACTATAAAGGAACTATAAAAGGAACTAAATAGGAACTATGAAGGAACTATGAAGGAACTATAAAGGAACTATAAAGGAACGCTGAACCACTCCGAAACTTTCAAAAAGTAAACACTATTGAGTGCAGTCAAAAAACGAAACTACTGGTTGATCAAGTGTCGATTTCAAGTAGATTCGTAGTCGTCGGTAGATTGACAGTAGATTTCAAGACAATGAGTTATCCAATCAATTGTATCTGATATAGTTAGTAAGTTGAAGCGAAACTAAAAAGATCCACTAAGTCCAAGATCCGCCTGGGTTTTTCAGTGCTAGGTAAATGGATTAGTCAAACCAGTAAGTACATAGAGCAGTTCAATTTCTTACAATTAGTTAGTTTTGAGCTTTTACAATTGTTATCTACAATTTATCTACATGATTACCTTTGAATGACAGAAACAAGTGCCATCCTCGCATTCCCCTCCTCCACCATCTTCATCGGCTTCACTCTCTGACGGGAAATCGATCAAAAGCATAGAAGAATTCTTGAAAAGATAAATTTAGATTCGTTTCCCATTTCTTTTCCCACCATGATCACCACGACAATAGCACCAAAGAAAAATGAAAGACGAATGCAGGCAGACGACAGAAAACTCAATGCTGAATCGAGAAATTGGTTTGATAAACTCAAAAAAAATCCCAGAGGTTTCTCCAAATATCATGCTGCAAGCTGTTTATGAACCTGAATATAAGAGATATTCGGTGCACTCATGATCATCACATTTTGAGCGGGAGTGGTAGCACGACTTGATGGACGAGAGGCATCTCGAGATGGGGAAAGATCAGGAGCTAAAGAAATAACTTTTAAAGCTAATCCCAAAGCTAATATTATTGTTATTGCTTTGTATAGCGGTTACTTGATTTAATTTATTTTAAAATTTAGCTAACCATCTTCTAATCTGCTAATTCTGTTCCTTAGTCAAGTCTATTACAAAGTTGACTGACCTAAACCTGAACTAAGTCAGTAAAGTCAGGCCAATACCTGGCTCCTGGTCACTTCTATTACAAAGCTAAAGGAAAAGCTAAAGGAAAAGCATTTAAAGCTAATTCTAAAAGTGAGAAAATAAAACCCACCAACTAGCGGCCACCCTCGATCACTCGTGAATCCATAGGGACTCACGTAGTCATTCGCCGTGTAAACGGTTCCCATTCTCTCCTTTTTCAGCTCCTCCTCAATTTTCTCACGTCGACGACATTCTCTAAAAATGTTTAAATCGGAATTCATTTGAATTTGTTTTACCTATTGATTTTCTCCTTTTCCTCTCGCTGTTCCCTCTCAATGCTTTCTTGTCGGCGTTGCCTTGATCGCCCGATTTGTTCTTTCACTTCAGTCTCATTTGTGGCGATTGGGAGCTGTGATCGACCTCTAGCACTCATTGATCTGTTATCTAAATTTACTATGTACAAATATATGTTTGTTTTAAAGAGGGATTAATTTTTTGAAGTGCATTTTTAATCATTTCTCAATCTTACGCAACTCCCTTGAACTCTCGGGATCTTTAAGCTCGACTAACAATATTTAAGGCTCTCAAATTCGATAATTTTTGAAAGCAATCTGACTATTTTTGGTTAAGTTTTAAAGAAAAATCATTCTTCTTTCAGAAAGATGCTCAAAATTTGCTTTTAAGGAAATAAAAACTGGTTTAGAGAACGAATTGTAGACTGAAAAACGCGACAAAACTGAAAAGCAGTATTGGCTCAAGGAAATAATATTAAAAAAACGTTTTTGAAATCACACTTTCCATATCTTCAAGTTTATATGGTTAGCGTAGAGTGAAAAGTTGTAAAAATTAAAACATGAGATACTTTAGACTTTTCACAAGTTTTATTATAGGGATGAGTCTACTAGGACAGAACTTTTTAGCCATCCAACAATTCGCTAACAAAAGACTAATGAATTTGAACCATTTTGTCTACCGAAATGTTAGGGTTTTTGGTTTGAAAATAGTGCAAAGGAAGCTAACAGAATTAATAGGTCGCGTCCGTTTCCTTCCTATTTGCGTTGCTATTTTGCAATTATTCGCGTCGCATTTTTCGCCCTTTTCTCCCTTCCCGAAATTCTTTTTTTTTCGTCTGCGGGTTGTTTTTGCCTTCTTTCTTGGGGGACTTTGTTGTTTCATTTTGATGCGCATGCTGTTTTTGTAATGGGTATTGTTGCATTTTGGTTCTGTACTAATAAACAGTAACGTTATAAATTCACTTTGCTTTATGCTACCCTTCAGGTTTTAAATCCTGCTTAGATAACTGGTTTAACATTGTAGAGAGACTGGTTTTACTAACATTTGTGTCACCATCGACGTAGTATCAATCCGATCCGTACTCTTCTCAAGAGTATTAATCTATTGTTGGATACTACGTGTTCTTGTGACGTTATAAGCGCTTTTGGGGAAACCCTTTTTAACCTTTTGTGCTATTCGGCCATTCTTAAGCAGAATCATCCTCGTGGATAAGGTTAAAGCGGGTCGCACCCCAAACTAATAAATAAAAACTAAAATAAGTTTAAAAATAAGCTCACTTCTTTCCGATGAATCAGATCTCTCGGACGCGGCGTTTCCAAGTGGAGAAGATGGGCCGGGCGTTGATTTCTACATTTGAAATTCATTTCTACATAGAAATTATTGCATTTTTAAAAAAATACCTGTTCAATTTGTAGCGTAGCCGGTCTCTGTTCTTGAATCGCTTTGATTTGCACGATGTGCTCGTTGAGAAGTGGTTGATGTCGCTCTTGGACCCGTTTGATTTCGACATTAAGAACTCGTTGATTATGGATTTGATCGACTTCTGATTCAGAGGACAAGTATAGTCTAAAAATATTGACAATCTGAATTGTAGATTTTGTAGATTCCTTTTGGTATTATAGTTTTGAAATAAATAAACAACAAACCCCTGATTCGAGTTGACACTTGTGGCACTGAAACGATTGGCAGAGTTTGGCGAAGGATGGCGATAGTGGACGAAATCTCTAAAAGAAAATAGAGAATGATGAGCCTGTTTAATATAAAAAGCATTGGAGATAGATTTTTGCAGACCTAGACTCAGATTTTGATATTGGTGGGTCAGGCATTGGCCCGCGGCTCCTCCTTTCTTCCGTCACCGTCTCGCGCTCCTCGGTGACCCGCTTGTTGACCAACTGAAAAGTTAAAAATTGATTTCAAATGCACTACATCTAGCATTTTTTTTGTTAAATATACTTGGGCTAGTTTTTAAAAGAGATTACTAACTAAAGATCAACTTTAATCCGGCTCTGATTAACTCTAGCGGAACTAGAGTTGAGTCTGAATAGATAGATTCAGATTCAACAAGAATCTGAATAGATTTTTGCTGTTGAATTCCCTAAACACACTTGGATATAAGGGTATTGCATCAAAGCTATATCTAACAAGGAAAAGGCACTGAGTCTAGCTGATCTTTGACTCACTGACTGATCTTTGGCTTTGATCTTTGGCTCACTCAAGATCAAGTCTTATAGAGTCGATCAAGACTTATAGAGTCGGCCATGGGGATCTCGAATCCGTTCTTTGTTTTGGCAAAACGTGAGATCTTTAAATTTCAAACTCCTTAAGAAGCCGCCATACACTCCCTTAACATCTGCTTTGGTGGTGCGTGAATAGTCTGCTATACTACCGAACCTGTTACTCTTTTGTCGCCAATTTCGAATCCCACTCTCGCGAGACTTTTTGCTTTTTTAAAAAACTATTTCCCTGAGTATTTGCAATGAATAAACAAGTTGAATTTTATTCTGTAGCTTTCACCGCTTTCTGTAGCTTTCAGAAAAGCGGCAAAAAGTGTTAAACTTTTCAATACTTATCTATTGATTTTGTTCTTTTGTATTTGCTCTTTTGTATTTGCTAAAGTTACAGAAAGCGGCGTAGAAAACTCGATAAATAATTCAATGCAAATGCGTTGAGAAATAGTTTCTTAAGAATGCAAAAAAATTTGGCAAGAGTGGGACTTGAACTTGCAGGTTTTTACCGGTTCGGCAGTCTAGCAGACTATCCACTAAGCCACCGAGACATTTGATTGAGAAGCGTGTGACAGCCCCATAAGGAGCTCGAAATGCAAATTGATTTTCTATGCAAAATATCTTATTTTCTTATATTCTTGAGGGTTCTGCAAAAACTAAAAACGGATTCGAGGCCGACTCTATAAGATGGCCGACTCTATGGCCGACTCTATGGCCGATGGCCCAGGCCGACTCTATAAGATGGACTTGGTCTTGAATCAAAAGGCCAGCTCGACCCGGTGCTTTACTTGACTGAATTGACTCCTTGTAAGCGCTGTTTACCTCTTGCCAGTGTTTCTTTTATAATCATCAACTATTCAATTAGCTAAAAGATAAGTGATGTCCGAAAAAAGTGCCCCTTCACCAAGCAGCGTGCAAACCAAAGAATAAACTTAAAAAGAAAGCTTACAGCCTCAGATCCATACGGGAGAACGGGTCGATTCATGAATGATTGAATCTCGTCGCAGTACTCTCCTTGCTTCGTTTGACGATGTTGTTGATTGATTGATTGATTTGATGATCTGTTTGCAGAAACCACCACCGAAGGCCACACGGACTCTGAGACAATGAGTAGAGGAGAGGAATTAGTGAGCGAATTGGGATATTTAGAATGTTAGAAGTCATGCTTATTGTTTGTGTTAGGTCATGCTTATTGTTTAAACCAACCATGTGATTCGCTATTTGGTCGGGATCTCGATGGAGGTTTGACAACAGTGGGAATGGTTGGCGATGGGCCGGTTGGAGTCTTTCTGATCACCGAATACATCAATCCAGTTGAGTCTTCTGGTGTTCGGGAGGAGCCTTGGTGAAGCTAAAGATTAGAAATTGAGTTATATAGGGTCCTGCTAACGATTTATGAAGTAGACGATGTAGCTAAAGAACTTTTCTACTTCTACAAAACTACAGAACTACAGAACTACAGAACTTCTACAGAACTACAGAACTACAGAACTTCTACAGAACTTTAAGTCTTCTATTTCTGACTTTTGAACAGAAAGGCTTTAGAGCCCAGACTTTCAACCATAGCAGGTGCCGATTTTTCTTTCTCTAGTCTTGTTTTTATTCCAAAAAAGATGCTTTTTATTGGTCAACAGCTAGCACTAAATGGATGCCTTAAAAGGTTTCTTTCTTTTCTTTCTTTTCTTTCTTTTCTTTCTTTTCTTTCTTTTCTGTACGTTGATGGCCTAGTGGATAACCGATTAGATTACCGCCCAGACGATCAGGGTTCTGTCCCTGATGCGGCCCTTTGTTTTCCTTTTTCTTTTAGAGCAACTTCTAGCATTTTGCAGCTAATTGTAGCCAGAAAAAGGCTCATCTTGAGTTTAGCTCACCTTATGCTTTTCCCTAGTAAGCTAACAATAAAACTAACCCGATCAAACAACTCTGGTGTCCGTTCGGGAATTGGTGAAGTTGGTGGAGCTGGCGCGTATTCCCCAGCCGGGTTTACCGAGATCGATAAGGCGCTTGGTGGAGTCACTAAATCGAATAGAGAAACTAGATTGTCAGATTTTCAATTATAGAAATAAGATCGTCATATTTACACTTTACATTTATATTTCTTTTTTTCTATGCTTCTATGCTACTCATTTTGCTTACACTGCGAATGACGAGAGCTTGTTGACGACGGTTGTTGTTCTCTGACTCGACTATATGTTGTGCTCGTTCCATCAACCGTCTCATATTCATTGCCAATTGTTGAATAGTAGTGCTCTCTGATTGGAAGACCACCGGGCCCAAGTTGACCTTGTTGACGGAGACGTTCTCGGATCACCTGAAACTTATGGAATGAGCTTGAAACTGGTATCCAGTCATGAAGCACTTCCGTCTTGGAAGACTCTATCTGTTTGTCTACCTAAATCTGAATCTGAATGACTATCTGAATCAGTATCGGGCCCAAATTCATACTAAATTTTGCCAGCATTGCCTACCTCAGCACTCTCTCGAACAGTGATGTAGCGATAGGATGGTTCTCGACCGGATGTGTCGTCACCTTCCTAAAAGCTTCGAAGTTGCAAAAAGAAGTAAAAAAATGTGTTTACAACATAGTCAGAAAGATCAGTTTCTTTAGATTAGACCAAAGCAGCTCACTAGGAAAAGGCACGAGCTTGTGAGCTTTTGTCTGAACATCTAGTGCACTTTATAGAATCTTTATAGAATCTAGTGCAATTATAGAATCGGGTATGAGGAATCCGAATCTGACATCAAAATCTACCAAATGAATTTCCAGGCGTGTAAAACTTCAATCGAAAATTTTGGTGTTAAAACGGAAGAAAAACAAAGACAAAAAGCTGAATCAGGAACCAAACCCTGATCGTGTGAGCGGAAGCCTAAAGCGTGCGCCACTAAGCCATCCAGGCAGTGTGACAACAGCGGCTAGGACCCGCCTTCTCCCCTAGGAAAGAGCCTTTTAAAGCATCCGTTTTGACGCCAAATTTTTGATTGAAATTTTGCTTTAAAAGGCTTTAAAACGCTCCTTCCTGGAACAGGAGAGGTGCTTTGGTGGCCTAGTGGATAACGCATTAGACTAGCGCCCACAGGATCGGGGTTTCGTCCCTGATCCGGCTTTTTGTTTTTGTTTCTCTTTTGAAGTAATTTCTAGCATTTTGTAGCGCATTGCATTATGGTTTTTCTTTTAATTTCTTCGATCGTATATCGTTTACACAATTGCAGTTACCAGATTGCAATCACCATAATGCAAACCTGTCCATTCGCCGCTCTTCCCAAATCTTCTCTCAACACCTCTCCGTTCGTTTGTATGAGATCAATTTGGTGACTGGTTCCGGGCAAAGGAGAAACCGCCTAAAGATTATATGGAAAACATTTCTCTAAATCGAAATTTATCTAAACTAAATGCTAAATTCTCTCACATCTCTTCTCTCATTTCTCCTAATTTTGCTGTACAATTGATCGAGCTCAGCTTCGGTCTTTTCTCGTTCAGCTTTCGTGCTTGGTTTGACCTGAAATAGATCAAGTTATAAGCTAATCTTGATTAAGATAAGGTTAATCTTGATTAAGATAAGGTGAATCTTAATTAGATATGGTTAATTCTAATTAGATAAACAAACTTTTGCATATCCTGGGTCATAAGCGCTGCTTGAGTCGTCTTCTTGTTGAGCTAGGGCTACTCGAGGCTCGGAAGCGATTGAGCTAAAATTTACTCTTTTTTTAACCGTACTTTTACAATCTAAGTAACAAGTAAATTTAGATAATATTTAGATAATTTAAGTTTAGATTTATTTAGATAAATTTTGATTTTGATAACAAGTATTTTAAAGTTAAAGTTAGTAGCTTCGAAGTGAATTATTAGATCAAAGCTTTAAACTCAATAAACATAAACAAGATCACGTTGTATTCGCTGTAAATAAATCAGCTAATATTTCCTCAATCATTTACGCATGGCTGCATGACCGACTGGCTAAGAACATTGGATCTTAGTCGAGAGGTCAAGGGTTCAATCCCGCTGTTAGATTATTGGCGAGTTATTGGCTATTTCTTTTTTCTATATGGGTTTTTTCTCTACATTAGGGCTCAGATAATCTAGCCGATAATCTATATAGATAATCTAGCTAAATTCTAAGCCCTAAGGCTTAGAATTCAGGCTAGATTTAGGCCTGCTTGTGTATTGTTTGTACCTCGTGTAAATCTATTGGGTTGTCCAGTTATGAATGCGCGTTTTTACTATTTTGTAAATTTCTCAAGATATCGAAGAGATGTATATGAGTGTTATATATCATTCGAAAGCTGAAGATCTCCTCTACATTTTGGAATAAAAAAAGTTTTTAAATTCGTGCAACTTTTTGGGAAATTGACTGCACAAAGGGAGAGGTCGTTTTCAAAAAAAAACCATTCCAGCTTAGCTATTCCTCAAGTTTTATAGTGTAAAATAACCGCCCAGAAAAGAAAAGAAAAGTAAAGATGCTCTGAAATTGTTATATTTTAAAAAAGTTGTATTGATATATCTATTGGCCAAACATCAAACGGTTAACTCAATTTGAGCGGAGCCAAAACTTGATCCAAAGGCCCCTTTCCATTTTTTGGCCACCTCTTCTTCTGTGCAGTCAATTTGCCCAAAAGCTGAACAAATTCAAAAACTTTTTATATCAAAAAGTAGAGGAGATCTTCAGCTTTCGAATAATACTCATAGTGCAATTGCACAAATGGATATGGGAATGAAAAATGCAGTTGCTTCAAATCAAACGTTGTCTGCAATAGTCGTTTCCACCACAACAATAATTGCAACCACAAGTTGAAATCGCATTAGAAATCTTTCTTGATTTCGGTATCTTGAGAAATTTACAAAATAGTAAAAAACGCGCATTCATAACTGGACAACCCAATAGTTTTGTTTTAGCCAACCTATACGGATCTTCACTTCCGGGTGCATAGATTTGCGAGACACTCTGATAAAAAGGATCATCCGTTTCTTTGGCTCTCGTGTTTTTCATGAACACTGGATAATCGTATCGTCTTGTCGAGCGATTCTCGGTGACCTGAGATGAAAATTTAAAATAAATCAAGCTATGAACTTTGATAAATAGATATGGAATACTTTAATAATCTTGATAATTTAATAATCTTAATAATTTAATAATCTTAATACTTTAATCATCTTAATACTTTAATCATCTTAATACTTTAATAAATCCTTTAACAAGCCTACCTTTGAATACAATGGATCAATCGTCGAGTCATTGTCCCTGTCAATGCTCTCGTAAAGTTGTGTGGCTGGCCCATCCGCGTATTCAATCTCTTTTTCACTCCGATTTTTATTGATTGCAGAATAAGTCTAAAGTTAAATTCGATTTTAATAAATTAGTGAATAAAACGAACACTATCGGGCAATTCGGGTAAAGCTCTTTGACCAGCTGGTGGAGCAGAGGTTCGCGATGGAACGGCCGAGTTTGAGGAAGACTAAAGCAATCAAATAAATAATGATTTGTAAATAAATAAAGAAATCATAAACAATAAATAAACAATAAATAAACAATAAATAAACAATAAAACAATAAAACAATTTGCTATAGCTTTTGTAAAATTTTAAATGAATAATAAAAGATTTTACCTTAGTAACTGGCTGTGAAAACCTTTCGCCGGCATTTTTGTGACTCCCATTCCTGAACTGAACAGTTTTGGGGACGTCCTCGGAGACAACAATCACTCCATAAGCCACTTCGTCAGGATCACTGAATTTCTCTTATTTTGTTTTGTCATATTAAAGCAAAGGACTAGACTTTTTTCAAGCACTAAGCTTTATATTAGATTTCATTATATTAGACTTTATATTAGACTAATACTATATAAGCAATGAGGTCACTCCATAAGCCTCTCCTTTATTTACAATGAGCCTCTCCTTTATTTACAATTTTACAAAAACCAAACCATAGATTTTACGGATATTTTAGTATGATGATTATGAAAGGTTTGCCATAAATGAGCTGAATTTTAACTTGATCTGATGGCTGTGCTTTGAGGAATCTTTAGAAGACTAAGCTCCGGTTTATTAAAGCATGACCATGTAAAAATGTATTGTTAGTTGATCAGCAAGTACGATTTTCTGCTTTGAAGCTTTGGTTTACCGTTTCGATTTACTATTTTCAGCTTAGTTTTGATTTAGCTTAGCTTTGATTTAGCTTAGCTTTGATTTAGCTTAGCTTTTCAGCTTGGCTTTGATTAGATTTACTATTTACTTAGATTAGATTTACTATTTACTTAGATTAGATTTACTATTTACTTACCTGTTTTTCACCTTCTTGCAACACGTTGTGCACATCGAAACCATTGTGATCATCGTGACGAGACTGCCGATTGAGAGGATGCTCATCGTTATCGGTGGCAAAGCTCCGATCACCGCTCCTCCCATCAAGCCCGACCCTTCCACCAACACCATTTTGTGTGCTAGATGATAAGATTGCTCAAGTAGTAGCCAGTTTCCTCACTAAAAAGAACAAAGGTGAAAACGGAAAAGAACAAAGGTGAAAACGGAAAAAGAACGATCAAAAATGAAAGGAAATTATCACATTGATAGGCAATTATTTTGCTGGATAATGGCTCTGAAACATCCAAACGATAGAAATCTGCAATCCGATCGAATTCAAAAGTGAAAACCTATCAATTACAAAAGAATGATGGATGAAAGAATGATTATTTGATAGAAATGATGATAGAAAACGACTTTACTTGATTCTAAACCTATTTAAACTTTAGATAAGTACAGTTATTCTTTGTCCAAGCGATACAATTATTGAGATTGAGAAGATATAACAAAAAAGAACCTAAATCTTATTAATCTTATTAAGAAAAATTAAAAATTCTTTTAAAATAGCGTCAAAAATGAGTCAAATGGGTGATTTGTCAAGAGAAAAGATTGAGTGGAAAGAAGAGGTCAAGAGAAATAAAGGGCTTAGGGGGAGGTGACCCCAAATAATCGATGAATAGATGCAATGGATGGGGGAAGAAGGGGGAAAGAGGTGACCACTACAAAGCAACAACAACGAGAGTGGGCATTTGGAGAGACGGAGACATTTGGGGAGAGACCATTGGTCAGCTGGCATTCATTGTGCTCGAGCTGAATATGGAAATTGGAAATCGCCTCGAGATGGATGATTGAATCGAGTTTTGAAAGTTTTGGATGATTGAATCGAGAGTATGATGTACCGGCAGCAAAGCAAGCCTTGTACAACTCTTGTACAGCAAAGCAAGCCTTGTACAGCTCTTGTACAGCAAAGCAAGCCTTGTACAGCTCTTGTACAGCAAAGCAAGCCTTGTACAGATAACAAGGGATCCAGAGCTAGCAATTGCTCTTCAATATGCTCAGAAAACAAGCCAAAAGATTAAAAATAACGGGTTAAATAAGCAAAAGTTAAGGATTTTACCTTCTCCGAAATGTTAGACTTGTTTCGAGCTTACAATTAGACAATTAGAGCTTTTTAAGCATATACAAGTCGAGATTATGCCATGCACGTTGAATCACGGTTTTGAGAGCGGTAGAATGCTTCATGTTATTCTTGTCAACATGTCAACATTGTGAACAAAGAATCTCCAGAGATTTTCGATGGGATCAAGATTAGAGTGTGCTCTTCACAAATCATGTTTTCTAAAAGCACAAAAAAATAACCTTAATCTCTCAGCTTAAAGGTATAGATTTATTTATCTTTTTCAAAGTCAAAATGAAAGTTTTAAATCTTTTTTTGCACGAACAGACTTGATATTAGTTAGGACAAGCATAGGATAAATAGTAAATGAGTATAGGTTTATCATATTCTTTAGTTTACCATATTCTTCAGTTTACCATATTCTTCAGTTTACCATATTCTTTAGTTTACCATATTCTTCCCTATGTTGATTCGAAAAATCAATATTTGTTTCGAGAACTATAAAATTTTGATTGAAATAGAAAAACGAACGTTCAGAAGCGCATGTAGAAGAAAAAATAATGAAAAGAAAAAAAGGCAACCCAAAAAAGCTTTTAAAAAAGAGTGCTTTTTAGAAAACATGATTTGAAGGATCCGCGTTGAAATAATGGTTATGTTGATTTGAGAGAAAGAGTCTAGGTAGAATACTTCGTGTCATTCTTGTAAACATCGTGAACAAGGAACCTTGAGACATGGGATTGAGATCGGGACTGCATGCTGACCAGGCCAAAACGGGAATGTTCTCCAATCCTTAGTCGAACAGCTAGCGTGAATGGATGCTTTATCGTACGCAAATCTGAAGTTATTACCAGGATTTCGTCAAAAATAGCCGACTAGATGCTTGTCTAACACATTTTGGCATTCATTCAAAGAATTCATGCGCGTTGAAATAACGGTTATGTTGCGCCAGTAAAGCCTTCAAATTATTGTGTTGCGCCAGTCAGCCTTAAGCTTTTAAATCATTTTGTCTTTCTAGCATAGTGTTAAAGGCGGTAGTAAACAACAAGAAATATCAAATTACAGCAACTTAGTCGTAAAGCAGAATGCAACTAGCCTAATTTTTTTCTCTACAGCTTTTACCATAAATTTTTAGCAGCACATGTTTAGCAATGTTGTTCAAAAATTCAAGCAAAAGGAAATTTTCAACTCGTTATAAATAAAGAAATAATATTTTCCTCCAAAACTGAATCACAACATGAATCGTAAATTGGTAAGGCGATAGCCAAGGCAAAGCAACCTGAGCGCTGCTCTCTAATCAGTGAGAATTCGCATAACCCAGCCATGAAACCCCAAGGAAAGACAGAAAAAATTGAGAAAAGCCTCATGAATCAGAATTCACAATCAGATCCAGAATTCACAATCAAATCAATAGGTCAATCATCAATCAACCAACGCCCTGTTTTTAAGCATTATAAGCAGAGCTTAACTATAAAATATAGAGCTTCGAGCAGAGCTTAACTATAAAATATATATTAGTAATAAAGCGTAACAAAAAGATCCATAAAAGACAAGAATTTAAATGACATGGCTTGTAATTAACCGAAAGAAAAAAAAAACATAATACCATACCTAGTAAATTCAATAGTTTGCGCAGCGAAATACCGGATTTTAAACAAGCTGAAAGATGAAAGAGAGAGGGAGAGAGGCAGAGAAGCTGGCAAGCCGGTCAGGGGAAGCACCTTATGCCGGGACAGTTTGCCAGATCGCGAGCGATTACCCGGCCGCACAAAGAACACCTCGTCAGTCATTTACATTCCTCTTCTTTTGCTTTGTAGATGATATAAAAAAGAAGATATTGAGCTTGGATTTGTACCCGAGGGTTTTCAGGGTCGGCGAATCGATTGGAGCTATTCATTTTATTGAGTCTACTAATTAGAACTCGGATTTGATTGGTCTAAACGATTGGATGAATTCGGAAATTAGATTGGCGTTATTTTAAGTCTACCTAACAAACTTTTGAGTGATTTGGGCGATTCTGTGTTGATGTAAGCATCGTAAAACAGTAAAAAGGTAAAACGGTAAAACGGTAATGGTAAAAGGAAAAGAGACAATGTTTTTGAATGAGTCAAAAAACCCTAGCCAACCAATTGACAAAGCAAACCATTGCCTCTCAAGTCTACCAGCAAACCATTGCCTCTCAAGTCTGTGAAAAGAATGGAATCGGTTAGCTAAACGGCTCCAAGTGAAAGAGGATTATATTGCCATTTGGTGGCATTGAAAAGTCGTATGGAATCCGAGATGCAAGAATTTTTTTTGTGAAAGAAGAAAAGAACGTCGCGACTAGACAGGGCACGCAACAGAAAAGAAAAGAAAAGGGAAAGGAAAGAAGGGAAATGACCGGAACTGCTCAAACAATCACTGCACTGCTTAGCCAAGGATTCGACGTTTTTCTCGGAGAGTGACCAAATGACTAGTTTACTTAGAATGCAAGAGTTTGTAGAAAAAGAGATCTAGTCCTTAGAGTTTTGATAAGAAAACTGGAAGATATCGATCTGTAGATCTAGATGTACAGAGTATTCTTACTAATTACTTATTTACATCTACAGGACATTCCTCATTACAACTCTTTTTAATCGTTACTTTTAGCCAAATTCTAAATTATTAGGTTGTTCGGATATAAACAAGCGTTACTAAACTTATCGTTGTGAGGGAACCTTTTAAAAAATGTCTTTCTGTATTTAAAAGTACGTTATCTTGTGTATATTTGGAATCTTTTTAAACGGATAATTTCTTATTTTTAAGATCTCTTTTTCTTACTTTAGATGACCAACTTCAAATGTATCAAGTTGCCTACTTTACGTCTGCCTAGGTCTGCCTACTTTACGACTTCAAACTGGGCAAAACAGTCGCGGAATCCCATCGAGATTTGGTCAAAGCGTACTGTTATAATTTTTAAGATAAGAGTTTCAAACGGAACGTAGAACAAATCCTGAAGATCGTAAAATCCTGAAGAGAAACTTGGTAACTTTTAAAAAAGTGCAAAAATTGCAAAAACTGATTGATTGCTCAAAAGAGCTCATTGCTCTTATTCTAGTAAGTAACTTTGTTGCTCAAAAGCTAGTAAATCTCTAATTGTTATAATAGTAATTCACTTTTTATTCTTATTCTTTCAAGAACAAAGTCTAAGCCGTCAATATGGCAGAAAGCAAACGAATGACCATGACCTCACAGTCTTCCCTTTTCCCCAACAATTCCAAAGTCCATAAAAACTTTCTAGCGGTCACATAAAGAAATTGGAGGCTTAGAAAGGCAATGTTCCTATGAAATTTCAGAAAAAAAGCTTGAGCTAATACAATAAAGCTTTTTAAATAACAATAAAGCTTTTTAAATAACAATAAAGCTTTAGCTAGACTAGAATGCGAATAAAATGTTGAAAATAAAACTGATCAACGTTAACCAAGCAATACAACAACAACAAGTGGACATTACTTCGAAGAAGAGTTGGATCAATGACGATTCTTGCTGTCAATGCAAGCATTTGTGCAAATTTTGTGAAAAATTTTGTGCAAAATGCTGGCGTGGCAGTGCATAGAAGGACTTTGGAAGGGAAAAACTCTTTTGAGTGTTTCCGGCAATTCGCCTTCTCGACGATGAAAGAGTCATTTTCCCCTCAAAAGTCTCATTCCAACAGCTGAACAAACTTTAAACCTTTGAGTTTTGAAAGCTATAAATTGTAAAAGAAAATTTGAAAATCTGGCTTTAGCTATTGGCTTTAGCTTTTAGCTTTAGCTATTGGCTTTAGCTTTTAGCTTTAGCTATTGGCTTTAGCTATTGGCTTTAGCTTTTAGCTTTAGCTATTGGCTTTAGCTATTGGCTTTAGCTTTTAGCTTTAGCTATTGGCTTTAGCTATTGGCTTTAGCTTTTAGCTTTAGCTATTGGCTTTAGCTATTGGCTTTAGCTTTTAGCTTTAGCTATTGGCTTTAGCTTTTGGCTTTAGCTTAATAATCGCATTAAAAATCATTTGCACTGACAATTCGCATTGAAAATCGTTTACTTTACCAGTTTACAAGTTACAATTTGTTCGTTTACAGTTAACAAGCTAAGTTAAAGTCTCGAAAAGTACTGGTAAAAGTTTAACGGTTTGGCTGTTTTTAAAATTTGTGAGATAATCCAACTGTCAACTTGGTGGATTGCTGTATGATTGGTGAAAGAAATCACCCTAGAAAAGTGAACACTCCAAGCCAGCGCCCGTCAAGTGGATGCTAACAATAGAAAGGACAAATGGGAAAAAATTGAGAGTGGGTGTCGCTAGTCAGGCAATTTACAGCTGCAGCTACAAGCAATTTACAGCTGCATTTTCCCATCTATCCCTTTCCCAAAATGAGAAATTATAGTAAGCTAATGGCAAAGTTTACAAATGTAAAAGCGAAGCTATTGGAACAATTCCCTGGCTGACTTTTAAGCGCATTTGGAATCCGCATAGATATTTAGTAGCCGAAAATCTATCGTTTTTTATCATTACAGTTTTTCAAATGTCAGTAATTAAATTTCGAAATTTTGGCTTTTTAGGTAAATGAGTGAGCTGGAGTTAAATCTGCGTTGTCTCGTTGGCAATAAATGTTACGACGAATTTACTTTTAGGGAACAAGCATTGCAATTGCACAAATGGATATGGGAATGAAAAGTGCAGTTGCTTCAAATCAAACGTTATCTCCAATAGTCGTTTCCACCACAACAATAATTGCAACCACAAGTTGAAATCGCATTAGAAATCTTTTGCACTGACAGTTGGCATTGAAAATCGTTTCCTTTCAATTCGTTTAGAAGTTAAGTTAAGAAGTTAAGAGTTAACAGAGTTAACAGCTAAGTTAAAGTCTCGAAAAGGGTAAAAGTTTAACGGTTTGGTTTGGTTTGGTAAAGGCTGTTTTTAAAATTTGTGAGATAATCTAACTGTCAACTTAGTGGATTGCTGGATGATTAGTGAAAGAAATCATGCTAGAAAAGAAAAGCCAGCGCCCGTCAAGTGGATGCTAACAATAGAAAGGACAAATGGGCAAAAATTGAGAGTGGGTGTCGCTAGTCAGGCAATTTACAGCTGCAGCTACAAGCAATTTACAGCTACAAGCAATTTACAGCTTACAGGCAAATTGGGGTTCAATTCATCAAAGATTCGATTTTTACACGAAACCCCACACGGTAAAAGTGACTGACAAAAAAAATTGACGAGCTGGGCTAGAAGTTGCCTCCTCATACGCATTACTCTCCTGACTTAACCCCGTCAGATTACTTTTTGTTTATGTTTGATGTTTGATGTTTAAAACAGTTTATCATGGGAGAAAAAAAGCGATCGATAAATATTTTGGCTTTAAAAATCCCCAATTTTTCACAAGGACTTGCGTCGAAGATTGGAAGAAGTCATGGTCATAAAAATGGAGAATACCTTACTGATCGATAGTTTCTATTTCTTGTAGTAATAAAATAAATTGTAATAAATTGTTAGATCCAAAAAAGCGCATTTTTTCCTCAACCTAATAAGCTGTAAGCTAATGGCAAATGGTTATAATTGTAAGCTAATGGCAAATCAAATTTACAAGCGTCCAAGCGAAGCTATTGGAACCATTCTTTTTGCTGAATTTTAAGCGCATTTGGAATCTTTATAGATACATAACAAGCTTGAAGTCTAATAAGCTTGTTGTCTAACAACTCTAACAAGCAAACTGCATTATCTTTAGATGAAAAGATCTGGAAAAGTTTAGAGATTCACGGAGATAAAGGAGAAGATGAAGGAGTAAAAAAACATAAAAATAAACATGTAAAAGTAAAAGTAAAAGTAAAGTATAAGAATTTAAATAATTTTTAGCTACAGCTATTTTTAGCTAAAGGAAATGAGCTAAATTGAACATCAACCTTTGAAAAACTAAAAGAAAATCACTCAAGCACAAGCCATAAAAGCCATGAAAATGATGGTAGGTGAGAAAAAGTGAAGGGCGAGCAACTTGTGCGATTAGGCGATAAGGGACAAGGTCATCAAGAGGGAAAAAGTGCAGATGTGATTGTGAAAAGAAAAGGAAATGAAAAGGAGATGAGAAGAAAGAGAACATATTCGTGTTCTTCACAACCTTTTCTTTCAGAAAAGGGAAATCTTGGAAGGATTTGACGGAAGGGACACGCCGAGCAAACAAACACCTACATTTCATCTCTTTCTTGTGGGTTTAGGTCGAAAAATTTGCTTGCATTTGTATAGAGAAACATTTTTAAGAAAAACTAGAAGAAAGATGCTTTCGATTTCCGAACTTTTACTTAATAATATTGTCATTTATGCGTATTGTTGATGCCTTTTTTTGACGAGAATCTTAAAATGAGCCAAGTTGAAATGTTCAATTTTGTGTAAAGCTCTTTAGACCTTGTATTAGCTAAAAAAAAGCATATTAATAAAGTACTCATTTTCTACTATACTTTGAATTGAATAATATCATCATTTAGTACAGTAATACACCACTTTTTTCTCGTTATTAAGCTGTTATTTATTCAATCTATTATTATTGGATTGGTGAATTGAAAACTGCCGGCTATTGTCATATGTGACAGTTTGAGGACTTTCTTCAAAAGAAACCCATTTTGGTGTCAATGGAAAAGTTGTAGAGAATCAAAAATAAAGCTTATATCCAAATTTTCAGAACGATTCAAAAGCTGGTTTTCAAGAAATGCCAAATTTTCGAATGCCAATGCGAATTTTCACAAAACTTGCATTTTAAGCGAAACTACTAAGTGTATATTTTGGGAAATTTGGCTATAAGCCTAATTTTTGATTCTCTACAACTTTTCTATTGACACCAAAATGGGTTTCTTTTGAAGAAAGTGCTCAAACTGGGACATCTCCAGTCCTCCTCTCCAGTCCTCCATTTTTGAGTCTCACACTTGTCTCACACACAAACCAAAATCCTACTACGAAAGAGGAATCCGCAAATTGCCTGCAAAATGGGCAGAAGTCGTCAATAATAATGGGAATTATTTGGAATGAATTGATGGTTTTATGTTGAATAAATTTTAGTTCAAAGTCTGGCAGTTTTCAATTCACCAACCTATTAGGTTGGTGTATAAGTCTTTGCAAGTTTTTTTCCCAAAAGTCTTTTAAAATAATGTCATCAACAAAAATTCTATTTAAACTATTAAAAAGCTTAATTGTTTCTCTGCAAAATGGCTTTTTGGAAGTTCATGGAAACAGTTGTTTTTATGGATTTTTAAAGGCCCAAAGGCGAGCACCCAAAACTGTCCGATGCCGACTGACTTTTCTTGTCGACGTTTGACCACTTTCTTCAATACAAACCTATTTTAGTGCTAAAGTAAAAAAGATAGAACTCATTTGATTGCATAAGTCTGCAAAATTTGAAAACGATTCGTTCAGCCATTTTCTTTAAAAGAAAGATTGAAAATTTTACGTAAAAATACGTTTTACTGAGTTGAGGCGAGCTTTGAGCTTTCTTATAAATTTTGTAGAGAAATAATTGATCTTTTTAATCGTTTAGAAAGAAAATAGAAGAAAGATCTTCAAAAGAAATCAAATTCTTATCGGCTGTTTGAAAAGTTGCTTCAAATTCTTATCGGCTGCACCAGCTGTTCCCAAGTTTCACATATCACATTCAGAATTTCTGATTTGTGAGCCGAAATCTTGAGAACTTGCTAGATGTTGAACTAAACTTTAACTGTTAGATGTTGAAGGTAAGATTTTTTCCACAGTTTAATATACTGTCACTTTTAAATATCAATTTTGCATAAGTTTTCAGAGAAAGAGAGCTTTGGCTAAACTGGGTTTTCGCCGTTCAACCACCATCACCAAATCCAAGTCAAATGCTCAAAGTGAAACTACGATTGGTTTAAATCCTTTCAAATCGTTTAGTCTTGTGTTCTTGTTCTAAATAAAATGTAAATTTGCATATTCTAGATGCTTTTTATTAAAAATATGGCTTTGATTTAATGGTTCCTATTAGGTTTCTTGTAAGTCCCGATTAGGTTCCTTATAAGTCCCGATTAGGTTCCATGTAAGTTCCGATTAGGTTCCTTGTAAGTTCCATTAGGTTTCTTGTAAGTTCCGATTAGGTTCCTTGTAAGTTCCGATTAGGTTCCTTGTATGGTTCCGATTAGGTTCCTTGTATGGTTCCTATTAATGGTTCCTATTAAGTTCCGATTCCATTAGGTTCCTTGTAAGTTTTTTCCTTGTAGGTTTTTTCCATTAGTTCCATTAGGTTCCTTGTAAGTTCCGATTAGATTCTTTGTAAGTTCCGATTAGGTTCCTATTAGGCTCTATTTTGATACTAAACATAGCTAGGTTTTAGATTCTTTAGATTTCTCACAAACTCATCGAAGTTTACTCAAATCCGTTCTAGTATCCAGTTCTTCTCGGCTAGAAGATCTCGATAGAGGCTCGCAGTCAGAGAGCCTGAACGATTCTCGCCACTTTCCCCAAGCAATCAACGCTCAACGATCAACGAGCAAACGATCATCCTCCGATCTTCACCCTCTGTGTTTCAGTGTCCGACAATTAGTGAAAGCTCAGTTCACGCAAACAATTCGCTTATCACACGACTGGTTTTTATGACAGCTTAAAACGCGCAAATAGCACGTTTCGATGCGATGCACATCTCGATCTTTGGTGGTCATTTGCCCAAAAATATCTAAAAGTAGAGCCAAATGATCCGATTTATGCTGGGTGAAAGTGAAAAACCTTTGATGATTTAAAAAAAACCACTGAATGAACATATTTTTGCATTTGCAAGTCCATTGCCATTTCCATTGTCATTTCTCTGGGATCAATCCACCTACGCAGAGTGTTGCACGAGTTTGCAAACCGGTCATGAATAAAATAGTTCATAGAATCGGCTAATCCATCAATAAATGCGTTTCTTGATTTGTTCAAAAGTTTTGAATAGATCCTGATGGCTCGGTGTGGGCGGATTGTGTTCTTTTATTTACAACACAATGGATTCCATTGGTTGCCCAAATCCCTACACTTTCACTTGAAAGAGAAAAACGAAACAGCTAGCAAGTGACGATTTTCGATCATCAAAAATTCAAAAAAGAGAAAAGTATGTGAAAGTTCGTGCTAGCTTTATCCATTTGGGCTCAAATCTAGATTAGACTCAGTATAAAAGCATCGGTTAGAGAGACCATTCCATTCTAACATTCTTCTCATTTCACCTAGCAGAATGAGAACCCTCATCGCACTTCTTGGCCTTATCGAATGTGGGTTGACTCTTTGGTATCAACTCTGCAAACCAATCAACTCTAGAACAAGGCCTAACAAGGCCTAACAAGGCCTAACAAAGCTCTAAGATAGAGTAATTGCTATAGTAGAAAGTGTTCGATGTTGTTTCCATGTTTCCTTGTGGAAAGTCTTGTAACTTTATTATATTATAGTTGCTTGTGGGGCGGCCGTTGTCTACTCGGGCACCACACAAACCTATGTGCTCAACGTGAGTTTTCAGTTTTCAGAATAGCTAAAACACTTTACAAGGGGATGTCACCAAGGTATGATAGCCAAATGACATAAACCACATACAAACCGAGGCAGAATTTTCCAAATCTGCTTTCCGTTTTTGCAATGCAACACTCTGTCAAAAGTTATAAGCTCTCAAAGTTTTGGATAGAATCTCAGAACAGCAAAATCAGAACAAAACAGCCCTTGAGCTTATAAGTTGATTTACCAGAGAGGAAAAGATGTCGTGGTGGCCGAGTGGCAGGCTTGAATACGAAGGGAATACTCTAGGGTCCAGCATCTGACTCCCAGTCCAGTCCAGCATCTGAATTTTGTTGTTGCTGCTATTAGCGATGTTGGATGCTGATCATTAGCTGTATATCTGAAGCAACTGTGTGCCAGATGCTGTACGATTAGAGAAAATAGAGAACACTCAAACCAAAAATACAGCCATTGATGAGCATCCAACATCGCCAAAACACTCAAACAATTCAAAGCTAAAAGAAGCAACAACAAAAGTCAGATGCTGGACTGGACTGGGAGTCAGATGTTGGACCCTAGAGTATTCCCTTCGTATTCAAGCTTGCCACTCGGCCACCATGACATCTTTTGCCCTCTAGTAAGTCAACTTATAAACTCAAGGGCTGTTTTCTGAGATTTCTGAGATTCCAAAACTTTAAGCGCTTATAACTTTTGACAGAGTGTTGCGTTGCAAAAACGGAAAGCAGATTTGGAATCAGCGCAAAATTCTGCGTCGGTTTGTATGTGATTCATGTCATTGTTGACACCACATCCTGTTGACATTCAGAAGTTTATCGCACATCGCTCAAAAGTGGCAAAGGGACAACAACAATGGCACGACTACGAGGCCGAGTACGACTATCAATGGGTATTCGTTGTTAAAAGAGTTTCTCATGAGCATTGTTTAAGGGTGGTGGCACAAAGCCTCCAGTTAAGTACTACCCAGCCGCCAACAAGATGTACACTTTGGTTTGAACTTCAATATTTCATAAAAACAACAAATTCAGAGATGGAATGCTTCGTTGGCCACCGCCGCTGCGAATCGTCTGAATACTCTTTCTGGGAATCAGATGACCGGCACAGTGCCAAGCAATGTCGGAGAAATCACTCATGGTGTTCTCTATGGGATCGCTCCAAACACAATGACTGCACAGGCAATGTGTGAGTTCTCTTGAGGACCTGAAGAGGCTAGAATCATGAGAGTGTTTGTGAAAAACCGAACTAATTAAAGCTTAACTTAAAGCTTAACTTAGAGCTTAGCAAGTTGAGTTAAATCATTTTTTAACTATCTACATATAGGATAGAATAAGTAGATAGGTTTTCGGTGAATAGTGAATCTTAAACTTAATGGGCAGAGGTCAAAATCTAAGTCACCATCTCTTTTCAGTCAATGCCGCTTGGAGTAGCTCGTGGGGCAACTATTTGAACACTTTCGGCCTCCCGTCAATGGCCTATCAGCCTAATAGCGGCAACAGCTACTATAATTTCAACTACCAGGTAATCGTTGAGTACAACTTAATGTGATAGTCTCATTGTAGATCATTGCCGGACCGGCGAATCAGATCGGCTGCGCCTACATCAACATGACCAACAATCAATACGCGACTGTTTGCCACGTATATCCAAAGTTGGTACAAGCCTAAAGAGCCTAAAAAGCCGCAGGTTCCTTTTCTCTAGAGATTTGGTTCCTTTTCTCTACGAATTTGGTTCCTTTTCTCTAGAGATTTGGATCCTTTTCTCAAGATCAATGATGGTTGAATGTAAAATTGTTAAATTCATCTTTAGAATCAGTATCGATACTTAAATCGTCATTGATATTAGTCATTAGTCATCAATTGTCATCGATAGTCATCGATAAACCGATTCATCTATGTTCATTTCCTCATATTCAGAGGTCTGGCTGCTGGAGTGTCCGTCTACATTTCTGGAACAAAAGCCACCGCTTGCTCGAAATGCCCGAATGCCACCGCTCCGTGCAACTCCGTTAACAAGCTCTGCGTCATCAAAGCATCTGGATAGTTTAGTAGATCGAGAGCTGGGAACTAATAAAGTGTTCAATTTAAGTCAAAGATTCTGAGAAAAAGTGCCTTGACAAAGTTGTCAAAAGCTTGCGGTGGTCAGAGGAATTTGTGATTGTGCTTGAAGTGAAAATATGTCATTTGAATTGAAGTATCTGTTCAGAACAATTGAAGTATCTGCTCAGAGCAATTGAAGTATCTGTCCTTATCGTTGGTTAACATCTTTTTCAACAGATTCTCAACTGGTATTTTCTCTTTCTTTTCGCAAAAAAGCCGAAAAGAATGAGCAGATTGAGCCCAAATCGCTTCCGTTCCTTTTTTTCAAAAAAATGGGATTATACCCAGCTGTTCAATAGAAAACTTCTGCTTTTGCACGTTCATTGTCAAGCTGTGGATCAGTCCACCCACACAAAGTATAGCACGAATCTGTTGAATGAATGGGCAATATTTGAGAGCAATGTTCAATGGAGAGACCAATGATTTTTTTCATTCAAAATAAGAAACAGAAAAGAAAAATGTGCTGTAAAATTTTAAACTGTTGTATAAGTTGTAGCAAAAAAAATTCTTTTTGGCAAAATTCTGTCGTATGATCTTCTAGTAGGTAGCTAAACTGAATTATCTGATTTAAAGCAAACACTCATAAGAGAAGGTCATGAAATCAAAGTAGCCAATTGAAATGAAACCTAGACCATCCACAGAATTTGACGCTGATGCCGAATCTGCTGTCCTTTTTTTATTAAATAGGAATCGCAAGGAATTTGGGAAACAAGTTTTTGCCCTCTCTTATCACGCCAAAGAATTGGTTGCATAGTGTAGCGGATGTCGGAATGCAAAGCTGTAGGTCGAAGATTCGATTTTCTTTAAGCTTTTCTTTATTGAACAACTGTTTTATAGAGTTTTCTGTGTGCCTGGCAAAGGACATCTCAACATATGCTCCTTTTTATGTATTTTATTACCTTGAATGTGAAGCCATGAGATATCATGTGAAACCCATTGATATTTGCTTTAGATCATGGTGGAGTCGCGTTTCGATCAGCCCTATCTTGCTTCTCAAGTCGAAAAGAAGCCATTTTTTTGAGACTATCTTGACGATGGACCGAGAAGTGGATGCAATTGGATAACCTTTATCGAAAAAGACAATGGCTCAGCAAGGGTCAAATGCCAATTGCAACTCCAAAGCTGGATTTTCATGGGCACAAAGTGATGTTGTCTTGTTGGTGGAATATCAACGGGTGGATCAACAATGTCTTGTTGGTGGAATACATTGTTTATTTCGAATTATTAGAGCCCGGGAAAAGTTGATTTGTGGATTCACCTTGTTTTATTTAACAGCTCAAGAAGGTTGACCAAATTTTGCGTCAAATGGGTTTAAATCCCTCGGCTATCAATTTTCTCCATGACAGCCAGCTCACACAGCGAAAGCTTCATGTATGGAGTTAGAGGAGTCAGGATGGAAGGTCTTGCCGCATGGGCCATCTAGTCCATGGGCCATCTAGTCCATGGGCCATCTAGTCCATGGGCCATCTAGTCCATGGGCCATCTAGTCCATGGGCCCTAGTCCATGGGCCATCTAGTCCATGGGCCATCTAGTCCATGGGCCATCTAGTCCATGGGCCATCTAGTCCATGGGCCATCAGTAAATGGGCCAATTAGAATCCATGGCGCCATCTTGCCCCCCCCCCCCCCCCCCCCCCCCCCCCGCCCCGGCCCCCCCCCCCCCCCCCCCCCCCCCCCCTCCCCCCCCCCCCCCCCCCCCCCCCCCCCCCCCCCCCCCCCCCCCCCCCCCCCCCCCCCCCCCCCCCCCCCCCCCCCCCCCCCCCCCCCCCCCCCCCCCCCCCCCCCCCCCCCCCCCCCCCCCGCCCCCCCCCCCCCCCCCCCCCCCCCCCCCCCCCCCCCGCCCCCCCCCCCCCCCCCCCCCCCCCCCCCCCCCCCCCCCCCCCCCCCCCCCCCCCCCCCCCCCCCCCCCCCCCCCGGGCCCCTTTCGCCCCCCCCCCCCCCCTTCCCCCGGCCCCTCTCTCCCCCCGGCCCCCCCTCCCCCCCCCCCCCCCTCCCCCCCCCCCCCTTTTCCCCTGGGCCCTTTCCTCCCCCCCCCCCCCCCTCCCCCGCCCCCTTTCTCCCCCCCCCCCTTTTTCCCCCCCCCCCCTTTCTTCCGCCCCTTTTTCCTTTGGCCTTTTTGCCCCCCGCCCCCTTCCCCCCCCCCCCCCTCCTTCCCCCCCCCCCCCCCTTCCCCCCCCCCCCCCTTCAAAACCTACCCCTTTTTTTTTCCCCCCCCCCAAAGGCGCAACATTTCCTTGCGAATTGCTAGTTTAAGAATTCATTTGGGTGATCATCAAGAGATTTGGGTGACCGACTACTTTCAATCACAGAATCAAGATTTCGATAAGGGGATCGGCAATCAGAAGCAACGTTGAAGGGATTGTATAGATAACGATGGCAATATTTTGATATTATAGATAACGATGGTGCTTATTGTTTAGAATAAATTGTTACTTAAAGGAATTTTGATAAATTGAAGATTTGCGAATTTGCGAATTTGTAAAAGCGAAATTTCTTTTGCATAAATCTAGTAAATTGAAAAATTTGAACAAAACAAAACAAACTTTTTCTTCAAGGCTTTTGAAGCAAAGCCATGAAGCTAAGAAAGATCTCTAAGAAAGAATCTTATCTCTTTGCAATCGATCAATCAAATTTCAATTGAAATCGATGATAAAAAGTTCGAAAGTCTTTTCTTCAAGGGTTTGCATGTAGCTAGAATATGTAGTTTCTACCTCCAGTCTTTTCACTTCTCGGAAAACTGTGTGGGCAGTTTGCTCTTCAATTTTGATTCTTTGGCTCGAACACAACAGAACGTAGCATCGGATTGACTACATCTCACGATTTCAATTGAATAGGGATTCCACGAGAGCGATTTTCGATCATCGACAAAGAGAGAATATGCTGAACGCCCGTTTACTCGATCCCTTATTAAAAAAAGTGAATGGCCATCACAGATCGAGATTTGATCGGATATAAAAGCAATGGACGGGAGTTGGAAATCATTCTATTCCCATTCTCCCCACTTCTCGACATTTTCAGCCTAGCGGAATGAGAACCCTCATCGCACTTCTTGTCTTCATCGGGGGTGAGTCGGACGCTGAGTTGCTTCGTCAAGGCATTTCTTGTTTGGCTTCACTATAGAGAAAGAACTTAGAATCAATTTCATGATTATTAGCGTTCAATTCACTTGTAGCTCAATGCTTTCCTGCTCCTTAATACATCCGATCTGTGGAGTTGTTTGGAGAGCAGACCATCTGCTCTCCAAACAAGACGACCAACTTCGAGACATTAAGCTTCAGCTCACCACGGACATCATTAATCGACTTTCCGTGAATACTATTTACTGACAGCTCGGTCATTAACCTTCTTCTTGTAGTTGCTACGTTTTTCTTTTTCATATTTTTAAAGGTTTTGAAGGTAGCGACCGATCGAAAAACGGGATTTTCCCAGTTTTCGAGCAATCTCTCGATTCGAGAGTCCTTAGCTATGCAAATAAAGTAACTTGTCCTTTACCAAACTCGTCAAGAGCTGTTGTAGACGGCATCAATCTAAAATAAAAAAATCAGACAGGAAAAAGAAAGAAAAATGATTAAAACAATAAGAAAACAATAAGAAAACAATAAGAAAACAATGTGGAGCACTTGATGTGAAACGCAGCTTGATTTCAGTTGCAACTGGAGCAGCGGTTGTCTACTCGGGAACAACAAGAACATATGTCCTAAATGTGAGTTCATACAAATAAACACGACTCTAGTCAATAGTAGATAAGAAATAAAAGTAATTAAAATCGTTCGGATGTTCAGAAGTTCATCGCTCATCGCTCAAAAGTGGCAAAGGGACAACAACAATGGCATGACTACGAGGCCGAGTACGACTATCAATGGGTAACAAATAATAACATTTCTGGAGATCATTCAATTTAGGGAGGTGGTCCAAAACCACCAGTCAAGTATTATCCACCAGCCAAGAAGATGTACAGTCTGGTAGTGTAGTCGATGGATAACAATGATCAATGCTAATTCAGCAATGGAACGCCTCGTTGGCCACCGCCGCTGTCAATCGTCTGAACACTCTTTCGGGAAGCCAGATGACTGGAACAGTGCCAAGCAGTGTCGGAGAAATCACTCATGGTGTTCTCTATGGAATCGCTCCAAACACAATGACTGCACAGGCTATGTGTAAGTGATTTTCGACTACAAGGGTTACGAAATTTGGCGTGAGATTTTTGACTTGTAGATAATGTTTTATCAAAACATTGAACTCACAAAAATGTAGTAAATTTTCTGTATTTTCTGAAACTTAGCCAAGAATTAGGGCTTCAAATCCCTATGTAATACTAAAAGTTAGATATTTACTAGCTGCTTTTAGAAAAAGTCGTGTGTGGACTTTTTGATCACCTCGTAATGAGACAAAGCTAAATTTCTTCCTAAAATTTGTTTAAACAATCAGCTTTCGCTGTTTGTTTAAACAATCAGCTTCACCCAGGACTAGTGTGATTAAAGAGTGACTAAAAGGATTTTCGAAAAACGATTTGTCAAAATTTAATCAGCAGCTTTAGTCGATGCCGCTTGGAGTAGCTCGTGGGGCAACTATTTAAACAGTTTCGGCCTCCCCTCGATGGCCTATCAGCCCAATAGTGGCAACAACTACTATAACTTCAACTATCAGGTGACGCAATACGATTTCAAAAACGCCATTGCAATCCTACTTCACAATTCCTTCAACGTTATTGTTTTTTTTAGATCATCTCCGGACAAACCACCCAAATCGGCTGTGCCTACATTAACATGACAAACAATCAATACGCGACCGTCTGTCATATGTACCCCAGGTAAGCTACTCGTTGCTCAATGCTCGAATGTTGCTCGATTTCTTCCTATCCTCACTAAATCGATCTTGAAATTTGAAATTCGCATCGACTACGATTGAACCCAATCAGCAAATGCTTAAAACTGCTTAAAAGCTTAAAGGACTGCTTAAAAGCTTAAAGGACTGCTTAAAAGGACCTAATGAATGATATCTTTAGAAAGCTGCATCTGCTTTCTTTGCACACATCTTAAACAGTATAAATCTTTAACCCCATTCAGAGCTCTGGGCGCCGGCGTCTCCGTTTACCTGGCCGGAACAACATTTGCCACCGCGTGTACACAATGCCCGAATGCCACCGCCCCGTGCAACTCCGTCAACAAGCTCTGCGTCATCAAAGCATCTGGATAAATCGCTTAGAAAGAAAACAATAAAAAATTTAATTATTTTCCGTATTCGAGGAAGACAAAAATCACTTTTCTGCTTTTCAGCTAGCGGCTTTTCGAAAAATGTTCCCACAAATGTGCTAAAGAAACTCGACAAGGAAATTATCTTGCATAATATTGAAAACAAACATGGAGAATTCGAATCCGGTTTTAGTTTTCAACTACAGCAACCCCTAAGGCCGGAAATAGTAGTCGCGCGTACTTTAGCTAGAAAATAGGTTAGAACAAGCTGAAAATAGGTTAGAACAAACTGAAAAAAGTGGGTCAGACCGTCCAAGGGGACAGAATGCACCTGATCCAACGGTGGGTCAGACCCTCCCGGGGGCCAGAACGCATCTGATCCAACGGTGGGTCAGACCGTGCAAGGGGACAGAATGCACCTGATCCAACGGTGGGTCAGAACGTCCCGGGGGCCAGAACGCACCTGATCCATTGGTAGGTCAAACCGTCCCAGGATCCAGAACGCACCTGACCCATTGGTAGATCAGATCATTGAAATGTGTTAAAAATGACGAGCTCTTAACCAATCTGACCTTAAAACGTCTAGTTTTAAAGAAACAGGTTTTTTTTCTAATCTTTAAAAATTGATTGGTTTTACTTCGGCTTTCACATTTTAAAATCAATTGAGTGACCAAAATCAATTAGCTTACCAAAAAAAAGTAAATAAGTACCGCAAGTAATCGAGTCAAAAAGAGATTTTTGAAACAAAAATTTTAAAAAAAAAAGCATTCTTCTAGTAAAAATAGTCAAAGTTTTCAAATTTAATGTCCATTTTTCTCTATTTTATTTTATTTTTTCTGAAGAAACGACGATCTTTTGATAGGGGTAAGAACTTTTCAATACAGCACTTTTTTTGCGTTATTATTTAAGTATTTAAGTTGTTATTTGTTATTTATTGAAGATATTATCATCTAACTTCAACTCTTGATGTTTTGCTCTTTGTTTTCCTCTTTATGTTCGACTTAAAAGTTTTGCAACCATGTTTTCGCTTCGAGAAAATTCGAGGTGCTTTTCAGACAGAAACAATCGAAATGAAAGCGATGACTCAATCGACATCGATAGAGGGGAAAGAAAGCCTTTCAAAAGAAATCAAATTCTCATCGGCTCCTTGAAAAGAATTCTTATTCACCAGCTGTTCCCGGGTTTTACATTTGACATTCAGAATTTCTGATTTGTGAGCCGAAATCTTGAGAACTTATAAACTTTAACTTTGAGATGTCGAAGGTAAGTTTTTTCTCCACAATTTAGTATAATGTCACTATTGAAATATCGATTTTGCATGTTTTCAGAGAAAGAGAGCTTTGGCTAAACTTGTTCTTCGCCGTTCAACCACCAGCACCAAATCCAAGTCGAGTGCTCGAAGTGAAACTACAACGATCGGTTCGAATCCTTTCGACGAAAATCTAGATGTGGTAAATGTTAATATTTTGTATGGTACATCAATCTGAAGAGCTAAACTGCTAAACTGCTAAACCGTTAGTTAACCCACATCAATCTAATCTCATTTTTGGTTGGTTAATTTTTCAAATGCGTCAATCCTGAGTTTTTAGGGAAAAACATAAATTCGGGTTGTGATCCGGTTCCAATATGGTTCCAATATGGTTCGGATACGGCTCCAATATAGTTCCAATATAGTTCGGATACAGTTCCAATATGGTTCCAATATGGTTCCAATATGGTTCCAATACAGTTCCAATATCGTTCCAATATGGTTCGGATACAGTTCCAATATGGTTCCAATATCGTTCCAATATGGTTCCAATATGGTTCCAATATCGTTCCAATATGGTTCGGATACAGTTCCAATATCGTTCCAATATGGTTCGGATACAGTTCCAATATGGTTCCAATATCGTTCCAATATGGTTCCAATATGGTTCCAATATGTTTCCAATCTGATTCCTTAACATCAGGAATGATTTTATTTCAGAATAGCCAAACAAAAGGTGTTTAACCTTTTGTTAAACGTTAAACGGGTTTCCCCAAAACGCTCACAAAACAACAAGAACACGAAAGATCCAGCGAAACAAAAAAAACACGAAGGCTAACGCTCGGTTAACGCTCGTAAACAACGAATTGACGCTTCCTCGACGGCTACACAAATATTAGCAAATATTTATGTTTCTATAATGTTAGACGAGCTATCTAGACAGAATTTAGAACCTTAAGGGTAGTTTAGAGATTTCTAAAACGGATTTCTAATCTTACGGTTTATTAGTACAGAAAGAACACACACAAGTTCTCTCGAAGAACGAAAAAAAGAAGAAATTTCGGGTGAGAGACGAAAAAGCGACGTAAATCAAATGCAAATAGGAACGTAAGGGAACGGACGCAACTCATAAACTTGCAAATTCTCCGTTACACTTTTAGATTACGACTACAACTCCCACAGAATCAATTGCTGGTTTGCACATCAATCAAACCGATGCCAATTCTGCTGCCTCGCTGAATGGTCATTTTTCTGTAAGCGAATAAACTTTGAAGATGATTTTACTAAATGATTTTGCTAGAATGAAATTAAAGTTAATCTATATATAATTTCGAAATGTCAGTCTGTTCGTCTGTTAGTCTGTTCGTCTGTTAGTCTGTTAGTCTGTTAGTCTGTTAGTCTGTCAGTCTGTTCTTCTGTTAGTCTGTCAGTCTGTTAGTCGGTTTAGTCTGTTCGTCTGTTAGTCTGTCCTTCTGTTAGTCTGTTAGTCTGTCCGTGTGTTAGTCTGTTCGTCTATCCGTCTGTTCGTCTGTCCGCCTATCCGTCTGTTCGTCTGCCCGTCTGTTAGTTTGTTCGTCTGTCCGTGTGTTAGTCTGTTCGTCTATCCGTCTGTTCGTCTATCTGTCTGTTCGTCTATCGGTCTGCTCGTCTATCCGTATGTTCGTCTATTCGTCTGTTCGTCTGTCTGTCTGTTCGTCTGCCTGTCCATCGGAGCTCTAGCGGGTACAGGAGTGAGTTTTTCGGGAAACGGCTGAAAGACGCTTCCCAGAAATTTGATGTAGTTGTGCCTCTTGAAAAAGGTTTCAAAAAATACCCAGTAGAAAAAGAGTTATGTTCGATTTTTGGTGTTTTTAGTGTTTTTTAGGGTCGCGCGCCCCATCTACGGGCGCATTCCATTCTGTTTTACCATTCTTTAGATTTCGATCATTTTAGGTAAAAAATTTTCTGGACTCTTTAAGCTTATCGAGTCCGACGAGAGATTGATCGAAAACTAAAGAATGATAAAACAAAACCTAGACATGTTTAGTATGGCCGGGTGGTTAGCGCACTCGCACGGAGTGCAAGAGATCAAGGGTTCGAATCCGTCTCCGGTCAAACATTTTGCTTTTACCGAATTTTGATAAATATTTGATAACAATATTTTGATAAATATTTTGCTCAACATTTTTCAGTTTGATTTACCGATGACACCGATGGAAGGTTCGTCTATGATTGCTTCCAAATGTGAAGAGATTATCAAGGAGAAGAGTCAAGAAGAAGCGACAAAATGGAGGATTATTTACAGGTACAGATTGGACTAGAACTGATTCCGATTTTGAATCAACAAACCCAACTATTCATTAAAAATTAGATCCTCTTTTAGTCGTATGACTCTAGAAGAGATCGATGAGTTTCTACAATTGAATCACGAAAGTGAAATGGCTGAAGCGAAGGTTGGATTTTTGAATGATTTTTGAGTGGTTTTTGAATGATTTTTCAATGGTTTTTGAATGGTTTTTGAATGGTTTTGTTTTAGTGAAACAAATTTAAAAGGAAATTCAGGTGAACTCTCAAAAAACGCTTCACACAAACGCTCGAGTTGTTCACAAAATGGCGAGAACCGAGAGAAAAGATTTCGAGAAAACTTGGCAATTCCGATGGACTAAGATGAAAAATCTTTTCACGAAAGCTGACGAATCGCGGTATCAAATGAGAGATGGATTGAAAATGAATGAACTCTTTGCCGGATCATTGGCCGATCGAGAAGCGACACAAGTTGAGGCGGTCAAAAGCGATTGCAGGAAACAAAAGATAAAATTGATTGTTTCATTTGTAACTTGGAAAAGAAATATGTTTGATTTCGATTTTGATAAAATTTGATTTGATTTGATTTAATAAAAAGAAAATTGATCAAATTTGATGTTTTCCTGTGAAATTTTTGTGTAACACCAACTTTCATGTCAACAAAAAGCTTTAAGGGCTTATGAAATCAAAAAGCAAACGATTTTAAATGTTTACAATCAGTTGGAAACTGTGGAAAATTTGTCGAAACAAAAATTTTTTTATATTTCTGATGTTTATAGTAAATTTACAGCTTTTGAGTGCATTTCTTTTGACTGATACACTTTCTAAAAGTGTGTTTAGAAAATTATAGTAATCAAAAAGCTGGTTTAGAGATTCGATTAGCCTAATTTTTGAATTATTACATAATAAAAGCGCTAGGTTAATTCAATCAGTGATATCATAATGGGCAAATCGACTTCATAAAGCTTCGTTTCCCGATGCCGGAGTCAAATTGGTGGGCTTGGTTTTTTCGTTTCATTCGGCAACAGCAACGCTAGCCAATACACCACACGGTTGTGGAAGCACTCCCCCAAAAAAAGCCCCTTATCTTTCTAGCTATTTTCTTTTTTCTTTTCTTTCTTTATGATTTGATTTTCTTTTTGAAGTTATAATGGTCACCGCTTTAAAAAGTGTAAGAATTAGAGTGTGTTCCTCGCGATCGATAATGATTTTTTTAACACGTTGACGACATTGTCACCTGATGCTGTCTGACATATATTCGTTCGCCTGGGACATTGTCACCTGGGACATTCATTGTCACCTGGGACATTCATTGTCACCTGGGACATTCATTGTCACCTGGGACATTCATTGTCACCTGGGACATTCATTGTCACCTGGGACATTCATTGTCACCCGGGACATTCATTGTCACCGGGATTCATTGTCACCTCGGGACATTCATTGTCACCTGGGATATTCATTGTCACCTGGGACATTCATTGTCACCTGGGACATTCACTTGTCACCTGGGGACATTCATTGTCACCTGGGACATTCATTGTCACCTGGGGACATTCATTGTCACCTGGGACATTCATTGTCACCTGGGACATTCATTGTCACCTGGGACATCTATTGTCACCTGGGACATTCATTGTCACCTGGGACATTCATTGTCACCTGGGACATTCATTGGTCACCTGATGTCAGGTGACAGTACTAAAATTGATTTTTTTTGTGCATATTTATGTTTGTTGATGATGGATATTAGATAAGCAAGTAGGGTAGTATCTATATTCGACTTGGTCCCGGGAAATGTCCATTTAACCGTTGATTATTAAAATTTTAATTTTTATAACATAATAGATATAAAAAAACACGCTGTCCCATGCGATTGTTTGTGCAAAAACGCTATTGTCGTCAACGTGTTCAAAATGCACACTTGGAAAAATTACCGCACTTTTGGCTAAAAATTATTGCGCGAGAAAATGACGCAAAAAACACAAGCCCGCATTATATTTTTTAAAGATACTCAGCCGTTTAATTGATTTGATCCAAAATTCCCTTCTAATGTAAAAATAGATCTTTTTTTTTTTTGCAAATTAGTTTTATATTTTTCGTTATGCAGGCGCACTTTTTAGGAAAACGTATTACTCGACAATTACTCGAGCTATTACTCGAGTAAAAAATCACTCGAGTAAATTCACTCCAGTAATTACTCACTCGCGAGGAACACACTCTAGTAAGAATACACAACTACAGATGCCAAGTCTTTGTATAGACGCCAATTTTTTCTGCCCAATTTTTCCTAGGCTATGACTTCGCACCTTGGAATCATGTGGCTCAAAAAAGCTAAGCCTACGATTCTTCTACGGCTGATGTCACGTGGCTCCTAGAGTGGTCTAACATCACAAAATTACATCACATTAAAAATCTGACATTACAGTTTGTAGTTTTTTAGCACCATATTATATGAGAAATCACAAAGTTAAATTTATGATATCATTAATGGGCTGATCGTTTTCGCACTGTTATTTGCCAGGTTCGAAAGCCGGGGTCGAATTGGTGGGCTTGGCTTTTGGTTCCTCTTGGCAATAGCCACGCTAGCCAATACACCACACGGTTGTGCGAAAACCCCTCCAGATTTGCGCTTACTGACCGATGCTTTCGGATTTGAACGCCAGACCGAAAGGAAACTTTTTCCTAGGCCCCTTTTCTGCGCACATTTCAAATATCCAGGTAATTTGGGGATGAAGGGGCTAAAATCTTGAGATATTTGAACCTAAAGTTGACAGAAATTTCAACCTAGTACCCCAAACCATAATGACTTTTAGAGGTTTTGATTCTACATTGACTTTGTTTTCTCTATTGCAAGAGTTTTGATGGAATGGAGCAATATGTCAAAATCAATAAGGTATAAGTCAATATGTGTTGGGATTGAAATTCTGTAAACTTTAAGGTCCGAACATCTCATATTTTTAGCTCTTTCATCCAATAACGGTTTAGATATTTGGAATCACGGAGAAACTATCCACAAAAGTTTGTCTGGATCTGAAAGATTTCTATAGTTAGATTTTACCAGGCTCTTAAATCAGAGCAAAGGCTAAGAAGCGAGTTTGAATAGATCAGTTTCCTGGCTCTGAGTTTTCTTTAAAAATTGCTTTTCAATTTGGAAAAACTTGATTCGAAGAAAGCCGATTACGGTAGTTTTCTAGAGTAAATGTCTTTTAGAAAACGCATTAATCAAGAGAAACGTTCTCTACTCACAAATAGCTGTAAGTTTTAACTATTTTAACTTTTTTTTTGTGCATGGCTTGCATCTAATCAAGTTTTTTCAAATTGAAAGGCAATTTTTAACACAAGCTCAAAAGCCAGAAGCTGCTGGTCTTATCAAAACTGATTTCTTAGTCTTTCCTCTGGTTTACGAGCCTGGTAAAACCTAACTTAGAACCTGAGTAAAACTAAGAAATCTAACTCTCATCGAAACTTTTTCATCGGAACTTATGTTCTAAAGGTTTCACGTTCAATTGAATGACGTCATTTAACATCTTATATATATTATATATTATATTATATTATATATATATATATATTACTATATTCATACTTTATTCAGGACATGAAATAAAGCGTAATCAGTCAGACAATACACAAAGAAAGAAAGATACACAATAAATAGAGAAAGATGAGATATTTTACTCGGCGATGTGGAGGCGGGGAGAAAAGAAGATAGATAGATAGAAGATAGGCTTCTTTTGCTTTAATAACCTCAGGCTATGAATGGGCCAACCCAGTGGAAGAGTGAACTCCGCCAGAGAAGGGATCTCTAGTCAGCTCTAGAGAAGAGACCTCCAGTCTGGGCGCACTTGTTGGTTTAAAAAGTTTTGAGTGAAATAAACTATTCAATAAACTATTGAAAATTCAAATATTAATGTACTTTTTGTTGTTTTCTTTGGGTTTATAAACTTAAACCAAGTTTATAACTTAAACTAAGTTTATAACTTAAACTAAGTTTAGTTTAAGTTATCTTGATTTAAAAAAAAAACAAGTGATTAAGCTTGATTAACAATTTTAAAACGACAAAAGTACTTGTCAAGATCAGTCAAATACAATCAACGGATATTGTTATTGTAAAATTAGTATTTTTAAACTTATTTACATCAAAGCTTTGTTCTGATCAATTGTTTAATACTAGTCAAAAGCTTTTTGAAGCAATTTTTCTAATTTTTCCTTTTTCAAATAAGGGAAAGAGTTCAATTGGAGACCATTCAATGATCACTGGTTTTTCTTTTGAGTCACCCGACAAAAGAGAACTGAAAAATCAACAATTTCTTACTCATTTATGTCACCTAGAACGTTAAATCTTTACTTAAATCTTTCATTTTATTGCTTTTCCCACTTGTCTTGTTTTCTTTTTTTTGTTTTATCTGTTTTTTTTGGTGGACAAATTTCTTCTTTTTCAGACTTTTTTCAGCCACTTTTCAGATTCTTTTCAGGGGTAAATTTTAAAATTTCGCAATCCAAAAGAATTTTATTAAAGATGTACTTAAAAATTGACAATATTTTTTATATTTATTTATAGTAAATCATTTATTTACAATTTACAGTAGCAACAGTACAAAGAACAAAATGTTTAGCAGCCAAAAAGTTCACGCAATGACTTAGCATTGAGATTTCGGAGCTTCTTTGATTGCTAGCTCGCATTTTCCAAGATAAAATTTGTTTTCAAAATGTAAACATATCTTTTACTAGTGCACTTGATTAATAAGAAATGATTGAATAACATAATAACATAGCAAAACAACAATTATAACTTCAATTTGAATAAAAAGAATATCTTTTACTAAAATTTTATCAGTTAACTACCGTATTTCCTGTGACAAACGCCCCCCCCCCCTGACCAACTTTGGACGCTTCGTTCTCAGCTCCATTTGAGATATTTTTAGATGAATATATCAAAGATAGCCCTTAATGTCTTCTATCTTTTGATATATTAAACATAAACTATCTTAAATGGAGCTGAGAAATATGTCCAAAGTTCCAAGGGAGGGGCGTTTATTAGAGGAATAGGTACTCTCTGATTTCATTTTACAATCAAATTCTTAAATTCCCATCTTTACTTCATCACTTTTTTGTATTTCATCCAAAAATCTTTTGATTTCTTTCGGATTCACCATTTCTGATCAAATTTTTAAGAAAATATTGGATTGGTGAATTGAGGACTGCGGGACTTTTGAACTAAAATTTATTCAACATAAAACAATCAATTCATTCCAAATAATTTCCATTATTATTAACGACTTCTGCCTAATTTATACAGGCAATTTGTGGATTCCTCTTTCGTCGTAGGATTTGGTTTGTGGGTAAGATAAGTGTCGACTAAAAAATGGAGGACTGGAGACTGAGACCGAGCTGTCCCAGTTTGAGCACTTCTTTAAAAGAAACCCATTTTGGTGTACAATAGAAAAGCTGTAGAGAATCAAGAATTAGCTTGAAAGCCAATTCCCAAAAAGATACACTTAGTAGTTTCTGCTTGAAATGCAAGTTTTGTGAACGATTTGGCATTTCTTTCTTAAATTTGGACATTTCTTGAAAACCAGTTTTTGAATCGTTCTGGAAAAATTTAGATATAGCTTGATTTTTGATCCTCTACAACTTTCCATTGACACCAAAATGGATTTCTTTTGAAGAAAGTGCTCGCATTAGACATCAGACATCTCCAAGTTTTTCAATTCACTCAACCCAATACTTTTTCTGATTTCATTTACAATCAAATTCTTAAATTCTCTTACTATTATGCTATTATATCCTAAAATTTTTTGATTTCTTTGCGGATTAACATTTCTCATCAAATCTTAAGGAAATAGACGAGAAAAGTAAACCCTAAACAGAATCAACAAAAGAGTGATTTTAGTGATTTCTTTATCTTTTTCTTTTGTTTATAATAAATAAATTCAAAAAAGAAGATTAGTAAAACTGTTTGCTAATTTATTCTTTCAAAACACTCCTCAAACTGAAGATTGGAGACATAATTTGGAGAGATCTGGAGAATGAAAAAACTGAAAAAGATAAAATCGATTTAAAAAGATAACTGACTAGTCAAAGATATCAACAAGATTGATCAAATTATTCATAAAGTAAATACAATTATTTAGACACTCGGGAGTATTGAAACCTAACACAAAAATCTTCTTATCTTTGGCATGAATTTGGGGAAAAAAAGGAATTTTTTTCGGCGCCTTTCTTCGGCCAATCCATACAATGTCCGGTGAAGAACAATAGAAAACGGCTAACAATCATTTGTCGTCTCGATTTCAAATTACATTTGATTCTTTTCTTTAACTTTTTCTATAAGACCCATTTCTCGAATTTAAATCTGAAAATGAACTTCTTCTTCATGCAAGAGGTCTACAATGTTGTACTTCTTCTGCTTTCAAAAGTTCCTCCAATCTTGTACGACTTTCTCTAGTTTAATTTGGTTAAATCTCAACTCCAACTCTAACTCTCATTCTCAACTCATTCTCATTCTCTCAACTCACCTCAACTCTCATTCTCAACTGCTCAATAGAGTTTAAGGTCACAAAAGTCATTAGTTTTGGCGTTAAAAAGAATGACCAGTTGAAAATAAACTAAAGAAGAATGAAAGGAATCTTTTTTTGTTTTACCTTGTTAAACTCTGTTTTACGTGATCTACAGGGTCACTCTACAATTCTAGTGTCGCACTTCAAAGGCCCCAGATTGACTGGAAAGTGAATCAATCGTGCTCGATTTTTCTGGAAGGTAAATCTTAATAATGTCTCCGGAGACGATGCCGACATTACAATCAATTCAACCTTCAACTTTTTATATAACCTTCCAAAGTCGCTCGGCAAAGCTGGGGAGAGCAGAGGTGTCGCCCGGTACCCTGCTCATTTATGGGATGTGAGCTCGATTAACTCACCAAGCGCATTATCGAGCCGTATCCAATTATTGCTGCTGGCGTACAAAGAATGAACAGTCAGAGAAATGGGCTTATGAAATGGAGCGCTCTAATGGATATCTCTAAATCCTTTTGTTATTGTTCTTACTGTTAACAGCTAAAGAATGGCCTATAGGGGACTCACAACTAGTGTCGCACTTCAAAGGGCCTAGATTGGTCAAAATCGAATCAGTCGTTCTGATTTTTCTGGAGGTAAATCTTAAGTATTTCTCCTGAAACCATGACCATTATCTAATCGATCCAACCTTTCAACTTTTTTATCTAACCTTCCAAAGTTGAGAGCCAAGTCTCGCTCGGCATCCTACTCATCTATGAGAGAAAAACTAGTTTCTTTAATAAAAAATCTTTAAGATTTTAATGATTTTCAATTAATCATATTTATTTATAAAATTTAAAAGTGATAGACCTTGAAAAAAAACAGATTTTCTTTTTAATGGTTTCTCTGAATGTCGCATAAATGGTTCAAGTGAAAACTGACGATATTAAGTGAGTTTTGGTGACATTTCTCAAGAACTTTTGCACTTAAACTGCGTAGAGAACGGGAAATTTTGTTCATTAACATAATAAATTCAATCTCAACAAGATTTTGACAAGATCGCTTTCAAAAATCCCATAAATGAGTAGGGTGCCGAGCGACATTCTGCTCTCAACTTTGGAAGGTTATATAAAAAAGTTGAAAGGTTGGATCGATTAGATAATGGGCATGGTTTCAGAAGACATTCTTAAGATTTACCTCCAGAAAAATCAGAGCGATTGATCCAATTTTGACCAATCTAGACTCTCCGAAGTGCAGCACTAGAATTGTGAGTCCCCTATAGGCCATTCTTTATCTGTTATCTGTATCTATCTTTATCTGTTAATAGTAAGAACAAAGGATTTGAGAATATTTATGCTCTCCATTTCATAAGCAACCCATTTCTCTGACTCATTCATTCTTCATTTTTCAACAGCAATCAATTGAATACATTTCGATAAATGGATCATTTTGGCGGACGTTAATTGAGCTCATTTCTCTGAATCTTTTCAACTAATCGACATCAATTGTATCAACTTTTGACTAGATACCAATTTTTCTCAAATACAACGAACAAATCCTTTTAGAAACTTAGTTTTTAACGCTGCAAAAGCCTAATTACTCTAATTACCATATCGATTAGTTTTCTTTAGTCAAATTTAATGTAGATTCTAATAAAACCAACCATGAGTTAATTCAGCTTTTACATCTTGAGTTATAGACCATTTAAGTGGATCGATCCTTCCAGGTAGGTAGTTCAACTTTGACACAGATTTTCTCTATGTTTTTATCTCTCTAATTACCATATCGATTCCTTTAGCTCGAAAAGTTTCGAAAGTGTTCAGGAAATGTTTTAATCTTTATCAAAGTTGGCTTTTACTTGAATCCAACAGTCATAAAACCTTTATTTATCAACTTTTAGCTTCATAACTTTTTCCTTTTTGACTTGTTTGCTTTTTTTTTGAGACAGTCTTCCATCTATTGTTTTGCATTTTATTAAATCCCATGCTGACAATCAATTCTCATTTCTATTTTATCAAAAAAATGATTGTTTAACCTTCAAATTTCTTTCTATTTCTAATAGAGATCTAATTCTAATTCTTTTTCTATTCTAAATTCTAAAATGACAATTCTCACACCATTTTTTATCCATTTCTGTTATTTTTCTCTCAAAATGATGATTCTTAAAGAATTCTCAAGAGATGAAAAAAGAAAAAGTGAAGAAATGGGCGGAGAAAACGCGATTTTTCTTGCAACGATTGAGTGTGGAGCCGGTGATCGTTTTAGTGTATTTTGGATACGTTTTTGGGAATACCGTGCAATCACCCGAGATTTATCGAAGGTCAATTTTCGTTTTTTTCAAAACCATTAAAGTATTCCGCTTAATTGAAAACCTATCTTTGACTGAATATCTTTTAAAGTACTAGTAAAATTATTACACTTTTGAAGAGCTTTGAGGCTTTAGCTGCAAACTATTGGGTTGGTGAATTGAAAACTGCCGGCTATTGTCATATGTGACAGTTTGAGCACTTTCTTCAAAAGAAACCCATTTTGGTGTCAATGGAATAGTTGTAGAGAATCAAAAATCAAGCTTATATCCAAATTTTCAGAACGATTCAAAAACTGGTGTTCAAGAAACGCCAAATTTACGAATTTTCACAAAACTTGGATTTTAAGCGAAACTACTAAGTGTATCTTTTTGAAAATTTGGCTATAAACCTAATTTTTGATTCTCTACAACTTTTCTATTGACACCAAAATGGGTTTCTTTTGAAGAAAGTGCTCAAACTAGGACAGCTCCAGTCTCCAGTCCCCCATTTTTGAGTCTCACACTTGTCTCACACACAAACCAGACAGTTTGAGCACTTTCTTCGAAAGAAACCCATTTTGGTGTCAATAGAAAAGTTGTAGAGAATCAAAAATCAAGCTTATATCCAAATTTTCAGAACGATTCAAAAACTGGTTTTCAAGAAATGTCAAATTTACGCCAAAATTACGAATTTTCACAAAACTTTCATTTTAAGCCAAACTACTAAGTGTATCTTTTTAGAAATTTGGCTATAAGCCTAATTTTTGATTCTCTACAACTTTTCTATTGACACCAAAATGGGTTTCTTTTGAAGAAAGTGCTCAAACTGGGATCTCCAGTCTCCATCTCCACCCCTCCATTTTTGACTCTCACACTTGTCTCACACACAAACCAAAATCCTACTACGAAAGAGGAGTCCGCAAATTGCTTGTAAAATGGGCAGAAGTCGTCAATAATAATGGAAATTATTTGGAACGAATTGATGGTTTTGTGTTGAATAAATTTTAGTTCAAAGTCCGGCAGTTTTCAACTCACCAACTCAATAGATTCAGCTTAAAAGAAAAATTGAACGATGAAACCAATGAAACTTTAGGATATGTCAAATTTATTATGGAAACGATCCAATGGTTGATTGCTATGATATCAAGTGAGTTTTACAGTAAGTTTTGCCTTTTTCAAACAAACTTTCAGCAACAACACCATCGAAGACAGTGTTCAACAGCGATCAGCCGAATGGACACTCTACAATTCTTTATCATATTTAATACCGGCCATTTTTGCGGATACTCTGTTAGGTAGGTTAAAGGTATTTTGTCAAGATCACCGTGTTTTCTCTAATAGTAGTGCACCCCAGCGAGCCGAGTTGATGCCGAGTTTACGGCTTTCAAAGTTTTCACAGAAGCTCAACACTTGAATCCCCCACTAGAGCTCATCGTCAGCTACATTTTCCGATCCCACATATTGTAAAAGCGATATCAATACAACCTTTTTTACAACCTTTGAAAGATATAAAATACCCCAGCCAGCCCTATAAAAGATATAAAATACCCCAGCCAAGTGCAGAGTCGCAAAAATGGGAGGGAAAAACTCTACCCGCTGACCACGATGAGGCATTTCCTTGGTCCGAAAGAAGTTCTTTTATAGAAGTGTGCCTTGTTTCTGAGTAGACTCCGAAATTTCAAAGCCGTTTTTCTCAAAAACTAGCGATCCTTAGCAAAATCCGAACCATCGTACTCGCCGTATTCGATAGGTGTTTGCATCTCATTTTGATGCTGAAATCTCACGGTCACTTCTGACCATTGCCTTGTAAGGCTTGAAGAACTTGTAGAATCGATCAAAACCGAAAGTCGTTCTAGAATTTTCAAATCAAGATGGGATTCAATCCATCAAAATGGGAATCTAAATTAAATTAGAGAAAAGAAAACTTTTGTTTTTTGTTTGATAAAACTATCAATTTGCTTCTTTTTCTTAAACTTATCAATTGTCAATTTCAACATAAGAAACCAGGGGATCCAAAAAACAATGTTTATAGGTGCTTATGGGGATCGAAATGGTCGAAAGATCAACATTTTGCTAGGAATCACCGGCTTGCTCGTTTCCGAGTACGGCTATTTGTTGACGCTGTCCAACTCGGCTGCAACTCCATATTGGACGACGACGGTGATCGGCGTTTTCACCGGTTTCACTGGATATGTGGCAATGGTGGGTGGAAAATTAGAAGAGAAGGTTTCGGTAGAGTTTACGGCTAATTTGTAACAATTTTGGTACTTTCCATATAATGGGGGAGGATTTTTGGTTGTGGTACTGTTTGCCCCCTTCGCTCCCCATAATTAGGACCTCTCAAGTGGTTTTTCTGGGGTAATTTTGTGTGTAGAATCCGAATTTCAACATCCCAGATGCGGATCGGACGTTTTTTCCACAAAAAATTGATAATAGACGGCAAATCCACCGAAACAGCGGTTTTTTGTGGCCTTTCGCACCGTCTACACCTGCCTATAGGTATCGCGTTTTTATCCACTTTTTTTTATCCCAGAAAAACCACTTGAGAGTTCCCAATTGTGGGGACGCGGGGGGACTGTACTCCAGCCGAAGCAAAGCTTGCTTTTTGAATTCAAGAATTGTTTTAGATCCCCGTTTCTTGTTATGCTTATCTGGCCGATATTTCTAATGGCCCCACTGAGCTGACGTTGCGATCGGGGATCTTCTCAGTGCTGCAAACAACAGCTTCAGTTCTTGGTGGACTCCTCGCCGGTCTCATTCATGATCATGTTTGTTTTCTTTTGAGAATGAATCCAGTTTTTTACTTTTTTGGACTTTTTTTGCTTTCCAAACAGTTTAGCCAGTTTAGAACAACGACAAGTAGTCAAATGAAATCTGATTTTTATCAACAATGAGATTACTGGAATTTTCCGTGCTATGAGAGTTTAGGGGCACTCAAAATTTGCATAATTACATCAATTTGCATTTAACTTCTCTGTTGACTTTCACGAGATTTTTGATATTTTTTTAACGATTACTAACAGCAATTTTTCATCAAAGTTAACGTCAGATTTTGCGGCAATTTGGAACACCCAAATTTGGGCCTCGTCGCGGTTCTTGAACTTTTTCTCGGCCAAGGAGTGGTGCATTGATCGGAACAGATGGTAGTCAGAAGGCGCCAAGTCTGGGCTGTATGGCGGATGAGGCAGGACTTCCCAGCCCATTTCTTCAATTTTCTGCTTGGTGACTAACAGCAATTTTTCCTCAAAGTCAACGTCAGATTTTGCGGCAATTTTCAGCAATTCTTTCTATAGATTCAATTTCAACTCAAACACTTTTAACTTTAATCTATTTGCTGCTGCTTTATTTGTTAATAACTAAATAATAAAAAAGTAAGTAAAGGAAATAAAAAATATAAAAAATGTGTTAGGAAATTTGTTAAAATGGTTGTTAAAATAAATAGTAAAAATCGCGTGCAAATCAAGAGAGAAATTAAATGCAAATTGATGTATTGGGTTGAAGAGTATGAAATGGCGGTGTCTTCAGATGAACTTTTGAAAAAAAACTAAACCATAAGTTTCTCTCAAATTTTCTTCTAATAACAATTGAAGTTTTGTTGCTTAAACGCCAAAATTGCATCCCGATCTGCTGCAAAATTTTTGAGGAATGGAGATGAATGTGATGGTCGATTTACTCGACTCAAAATTTACTCTGATGCACAGACTTTTTAACGCATCCTCTCTCATTTCTGAAAACAACCCAATAGCAGTCCAGTGGCAGGCAAAACAAACAAACAATCGAAATTCAAATTCGGAATTTGTTCTGCTAAACAGATACGATTTTGACCTGCTACATTGATGGCTGTGATGGTCGATTCATTATCTTTTATTAGACCTTATAAAATAGCCCGTTTTAACTGGATGCTAGTCGAGTATTTTTGAGTAAAAAGTCGAGTAAATCGACTTGGAGTAAATTTTGAGTCGAATAAATCGACCATCACATTCATCTCCATTCCTCAAAAATTTTGCATCAGATCGGGATGCAATTTTGGCGTTTAAGCAACAAAACTTCAATTGTTATTAGAAGAAAATTTGAGAGAAACTTATGGTTTAGTTTTTTTTCAAAAGTTCGTCTGAAGACACCGCCATTTCATACTCTTCAACCCAATAATTCTAACTCAATAATGCAAATTTTGACTACCCCCTTAAACTCTCATAGAACCTAATTTTCTTAGGGAAAATAATTCATGAGAACATCGTTGAGTCATGGCATTTTAGATTGGTATCTCGACAGCTATCGATATCGAGTTGGCGTTTATTGCTTTAGGATTCATCTACACGCTTGTTCGAATACCGCAAATTCCCGGGCTTCAAGAAATCGAGCGGAGAATTAGAGGTTGAACGAATGTAAAGTTGTGATTTAACTTGTAATTGATTTCCAAGCTCTTAGAGCTCAAATTGCTTCAACTCCCTAGAGCTCCCCTTAAACTCTCAGCTGCAAATTTTGATTGCTCCTTAGCTTCGAGATCCTTAGAGCTCAAACTGCTTCAACTCCCTGAATTATTAGGTTAGAGAGTATGAAATAACGCCGACTTTTAAAAATTTTACTGAAACCCATAAAAGCTTCAGATAATTTATTGTTTGGATAATAAAAAAGACTATCATTGCTCTAGAAAATCGCTTTTGAGAGATTCCGAAAAGCTTTTGTTTTGCGGATTTTATGGGCTCCTAAACGAAACCAGTTAAAATGATAAGGAGTCCGATTCGTCGTTTAACTTTGTTTCTTACACATAAACTTAACTTTTATGTTAAAAAAAAAGTAGAGCAGTTAGAGCACATTTAATTACATAAGTAGCCAAATTTTTTGTAGTAATCTCGTCAGTGATTTTCTCTAAATGATGATTTATCGGTTTTCTGAAAGACTCTCTTATTGAATTTACGTTCTCGCCACGTTGAAACATGGTATCCCGTCAGATCTGCCAAGTTAAGCAAAGTTGGAACCGGTTAGTCTGGTTCGAATCCAGCAGATGAGTCAGGGATACCTTCCCTGAACCAAGCGCTGTAGGTAACCACACCCATATAATGAACTTGTTCCCAAGACCGGTCCCTTCTAGGCCATATGATGAAGGGGTTTCCAAGACCGGTCCCTTATAGGCCATATGATGAACTGGTTCCCAAGACCGGTTCCCCTAGGCCCCTTCCCCTCGGGATTGGGATTAACAGGGATCCAAATGAGTAGAATTGTCTAAGGCGCAAGCTCCTATAAAGCGGGTAGCCTTCTCCTCCTACATCGTCCAATCCTCACAAACGATTGAATATTCCCTAGGTCCTAATGTAAATCGAATATGTGTGTGCAAAATAAATCACCGATAAGCCCGGCATACATTATTATTATTATTATAGTAATCTCGTCAGTGATTTTCTCTAAATGATCATTTATCGGTTTTCTGAAAGACTTTCTTATTGAATTTACGTTCTCGCCACGTTGAAACACGGTATCCCGTCAGATCTGCCAAGTTAAGCAAAGTTGAGCTCGGTTAGTCGCAGGTTCAGAGTTATCCTAAGCGCAGGGCAATGTGGCCTTTGAAATTAAACTACTCTTGCAAAACTGCAAAACTAAGCTTGCACATAAACTACAGCCATTAAAAACGCTTATTTCCTTTCCTAGATTATTTCCTTTCATTGACCAGCATCGTCACTCCAGAAAATAATGATCATTGACTTTCAAGAGTTATGCTTAAGTTAAGAATTTGAAGATCTAAGTTCTGTTATAGCATTAGGTAGTTTAGGTTAAGGCTTCAATAGGATTTGTTTCTGTATTGTGATTAATTGGTTTGAATTGGTTGGTTGATTGGTTGAATAAACCAGCATCTATACTAATTAGGGGGCTTTTTAAAGTTCTATTTCAATGAAGCCATGAATTCTTCTCAGATTTTTCGATAAACTTGACTATTTTTCAAAAATTGATGATGATTTTGTAGAGAAATAAGTGAGATTTTTAATGATTTTAGTTTCATTTCATAAAGACTATTCGATGTTTGTTGTCTATTCGATTATTCGATTCGAACTATTCGATTAGACTATTCGATTCGAAGTTTCTTTAAAAGTCGGCACCATTTCCTACTCCCCAACCCAATAGCATTTGAAAACCTTTTACTCATCACCACACTAGCAACTTTTTCCAGCCAATCCTCAAATTGCTGGATAATATTTTGACGATAAATGAAATTCCGCTAAAAGCTGACCATTGAGTCAACAATGAAAAGGGGAATTTCATTTTCGGCCTTTCTGACTTTAATGAACGAAAAAAAAGCGAAATGAGCAGAAACTAAATGAGAAACAAATGAAATAAATGAAAATAAATGAAAATTTGCACAACGAGCCAATGATGACGAAAGGAATGCAGAGAGAAAGTATCGAAAACGAATTTAGTGACGACGATCACCTCGTTGTCGAGTGTGCGAAAGTTGCGTGGGTTTCTCGGTGACGTCGTCGCGCTTTATAAGGTTTGTGAAGCAAAATTGAGAACAAGATTCGTTTCGGGAAACTGCGTAATGTGTTTGTTTTGTTAAAATGATCTTTCTATGATGGCTTAGAGAATCGAGATCTCTTAAAGTGTTTTTTCTCCAATTAAAGGTCTTAAAGCCAAGTACAAAATTCGTGACGAGCCGCAAAAATCGCTTATTTAGATTCATTTTACATATGAAAATAGATCTTTATTATCATGATAAAGTTTACAATTGATTTACCTATTCAACTTGTTGAATTCCGAATGTCGACATGACAGCAAAGAGGTCTGGATTCTCAAGTCCTATGCCCACCTCAAAGGCCACTAGAATCCACTAGGCCACCAACGCACCTTGTCTTTTTGAAAAAGCTTAAAAGGCTACTTTCTAAAAAGAAACGGACGTTGGTGTTAGGATCCTTTTAGGCCATTTTTCCTATCGGACGCTCTTCCTATCTTTTTATCGGTACGTTGGTAGCCCAATGGGCAACGACTTGCTCTTCCGCCCACTAGGTCAGGGTTCGCTCCCTTTTGCACCTTTTGTGTTTGCCTTTTTCCTACGTTTTAACGTCAAATTTTCGATTGAAGTGTTAAACGCCAGGAAAATCGTTTGCATAGATTTTGATTTAAATTCTGATTCCCTCATACCCGATTCTATAAAGTGCAGTGTCCAGACAAAAGTTCACTTTGAATTTGTGCCTTCCCTTGTTAGATCTAGCCTGAAGGAATTGTATTTGGTTTTAATATTAAAATGATCATCCAAATAGCCAAAGCCAAAGTCCAAAGAGTATTACCGTGTGCTGATTTGAAACATCGATAGCTTTTTCTGGGATGAGACCAGGGAAAAGAGTTGAGATCTCCCAAAGTGCCTCAATGCAATGCCAAGCAAAATTCGTGACACAGCCGCAAAAATCGCTTATCTAGATTCATTTTATGATGAAAATAGATCTTTATTATCATGATAAAGCTACAATTGGTTTTACCAATCCACCCTGTTAGCAATTCCCGAGTATCAACATGACAGGAAAGGAGTCGATTCCCGCAGTCTGTGTTCACCTGAAAGGCTAAATGCTTTCTTTTATTTGTTTTTACTCCAATACAATTACATTTCCTTCGCTTACCAAAGTAGTCAATCTAGAATTTCGTTTTGTAAACTCTCAAATGTAAATCAAAACTCAAAATCAAAATCTAATCAAAACTTGAACTTTATGGCATTTCACTATTATTCGAAATTCTAAAAATATCATTTACACACATTTCGACTCAGTCCCTATTTAGCTTGAAAAGTGAGGGTGTTAAAATTTCAGACTTCTTTGCTAATTGAGTCCATTTACGATTAAAATAAATGTGCTTGCCGCCAAAAACAACCTTTTAACAAATTCCATTACTCGAAAACGTTGTTTTTGGTTTTTCAAACGGTTCGTACTTTTTAGGGTAAAATGGGGAAAAGTGCCCAATGAAATTTGAGCTTAAAATGTTGTGAGATTTGATTGAAAAAAAGAAAATGGGAAGGGTACGGTGAAAAGACAAAATCTAGGAATGTATCTACACATATCGACGACCAAGAGTCGGACATCGTCGCGCATTCATGTTCATCACAGTGATCGTCCTCATGTTGACCTATACGACACAAGTAGAAACAAGAACAAGTAAGAAAGGAGTTATGATTTAAATCTACAAAATTAGATCTTCCAATATTAGATGGATAGTTGGGCTTTCTGATTTTGATTGTTTAGAAGTTTTTTGATTGTTTATAAGTACTTTAACTGTTTAGAAGTTGTTTACAAGTCCCTTGATTGTTTAGGAGTTGTTTATAAGTTGTTTACAAGTCCTTTGATTGTTTGGAAGTTGTTTATAAGTTCACAAATTTAAATTTAAAATCACAAAATTCTTATTTAAAATTAGTATTGATTGATTGGTGTATTGATTTCTACAATTATGCTTTGCTTGATTTAATTGATTCTTAATTTTTCAACTTTCAGCTGGAATTGGCTCTGTGATCAACAATTTTGTCTTTCGTCGCACTGAAAATGGAGCACTCGGCTGGGATTCGGAGGATCTCGGCTATTGGAATGGAATGGGATATATGATGTGTGAGTTGATTACTATGAAAATTGCCAGAAACACAAACGCACACAATATTCACTCATATTATATTATTATATTATTACCGCCTCACGGCGGTTTTTTTTCTGAATGTTTTGAGGATGGACGGCTTTTGTCGCCGTGAAGCAGTGGATAGCGCGCCGGTCTATCGCCCATCTGATCCGGGTTCGACCTCCCCGTACGACTCGAATTGTTCTTTTGAAAAAATTCAAAACCACCCGCACAACTACATGTAATTCCCTATTCAACTGCGCAAAAATTATTGCAAACGGTCCTCTAGGGGCTGAGGAGCAGCGCGCACCGGCAGACAGACGAACGGACAGACAGACAGACAGACAGACAGACAGACAGACAGACAGACAGACAGACAGACAGACAGACAGACAGACAGACAGACTTACGTCTTAGTCCCTTTATATACAGTAGATTATTATTATGTTTAGTGATTGTTGGAACGATTTTTGGCCTTGTCGTCTTCAAGAAAGCACTCGATTTCCGAGAAACGACTCTCATTCTGATTGGGATCGTTTCGTCAACTCTTCGAACAATTATTATAGGTAAATTTATCGGAATTGTTATATTACTATTATATTACTATTATATTATTATTATATTATTATATTAATATAAGGATTATTGTTGTAGGTAATTAAGTTTGATTAAAACACCATCAATTGCAGGAGTAGCCGTTTCGGATTGGATGATGTACGTGGCAAATGTGGTGGGAATGTTCGCGGGACTCGTTCAGCCAGCTGTCGTCTCTTTTATGACCCAGGTTTTGATGATAAAGTGATAAAGTTTTGAATTTTAATTGACAATCAAGTGTTTGAACTTTAAATATAGTCAAAGCTGACTAGGGAAAGGCAAAAGCTTTTTGTGAGCTTTCCGGACTACAGAAATCTTATTAAAACTTTTAATCTTACTAAATCGAGTATGGAGATTCATAATCTGAAAACAAAATCTGCCGAATAAGCTTGCAAACGCTTAAAAATTAAATTGAAATTTTGAAGATTGCTGTGAAGATAGCATCGAAGATAAGCTTTAAAGGGCGCTTTTCAAGTGGGGCCCTTTGAGCAGCAGTGGCCTAGTCGATAGTAGAATGGACTCTCGGTAGTACGGCAGGGTTCGGTTGGCTCGGATTCGATCCCTCCCTTGGTTTTGGGCTTTTTTGAAATAGTTCACAGGTTTTTCACAGATTGCAATTCAATTTTTATCGTTCAAAATGGGCAAAAAAACTTTTATGACTCACAGTCAGGTGAAAAAAACTTTTATGAAGCACTGGGTGGCACAGATTGCACTATAAACCATAAACTACAGGGTTATAAACCAGGGTAGACCTAGATGAGCAAGATCATAGCTAGGTTAGAAGTCAGAAAGGTTTTTTGTGGTCAGATCAATAGTCATTTTCATGCTTGCTTGTGATTTAATCCAAAAAATGTTCTGGCCAAGCGGAAACTCAAAACTTTTTTGTTAAAAAACTTTCTACTAAGCCAAAAACTTCTTCAATTAGCCTTTATTTTTCATTTTTTAGATTCAAATTTCAATTTAAGTCAAATTCAAATCAAATCCAATTGTTTTGAGGTTGTTGCCTCCTCAGAAATCGGTCGAACCTTGGCTCTTTTTGGAATTGGCGCCGATGCGGCTTTCATTCTCACAGCCGCTCTTTACACGAATGTTTACCGATGGACGGTGATTGCTTTTTTGAGAAGTTTAATGAAAAACCGAAAAACATGATTGCAAGAAATGAAGAACGAAATGAGGAGAGAAATTTCATTAAGAAAATTTCAGGTGACATGGATGCCTGGGTTTACTTTTTTGCTGATTGCCGCCCTTCAAACAATGGCTTTTTTGGCGATGTTGTGGGTTCACTTTCAAGCAAAAAAGGAAGGAGTCGGGAAAGAGGAACGTTCGACTCCGAATATTAGACAGGTTAGGCTAGAGTTTAGTTTGCAAACTAGCAAAACTTTATCCGAACTTTTGGTTCTTTTGAGCTGAACTTGATTCATCGTCAGGGTGACCAAAAAATCTAGCGACAACTTTTTGGAAAAGTAGCTGGGAAATAGCTAATTTATTTTAAAGGGGCAAATGTTAAATAGGGAATTGTAGCCCTTAATCTTGGCTACATCTATCTACCAAAAGCTTCTCGATTGGAATTATACAACTCATTTTACAAGCACTTGAATGAGCGCTTGAATGATATTGAGCAGCGCTCATTCAAGCGCTTGTTAAATGAGTTTTATAAATCCAATCGGAAAGCTTTTGGTAGATAAATGTAGCCAAGATTAAGAGCTATAATTCTCTATATAACACTTGCCACTTTTAAAATAAGTTAAGCATTTTCGAGGTACTTTTCCAAAAAGTCGTCGCTATACTTTGGGGTCACCCTGTAAAATCCCTCATTTGTTACGGTCAGGGTTTTTCTCCTCAAGAAAAGCGTTTTCTGAAACGTGTCAATTTTTGAAATCTACCGTAATCCTTCCAAAATTTAGTAGGAACTAGGGTAGATCAATAACTCGGATCAATAAACCAGGACTCGAACCCGCGACCTTTCGCTTACCGGGCAAATGTGCTAAACATTACACCACAACGCACTGGATCTCCCTTACTCCAGAGGAAGTTAACTAGTTGCAACTCCAACTATTTATCCAATCTATTTACTTTTGAATTTCTCACCTAGCAAGCCCTCAAAAACTAGATAGATTGGGTAAACTAGAGCAAAGGTTACGGTAGTCTTTAAAAGTTGACACATTTTAAACGTGTTGCTTCTTATTGGCTTTTACTACTTATTGGCTTTTTGCTCCTACTCTTTTTGCTCCTTTGGGGATCAGAACCTAAACAAAACGATACAATAATTTCAAAACAACTCAAATCTAAACCCCCAAGGTGAGAAATTTCTTTACACGCGTTCCTTTCGATGTGATTCCCCATGACGAACCGACAATTTTCCCCCGGTTTCTTCACCCTTTCCCGTAGAAATTCTACCCGCAAATTATTTCCAGAAACACAATTCCGTGACTAAAAATGACGTGTAGCCACAAAATGAATTTTTTAGGCAATTTCGAAAATCGGTGAAGCGTCGTCAACGATTTATCCAGAAAATTCACATCCAAAAGTGTCGAAAACAAGCTCGAGAGGATTGGCGTTACCATTCGGAAATAGCAAGAAACAAGTGCGGTGATTTTAAAATGAAAAGCTCCATACGACAGCTGTAAACAGCCTTTTAGAGCCAGAAAAAAAGCAAAAAATGGCTTGAAATCCAATGGTCAAATGCTTAGTCTCCTTTTAAAATCACAAAATTCAACACAAATTTCACTTGATCATACAGAAATTGGGCGGAAGCATAGTCAAGTTTTCTTTGAGTACTTCTTTAAATGTGATTTCACCAACGTTCAGTCAACGAACGGTTGATGCCGAACAATACCTTATGGCTTTATATATGGAAAGCGATATGCCAGATGGAATGCGATTGTACTAGTCAGCATTTCTTGAAAAAAGCAACAGAAACCAGGAGGTCCGAACTGGGGATCGAACCTGCGAGGCCTCGGAAACAAACGCTCTACCACTCGGCCACGGGTGCAATGACTCGGCTCCGCAAGAAGGCCACTAAGATCATAGACCAAATACCGCCAAGATCCACATTTTCAGACTCCTAACAAAACTTTAGACGCTTATAACTCTTAGCAGATTATCATTTAGTAAAAACCGAATACATATTCAGAATCAGCAGAAAATTCTGCGTCGAATGGTATAAGTCGCATAGCATTTAGCTGGCTCAGCCTTCCCTTGCTAGTAAAATAAAATTTGTCACACAAAAAGAGACAGCTCTGATATCAAAACTAGAAAAAGAACGTTTTGTCTCGATCCTGAACTTGAAGCGAAGGTATTTTTGGTTCTGAAACAACCAAGGAACTAGATTTTGTAGGATTTCTGAATCTAAATCTTATGCGTTTAATATTTCAAACATTTCAGGTAGCAATAGCGGAAAGTCGAGAGGATTTCGCCTCGCCGATGGCTGGTCGTCGAGATCGACCATTGTGGAGTAGTCATGATGATGTTTCTGCGTTAAGGAGAGAGTCTAAAACGTACTACTGACTCAAAAACGAATGTCAATTATTATTTGAATCGATTCTCTAACAAAACTCGCTCAAAACTTGAAAATTCATTTGTTCTCTGCAGTGAGGTTTACCAAAAAGTTAAAGTATCGTTGGAATCTAAAATTCCATTATGATCTAGGAATGAAAAGAGATTCTGTATGTTTTTTCTTGAAGCCTAATACTTTTGTTATTTAAAATCATGTACATAATTCTTCAATTCATTGAGATTTTCCCTATTTTCCCATCTCCAAAGTGATGTCATTGTGTGCCTTCTGTGATGATCTCAAATGTTTTTTTTTGATAAAAAAAACGTTTATATTTGGATTACGAATAAAAATGAAAGATTAATAATTATTTTTATTTTTCTGTGAGTGTCTGAAAGGGTTTTGGACTTCATGAAAGTAAGCGAAAGCTCTGGAACTCTGTGTTTAGAAAATTTCAATACTAAATAACTTTGTTTTTCTTCTTTTTCAATACTATTTCATATTCAATATTCAGTTGTTCAACTGAATACTTTTACTGAATACAGCAACTGAATTGTAAACTTTTTAAATGACAATTCTTAGTCAAAGATATTCTGAGCTAGTTCTCTAAGTTAAACTAAAGTCGAAAAGCTATGCCTGTCCTGGATCTATCCGGCTTTGCGGCTTTGCTGCCAAAGCCAAAGCCAAACATAATCTAGACCTGGTTTCTAGTTAATTTAAGTATTGGGTTGGGGAGAATGAATCGGCGCCCAACTTTAAAGGGACTTTTTGCACACATGAAGCCTTCTTTAAACATACGTTTGGTTTCATCAAAAGGATCTACTATTTCTCTACAAAATCACTTTTGAGAGATTCCACAAAGCTTTTCTTTCGTGGAGTTTATGAACTTCCAAACGCAGCTGGTTAAAATGGCAAAGAGTCCGACTCATCATTTGAACAGTTTCTTTCACATAAATCTTCTTTGGTGTTTAGATAAAAAAGATAGAGCACATTCAATTACTTAAGTTGCCAAATTTGCAGGAAGATCCCACCAATGGTTTTTTCTAGATCACAGTTTGTAGTTTTTGTGAAAAAATGGCTTTTTCTTGAGCGGAGGCGCCGTTTGAATTTTCTTTTAAATGTCATTTTGTAGAGAATTATTTAACCATTCTACTCATATCAAACGCATACTATTTGACGAAGTCGAATAGAAGTTTTAGACATTTTTTTCATTTTCGGCGCCGACTCATTCTCCCCAACCCAATAATTTTGTAGATATAGTTCTTAGTCAAAGATATTCTGAGCTAGTTCTTTAAGTTAAGCCAAAGCCGAAAACCTATGCTTGTCCTGATCTATCCGGCTTTGCTGCTTTGTTGCCAAAGCCAAAGCCAAACATAATCTAGACCTGGTTTCTAGTTAATTTAAATATTTTTGTAGATATGTTAGATCATTTGAGTTATTTTCAAATGAACTTTTATATTTCAAAAGAGCTTATCAAGCATTTGAGAAAAGAACAAAGCAGAAAAGCCTTTTTTTTCAGTGAGCCTCAAATTGTTTGCATTGCCTTCGTTTTCATTAAAGGGCTTCTCATTGAGAAAGGGGTTTCTCATTCAAAATTACAGATCAAACTCGATTCCACAATGAAATCCTTTAAGGTCATTATTTCGAAAGAAAATGAGGATCGTGAGACATTTGATACACGCCCCGCCCTTTTACAATTGGCAATCTAATTTTGATCTCAAATTTCTTAGTGTTGAGCTGTCCAATTTCAATAATTTTTGCACCAATCGACAGAGAAAGACTTGGCGGATCTAATGATACCAAGAACATTTAAATTAGATAGCCCGAAGCCAAGATATTTGAGCTCAAAGTTGCATGCCAATGGCAATGGCAGAAGGGCGATGTCCCACCTTTTATACGCGCCCTGTCCCTTTCCCATTGGTATTAAATGTCCGATAACTGAAAATGAGATGTTTTTGAGTCAAGTGACTTTTTCTAGACAATAAAAAACATGAGATGAGAAAGAACTTTCGAGTAGAGATTCAAAGTTTGTTTTTGAACTAAAAGGATTAGATCAAAGCGCGGAAAATGGGGTTAGTTTGGGGGAAAGTATATTTAAAACTAAAAAGAAAGACAATGCTGCGGACAAATGTGTAACTTTCATCGAGTTTATCTATACCTATGGCCACAGAATAGGCTTGAGTAATTAAAGCAGCTTAGATTGAAACCTTCAAACTTCTAAAAGCTAACAGCTAACTCACTAACAGCAAACCCATTGATTTTCCAAAGCGACTTTATGATAAAAGACTGATAAATGTTTTTAAAAAGTTTAATTTTTGAACAAAAGAATTCTTTATTACCGGCACACAGTAAAAACAGACAAACACAAAACATTTTCATATTTAATTTTGATTTTTTTTTTGTTCTGTACAATAATGGATATGACGAATTTAATAGAGAAGTTAGAAATGGAAAATTATGAGATTTTAAAGAAGAAGAGATCGAGGGGAGCACAGGGGCACGGATCATGGGAAAAAGAAATATTTTTTGAGATTGTTTGAAGACGGCTTTTTTCTTCGTCTAGTAGTCGCTGCCGGATCTCTGGAAACGAATTGTTTTGCATAGATTTTAAAGAAATTGCTGACACTTGGTATTGCTTTTATCTTTTAACATTTCTAAGGCTAAATTTCTATCGCCGCGATTTTCATTGAAGCTTACAAATTCACATCTAAAAGTAGTTTGAAAGTGAGAAAAAATGTGAAACGACTGAGGGAAAAAGCGCGAATTTCGCTTAATTCTTGTCTCGCTTAAATATCTTTTCCCAATATTTTTATATAATGTTCAAAATTTGTTTATTTACTCACTGTTTAATATAGTCAGTGCTAAATACAAGTTAAATTATTCCTTTTATCCTGTTTCAGACAAATCTTTGTCCATTTTGCTCAAATCTTTCTGCATTTTAGCTCAGTTCTTGCAATTAACTCGTTAAGTTGAAGTAAAAGAACAAATAACGGATTGGAAAAGGTGCTCAAGACTGGCTAGCTGTTGGCTTAATTTCTGGCGTTCACATCAAGTTTCTTGCTCCACCAGAAGACAAGTCTAGACCAGTTCAAAATAAAACCAGTGCCCGATCAGAAGTCTGGTCAAGACTTAGCTTCTGGTAAGGCTAAGGAATGTAATTAAGCCAGTTGAGGTCAAGTAGGCCAGTTAAGGGCATTTGAGGCCAGTTGAGGCCAGTTGAGGCCAGTTGAGGCCAAATCTAACTAAAGAAGAGTACTAGGTCTATTTCGAGTATTTCGAAACGAGACCTAGCTGATTCAATAGAAAATCAAACGGGCAATCCGAATCTGTAATTAAAATCTTGAATCTGCTGAAAACGCGTGCTTTCTGGCATAAAAGTTTTTGCTATACACTCTCGAGCTGTTTAAACTCCTCTCTCCACAGGGGTTTTGACCTCTCTTTCAACGGCCGGGGGATGTTCAAGGAATACTTCTAGATTAACCTACAATAGAAATAGCAGTAGTTTAATGCTAATTTAGTTAGTCAATAAGCCAGCATAACCGACAAGTACCAGATCTTGCTTTGCTTTTGCTTTCAAAACTTTCATAAAGATATTTTTGATTTGAATTTGTCTAAGATCTATAAGTATAACAACCCAGACTCGATTAGCACTCGAAACATAACCAGCTTTACAGTTTTACATCATACTATTGTACTTATGACTCTTTTAATTAAAATAAGATTATTGTATAGCTCTTTTTATGCAATTTCTATAGATTTCAAAGCTTTTTCTACTCACCTATAACCCAATTTAGCAAAACTTTCGTCTTTCTTTCTCTCTCACCAAATTATTTTTAGCTTTAATGAAATTTGATCGACAAAGCAAACAGCAAACAATTGCTCACCTACTTTTGTTCAATGACTTTACCCAAACATATTCAGGCTTTTTTTTGCAAAACCCACGCATTTCAAATGATTCATTTAAAAATAAAATTCATGATTTCGCAAGAATTACGTCAAAATCTTTTCCTAGTTTATGCAATAAAGTTCAATTTTTCTTAAAAATTCAGGTTTTCACCTGTTTTTGAAAAAAGAAACGGTGAAATGTCAGGAAAAAAAACAATTTGGGAATGGAGAACTTGCAAAAATGGTTTGCGGATTCGAAAAAAACTTTGAAACTAGAATTTGTTTTGGATTTTGACGTTGAAGTTGTAAATTGAAAAACTAGAAAACGAGTAGGGTTTTTGAGATTTGTGTATTCGAAGATTAAAGAAAGATTTTACCCCAAAGTTCCTTGTTTAACTTAGAGAACGGCAAGCCGACCATGCCGCTGCTAGCGCTGCATAGCCGCTCATAGCCGACTTCATAGCCGCTTGCATAGACCGACCATAGCCGACTGCATAGCTCGACGCTAGCCGACTGCATAGCCGACTGCAGACCGACTTGCATAGACCGACCAACCATGCTTCTTCTCAAAATATTCGGAAGTTCATTATTGGGCCTAAGTTTTGTTTAGGTACGTAGTCAAATACTATTACAGCTTCTAACATTCTACTTCCCTGCCAGAATGGTGTTTTGGCAGTTGCGAAAACTTGCTAATTTAGGTATCTGACGATAAAAAAACGCTCAAATTACCCAAATCTACATTCAACTTTTCAATAATTCATTTAAAAAACCTGAAAATATCCATTCATCTTAATTCTAATGAATTTCTAATGAATTTCTAGTGAATTCTAATGATTCTAAAGATTCTAATGATTCTAAGCATTCTAAGCTTCTAATGATTCTAATTATTCTAATCATTCTAATGCTTCTAATGATTCTAATGATTCTAATGATTCTAATGATTCTGCTGATACTAAGCTTCTAATGATTCTAATGATTCTAATGATACTAAAGATTCCAAGATTCTAAGATTCTAAGCATTCTAAGATCCTAATGATTCTAAGTTTCTAATGATTCTAATGATCTAATGATTCTGCTGATACTAAGCTTCTAATGATTCTAATGATTCTAATGATTCTAATGATATTAAAGGTTCCAAGATTCTAAGCATTCTAAGATCCTAATGATTCTAAGTTTCTAATGATTCTAATGATCTAATGATTCTGCTGATACTAAGCTTCTAATGATTCTAATGATTCTAATGATTCTAATGATATTAAAGGTTCCAAGATTCTAAGCATTCTAAGCAGTTCTAAGATTCCAAGATTCCAAGATTCTAATGATTCTAATAAATTATCATAATGCTTTTTATAGCGACAAATCTTTTAACATTCAACTTTTGTGAGAATTTTGAGGATATTTTTCGATTCTTAAAACATTTGTGCTCAAATTTGGTTAAGAAATGAATGTTTTCTTAAGTAGCTGTTTTTTTGGTTTCCTAAGGTCAAAATATCCATTTCTCAATCAAATCAAATCCTAGTTTCAACGTTTTTTTGAGCACATCATCAATGAAATGTTTTTCGATCTTTCAATTTCCCTAAAACTCCATTACAAATCTTAAATCTCCAACGTCACTCCTCTATATCTTTCCTCAAAATCTTCACCTTGAAGAAGCGAATTGACGGCTCGAGTCGGGTCCATTTCTTTCTCAATTGAAAGGGTTCAGGAGCGAAATCGGCATATTGTCTCACGTAGTCCTCTAAAGGAGCTGATGGAGCTGAAGAGACCGATGGGAGCAAAACTGGAAACTTTAGTTTAATCGTTCATATCGGAATCGTTCATATCGTCCAGTCTGCCTTTGTAAACCCTAAAAGTGAAGAAAGAAAGCTGATTAAAGCTACCCCTGAATTCTTGTTGCTGTTGCTGTTAGTGTTCCCGAAAATTACCTAGTGAAACTCAAGCACACTAGGCACTAGGTTGGCCGGTTTACTCTCTGGCTCAAATGCACTAAAATGTTGTCCATTGTTAAGGTTACAACTGTTTTGAAATATCTAGAAATCTCTTTTTTGTTAGTTCCATTTTTTGTTTGTTCTTGTTCTTGTTCTTTTTTGTTCCATTTTCTCATCTTGACCCTTGCGAGAATGTAGTAATAGGTAAGTGTCAAAATGGTTTTGTTTCTAGCTCAAGGACACAAACATATCGCCAGTCATGGACCCTAGAGCCTGTACGCCAGATTAGGCTAGGCCAGAGCCCGATCAGAAGCCAAGTTCATCGATTTTCTGTGAACCAAGTCTGAAGCAAAGCCAGATCGAAAGCCAGGCTTTACTGTTACTCATTTAGTACTCATTTGTACTCATTTGTAATCGTTTGTACTCATTAGGAGCACTCATTAGGAGTACGTTTGTTTAGTTTGGCTTTTTATTTGTCCATTTTTCCCTCTACTATCCCTCCCATCTTTTGTTATTCACCAAAAAGCATGGACTAGACTGTCGATACTCTATTTCAATAAACCCCAGGGATTTACTTTCATGTTACTTGTTAGAAAAGTTTAGAAAATTATGCAGTTTACAGAAGTCATTTCTATTTTCATAGAAAATTTTTCTATTTTCATATGTTTTCCATTCCCCAACCCACCTGAGATCAGTGCGACGAGGAACGACAAGAACAGCAACGTCTTCATGTTTTTACCTGAGAAATTAGCTTTTTCAAGGTTATCGAACATTTGATACGCCCCGCCTCTTTAGCCATTGGCAATTTAACGTTGAGCTCAAATATCTTGGCTTTGGGCTATCTAATTTAAATGTTCTTGGTATCAATGGATGCGGTAAGACTTTTTCTTTCGATTGGTACAAAACTATTTAAATTGGACCGAAAAACACCAAGATATTTGAGCTCAAAGTTGGATTGTCAGCGGTAAAGAGGGCGGGGCGCGTATCAAATGTCCCACAATCCTTTTGCAAGAAAGTAAACAGAAATTTTTGTGCAAAAAATGAAAGATCCTGGCTCTAATTGGGATGTTGATGATTCGAAATTTAGCCAGAATTTTACGAAACCCAACTGAGATGAATAAACAAAATGATCAGATTAGGGAATGAGACTGGAAATTTCTCGAAAAGCAGACGGAAATGTTGAAGAGAGAAAAACAGGGAAATTATATGGAAATTTGAATTTTTATGACTCCGGAAGTCGAAGTTTCTGAAGTGAATCAAATTGGAGGAAACGTTCAAGAAAAACAGAGTAAGTTCAAAGCATAGGAGTTGAAAAACAAGGTAGAGAACAAGGTAGAAAACGAGATAGAAAACAGGGAAGTTGGGAAAAACATGAAAGTACTGTCAAACTTCAGTGTATTTCTACAGTAGTTCAATTCTACAGTTCAATTCTTTCTACTTAATTGTAAAGCAAGAGCTAATAGCTTGAAAGTAAAAAGATTCATTTATATTAAACCAGTTTAGATCTAATAAATTGCTTTATCTAGTGCTGCTGTTGCCTATTTGCTCTTCAAAAGCCAGAAGCCAGCGTACTGTGAGCCAGCGTACATTTCAGCGTACTGGAATGTAAGATTACAGTACTAAAAGTGAAAATTGAGGCTCTCTGTGAGGATCAAGCTTTTCAAGGCCCCCAAATGCCCCTAGGGTGGGTGGAGGCGGAGAGGAGGAGGGGCAGCCCCGCCTTCTCCTCTCTCTCTCTTCATCTCTCCCTCCTCCAGCTGATCGCTAATTCGTTTTCTTCTCCGGATAATTGCCCTTTTTGCACAACAATCCAATATACATATGAGTGTTCGAAAGATGTTCCCAGACTATACAAGTAGTGCTGAAAGAAACTTCTCACTGAAAAAATCCAGGCTTTGAAAGATCAAAATGAGTTATACATCAATTGTATTTAAAGTTTTATAAAATTTATGGAAAATTTAGATTTGTATAGTCACAAGATCTCTTCCTCTTCTAAGAACAAAATCTCTTCCCTTTCCTCTTCCTCTTCCTCTTCTAGGTCATTTCTTTAAGTTAGGGATTGGTCAAAAATAGATCTCTCAAAATCTTCAGTGATGAAAATTTGATTGAGTTTGGAGACGGATATGTCTGAATATGTTAGGGATATGTGAGAGATATTTTTGAATATATATCATTAGATTGTAGTGTCTATGAGTAAAGCTCAAGTTCTCCTTGCCTAATTAGACTTTAACTAGGAAACTTTTTTTTGGGAAACTCTGTTAACACTGCAAAAACAAAGAAGATGTGGAAAGTTGAAAAGGCAAAAAATAAAGGAGGGCAAACGGGAGAATCTAGTCACTAAATGACGCAAATCAGATCTGAAAGTTGTTGCGTTTCATACTAGAATTTCTTGTGACTTAAAAGTTCGCAAAAAAACACGAAATGGCCTTTCTGAGATCACTCATAACTTGTTGAATTTCTTCTCACGAACAAATTACACATTTATGAACCAAAAGCAAAGAAAAAAAAGCAAAAGAAAAAAAATGTCTGGGGAAGCTGTGAATCACAGCTGAATCCACAAGAACTTGGATTATAGCTTGAGAAGTTATTCATGAGTTTAGCTCAGATCTAAGCTAAGGATTGATCTAAGCCCAGAATCCGATCGAAATTTGATATTGCATCTAAGATTGAACAGATTAATATTCATTTTGAGCAGTTTAATGAATCTAGATTTGTTTATGTTACTGTTAAAATATAGACTGATTTGATAAAGTCTTTTTGTGGAAAGTCAAGTTGACCAGTCAGGTTGATCAGTCAGGTTGATCAGTCAGGTTGATCAGTCAGGTTGATCAGTCAGGTTGATCAGTCAGGTTGATCAGTCAGGTTGATCAGTCAGGTTGATCAGTCAGGTTGATCAGTCAGGTTGATCAGTCAGGTTGATCAGTCAGGTTGATCAGTCAGGTTGATCAGTCAGGTTGATCAGTCAGGTTGATCAGTCAGGTTGATCAGTCAGGTTGATCAGTCAGGTTGATCAGTCAGGTTGATCAGTCAGGTTGATCAGTCAGGTTGATCTAGCTCAAATCACACCAGTACCTCCGTATGATAGATGATATGATCCGGAATCTGTACTCTATCTAATAGAAAGTATCAAAACTAATTTGCTCAGTACTACGAGTTACTAGTGTGCTTTCCCTTCAATTCACTAGATGTGGCTAGACCTGTGCGCTTTCGCTTGAATGAATAACAAAATCAAATTTATTCAGCGGCAAAGTGTGTGAAAATGTTTCAGCAAAGCTTCAGGAAACAATGTGTTCCCCAGAGACAAAAAAGAATCACTTTGCGGAAAATTGTGAAAAAATCGTGTAGCAGGATCGTGTGGAAGTATCGAACAAAAGAAAACAACTTTTACAAGACGAAATGAGAGAAAATTCTGATTAAATGGAGGTGTCGTTATATACCCGTGTCAGCGCGACATTGTGTAGGATACGGTATTTCTGGTGTCTTATTAGACTGCGACAGCTTTGCGACAGTCACCGATAACAACTATAGTCTAGCAATTGTCAGACCCAGTACCAGACATGACCTTTATACCCGCTCCGCAGAAATAGAACGATTCTCAAATTCACTCAAGTAGAAGAATTCTCAAATTCCTCACGTTTATATTCTCTCATCATTGAGATTTCAGTGCTTTTCTCCGTTCTTTTTCTTTTTTTTCTTATTTCTCCTCTAAATCATTGACGCGTGAAGCGTAGGCCATATTGGAAAGGCCAAAAAATTCCCTCAAAATGTGCTCTTGTGGAATTTTGCTGTTCTCTTTTTTTTTGCTAACACCCACATTTTTGCGTGGATGACGAGGAGAATCGAAAGAAAAGAAGACATTGGAAATATGCAATTCTGTGCAATGATGGACATGATTTGTAGTGAGTGGTTAGATTTATGACTCACTGGGGATAAGAAAATGATTTATGATTTGGTTTTCTAATGCAGAAGTAGATAGAATGCTAATTAGTTTCAGTTGAGGATTGGAAAACATTCAGTTTTCAGGAAGTCATTCAGAAACTCAGAACTCAGGAACTCGGGAATTCAGCACTGTAAAATGGGCTCTTTGGTATGTGATCTCAGCAAAAAAAACTTCAACAAAAGCATAATTTGTATAATTTCGCTAAAAAAATAGAAATCCTAGTGTACTGGTTTGTTTTTATAAGCACACATTAAGTTTACACAGTTTTGTTTTGTTTGAAAGTTCAAATAGTTCAATCAGGAACCCATTCTTTACTTTATATATGCTTTATTCAGTTGAATAGCGACAAAACAAGATCAAAATAATCACCCAGGACACTACTCAAAGCACACCCAAAAGATAAAAAGATATCTCAAAAAAGAATCACAGAGCAGTCAAATCAATTGCCAAAATTGTGGCTTTAAATCTAGACAAGGTAGGAATATCACGAAGATGAGGGGGTTAAAGGTTTCACAATTTAATAACTCGATTAAAAAAGATGAGAGCTCTTAGAGGAAACGGAAAGTTAAGTTATGAGAAAAGGCCTCCTTCTGGAGAGCCGAATTCAAAGAGATCAGAAAAAAGTGGATCGGGATGAATGCCTTTAACAATTTTAAAGCATTCCATTTTAAAGCAGTCCACTAACCCCCTCATATTCGTGATATTCCCAACTTGCCTAGATTTAAAGCCTCAATTTCGGCAAATGAATCGTTGGTAAGGCGGCTTTGATGTAACGTTTCAAGCCCAAAGAGTTGCAATCTATTAGAATAATTAAAGGAGGAGAATTTCAATTTTATAAAGAAAAATCAATTTTATAAAGAGCAATTCTGGTGAACTGAAGTACGAATTAGGATTTTCTTTGAGAAAAATAGAAACGAATTTGGTACTTGTCCACAGAGACTCAACTCGGTGAAGCAAGGAGCTGACAACTGTGATTGTGACAATTGTGATTGTGATAACTGTGAGCGGTGATTAGCGGAGTGAAGGAGTGAAGTAGAGTGCTCGATGCAAACAAAGCCATCAGAGTTCTTTGTTCAGGAACTTTGCTTCGAATCTCCAAGAATAGTGGATTTTGGGATGCAATTTTAACTTCTGATGAGAAATGGATTCATTATGACAATATTCTTAGAGGAGTGAAGTAGAGTGCTCGCCTGAAGTCATTCATCATCAGAAGTCGATCAGTCATTCATCAGAACGCAAATCGTTAACCGAGAAGGCTCGGATGGGGATGCTTAACCGAGATAAGTCTTTGTCCTGTCCATGTCTTTGTGGATGTGGATTTGTGGATAACCGACAAGTAGTTTGTTGCGCTGTAGGCAAAACTGAAGTTTAAAGTATCACGAATTTTTCCTAGCGCACTCAAATCTTCATTTTCAAAGTAAACATGCTGAATTCGATGTAATAAAAAGATTCTTTTTTTCTTCTTAAACGTTAACTTTGCTTTGGAAACAAATGTTTGATGTAGATAAAAGCTTTTTAAATCAAAATCTTTTCTTTTCAAAATATCAAATTGCAAAAGAATCTATAGAAAAAAGGTCAGAAAATGCGTGAATTGAAGAAATTTGATCGGCTCGACATCTTTGAAATTTGCTTTTTATAAAATTTTGAAAAAATTTCAATTACAAACAGGTGAGATTTAGAAATTTATGAAAAGAAAAAACGAATTGCTTTAAAAATGCTTCAAAAATGATTCTCTAATCGGAAACTTGTTGAGCTGTAGGCAAAACTGAAGTTTAAAGTGATCAAAAACCTCAAAGAATTTGAAATTTATTAAACCATTTAGATGAAATTTATTCAAATTCATTTCAACTTTATTTCAAATTCATTTCAAATTCATTTCCCAGTCAAATTTAATGCTATTTTTTTATTTCAAAACCGTAGATTTAACCTTTAACAAGTCTATTTCAGCTTTAAAAGCTGCAAATTTAATTAGCTTTTAAAAGATAAAAGAAAGAAGATCTCGAGTCCCAGGATTTTCACTATTAGAACTAATCGTTTATCGTATTCATATCGTAAACCAAGTTTAAACAAAATTTGTTTTAGTTTAAGTGAGTTTGAGGGTTTTTTTAGGAAACTGAACCAGGTGGCGGCGACTGGAATAAATATATTTTCTGTAGGATAAAGTCGTAAAATTTACATTCTAGCTAATCTTACTAGAAAACTTTAGATCTTAATCCAAAAAAATAGCCTCATAATAGAAAGAATATTCAAAGAATTCAAAGAATTCAAAGATTTACTTGCAGAAGCAATGGAGATTAGTCATGGAAAGATTAACGATTAATTTCCAGAAAGATTAACGAAACAAATTCTAGAAAAATCTCTTATGATTCATAAGAAAACTCAAAAAACGTCTGTTGCTTTTTTGAAAATTTGATTAAAACCAAAAAATTCTTGTGGAAATATTTGTGTTTTGATGAAAATATCTTTGAAATCTCATAGAACATGGGTTTTGCATATTGTAGATGTTGTCATTCCCACATAAATGTGGATTCATTGTAGAATGAATGATGAAAAACGAAAAGAGAAAAGGATAATGGATGAGCTCATCGACGATTCTTTCATTTTAATCCCGTCCTCTCATTTTTTTAAAGGATAATTAGAGTTTTTCTCTTGTCTAAACAACAAAAGAGAATTTTTTTTTGGAAAAGGATAACAGAAAGTTCACACGATCAATGAACTAGTGAACTTCTGTTTTTGCAAGTACAGAGAATTGTATTGCGTTGCTCTCTGTACGAAAAAAGAGAATTTGTATTAGGCTGGCGACATTGAAGTTTCGTTTTTGTGCAGTAACAAAAATTTATTCGTAAAAATAAACTAGAAACAATTAATCAACAATATATTCCCCCACAGCTATCAATGATATTTTTTCCATCTTTGCTACAAATTCTGGATACTCTCTTGAAAGAATTGTGCTGTTTTTGATTGAAAGAAAGCAGAGACCCATTTTTTGATGTCGTCAAAGTTCTGGAACTTGTAGCCTTCGAGTGAATGCCGCATACTTTGAAATAAATGGTATTCAGACGGGGCAATATCTGGACTATAAGACGGATAAACTAGAAGTTCCCATCCCAATTGCTCAATTTTCTCTTGCGTAATTTTGAAACTTCGACAAGAATCAAGAAAATGTCACCAAAGCGTTCAAGAATTTGCTAGAAAAATGAAAAAAATAATGAGTCAAGCATAGTGACGACAGTGTCTAAAGACCTTTATAATAGAGATCAACGAGAATCGACTTTACGTTCTATCAAAGAACTATCAGTCAAACGAATTACTTTTCACAAAGAGTCTGCTATTTCGAAAATGACGGAAAAAGGCAATACTGTGGGGAGCCACTAAAAAAGGACTCGAATCCTGGTAGTCTGAATATTGGCAAATTATTGAGAAAATCCGGGTGTTCTCATTCTATTTCTTCCCCAAATCATTGTTGTTTTGTAGCAGGTTTCGTTTTCAGTTTTCGCTGAAATGAGTATTGATTGTTTTTGGTTGACGAATGATGACTAAACGAATCGGGTATTCCCCTCCTTTCTCTTTATTTGGTAAGAAATCCGTATTTTGCTTGGCAACAAATTTCTGGTTTGATTTTCTCATCAATTCTGCTTATTTAGTAGCCTTTTCCTTTAATTTTCACTTGTTCTTCGAGAAAATTCAAAATTAAATTAAAGACTTTTTTTGATAGAAGCAAAGGTTTGGTGAAAAACCCACAAATCGGCTTCGAGTTGGGCGATTTTCTTCAACGAGATGGCCGATTCTTCTATGCGTTTGACACCCTTTTCAGACAATTCTTCAGTCATTTCGGGCATTTCTGGAGATTTGGAAAAAGAAGAGATGCTCTGAAGACATCGAGGAGGGAAAGGAAGATTCCACCTCATCATCTTGACCAACCTCATCATCTTGATGCCTCGGTGTCTCAAGGTTTTTGTGATCTCCTTTCTTTGTCTCGAGTTCGATTTGAGAAATTTGATCTGAGAAAGCTACTCCTCATCCGATTAACAGTTTTAATGCCTTGAGCAGTCTCCGTATAAGAGAAGTTTTGTTTACCTATGCTTTTTATAAAAATGTTCTGCTTTAAAACAAAACAACTTAAAAAACATAGAACAACCAAAAAAAACAATCAACAATGATGACACCTCGAGGAGCTTTGAATTTTGAAGTTGGAGAAGTCAAAAAGGCTCTAGAAAAAATTGTTTACGCCGGGGGGAGATAGATAGCTTCCCCGCGGGGATTGAGGAACAATTCTGGCGATTTGATGGGAACGGTCGGTTCAGTTAACCTTCCCCGAAAGTAGTCTCCTGATAACTCCGCGTTTTCTCACTCACCAACTTCACACGAACTGACGGCTTTCTTTTTCCCGAAATGCTACTTTTTTTTGCACGAAGTTCGATTCGAAGCGATTCTTTCAACGGCTTAATGAGTAAATCGCTTTCCTAAACAATTTCAGAGCTCTCAAAAGCTCTTTTCCGTAAAAAAAGAATTGTGTGTCGGATCGTCCCTCCATTCGTTCTTCCCATTTCCCCGAATTCAAAACTAATCAACCAATTCAGCAGAATGGGTGTGATGGCCTTGGGTCTATTCATCACGATTCCCCTCCTTTTCCATCAAATTTCATCGTCGATTCAACAAAGCGATCAATTGGATCCATCCACGTATTCTTTTCCCTTCAAATAGCTATGTTGTCAACCATTCAGATCTCCGATAGATCGAGATGAAATTCTGTCTGGTGATCGTCGTACTTTGAAGTTGGTTAGAAAGGGGTTTTTCGATCATCTTAGATTTCAGCAGTAAAGAGGATTGTCCGGATACCGTCCGTTTGAGATCTTGTCAAAGAAATTGGTGAGTTTTTTTGAGAGAAAAGCGAAATTGATAGAATAAACAAGAAATAGGCTTGAGTGCCTCAATGACAAGACTTTTCAGGAATCAAACCCAACAAGAACTCGTCGAGGCCCGAGAAAAAATCAGCGAACTCGCCGAGACGAAAAGGAAGAACCACGATCTCGAGGCACAATTGTACTAATTTTGTAACTTTTTTTCTGACAAGATTCATTGGAACTCGAGCACCAAATTACAACTAAAAGAGTCAGACCTAGGCCATTTGTGTTTGTTTCTTTTCTAACATTAGATTTATACAAAACGAGCTTTAAATCTAGCGATTGATTAGTCCCCATAAATATTGAACACCCTGTATTGTTCTAAACTTAAAATTGAACGCTAGAATCCTAATCGCGTCATGCGAATGCAAAAAGTTGAGTGATCTTGAGAGAAGCGTGTTATTTCTAAAAATCGTTCTGAAAATAGAAAAAGAAGTCGCTGGTAGAATTAATCAAAAACACATTCGATTTGTCTTTTCTGCATCGTTTTTGATTGAACAAGTGCAACGAAATGTCTTCCATTTGGTTACTATTTTTCATTTCCTTCGTTTGCGGGTAATTTCATTATAAAATAACTCGATAATGCCTAATCCCGATATTGGGAAATTGCATCTATTAAAACAATAAAGGCAAAAAATTACAGAGTCCACTCTACAATGATTATCGATTTCTACCTAGGGTTGGACACGTCGTATAGTCTTCCAAATGTGGTACTTTAATGAGCTAATCTCTAATATCTCACATACAAAATAGAGCCTGATTTGATTATTCAGTCCCGTGAAAATCAAGGGACAAGGGATCGATCTATTTTGGTCAAGCTGTAGCTTTTAGACAGAGCCCGGACAACTGAATTGGGGTGTCGTTGCTTGGGCTGAACGTAGCGGTAAAGTTGGAAATGCCGTGCGATGTCGATCCGACAATTTTTCAAGTTTGTCGATCTATTCAAGTAAAAGTTGAAACAGTGACCCAAAGTTGGTCATGCCAAGTCATTATCTGAGTTGGATTGGGAATAGAAAACAAAAAAGCTGCCGGGATCCGAACCCGCAATCTCTACCAAATGAGCTATCAAATCGAGGCTGTTTCTGATTATCCGAATCCAGAGAAATTCTGAATGAGAAAATTTTCAGCCACATGCAGTGTAACTGTAGCTTTGATCGATTGCTTCATTGGATTTGACTCCGGATTTAAGCCTAATTTTCTCAAGTTCCTGGTTTTCCTCTCGACGATGTTCGTGGTAATTCATTTAGCTCATTTGAGGGTTTCATTTCCGAGAGATCCTCAACTTTGACTCTTAAAAAATCTATTCAGAAATTCCCGGATCCCGACAATTGGATTCAATTTGATTCAGAATGGTTGAATCAAGTCACACAATGGGAACACACAGAAAGTAAGTAAGTGCGAGTAAGCAGAATCAGCTTTTTATTGGTTTTTTAAGTTTTAGGATAGCTGAAACATAGTTCAAGGATTTCTTTTGCACGGACGAATGATCAAATGGAAATTCAGGGTGTAACATCAGCATTGAAATAATGAAAAGACCACCGTATTGCAAGTTGAAGTTTACATGTTTACATGAGAAGTGAGCATTTTTCTCTAATTAACAAGGGAATGACCAGGCGGTGGGATTTCCACCCGAAAATACCATGCAAACGCCAGTCGAGCATGCTGATTACAATAATGAAATTCATTTTTTACCAACAGGCAATAGTTTTCATGGAAATGCGAAGTAAAACCTGCAACTTTTTAGATAAATTTGTATACAGAATTGTGTACAAAAAGTCATTAAAAATAGCAAAAAGAATATTTGAGAAAAGTGGAAAAAACCGTCAAAAGTTGCCGGCGGTGGGGGTCGAACCAGGGAGAGGACGAACACTATGAAATGATGGATGGGACCGGTTGAGAAGCGCCTGGAACTTGACGATTTATTTATATAATTCAACATACCTGATTGAAAAAAGCCCGCTCAGCTTCAAGACGCACTCGATCTGTTAAGTCGTTTATGGCCTTTTCGTCTAAACAGAATTATTGAAACCGGATCTTAGCAAGTTATTCTTACCATCGGGTACCACGACTTTTTCCACGGCAGCAGCTTGTGAAATGTTTGGAGCTCCGCCAACGATGATCCCATGTTTCCCAAACAGATAGCTTTGCTAAAAAACAATTATTAAAAGGTACCGCTTAAATATTTACTTGTGCACGAGCATCACCCGGAAGTTTTTTCCTGCCAAGATTTTCGCTGGCTCTGAAGACCTTCGTCAAATCAATTCCTGCTGATTAAATGTCAACAAGCCGACTTTGAAAGCGCTCTAGAGGTGTGTTTCTTACTTTGCACTTTACAATGTTTTTAGATAACCCGAAGAACTGGGCTAATTCCAACCGTTCCGGAGCAAGTTCACGTTTTTACTTCACAAGAACATTTAACTCCTCAACAGGTTGGTAAAAGTAAAACTGTTCGTAAGACCTCAATGTTTAGGTGACGACAGTGTTTCCCGGTGTGTGTTTGGCGGTAATGAATTGTCTCGCGGTCGGGTTCCCCCGTCAAAGGTGAAAATTTTAGATAGACTATCTTAAAAATTTTCTTTAGATTAGGTCAAGCAATCGTGATGTTTGCAGCTAGCACCCCCTACAAGTTCCCGCAGAACATCATCCCAAAGATTCTCGTGATTCAAGCAAAAATTCAGTAATTGACAATTGACATCATTTTCTAGTCTTCATTATATTCATAAACCATAGCAGGAAAAAAATTCATAGCTCATTCAATTCTTTGACGGCCTAGGTAACAAACTTTTCTTCAGATAAACAGTGATTTGGAAAGACAAACATTGATTGAAATACGTTAATTTACAACACAAGCCAACTAATTTTTGAGATAGTTTGAGATTTTTCTGAACGATGAAGCTGACCATAACGAAATCTAAATTTTTTGAAAAAATTAATATCATAAAAGCATTTTTCGTAAATTTTAAAGATTTTAATGCTCTCATAACCGAGGAGTTGATTTGAATCTAACATATCACACTCCAGCTTTTTTACTTAAACCAAAATCAAATGATGAAACTTGAAAAAACCTGGAATTGAGGAAACATTATTCTGCTCAAGGCCCGCGTTCCAAACTCGAATCGAATCCACGCCCAAATCCACGAACACATCGACCTCGGCGAGATTCACAAACGGGCCCGCAGCAACTCTGCGTCTTCCATTACGCAGCTTAAACACACGTTGATTGTTTGGGTTGGGTGGACTCTAAAGCACAACAATCATAAGCTTTAAATTTCAAAATCAGATCCCATAAATTCTATAGAATAACTACAATCAGAAGAAAACCCTGACCTGTAACATTACATTATGCATGAGATAAGTTGCTCTTCCCATTGCTCGGCGACCGAAGTCTTCCGGTTCTCCTTCATACATGCGATTCACACCCGGCATATAGGCAAATCGATAGTGGGTGTCGCCTGGAGTTTGAGTGATCTCGAAATATCCGGCACTGCCGCCAGGGAAGGAAAAGCCGAGAGGGAGGACCTTATCTTCGACAAACATCAAGATTGGACGAGGCCGATGCAGATTCACCTAAAGGAAGAAATAAAAAATAAATCAACATCAAAAAAGAAAATGAGCAATATTTCAGTTAACTGTTGCTGTGGTGTGCACTTTATAGGTTCTCGCAATGTTTCATTTCAATCAGCTAATGACAATATAAGAATAATAGGAGATCTATAAACTGACCTTTTTTGCTTTAGATTGCCAACAAAGACAATCGATCTCCCCGTCAATTTCATCCTCGTATTCCGAACCACATGACGTATTTGCCGATAAATTTTCTTCGTCAACACGTACCTAAAATTGATTGCTTGAATTCTCATAACCTCATGAAAATTCCTATTTAAAATCTGAATTTAACGAATTAAATAAGCACAAGCTAAGAACTTTCAATCGTAAAAAAATTTAAAACTGAACCTGCTGATAGCCAGCAATACTTGCAAGTTTCTCCACAAATCGACCCAATATCAGCACATCTTCGAATCCAGCCTGGACATTTACAAGTATTCCATGCGAAATATCTTGATTTTAGCATTAAAAGTTTATAATGATGATATTATTTCTAATATCTCTATTTAACCTAGATCATGAAAAGGATTTGCAGCTTAAGCATAATTATTCTAGTATGATATTGAGAAATTGAATTATGAAATGATGAAATAAAAAGAGACCTCAAGCAACATTTCCGGCAACAGAATCTTCGTGTTGCCCCAAGCCTCGACCGAGAATTTCCTTTCTCCGTTGATCGGGTAAGCAAGACGAAAAGTCTTTTCGCCATAGACCACGTCCAAATGATCCCGTTCCACCGTGAAAGAATCAAAATCCTTTGAGAAACGCAATTGAGGTGTCATTACGTCGCAACTAAAGAATGAAAGTTAAGACCAAAACCAAAGAAAAAACATAATAACAGGCCAATGAAAAACAAAAACTATCAACGAAACCATGAAAACATAAAAATTGAATCTATTCAGCTGGGATCTCGATGTCGCCATTGTTGATGGAGTCGATGACGTCGTGTGGGTGTTGTTCAAATAAGAGTTTGCGCATCACAAGAAAGTATGATGCACCTTGGGCACTTGATGAGCACCGATTGCTTGAACATTCATTGACAATCGATCAAAGCCTGAAATCTAAAACAAGGAAAGTTCGAGTTGTCTGTCTTTTTTAGTTTTTACATGATCTTCATCGAACTTGTGTTGTGGCAGCGGTGAGAATGGACTAAGAAGAGCTTCTAATGAGAGTGATGGAGAAGCTGGCGATCCGATATGCTAAATAAATCAAATCAACAACCAACTAGATGAAAACTCAACCTCCATATTGTTCGGATGGGGCATCTGAGCGTTCAAGTAAGGATTTGAAGAAGCGTCCGACGAGAGTGACGGTGAATAAGGCGATCCAAGACCCTGAACATTATGAGATTGATCAGAAGTACAATTCAACAGACCTGAGAAGTACTTAAACCTTGAAGCATGACTATCCGTAGGTTGATTGTCTGCAAAAACGTCAGAACGTCAGCGAAGGCGAGAAGTTGTATCCACTACCTCTAAAAGTCGAATAAAATCTAATAAAACACATTTTCAATCCAACTAACCGTAGTGGTAGCTCCCACGCTGCTCTTTGAACGGCCATTATTGGTTGTTGATTGAATACTTGAAGGTGGCGAAAACAACTCTAAATCTTGAAAATTTTACATCAAAATTCAGAAAAAACCTGCAATTCTTGCAGGTATTGGCATTCCTGGAAGATGAAAATTTGAGTGATCGGCCATCCCGACTAAACCTTGCATTCCATAGCCTTGCTGTATGGCATTCATCTAAAAGAAAACTTGTAAAGATTCCAAAGATGTAACATACGATCTGTAACTGCTGACGTTGCAAATCGGGCATGGCATCCCCACTAGTGGCAACCGCTGGTGATGAGAAAGAAGTTTGTGCCAAATCAGAGAGCTGAAAGAGTCTTTGATGAGAAAGATCATAAAAAAAACCGTTGAAACAGCAAATGTTTGTTTGGCGAGATCCCTTCTTGCGAGTAATCCAGGTCCATACTCAAGTTGTTCCCTTTGTAGGCAAGCTTTGCAGACGAGAGCGCCCGACTTTTTGTTGCGACTAAGCCAGTATGCTTAATGGCTCATTATTGATATTTGCTCGATGTATGGTATCCATTTGTGTAAATGAGCGAGGTGATTGAATGTTCATGGCCCCTCCAGCACTTCCAACGTTTTGATGCGGTATATCACTGTAGCTGTGCCGCCGTTGTGATAACTAACCTTGAAAATTAAGAATACAAAATTAAAAGTTAATACAATAAGATTAGGCGGCACATGTTCGCGTTAGATTCCACTTTGTTCGAATCCCTTGTTTTGATTGTTGAAAAAATTGATCTGCTCCCTAGGATATCCTAGCTTGCTTTCTCTCTTTTCTTTCTATCATGTGTCGTTGTTGTTCCTAAACTCGAGCTACTTCTTATATCAATAAACAACCCAACCTGCGCAGTTAGACTTTGCTTGAGCAAGTTTGCATCTCCCCCTAATCCTTTTCTTCTTTCATTTTCCCCAAACTCGCTTTATTTCTGGGCCGATTTTGAGCGACATAAATAAAACCTATTAAATATTTACATTGAAGTAATACCTTGAAATGATCCTTGTATCCGGCTAACAAATTGATGGCAGTTCGATCAAAACACTCCTGGTTGACAAGTGCAGCTTGGATCTAAACTTTGCAACAAAAACAATTCAAAAGTTCAAAAAACCTTGCTAACTGCTAGATCAGCAAGTCGTCCTTTAGCTTTTCTTGCGTTGCCTCATTTCCTTGCATAACCAAGTAAACAGCTGCTAATTGCATCGCAAACTAAACCGGAATAATTAATAAACATAATAACTAAACACAACCGCTTTTCCATCTTTTGGATGATTGAACCCAAATCCAAAAGTTCGTTCTCCAGTGTTAAGTGAGATGAAATTTCTGGCTGGCACATGCGAATTTCCAATTTGCGCTTAGAGAAGTCATCGGAAAAATCGGTTGAAACACAAGCTCGTCACAACATTCATAAAAGCAACCATACATGTGTTCCAGCATATGCAAGCATCCTGTACTGATCCTCTTTTTGCTGGTTATCGTAGAAAATGAAGATCTAAATTGCCTCCCTGTGTGAGATCGATCCATTCCTTGTTTTCAAGTCGATATACATAGCCAATTTCTTTCACAATAGGCAAGTAACTAAATTTAAGCATGTAGAATGGGGAAATCACCTAACAGAATTAACTTTGATAAATTAGCCAATCTACCATTTTAAGCTAGGCTTAAACATTGGAGCTTTCAAAGCAACCACAAATACAGTCATGGACAAAGTCTTTACCCCTACCGAGGTCAGCTTTTAAAACGCAAAATTTTTCAACTTTTAACAAGTTTTAAAAATTGTTTTCAAAGTATTTTGTAGCATTTTTACTCTAGTTTTTATATCCCATAACCAAAAGAAACAACGATTTATTTTAGGCAACAAAGAACGACGTTAACAAAAAAAGGTGGACAAAAGTCTTTACCCCTTTTCAACTTTTTATTTTCTTGCTGTTGTTTCGTTATTTTTCACATAACAATGTTTTATTATTTTTTATTCTAGTGATGCCTGGAGCCTATCTGACCACCCCGACAAAGAAAAAGATTATGGAAGCAAGGAAACGAGGCGACAAAGTAAAGGATGTTGCGAGCGTAACATCCTTTAATTTAGTCAAACTTCGAAGCACGGCTTCGAAGTTTGGCCGATCAGAGCACGGGAATCACAGGTTGAGTCGAGAAGAATTTGACGATAATGGACGAAAATCAACGTAAATCTTTTGATGTTAAAGATCGATTTCAGCCTGTCGATCATCTATTTTGTCTTCACACTGTGCAATCTCATCGCCTCCGCCAGTTATCGCATGATTAGACCAAAAATTTGGTCTAATCATCACTGGAAAATTCAAGATTTGATTGCCTCTTGTGTGAAAGGAATACCCTAATTTGATCAAATTTGATCTGATCTAATTTTATTGGGGTGCACATGCTTTGACCGACATTTATAAGCGTGCATATCTCAAAGGCAAATCTACGTATCTACGAAACAATATGCAGTGCACAACATTTGGTGGGGCAACGGGACGCTTGGAACGGGAAGTTGTAGTCATGGGACTTGAGTTGATTATTTTGGCGGCGAACCAATAAGTGCAAGCAGATATCCCGCCATAACGGGTGCTTTAAGTAATCAATTTGATTAAAAAAAATAATCGATGTGCAGCGATGACCCTGTTCTTGCAAAATGCGACAAACCTTGAAGTTTACCAGCTTTGAAGTGACTCGATTTATTTGTAAGAAGCTCGCGGATTGGTGAAACGTTGAAGAACTTGTGATCAAATTTTTAAAGTCTGTTTTTAAAAAGTTCCAAGCAAAATAAAATATCTTCATGTCTTTTTGCTTTTTCTTGTTGAATATTGTTTAGCAGTCCAGCATAAATTTAAAACTTTCAGGGTTTATGTTAGAATTCATGTCAAGTACCATTTTTTGGCTAAAAGCTACAGTATCAAACTAATTAAATCTTATTTCTAATTGACAATGAGCTACAGTCATGAATAAATCGACTCATCCAGTTGATCTAATTTTTAAAATAAGCTCCCGTTAGGCGGAGCAATTTTTTGGCGCTTTCTTTTGACGGAATAGCTCTTTCCAATCAGAAGGACCCTTTTGGTTGCCCCGGGAGCTTCCAGTAATTACACAAAAAATCATGAGTTAAAATGACCATTAAACGCTACAAATTTGTTTAAAATGAAATTCTTGTAATAAAGTTGGTTAAACTCCTTTCTTGGATCACTTATTTCTATTGAATGGGAAAAGGTGCTGTTAAAAGTCAAGAGGTGAGAAAGAATGGCTTATTTTACGATTGAGTTACTCTCTGCTACTAAATCTTTACCTGCTTGCTGTTTGCATTTATTAATTTCATCTCAAGCTTGCCAAAATTTGTTTAAAAACGTTATTAGGCTCTCGATGCTCAACGTTCAAAGCATATTGATCAAGAAAACTGGAAGGATTGGAAGAAAGAAGAGAATACGATAAAGATTCTTCTATTGGGAGGGGAGAACAGTGGAAAGACGACAGTTTTCAATCAAATGGGGTGACTGGAGTTTTAAAAAAATACATTTATTTACTCAGAATACTTGTTAAAAATGATGTTTAAATTTAAGATGAAGAAATTTTGATCAGTTTTCGAAAAGAAGTTGGGAAGAATTAAGCAAATTTGAATATTATCACGCTTTCATTTATAGCAAATGTATTTCATTTCAAGAAGGAATCTTTGTTCAAAGTTGCTATGCCGAACAACAAGAATCTAAAGTTTTAGCATAACAATATATTCGATCCCAATTCCAGCATTCTTCACTCAAAAGGCTTTACTCAAGAGGATCTCGCAAAGTATCGTCACCACATCCGAAACAACACCGTCGATTCGCTCTTTCAGCTGATCGAGGCATTGAGGATATTTCAATTGGCTCCACAAACTGATATTGAAGTAAATTTTTTATCGTGGCCAATTTGTTCACGGATCTTTCCAGGAAGACATTTGTCAATTCATTGAATTTCGTGAGAGTGTTTCAACAAATTACGAGAAAGAGGAGGTAAAAACTAAAAGTTTTATCTTAAGAACAAAAATCAGTTTTTCTAGTGGTCGTTCACGAAATCGATCTCTCGAATCATGAGTCGGATTTGGGGAAGCAAGAGTGTGCAGAAAATCTATGAGAAACGATTCTCCTACGAGTTGCTCGATTCGGCCAAATAGTAAGTGATCCTTAAAACATGTTTAATCTAAATTTGGGCTTAGGATGTTATTTCTTTCAAAAGATCCACTTTGTAAAAGCTTTTAGAAGTCGCTTTAGTAGAAATATTTTTTCTGGAAGCTTCTAGAAAGCCTTAAAATATTGTAGAATCCCATGTTTGCCGGTGATTTTTGCTGCTCTTGTGCAAGGAAAATGAAGATTTAAATAAAGGATCTCCTCTTATTTTTGATCTTTTCAGTTTTCTCGATTCCCTTGATCGTATCTCTTTGGATGAGTACGAGCCATTAAATGAGGACATCATTCATTGTCGTTGTCGAACGACCGGCATCAATCAAATCGAGTTCTTTAATAGAAATGCCAAGTTTTTGTGAGTTACATACGTTACTTGTAAGAAATCGTTCTCGTTCAGAATTGCGGACATTGGTGGATTGAGCACGGAGAGAAGGAAATGGATTCACTGTTTTGATGATGTTCTTGTTGATCGTTTTTATCATTTCCATCTCTGACTATGACTTAAGAGATCCAGAAGAGGAGTCATTGGTGGGGGAATCAAGACAATGAAAAATAGTGTCAGAAACGAGAAATATAATTTTAATTTCTTTAATTTCTTTTTCTTTTTAAAAACTTTAGAAATTTTGAATCAACCCCTTGATCTCTTTTCAGATGTTCAAAGAAGTGGTCGGGAACGTTCACTTTCGCCATTGTTCGGTTGTCCTATTTATGAACAAATATGACATTTTTGAGGCAAAGTTAAGCGTTTACCCGTTGAGAAACATCTACCCGAACTTTTTGGGTAAGCGCAAACACTTTTTCAAATTAGCAAGTATTGTGCTTGTCAAATCTTTTATTTGGTACTCTTTCGAAGTGATTGTCGCTCGAAAAACTTTTAAATACCATAACTTTTCTTTACTATTTTCCGATCTGATTTCAGATTTAGTATTTTGAGAAAATGAATTGTGAGTGGTAGCACAGTCAAACCTCGATTTAACGATTCTCAAGGGACCGGGATTCTCCATCGTTAAATCGTCGTCTTTATAAGGTAAACAGCTTTCATGGGACCAAAAATTGGACTTCGTTAAGTCGAGGTTTGACTGTAATTTAAGGCCAGTAATTCTCATAAATTTAAAAGCGCAAAAGGTGCTTTTTAAGACAAAAAACAGGGAGCCAACTGTCTTCAAGAGCAAACTACGGAACTAATTGTAGTCTTCAAGAGCAAACTACGGAACTAATTGTAGTGAGACTGATCCCAGTTAACGCCAAAATTTTCCTACAGTAATTTTTTGCTCTCCTAAAGTAATTCCTCTACTGTAATTTCTAAATCGTCAAACCAATAAAATATCGAGTTTGCGAGAAGCTATTTGAAAGTTTGAAGGAAAAAATGCGGTTCGCTAAAATGAGTTTTCCGCATTCAAGTAATCAGCTTGTAAATGGCCTTAAATGTGCATAGAAGCTAACGTCTTCCATACTAAATAATAGAGAAGAGATTGTTCAAATAAAGACAAAGAAACCTTTAGGCGATGACTCGTTAGAAGATGCTACTGAGTACATTGAAAGGATCTATCGACGAAAAATGGGTCATCCAAAACAAGCACTTTATGTCTATGAAACGACTGCTACCGATACTCAACAGATCAACAATATAATTGATTGTTCAATTGATCACATCATTCTGAGAGCATTGCAGGATGCCGAATTGCTATAATTTTGATTTCATAAATATTTTGCTTCTTTAAAGGAAGTCATTGAGAAGAATTCTTTTGTCAATTCGAAGAATAGCATTCATACAAACATTCCAGAGAATCATCGAACACTAGTTTTCAAATCTAAAAATAAATTGTCAATGAAAGTTTTAAGATGTAATTATCTTGTCAACAAGGCTGTTGTTCTTAACACACAATTTTCATGCAAGGAAAGCAAAATGTAAGGAAAAACTGAAAGGTTTTTGGGATCGAAGTCGAAAAAATTTGTGAAACTCGTTCGTAAAACCTATAGGGGCGAGAGCGAAAATAGTCGTCCAAACCATCCTCGAGAGTTCTTGCTCTCATCCTTGAACTTTTTACCACGTAACAATCCTTGGTTGTCCTTCACAAAATCGATCGATCTTTTTGATTTGTGGGAGCTTGCGCCATCCTGAAGAACGAAAACGGGGCCGTTCCATTTGTTTTCATACAGCAACCTTCCGACTCTTTGTTTGATTTTTTCATATGATATAGATGAATATCGGTGTTGAAATTTTGCCAGGGTTTGAGAAGTTTCTAGAAAAAGGACGCCTGTCGAACACCACTAGATACACAAGATTCGCCTCTTTCCGTGGGTGTTCCGTTTTGGCATCATTTTACCTACTTGCCCTTTCTTCAACCACTGCCGTTGTAACACTCGACCATCGTAGAAAACGCACGTTTGATCATGAGTTATGTTTGAAAGAGGAAGCCGACCATGCCGATATTCGCTCCACAAGTGGTGGCATGTCTGCTTTCTTTTTGGCTTGGATTGTTTCCGACATTTCGTATGGGGATTTGTTGTTCTTGTCTTCAAATTTTCCCACTTTTCGCAGCCATTGCCACACAGTCATTTGTCCACAGTAACGTTCAGCCAATTTTCGGGTTGATCCATCGGGATTTCGCGGAGTCGGCGCCTCAGAATCGATCAATTGACTTTTCGGGGTCGGCCGCTTCCCCTCTTCCGTTTGATCGTCGTGTTACCCATCTTGAATTTATGAAACCATTTCTGTGCAGTACTTGTTCCAACGATTATGTTGCCATAAAATTCATTGATTTCTCGTGCTGCTTTGGCCACTGAAATTCCTCTTGAAAATCGTTGGAGCAGTTGAGCGTGGATTTCTTCTCGAGTTGGCTTCTTTCCAAAAATGAATTTTAGTGCAAGAAAGAAGAAAGTTTAAGATAAAAAGGAAAAAAATAAATACAAAACGTTGTGTTGTGAGCGAGCATTGATCAAAACAAAAATCGAGTTGGCTTCATTCGATCGACTACAACTCTCTTTTCGTGTCGATCCCTAAAAATGAATGTTAATGCAAGAAAGTTTTAGCATGAAAAAGAAAAAAGAAAAATACAAAACGTAGTGTTGTGAGCGAGCATTGATCAAAACAAAAATCTCTCGATTTTATGGGATAACCTATTACTAATATTTGTTTCATTAATCTAGTACCCGGTTCAGAAAATACTAAGTTGGTTAGCTAACTTGGAAGGAATTGACAAGAAAAAGTAGATTTCCGGAGAACGGATCGAACCCCAGACCTGCTACTTTGCTTTTGCTTTTGGGGCAATTGCTCTAACCTATCCGGTACCATAACTTGCCAAGAAAAAGAAAGAATTTAATTAACTTCATAGCAATGGAGAGCTTTCGCGGCTGCGCGCCGCCAACCAACGTCACAATCACGTAATCGGCAAACACTTTTTCAAGTTCAGGCAAATGCCAATAGTCTTCTTATATACCACTATACCCCTTAAAAGTCATAAATGCAATCTGAATAGTCTCCGTGAAATTTTGAAAAAATTCATAGCCCACTGCTTCTTCTTTGACGGCTTAGATAACAAATAAACTTTTATTCAGGTGAACAGTTTAGAATTGATTTGGAAAAACAAACATTGATTGAAATACGTTAATGTTTCAAAAGCCAACTTTTTTTGTGATAGTATTTTTCTGAATGATGATGAATGAAGAATGATGAGCTGAGGCCATGACAAAATCTAACTTTTTCGAAAAAATGAATATCATAGCTTTTTTCCTTAAACCAAAATCAAAAGGTCAAACTAAAAAACCTTGGTTAAATTGTCGTAAAATTATTCTGGACAAGGCCCATGCATCAAGCTTGAAGCGACCGTACGCCCAAATCCACGAACACATCGACCTCCGGCGAGACCCACAACGGGCCAGGAACCACCACGCGTCTTCGAACACGCAGCTCAAACACACCCGGAGACTCGTTTGGGTTAGGTGGACAATCATAAGCTTTAAATTTAAAAATCAGATCCCATCAATTCTAAAGAATAACTACAATCAGAAGAAAACCCTGACCTGTAACATTACATTATGCATGAGATAAGTTGCTCTTCCCGTTGCTCGGCGGCCGAAATCTTTCGGGTTTAATTCATACTTGCGATTCACACCCGGCATATAGGCGAATCGATAGTGGGTGTCGCCTGGAGTTTGAGTGATCTCGAAATATCCGGCACTGCCGTCAGGGAAGGAAAAGCCGAGAGGGAGGACCTTATCTTCGACAAACATCAAGATTGGACGATCCCGATTCATCTAAAGGAAGAAATAAAAATGCGCACTTTATAGGTTCTCGGAATGTTTTGATCTGAAAAAGCCCCGAATTATTAAATCTGAAGAATATCAAATAGCCGTAAAAGACCAAATTACTGTTAGATAAAGGTGCCACGAAAATATTTGAAACTAGCAAAAGGGGGCTAATTTTTTCAAATCGATAATCCGAAATAAGAATAACAGGTTTGGATCCATGTTGGCGTCATCGATTTCCTCGTCAATTTCATCCTCGTATTCCGAACCACATGACGTATTTGCCGATAAATTGACCTCGTCAACACGTACCTAAAATTGGTTTCTTGAATTCTCGTAAAAATTCATACCTAAAATCTCAACTTAACGAATTAAATAAGCCCAAGCTGAAAACTTTCAATCGTAAAAAAAATTGAAAACTGAACCTGCTGATAGCCAGCAATACTTGCAAGTTTCTCGACAAATCGACCCAATATCAGCACATCTTCAAATCCAGCCTGGACATTTACAAGTATTCCAGGCGAAATATCTTGATTGTAGCACTAAAAGTTTATAATGATGATATTATTTCTCGAATATCTTTATTCAACCTAGATCATGAAAAAGATTTGCAGCTTAAGCATAATTATTCTAGTATGATATTATATCCCAGTATCAAATAAATTATCTACCCTATATAGAAATTGAATTATGAAATAATGAAATAAAAAAGAGACCTCAAGCAACATTTCCGGCAACAGGATCTTCGTGTTGCCCCAAGCCTCGACCGAGAATTTCCTTTCTCCGTTGATCGGGTAAGCAAGACGAAAAGTCTTTTCGCCATAGACTACGTCCAAATGATCCGGTTCCACCGTGAAAGAATCAAAATCCTTTGAGAAACGCAATTGAGGTGTCATTACGTCGCAACTAAAGAATGAAAGATAAGACGAAAACCAAAGAAAAAACATAATAACAGGCCAATGAAAAACAAAAACGATCAACGAAACCATGAAAACATAAAAATTGAATCTATTCAGCTGGGATCTCGATGTCGCCATTGTTGATGGAGTCGATGACGTCGTGTGGGTGTTGTCCATCAATGGTGCAGCCGACCAATTGAGCGGTTCCGAGGATGTCTTTCGCCGTTCTCTTCAACTTCTTTGCCATTCTTCTTTGACTGCGCATGGTCCTCGCGATTTTGATGATGGTGTCGATGGTGAGATCGCCGTTGTGTTTGATGCTTTTGACCTTCTTTCTGTCGCGAGGTAGCTCCTTGAGTTACTTGATGATGAGGGACGCAGTCGATGGCACCACATCGATCTTGGTGTTTCTGTTTTTGGATGGTGAGCTTGCAGGTGACCTTCAATCCCTTCCAGTCTTACGTTGCCTTTGCAATATCGTCTCCGACTTTTTTGGCGACTAAAATAAAAAATATTAATTTAGTCTATAAAAAGACGCTCGAGTAGTTGGAGGGAAGGGGGCAGTCTGGAACTTGACCCAAAACCAATATTTTTCCACGAAAACTTGCATAAAGGGGTTTTTGATTATGCTGAATTGTTTTGGCCTTCTATTCTCCTAGAAATTATATTCCTATATGTTCCTAGGATTTGGCTCGGCATCTTCGAGTCCTGACTGGAAGCAGGCTAAGTCCGACTCTCTTAGCTTCGGCCTTCCACAACGAGTACAAAAATTTTTGTCTTCAAATCAAAAATCTAAGCACTAACAACTCTTAAATGATGTCCAACTAAGGGAAAAATGCAAAAGAATGGATTTCGACTTGTCAATTTTTTGTCATCGCAATCGCGATGACATGGCTTTTCAGGTCAACAGGTCAACAGGTCAGGATTTCATACCCGCCTGGACTGACGGAACTCATTCGATGCTCAGGATGCGAGCGAGCTCTTGCACGTGAGTTTATTTATCTCAAGAAAGTTATTATTCTTTAATAGTATACAAGTTCATTTGTGTACAGCAAAATGGTTTACTCTATTGTACAAAGAATTTCAGATCTCTGCCTTCACCGGATGCAACGAGTGTGGGACTCCTGGTACATGGACCTGGAAACGGACGTTGTGTCTTATGTTGTTTGCAAGAAATAAACTTTATCTTTACGAACAGAATCGACGTTTAAACTTCAATTTCAAACAATAAGTTAAGGTTTCTCAGGTCTAGGCCCTGGCCCGGTCCACGGTGGCCGTCCACGTCTAACTCTGAAACAAAAATGTGCATTTCTCCTTGGATAAACGGGTTTTGTTAGGATAACTTATAAAACGCTTGTAATAATAGTAAAATAAGTACTTTGCATTTGTTTTTGCAAAATTTTTGCAATTAAAGATCACCAATTGGTAACTCTTATGAGATTTTGAAAATCTCACCTCACACGATCCACATTGACTTCTCTCTTTTCCCGATCGGCATCTCTTTGCAAGCTAAAACTTATATTATTACAAATAATAACATTTTAATTATTTGTAATGACACAAGAAAGATTTAATTTATAGTTAAGAATTGATCAGTATAGGTTGATCTAAAAGGTTGATCAAAATCAACTCACATTGCAAGCGTTGAGACGAGTAAGAGACAAAGAAGAAGCAGAATTTTAAACAAATTCATTTCACCTGAAATTTCCCTTTTGTTTTAAGGTGAAAGTTCAAAAAAGCCGTGAAAACTGCTATGAAATCAAATGAGTAAACAACTGTCTTTTTTTTCTCAGTAGTTTCTCAAAACTGTTCAGTTTTCTTATCAAAAATATCTTTTTTGCTTTTCTTATCAGTGATCAAGGACATTCATATTCAATCTTATCTACCTTGTTTTTGAAAATTTTTTGTGTGTTTCAATAACAGTTAAACAAAACACTTTAAATAGAGTTGACCAAAGACTTCCGCTCGTTTTGTTGATCATTAAATGTTTTGCATGTAAAATTTCACTGGTTGGAAATGGATCAGAAATTCTTTATTAGCAAAAGTACATTAGTCAAAGACGGGATGTCTCCGTTCGGTTGGGGGCAGCTCGATTTGGGTGTTGATCATGGTGATCGATGGGGAACCGAGATCCGCCTCCACCTCATGCTCTGCTCCACCATCAGCGCCACTCGCCGCCGTTGTCTCAAATTGTCCAAAGCAATTTAACTGAAATGAAAGACAAGAATAAATTTAAATCCACCCTTACATATCTACTATATATAGGGTAGCTAAAAAACGTTTTTAAATCGAACTTCCTAAAAGGTTCTAATGGCTGCAGGTGGCCGCTTTAGTATCAAAAGCATGTATTTGTGCTCATGGATTTTTCACGTTTTCTCTTTTTCACCATATTTTGATACCGTGTACATGAGAGACCATGGCTCCCACCACCATCTGGTTCACCACCATGAGATTTTTGCCATAAAATGAAAACTTTGTACTGGCATCCTGGTGTTTATATTAGAGTTAATATATAAACTAAGATTTCTAGCCAAACACTTTATTCACCTACCATTATATGATAATCTGTCGTACGTCAAAGATTTTCAACCGGCCCTTTTAAAGAAGTGTCCCGTTTTTCCAAAAAAATGCTGATTAATAAAGTGTATGGTTAAAATTTGTAGTTATCCTAACAGTGTTTTCTAATTGCTGCCTGTAAATCATTCCGCGAACATCTCTCAGCTTCATCATATTTCTGGGCCTGTTCGAGATATTTTGGCGTTTCCATTAAGCCAAAGCGTTTAAAAAGAATAATCAATAGCTGTTAAATTAAAAATACTTGCGGAATAGTTTTCAGAAAAGCGCCTGGCTTCGTATCAACAATGCCCCAAAACTTTTCTTGCACAAATGTCTTATCTTATCTTGAAAATCTTCGACTCAAAGAAAAAAGCTGATCAGGGGAAAAGGAGAGAGTAATAAAACTGTTTGGAAACAAATTTCTGTTGCAATTCAATTTTTATGAAGTACTTTATTGAAGCTGAAAGTTTTTTCCAAGTAATGAACCTTGTGAACGGTCGGATAGCCTAGTACTCAAAGACATTCAAAACAAAATTTATTGGGGTTTTCTCTGTGAATCAAAGCAGCACGAAGAAAATCCATCAGCTTGATAAGCTAAATTGAAAGTTAGTGCAGATTTCAAATTGAATACAACTTTAAAAACAAATCCTTCAAATAACACTGTTTAATTTGAACCATTATTTTGAAAAATTTGAAAAATTTGAACTTTTATAACACATAAAAGCACCCTAGGTAAACTTTCATTCCATCATAGATTTCCTTCATTTTTTTTGATATTATATAGTAAGAGTATAGAACAAACTAATTTTAAAATTCGAGACACATCTGTAGTGGAGCGGCTGAGAACGGTCAGCTCAGAAAAAACCATGACCGTAATATGACCGTAAAATTCATCCACCACCATAAAAACATGATTTTTTTTTGATATTATGTAGATTAGTATTAGAGGTATCTTGTAAAATTTTAAAGAATTCTATGATGGGATAGCCGAGAAATTCGCGTTTTAAAGGTATCCCCAAATTCTTTGCGCATTTTTGAAATAAAGAAAAATTTTAAGAGAAACTTCTTTTAGTTTACTTCAACTCCAAACTTTCCACCTATTCAGAGAACGGCAAAAACTACAAGAAACAGCAAAAACTACAAGAAACATTTCTGCACATTTCTGCAAATACACTTGTTTTGTATGCGATTCATTGCTGTCTCCATTCTTGGATTCAGGTAGTAGAGATAGCCGCAAATCTGTCATTGCAATGACAGATTGGCGATCGAAAAGTTACACCCAAAATTTATACTGCACAAAAGCAAGTTTTTGCCAATCTTTATCAAGTAAAACTTGTAAAGACTCCTGTTTTTAATTCTGAAATCAGCTCAATGCTGCACGAAAGTGTTGGTCAAAGTTCTTTCATGAGATAGGATTAAAAATTTATCAGTGTTGAGCAGAACCGCTTGTGAAAACGTTGATCGAATTCACTTCACTGAGACGAGGAATTTGTATCTTTCCGATTAATTTCATCGCAAATCGACGATATGGACTAGTTGAAGTGATGAGTGTCAATGAGCCCAAAACACCGTGACATGTGAGTAAAGCGGTGAAGAAATTGTTGGTGGCTGAAGCGGGGGATGAGTTGGACAATATTATTGGACTCGTGGGTATGACTTGGCACATTTCTGATTCCGATTTTCAAAAAAAATTAAACCATAACTTTAGCTGAAATTTTTTGCTCATAATAAGTAAAGAGTTGCCCATTTTTGTGCCAAATTTTCATCCCGATCTGATGCTGAGTTTTTGAGAAATCGTGTGGAAAAGTCAGATTTCTGTGTTAAATTTGAACGTTAAATTCCCATAACATCGATCCAAAAAAACTTATAGCAGTATACTTTATAACCACCAAACATTAAAAGAAAATAAATAGAACAAACTCTTTGTAATTTTTAAAACATTAAGAAACTAAAATTTGTTTGTTCTGGGGTTGGCCATATTTTCTAGGAGAGTTTAGCTGTTATTACTACAGGGGGTGTGGGTCCCTGGCCTTTCCGTGTATCAGCCATTTAGCAGTACCCGTTAAAAATTAGCTGCCGAATGGCTCGTAATCATCGCCAAATTGGCATAGAAGTTTTGAGCCACTCCTTCTAAGTCGATTTTTTTCCACACAAACCGTTCACCTGTTGCCGAATGGCTGAGTGCTTGTACAGGAAGCTGAGGGCCCAGAGTTCGCACTCTACCCGTCTCATTTTTTTGCTTTTCCCAAAAATCCCAAAAAATGCCCCTTTTCAACCGAATTTTAGAAAAACTTTAAGTGGCAATTGGTGGCAATCCTGGTGTCAAAACTGTTTTTTCTTTAAAGCAATTTTTCCACTTTCCTCGAGAATTTTTTGTTAGCTTGATCTCCTTACATGAAATTTTTTCACCACCACCATATAGGCCACCACCATGAGACTATAAACAAAAAATTTCAGAAAAAAGTTATGGTTTAACTTTTTAGAAAATCGGGAATCAGTGACGTGCCAAGTCATTAGAGTGAGTTCCTCCTGATTAAATTGACATAATTTGGTTTAAAAAGTAATTAATTGTAAAATGTCTGATTAATCACTGAATAAATGCCAATAATTTTCCTTGTTTTTTAAATTCCTCCCTTTCTTTTTCCTTTTTTCCTTTAATTTTTCACCCCTCTAGTTTTTCTTTTAAATCATCTCTCGATTAAATGATTTAAACTCAAAGAACTCGATAATATAGAAAATATAGAACTCAATAATATGTCGCAAAAGCAGAATGTAGATATAGGCAATTTAGGTAGATTTTTTCAGATATCCAATGTTATTTTAAAAAGTTTGCTTCTCCATCTCAACCATAACTTTCATTTCTAGTAATATACTAAAAGAGATGAGACGCTTTTGACATTGGCCTTAGCTGGATCAAATACCTAATCATCAATAAAAAAGCAAGGCATGAAAATAAATATTCGCGCGCTTATTCATAAAAAATTATTATTCACAAGAGAAAACTTAAGATATTCGGTCGTCTGCCTACAAATCTATTAAACGGTCCTTTAACCAACGTTTTGTCTGGTTAATTCTTGGTTAATCGGTTAATCGGTTTTAGATGCAAATTTTTAACCAATTAATTTGTTTAATCGACAGGAGCCCACTCTACGAGTCATACCCACAAATCCAATATCACAGTCAGTCGATCTGACTGTCTTGATGTTGATGGTCAAGTCTGGGTCAGGGTTGTTCCAATGACAGTTTTTTTCAGGCAAAAGGGCCAAGTCAAGATCTTGGCCTGGTTTTTGGTCTTGTCTGGCTCACAAAAGTCCCAAGATCTGTTACTTGGAGTTCGATTGAAAAAACAAGGATTCGGTCGAAACAACCCTGGCCTGAGCTTGCCATGTATATCAATACAACTGTTCAACACCTTCTGGCATCTTCTCTGGTTCAATAAGTTGAACAGCCGAATAATAAACAACGGACAAAGTAATCGAAATTGCTGGAACAGCCATCTGAATAGACAAATGGTCAGAGAATCATCTAGATCTTACTTGAATGCTGAGCGTGATCAATAATCTCTTTTGAAGTTTCCTTGTCTTATTGCTCATTTGTGGACTACCAAGAGTGATGAGGCGATGACAAAAATAACAAGTCAGTACAGACTAAAAACTTATTTCATTTTAATTTCTTTGTCCAACTCACATTAAGAATGTCGTGAGTGACACAAAAGAGAACAGAATAAATCGTTGAATAAACGGCCGAGAAATTGAGATATGGTGGATAAATTGGGGGGAAATGGCTACTCGTCGCATAAATATCCGTGTAATTGGAAAGATACGAAAAAGTTGGATGTAACTGGAATGGACTCTCACTCAACTTTCAAAGATTTAGGCCACCTGAATCAGTTTTTGAAAATTCTCCGAATTGATCCCTTTCTTCGGATCCAAAAGAGTAAAAGAAGCGGAAACCCATAAAGGATGAATGAAATAAAAAGGAAGCGCGTAAAGCATTTTACCAAAAAACGATAATCTGAAATGTTTTCTTTAGTAAAGAGTGTTAAAATAAAAATAAGACTTGAAATAGCTGTTTGGTAGTAAAAGATTTTGAAGTTTAGTGAAAAATAGAAGACTCAACGAGGAAGTTGTACAAACAATCAGAAACGCGGCTATTCCCTGAATTAAATCTTTGGATAGTTTTATAAGGTCATAGTTGAATTCTTTTAATTTATAAGTCTTGTTTAACCCATTCGAAACGTCTGCAGCGAATAATCGTTGCAGCAAAAACTCAGGAACGGACCGCTGCAGCGCAATAATTGAGCTATTTTCATTCAATTAACTGGCTTTTTTTTTGCTGTTTTTCAGCATTACATGTATATTCCAATTGTAACAGATCTACAAATTACGTGGGCAAAAAAGACGTGTCATATTTACCCGGAATCAATGCAGCCTCTGATTTTGCATTGCAATTTTCCATAACAGCTCTAATCTTATAAAGCCGATCTCCTGCAGGATCCAGTTCATTATCACAAAAATGCAGGTTTCGAAGAATAGATTCAAATTTTGCTCTTGTCATAATGTGAGACAAGTGGGAAAATCCTCCCAAGCCAGGCCTGCTACTTCAGTAGTCACGAATCCTCGGTAATTTGACGATTCCCATTTGAAGATACAGAGCCAAGAAGAGCTTGAAAGATTTTGCATCGAAATCCTGCCAGTTTTTTCTTCCTTTTTCCATGTTTATTAGATTCGCCGACTAACATATTGTCGTCGATAAAATAAGAATAATAATCGATAGAATCTTGAAAAGTACTGAAGTCAAATCCAAATCATCCTTCATCAAAGATAAATTATCAGAAATAATATAAAATAAAAAGTCAGCAAAAAAAACCCGCGGGAACGGACCGCTGCAGCGAAAAAATGTCAAAAAAGGGCTTGGTCCGCAGACGAAAAAAAAGAAAAAACGCTGCGGTTTCGAATGGGTTAATAAGTCTAATCTATTGGGTTGGGGAGAATGAGTCGGCGCCAAACTTTAAAGGGACTTTTTGCACACCTAAAGCCTTCTTTAAACATACGTTTGGTTTCATCAAAAGGATCCACTATTTCTCTACAAAATCACTTTTGAGAGATTCCACAAAGCTTTTCTTTCGTGGAGTTTATGAACTTCCAAACGCAGCTGGTTAAAATGGCAAAGAGTCCGACTCATCATTTGAACAGTTTCTTTCACATAAACCTTCTTTGGTGTTTATATAAAAAAGATAGAGCACATTCAATTACTTAAGTTGCCAAATTTGCAGGAAGATCCCACCAATGGTTTTTTCTAGATCACAGTTTGTAGTTTTTGTGAAAAAATGGCTTTTTCTTGAGCGGAGGCGCTGTTTGAATTTTCTTTTAAATGTCATTTTGTAGAGAATTAGTTAACCATTCTACTCATATCAAACGCATATTATTTGACGAAGTCGAATAGAAGTTTTAGACATTTTTTTGATTTTCGGCGCCGACTCATTCTCCCCAACCCAATAGTTTAATCAGTTTTGGGCATTTGTAATAAGTTACCAGAAAGTTCCTTGCACCCAAATTGAAAATCGAATCCCAAATGCCGAGAATTCTTAGAGCGAGAGCTGGTATAAACATTTGTGGTTTGACCAGTAATAGACAAAAATCTGTGGCGAAGGTGAAAACCTGCAATTTTTCGATTCTTACAGAATCAAAGGATTGAAAATTTAGCAAAATCCAAAGAGTTCAATGATATCTATTGCAGAAACTGCTGAAAGCGCTATGAACTTACATATGAAGTTAGCTTTATGCTGTGTTAGTTTTCTATTAGATTGGAAAGAAAGTCCTCGGAATTTTTTTCGTCGTCGCCGATTGACTTTTGCTTTAAATAAAAGATGTTTATTGTTTATTTTTGCATCTTTTTACTTACGCAAATTTGAGTCAAGTTTAGGGCAAAATTAAAGACAAAAGCTCATTTTTCAGAAAAAAAATCAAATAAAAGGTTGTAGAAAGAAAATGATTGAACGGATTGTTTCGAAATTTTGGCTATTTACCTAATTTTTTATGCACTATCTTTTTTCTATTGTCATCAAAAGGGTTTCTTCAAAGCTAAGTGCTCGAAGATTGCACAATTTTTGACTACCCCACTTCTTGTCTCACAAAAAATTCAAATTCAGAAGTTTTTGTCTAGAATTTCAAAGGAATTTTGTAGAGGAAGAATTGTTCTTTCTAATGAAATAAATCTTAAGTCAATCGGCGCATTGTGCATTTTTAAACAGAACGACGAAAAAAAATTCCGAGGACTTTCTTTCCAACTTCAACTTCAACTTCAGTACTTCAATAATTTGTTCACTCGTTAAACTTTAGGATTGCATCAATTTCAAACAAACTTGTACAACAATCAACGGCGTTTTATATTCTCTCATCTCGGGCGGTGTTTTCTTGAGGATACAGTAGAATGCAAAGAAATTAATCGGAAACGAGACCCAACTCAAAAAGAATTCGAATCCAAGGAAAATATATGGATCTTCGAGCATTTCTTCAAGTAAAAAAAAGCTTGAATCAATATTTGGAATAAAAATTGTATCGCTATGCTTTGTTACGTCTAATTGCAAGCTTTTGCACCTGCTAGAAACTACTACAAAAGGTCAATGTGTACCTTTTTGATAACAAACGTCACTCGAATTTATATGTGGAGATTGAAAAGATCAAACTTTAGGATATTTCTTATGATTGATCATCACAAAGAGCTTGGGTCTAAATCTCTTTTCTCAATCAATCTTCATTTTTACTAAAATAATCCCTTCTTTTGATCAAGCTTTTCATTCACTTAACAATTGGTTATCAATAGGTCATTCTATTCATTCCTTTATCTGCTTATTGATTGGTTAGTTAAAAATCGAAAACACTAATTCTATCAATTCTACAATGTTTTGCTTTTCATTATTCTTGGATGAATTGGTTGATTTCGTAGAAGAAAGCGATGAAGAAGAAGGTAGGAAGAAGATATCAAACTTTCTTTGACTCTCAAAGTTCGTATTTTGTATGAAACGCTAGAAAACCTAGAAGCTAGAAGCACCCGCTAGAAATCACTGCAAAAAAGTCGATGTGTACCTTTTTAATAGCAATGGTCACTCGAATTTAGCTGTGGAGATCAAAAAGGTCAAGTTCTAGGATATTTCTTATGATTGATCATCACAAAGATCTCAATTAATCTTCATTTTTACTAAAATAACCTCTTCTTTTGATCAAGCTTCTCATTCTCTGAACAATTGATTTTCAATAGGTCATTCTATTCATTCTTTTATCTGGTTATTGATTGGTTAGTTGAAAATCGCAATCACTAATTTTATGTTATTCTATTCTACAATGTTTTGCTTTTCATTATTTTTGGAGCAATTGGATCAATTGGGTCAGCGATTTCGTGGGGGGAATTGCGAACAGATTACAAGTAGAAAGAAGACATCAAACTTTCTCAAAGCTCGTATTTGTAAATTGATCAGTTTGTTGTGATGGGGGCAGTCTGAAACTCGTTTAAAAGGGCTGAAATTTTGCTTCCTGAGATTTTCGGAGACTAATTCTAAGTTATTCTATTCTACAATGTTTTTATTATTTTTAGATGAATTGGTTTGGCGATTCCGTGAGGCGGCGAACACAGATTTAGATGAATCAATTCATCTAAAAATAATAATAAATTACAGGCAGGAAGAAGTCATCAAACTTTTTCATCAAATTTCTCTTAAAGTTTGCATTTTGTAATTAGAACACGGACCGTTTATTTAAAATAAAAGGACTGTTTTCAAAAAAACTCTACAAACGACTCAATTTGATGGTTTTCAATGACTGGCCAACTGTGGTATACGCTGGAGAATAGACCTGAGCGCTACAGACTACAAAAATGACGAACTGTCGAGCTACAAACGCTTACAACTTGCTTCCCGTAAGTCCTTTTTCAGAATTTTTTAACCAGAATGCAGAGAAAGAAATTCTCTTTTAAATGATATATAAAGCTCTGAGAAACATAGCACAAACATCGTAAAAACTTCAAAAATGTCCGATTCAAGTCGTCATGGCTAAATACTTTTAAAGTTTTTACGATATGTGTGCTATGTTTATCAGAGCTTTCTATACCATTTGAAAGAGAATTTTTTTCCTTTTATCTATTCGCAGTATAAGAAAAAGTCAAAAAGTTAGTTTTTTGTCATGAGTCCTAAAACTAAAACTCTTAAGAGATTAATTTAAACATAAATCGATGTTTTCAATAGTTAATTTCGCCAAAAACGTTCGTAAAAACTATTCTCCAAAAACAATGTTGCTTTTGTTATTCTCTGACTAGTGAGATACATTTTCGTCCAAAGCAAATAAAGTTTTTATCGTCATTAAATGGTTATTTATGTCATTTCGAAAATTTGGGCAAATATCCGCTGCTTTTTCTTTTTTCAAGAAAATAACCTTTGAGTTTATTTGGGTGTTCTCTTGTTGTTGATTTGAAAAACTTTCGAAAACATATGATAAATTCAATTTTGTACAAGCTGATAAAGGTCTGGTTTTGGTGTTTTTGTTTGTAGAGCTGTGTTTTTGAAGGGGAGGATGGTCTTTGTATATAATGAGGTTGTTGGAGGGGAGTAGTCAAATCATTATCTCCTTCGTCTCCTACCCAATAATCTTCGTCGATTCTAAACATGTTCAAACTGTTGCTTGTCACTTTGGTTCTATCGGCTTACATCGTTGATGCGAAAAAGGTTTGTTTTAGAGTTTTCTCTAATGCAAATCAGTGGGGTCAAATGTTTTTGACAGATTAGCTGTTTTAAAAATGGTTTACTAGTACATGACTAGTACATGACTAGTACATGACTAGTACATGACTTGTACATGACTAGTAGATGACTAGTACATGACTAGTACATGACTAGTAGATGACTAGTACATGACTAGTACATGACTAGTACATGACTAGTACATGACGCTAAAACGGTTTCTTTTGATACGTTATGAGCTCAAAGTTCTAATGTGCTTTGAGAACTGATTGACTTAAAACAATCACTTTCTGATAACTGGAAGTTTTCAATTGGAAAATGCTTTTCTTTACTTTTCTTTTTCAAATCAGTATGGACAAATGCTTTATGAAGCATTAGCTGTTTTGTAAATTGAATGTCCAAAACAGTTACTAATGGATTGCTAAAGTGAAATTTTCAGTCCAACAAGTCGTCTTCTTCATCGTCATCGAGCAGCGAAGAGCTATGCTTCCATCGCGGTCATCACTCTCATTCGGGAAGCGGTGAAGGTGATAAGAACTCAACAACAACCAGAACTATCAATGGATCAACTGTCATAACAACAAAGAGCCCTTCGAATGTTACTGGATCGGCCAATTCGACAACAACAGCTTCAACTACAACGTCAACTGCATCGACAACAACTCGACCAACCAGATCATTCCCAAGAACTCGTTCCACTGTTGGTTTGGTCACGAGACGATCAACAACTAAGCCGTCTACAACAACAGCTTCAACTACAACGTCGACTGCATCGACAACAACTCGACCAACCAGATCATTCCCAAGAACTCGTTCCACTGTTGGTTTAGTCACGAGACGATCAACAACAAAATCTTCTACAACAACAAAGTCCACTCCATCCACATCAACAGCTTCGACCAAAATTTCTCCATCTGTAACCACTCGTTCAACGACAGCCAAACCAGTTACATCGAATCAAACAGCTAAATCAACAAAGAGCGGATCAACAGCAAAACTGTCTACAACTACTATTACAAGAGCTGCTTCATCAACACGATCAACAACAGTCAAACCAATCACAACTACCCGATCAACAACAGTCAAACCAACCACAACTACCCGATCAACAACCAAATTGTCTACAGCTAGATTAACTACATACAAAACAACAACCATCAAACCAACTACATCTCGCCAATTCACAACAAAGTCAACACAAATGACTCAATCAACTGGAAAGCCAATGAATAACGGGACAACTGTGACTCAATTGATCACTAATGGAGCCACAACGAAGCCGACACAAATGACAACTGGCAAATCAATGAGCTCTTCAACAAGACAAACCAGCATGACCCAATCAACGCCTAAAAGAGCCACAACCAAGCCAACAACTGGTCGAACAACCATGAAAATCGCCACTACAACCCGAAAACCGACAACAACCAGATACATTTCCAGAAGAGTGACCACAACTAAACCAAACTCTTCAACAACCACTAAGGCCCTCTCCCCATCAACCCAATCCACCAAAACGACAACAGTTTAGATTTAAGGGATTCAATCCAATTTTGTCTGTATGTGCTGCTTTGAATTTTCGTGCTTATTTCATTGCCAATAAAATTTTATCGAATAAAGATTGAAATCACCTTGAGTGACTCGCATAATAGCTATATGTTTTCAACCTTTGAAAAGCAGCTCAGAATTTAAGAGAAAACAACAACTTTTTATTCCGTAAACATTGAAGTGTTTGTGTTCGAGACGGCAATTCTTCTCACATTTCCATATCGTTGAATATAAGAGATTGATCTAAGGAAAGGGAGTCTTTTAGAAGAGATAGAGAAGCGACGATAGAGAAGCGATTTATCTGTTGGAAATGCAAAAACACGAGTCCGATGGATATTTGTTCAAGTTTTGCGTCAAGTATCGAACACGTGTGGCTTCTTAAATAGATCAAAGTTTGAATTGTGTTCTCATTTGCATTATTTAAGTGATTTTGTAGAAATAAAACTGCGATGTCACAAAAAACAAAGTGAATTAGCCGTAGTCTAGAAACCGAATTAAAAATTAAAACTATTTATTATTTCATTGTATTTTCTGCTCTTATGGAAAAACTTATTAAAAGTTTAGCATCATTTTCATGCCTTTGCCTGAATTTGAGTGATAACTGTGGTCGTTTGTCGAGCGTGAGCACGTCGTCGGCTAGTTCGCATCAATAAATGTAAAGTAACCAATCTAAAACACAATAGCTAAATTCTAAAAGTTCAATAATCTCATAGCAATAAGAAATTGACCAATTAGAAGCTTTCAAGTACTCACCCAGCCCAGTTCGGGACCAAAGTCAACGCGTAGAGGCCAGCATAGAAATTTATCCATGTAGCAAGGATGAATTGATTGATTAGAACAAAAAAGATCTCGAACAATGGCTCAACAAAATAATAGACGAACAGTGGCAAATTTAGAATGAGCATCTGAAATTTTAATCTAACAAACTAATTTCCGAATGTCACCTGAAAAATGAGATGATTCTCTCGTTTCCTGGTGGACATCTTATTGAATGACAGTCTCTAGAAAAGATTTTGGGTTTTAAAATAAAGTTTGTACTTGCTTTAGCTTTAATAAAGACGATTAAGCTAAGTGAAATTGACGTTGAGAGTAACATGTACATGAAATTTGTTTGTATCGTCGGTCCGAGTGTTGGCGGCTTCCAAAAACCTGTGAAAATGACTTTGAGAAATGGTTTTATCTTTTTATTGTGAGATTTTATAGCTAGACTAGAAAAAAATGTATTTTAACCTTACCAGGAACAATCTGTCCGATGAGAATGAACGAGTAAGCAAAAAAGCCGAATAGAATCGCTGAGAAAGCCTGCAATTCGGCGAATCTCTCCATGTGCTTGTAGAATAGTCCATCAAAAGCGATGGCCATGAAACGATTGATTGCCAAAGCTGCAGAAAATTTTTGAGCGAAACGAGATCGAGACTAGTGTTGGTATTGTTAAGGTTAGACTAAACATGGGCGCTACAAAATACAAGACCAGAGTACAAACCATTGTAGAAAGGCGCAGAGTAGAAATTTTTGAAAGCTTTTTTTACCAAGAAATTGAGCCAACTTTAGGCTTTTGAATGATACAAAAATCAGGTCAAATCATGCTCCCGGCGTTGAGATATAACGTTTCTTCCAGATTTGTAGTCTCGTTCCATGTGACGAGGCTACAAACAGCTATAAATTCCTCGCTCTCGGACTAAAAATGATGGATTGACTTGATTTTGGTGTCATTCGAAAGCCCAAAGTTGACCTAATCTTTTGGTAAGAAGAGTTTTCAAAAATATCTATTCTGCGCGTTTCTACAAGGGTTTGTAGTCAGATCTTGTAGTTTGTAGCGCCCATGTCTACTTTACACGATTTTTCTCTTACCCGCTTCACAGCACAGTCGAATCACCTTGCAAACGGATAAATAAACGAAAAAGTTTGACTCCATTTGAATACGAAATCACTGCAGCTGAATGTTTCGAATTCATTCAAGCCAGTGCACGCAAAATAAATGGCCGCCGAAGCTGAGACAAGTAATCGACCAACGGTGTCGACGAGAATGAAATAGAGAACAACTCGTGAGAAGATTCCCCATGATCTCCACAACCAAAACAGGGAAATCGCTTGAATGATGACAGAAGAGATAGATGTCTGAACGGAAAACGATCAGAGAATTTTTACGATAAGCACAAAAAATGAACCCGTTCAGCCCAACGATATGTACGCTTACTCATAGCCGATACCAATTTTATGCAAATTGAAATTCTCAGCCATACGTCATAACAATTGCATTAGAATGTAACATTGGTAATCGATGTCATGTCTACTTTTAACCATCCACTGCTCTATCCTTTTCATGACTCAAAAGCCATAGCTTTATCAATTTAATTTTGATTCTTAATCAAGTATTGTTGCAAAAAGTAAGCTTCTAACACTCAATTTTGATTTTTGAAACTTGAAACTAGCTTAAATTCAGTGAACAAACCGCACTGACGATAAAATAATAACAAAGTTGAAGGCTTTCCTCATTGAATTGCGCTTTACCGTAACTCTCCGCTATTTCCTCCGCTGCATAGTGTGTATTCAAGAAGTTCGCGAAAAAGAAAAAGGCTAAACTGAATAATATTTAAGATTTAAGAACATTAACTTACAATAAATCAATAACGTTGTAAAGATTGCAACAGTTATTTCATGGAAATACTCCACATTTGAGAACATTCTATTCTGGACTGATTTGTGGGAAAATTTTGAGCCGAATCTGGCTCGAATTCCCAAGTGACTAGCAATTTGAAGTATAATGTGATTTTTGGTTTTCTTAAAAACAAAATCATTAGAACCGTTTAATGAAATCTTTGTTAACAAATCCCAAGCGATTCCTTATTTTAAAAACTTGGCGATTTTGTAAACCGGTGAAAGTTTAATCACGTTTTTTCTTGTTAAAATAAAATTTGCTTGCATAGACTTGCTTTGAGTTAGGAAAAAGCATCGATCAATCGCAGCAAAGTATTCTCGTGAGCCAAGATTGCCATGTGAACAGCATCAACCAAGCAATTCATCTAAAAAAACAAAGTCATGTCTATTGTAACGACATATACCTGAACAAGCAAATCAATCGCACATTCAAATTGTCCACTCAAACAAAGAGCTGAAAAATAGAGTGGTGCTTCGTTCATTCCATCGGCCATAAAATGAGCTTCTCCTAAAAAATTCGAACATAAAGCTAAAGCACCAATAAACCATAATCCAATGAAATTGTTTTTCGAAGATCCGTGTACAAAGCTTCGATCATCGATGGATCCAAAGGAAGCGGAATGAACTAAAGCCTAATTGAAGGAGGCCCTGTAAAATAAATAGTACTTTGAACCATATCCAATTTTCCATTGTATTGGTGATCGGCGCTTCAACACCAAGTAAAGCACAGTACACCGATCTAAATTTTTAATACCTTATTGTTTGAAAATTTAATATCTTATTTAACCCACCGCCTGAAGAGATCCCTGACCGAATTCTGCTCGTGTCTCCATTTGACCTTTAGCTTGTCTTTGTGTTCTTTCGTCAATCTAAACATTAATGCATCCAACGCAAAACAAATGATTCATACTTGGAATTGCCCTTCAAATACACAAGAGCCTTGTAAAGAACATTGGTTCGTTGATTAGTCGCAACTTTCTGAAATCGACAAGCGATTGAGCGTACTAACATACTAAACAATACATCTAAAGCATCACTTGCAGCAGCCAGATCACCACTTCGGAAGCACGTGTAGATTACTTGCCACACAGGACAACCATCACCGAGACAGCCATCCTCAACGTCAGAAGTGATATCACAAAATCTCTGAATAATGTTAATATTTAATATGCATTGGTTATAAACTAACCTTGATATACGCAGCAGCCAACGCTCGTGTTCCAGGGATCCCTCCTCGTCGGGCTTGCTCCAAATTTTGGTCGACACATCTTTGCATATGATCGACGAAACTAAATTGAACCATCAACTTCAACATTAAATTGCCTTCCAACCTCGTGTGTAAATAGTTGGTGGCTCGTGTGGTCAGCCCCATGATGATGGGCACGTCTCCTGAAGTAGTCGTGCATCGGGCTCCGATCATTGCTGCCATTTGAGCCCACATATCGGCAACCACTGGATCACTGCTTCGTTCAGCGATTGAGAAAGATCCTAAAACAACTTTATCATACTACTTTTCAAAATCACAACCTTTCTTTTATCGCTTCGCAAATAACCTCGGAAACGATCCGCAAATATGACTGCCCGTCGATCACCAAGTCGAGGACCCGTCACAGAAGCAGGTAGTGGTTGCATAGGGGTAGAAGGCAGATTTGTTCCAAAACTCTAAACAGAATAGTTTATGACGCTAAAGACAACCCAAATTACCGATTCAGGACGAACACTATGAAATGATGGATGGGGCCGGTTGAGACGCACCTGGAACTTAAAGATTTAGTTATATAATTCAACATACCTGATTGAAAAAAGCCCCCTCAGCTTCAAGACGCACTCGATCTGTTAAGTCATTTATCGCCTTTTCGTCTAATCAGAATTATTGATAACCGGATCTTAGCAAGTTATTCTTACCATCGGGCACCACGACTTTTTCCACGGCAGCAGCTTGTGAAATGTTTGGAGCTCCGCCAAAGATGATCCCATGTTTCCCAAACAGATAGCTTCTCTAAAAAACAATTATTAAAAGGTACCGCTTAAATATTTACTTGTGCACGAGCTTCACCAGGAAATTTTTTCCTGACAAGATTTTCGCTGGCTCTGAAGACCTCCGGCAAATCAATTCCTAGCTGTTTATCAACAGCTAAATAGATGAAAGTTTTATCCGCATGTCGAATAATAGTCAAATTCGCTAGGCAACAATCGGCACCAATCACGTTAGGGGGGTTTTCCCTGTTCTTGCTTTTTCTGGGGTAATTGATAATCGAGAATCGAGAATGCCCCAAATGACTCAATGAATGCGCCGCAGAGCTCTTTTTGCTTTCGGACACTCCACAGACATCTCCATCGATACTCCAACACCAATCTTCGCACGTTTACTTTAGGACTTTATTTAGCGTTTTGTTTGGAAATCGTTTGGAAAAAAAATTCATAGCTCATTCAATTCTTTGACGGCCTAGATAACAAATAAACTTTTATTCAAGTGAACAGTTTAGAATTGATTTGGAAAGACAAACATTGGTTGAAATACGTTAATTTATAACACAAGCCAACTATTTTTTGACATATTATTTTTCTGAATGATGATGAAGAATGACCATGACGAAATTTAAATCAAACTCAAACAAACCAAAATAAAAAGATGAAAAGACCTTGTTTAAATTACTATTAAATTAAAATTATTCTGCTTAAGCCCAATCCACCAAGTTTGATTCGACCGTGCGCCCAAATCCACGAACACATCGACCTCGGCGAGATCCACAAACGGGCTCGCAGCAACTCTGCGTCTTCCATTACGCAGCTTAAACACACGTTGATTGTTTGGGTTGGGTGGATTCTAAAGTACAACAATCATAAGCTTTAAATTTAAAAATCAGATCTCATCAATTCTATAGAATAACTACAATCAGAAGAAAACTCACCTGTAACATTACATTATGCATGAGATAAGTTAATCTTCCCGCTGCTCGGCGGCCGCAGTCTTCCGGCGCCAATTCATACGTGCGATTCACACCCGGCATATAGGCAAATCGGTAGTGGGTGTCGCTTGGCGTATGAGTGATCTCGAAATATCCGGCACTGCCGCCAGGGAAGGAAAAGCCGAGAGGGAGGACGTTATCTTCGACAAACATCAAGATTGGACGAGGCCGATCCACCTAAAGGAAGAAATAAAAAATAAATCACCATTAAAAAAGAAAATAAGCAATATTTCAGTCAACTGTTGCTGTGGTGTGCACTTTATAAGTTCTCGCAATGTTTCATTTCAATCAGCTCATGACAATATAAGAATAATAGGAGATTTATAAACTGACCTTTTTTGCTTTAGCTTGCCAAACAAGATATTCGATTTCCTCGTCAATTTCATCCTCGTATTCCGAACCACATGACGTATTAGCCGATAAATTGTCTTCGTCAACACGTACCTAAAATTGATTTCTTGAATTCTCGTAACCTCGTAAAAATTCATACCTAAAATCTCAACTTCACGAATTAAATAAACACACAAGCTAAGAACTTTCACTCGTAAAAAACTTTAAAACCGAACCTGCTGATAGCCAGCAATACTTGCAAGTTTCTCGACAAATCGACCCAATATCAGCACATCTTCAAATCCAGCCTGGACATTTACAAGTATTCCATGCGAAATATCTTGATTGTAGCACTAAAAGTTTATAATGATGATATTATTTCTTGAATATCTTTATTTAACCTAGATCATGAAAAAGATTTGCAGCTTAAGCATAATTCCTCTAGTATGATATTATATCCCAGTATCAAATAAATCATCTACTCTATATAGGAATTGAATTATGAAATAATGAAATAAAAAAGAGACCTCAAGCAACATTTCCGGCAACAGGATCTTTGTGTTGCCCCAAGCCTGGACCGAGAATTTCCTTTCTCCGTTGATCGGGTAAGCAAGGCGAAAAGTCTTTTGGCCATAGACCACGTCCAAATGATCCGGTTCCACCGTGAAAGAATCAAAATCCTTTGAGAAACGCAATTGAGGTGTCATTACGTCGCAACTAAAGAATGAAAGTTAAGACCAAAACCAAAGACAAAACATAATAACAGGCCAATGAAAAACAAAAACGATCAACGAAACCATGAAAACATAAAAATTGAATCTATTCAGCTGGGATCTCGATGTCGCCATTGTTGATGGAGTCGATGACGTCGTGTGGGTGTTGTCCATCAATGGTGCAGCCGACCGATTGAGCGGCTCCGAGGATGTCCTTCACCGTTCTCTTCAACTTCTTTGCCATTGAACGACTGCGCATGGTCCTCGCGATTTTGATGATGGTGTCGATGGTGAGATCGCCGTTGTTTCTGTCGCGAGATGGCTCCTTGAGTTCCCTGATGATGAGAGACGCAGCCGATGGTACCACATCGATCTTGGCGTTTCCCTTTTGGATGGTGAGCTTGCAGGTGACCTTCAATCCCTTCCAGTCTTGCGTTGCCTCACCCCCCAACACTTCATTTCATATTTCTTTTTTATAATATTTTAAATATTTATAATTTTTTTTTTTTTTTTATTTAATAAAAGGTGGACCTCTGCCCCCCCCCCCTCCAACATAAAAATAAAATTTATACCAAACTTAATATTATATTTATTATTCTAATCTCCCCCCCCCACCCCCACCCCAATTCCCCAACACCCCCCCCCCCCCCCCCCCCCCCCCCCCCCCTCCCCCCCCCCCCCCCCCCCCCATCCCCCCCCCCCCCTACCCCTCTCCTCCCTAACCAACCACACACACAAAAAAAAAAAAAAAAAAAAAAAAACAAAAAAAAAAAAAATAAAATAAATTAATAATATATAAAATATAATAAAAAATAAAATCCCAACCACCAAACACAAAAAAAAAAAAAAAAAAAAAAAAAATACCCCCCCCCCCCCCCCCCCCCCCTAAACCCCTACACAATACCACAAAAAAAAAAAAATAAAATAAAAAAAAAAACACCCCCCCACCCCCCCGCCCGGCCCCCGGGGGGGGGGGGCGGAAAGGGGCCCCCCCCCCCCCCCACACCGCGCAAGTGGACGATCTTGAAGATCTCAGTCGGATCGAACTTGGGTGGCATTCTTCCGTTTGATTTCGCCTACCAACCCTGAAGGAGGATGACTAAAATCAACAGATTAGAAAGATAAAACAAGTTGATGAAAAAAAGAACAAGACCAAAGACGGAAAGCAAACTAAAGGTTTTGGAGATGGAAATCAATTAACACAGCAAGCGCTCTAGCTGAACGCTTCTAGGAGGAAATGACGAAACAAAATTTCAAATTTTGAAAACCTTGCACGGCTACGGACTACATGGAAAGTAAGAGAATGGCCAGCAACTCGTGTTATACAAGTCTGAAGAGAGCGGGCGGGAGATGAGGGAAAATGAAAATTTCGCCTGCAAACATGCATTTACCTACACATTGCATGAAAATATTCAGTTAAGTAACTTAGTTTCATCAAACGAAGGAAACATTAAGTAGTGCATTTTAGCATTACAAAATGCACTATAAAACGTGGACACCTTTTTTCTCGTTTTAAAAAAGCTCCAAAAAGCTAGTATTAACCAATTTCTATTCCAAAAATTATTTTTCCGGGTAATTTTAGCGCATAGAATCCAAATTTTGAAATATGAGAGTTTGTGAAACCAATCTGAAAGACGGGTAGGTTATATCACATCAAGGTTATATCAAGGAATACAAAGATGAGACGAAACAACAAAACACACCATGAATACATAAAATAAGCGGACTTTAAAAAATACGGGAAGTGAAAGTCCACAAACGAAATGAAAAATTCTCCAAAAAAAATTTCGTGGTAGCCCTTTTAAAGGGCTTTTCCCTTTCAGCCACGAATCTCCGAAATGCCTGTTCCCAGGATTAAATTTTCGAATGTTTTTCATTTTATTTTTGCCCTTGTTCTTGGTGTGTTTTGTTGTTTCGTTTCATCTTTGTATTCTTTGATATAATCTATCATCTTTAGAATGGACTTGCAATCTTTGGTCAACAACAACAACAATGTTGTCGAGGACCACAAGAAGACGGAAGAGTTAGTCGAGCAGAAAGATGAAGCGCAGCCACGGTAAGTTTTGCTGTTTTGTTGAGCAATTTGTAGAAATCAATCCGAAACGAGACTCAACTCAAAAAGAATTCAAATCCAAGGAAAATATATGGATCTTGGAGCATTTTTTCAAGTGAAAAAACCTTGAATCAATATTTGGAATAAAAATTGTATATTGCAAATTGGAAGTTTTTGCACCCGCTAGAAATCACTGCAAAAAGGTCAATGTGTACCTTTTTGATAACAATGGTCACTCGAATTTAGATGTGGAGATCGAAAAGATCCAACTCTAGGATATTTCTTATGATTGATCATCACAAAGACCTCAATTAATCTTTATTCTTACTAAAATAATCTCTTCTTTTGATCAAGCTTTTCATTCACTTAACAATTGGTTATCAATAGGTCATTCTTTACATTCTTTTATCTGCTTATTGATTGGTTAGTTGAGAATCGAAATCACTAATTCTGTGTTATTCTATTCAACCATGTTTTGCTTTTCATTATTTTTGGATGAAGTGGTTGATTTCGTAGAAGAAAGCGAAGAAGAAGAAGGTAGGAAGATATCCAACTTTCTTTGACTCTCAAAGTTCGTATTTTGTAAATTGACCACTCGAATTGGATCGATGAATCGAACAAAATGTTGTTCAATTTACAACTGAGTCTGGTTTTTGTCGTTCTTTTCTTCGCTCAAATAAATGAAGGCATAGACTATAAAATAGGGTAAACAGGTTAAAGCTGACGCTAATAAAACTTAATTTTGAGTCAAATTGGGTTTTATGTTTAGTGACGATCCACTGGAATTTGTAATGTCGAAAAGAGCCGAATTCGAGTTGCTAACTGTCAAACATTCTGTTAAATTTTATTTCCACACAGTTTCGAACTCCGCCTGTATACCGAAACCAAAACAATGTAATTTTAGAAGGAAATTTGCTTGCATAGACTTGCTTTGAGTTAGGAAAAAGCAACCTTGCACTGTGAATGATTCTTTTCAAGATCTTCTTCCAAGATCCCACTTTTCTTTCTGCATTTTGAACGAAAATAAAGAAAAGAGTGAATAAAACTTGTATTTCATGTCAAATTAATACGAATTTTCGAAAAGAATAAAAGTACAATAAGAAAAGAATTAAGGTCAGATCCTTCATTGCAACGTGTCCGTTTCGATCAGAGATCCTACTGAAATATGAGTGGCTTTTGGTAAACATAGAAGTACAAATCATGACTAATTTTTATATTTACCGTCAATTCATTCCCGGTATCCTGGCTGTCGGCTTGCCCCAAGTCATCGCCCGAAACAGTAGCATCTCATCCACTAAAACGGCATTTTCAGCAAAAATTGTCTTTTTTTCTTAGGGGAAAATCAACAAAAATGAAATAGGATCAGAAATTAACTTTCACCTAAGAATCACTGAATCACGAAAATCAATGAGTAAGCCAGTATTCCTGTGCGATTAGATAAGAGATTTTAAAGAATCCTGAATTGAAAGTCATCCCTCAAAAATGAGATTTCAAAGAATTCTTGCTTCTTGTCGTTTTTGTTTATATGCCATATTTATTCTTAAAAAATTTTCTAAAGGCTTTTTCAGATGGAAACTGAATATGAAATTGTACACGAAAAAGTACATTCAAAGGAGGCAATGAATAGATTTCTGTCACAAATAGCTCCCAATGAATTAAACGATATCTATATTAGCATCACTTGCAATCCGATGAAACCAAAAATGGCAAGGTTTGACTGATTTTAGATTTCTGTTCAGAAACGGTCAAATTTCGATTCAGTAATGGGAATTTTTAGACGCCTTCATATTGAAGCAAAAGAAAAGCTCCCAAACTGGGAAACATTTGACTGGGGAAACATCGATCACCCAGGAGACGAGGAGTTTTACAAAAAGTAGGTACTAGTAGGTAGGTAGGTAGTAGGTACTTTTTGTAAACCAGACAGAAAAGCTGATCTGGATCTGGCTCTGCCTAATATGACGGGTTTGCGAACAACCGCCGGTTAAGACTTCATTCAACTACTGCTAACTTCAATTTGAATCCATTCAAAAACATACTAAATGACTTTGTCAGCGTTATAGGTGTCTAGAGGATCGAGAAGAGCGAATGAATCACGTGTTCGAGTACTACAAAAAATCGGTTTGTGTTATGATGTTCGTTGAATTCTTTTTTTTTGTTGGAAGCACTTGAGGACATCGCAACAATGGAAGGACAACGCCGAATTGCTAGAGCTACAGGTATTTTTAGGCTTCTGAAACTTTTGAATGCCTACCGTATTTCCTCTCATAAACGTTCCCCTCAACCAACTTTAGGCGCTTCGTTTTCAACCCCATTTTAAGATATTTCTATGTTTAATATACCAAGAGATAGTCCTTAATGTCTTCTTCCTTTGGTATATTAAGCGTAGAAATATCTGAAAATGGGGCTGAGAACGGAGTGTCCAAAGTTGGTCGAGGGAGGAGAGCGTTTATTAGAGGAAATACGGTAATATCTTTAGTTCACATTTTTATGGCTAATGAGCTCGCAAATGTTTAGTTATCGCTCAAAGCTTATATTTTTCAGGCGAGCTGGATTACTCGTTACTTTTCCATGTAAACAAACAGGAAAGAGGAAAATCGCTGAAATTGGCTAAAGGATTTCTCGCTTTAGCAAAAGGTTTCTTCAGTCATTTTACTGGCACAGTTAAAGTTTAGCAATAAATGATGGAAAATTCTCGACACCTGCGATCATTGGAGCCTCTCTAGCAACATTTTCGGGAGATCACACGCCACGAATCAGGGTCTAAATTTCTTCATTAGCCAACACAAGATTTTCATCAAGAGCCAGAGCTGGATTTGTTCAATACCTTACATAAATAATTCAGATAACAAATTCGAATGGAATTGATGGAAAATTCTTGAAGGAAATCCGCAAAGTGCTCATGGAAAACCAATGCCCAAAATATCATGTAAAGATCAAATCAGATGTCGCAACGTTAGTTATAAAAATAAGTTTTCAAAAATTGATTGTGTTTCTCTTGATTGACGTGCTTTGTAAAAGATGCGCTTCAGAAAGTTACCGTAATCTCTCTTTTTTTTAAAATGGTTAAGTGTATCTATTATACAGTGCGTTTCAAATTCTTAAACGCACCCTCTAAAATAGCGAATTTTGCATTTTGGCCACCTCTACAACTATTAATCTTTTTTCTATTAGAAAAGAGCATGTCTGAAAACCTAAATAACACGAAAATAAGCATACTGTAAAAAACAAAAATTTTCAAAATAGAAACTTTTTGCTAAATCAACCGTTTCAAATTCTTAAACGCACTATGAAAATATTTTTATTTATCGACACAAATAAAAAATCAAAGGTAAAAAATCAAAACTAATAACCCGTACACGCAACAGAACGATTAATTACTTGAAAAATCCGGTCTGGCATTAAATTGATGAGGTTTTGAAGAGCAGGGACGTCGAGATCGCTCCAGGCCGAAAAAATTGCTGCTTTAAGTGTAAAAACGTCTTGAAACTGACGATGATTCTTGTAGACAGCTCGAACAAGTATTCCCCATAAATTTTCTATTGGATTGAGGTCAGGAGACTGTGCGAGCCAGTCCAAAGTTGCAATGTTGTTGTTTTTCAGCCAATCTCGGGTATCTCCGGCTCGATGAACTGACGCGTTGTCCTATTGAAACAAATCGGGAACGGTTTGATTTAGGAGCGAAAACGGCGACAAGCAATTTTTCAAGATATTTATCTAGTCATCCGATTCGAAACCATCTTCAGAGCGAGCGTTCCATTAGCACAAAATACGGCCCAAACCATCACAGAACCACCGCCAAAGTTTCGAGTCCCAAACACCATCGGATCACGTCGAAGATCCCTCCAATAGTAGCCAACGCCATCGGGGCTATCCCAATTCCATTTCTTCTCATCGGAAAAGATCACCTAAACGCAAAAAAAATAAGAAAACATAAGCGGCTTTCTAACCATAGACCAATCCTGATTCATATGAGTCTTGGCGAACTCCAATCGGGCTTTCTTGTGCAAGAGCTTCACGACCGGTTGCATGTTCAATAATTGTCAATCGATATGTGGATTTTTCGTGACAGCTCGCCAAATTGTCGTCTTCGAAGCGTCGATTTTCAGTTCCGTTTTCACTTCATTGATCGTTTTTCCGTGGATTTTGTTCACAATATGGCGTCTAGCTCGCGGTGTCAGCTTTGGTTTTGGTCCTGGCTTCTTTGGTGCAGAAACGAACTCGGACTTTATATAATTTCGCACGGCAGAGTCGGATCGGCCCAAATTTTTTGCGATTTTCCTTATTGAGTCGCCAATCCTCAAACGGGCATCAATCTGGCCTTTCTCATAATCCGTGAGCAGCTTTCCGTGTGCCATTTATCTGGAAATTAACAAAAATTATAAATTTAATAAAAAAATATGCACAACAAAACGAAAAATTTCAAATAACAACAGCAAGGGCGGGTGCGTTTAAGAATTTGAAACGGTTGATTTAGCAAAAAGTTTCTATTTTGAAAATTTTTGTTTTTTACAGTATGCTTATTTTCGTGTTATTTAGGTTTTAAGACATGCTCTTTCTAATAGAAAAAAGATTAATAGTTGTAGAGGTGGTCAAAATGCAAAATTCGCTATTTTAGAGGGTGCGTTTAAGAATTTGAAACGCACTGTATATAAAAGGGAAGCGTCGGTTTGTCCGTCCGTCCGTCCATCACAGGTACCTACCTCGACGCCCAGGGCGAAATTCGGAACGCACTTTTTTTTGTTCGATAGGAAATTTGCTTCACACTCCGCTCCCAAAAAATCAGAAGATTTCATCGAGTCCTTTTTTTAAAAATTCAAAAAACTGCAAAACTAGCCACGCCCAATGTTGCCTAACTCCTCCCCGGCGCGCAGATGGCCGAGTGGTTAGAGCGCGCGTCTCTCAAACGAAAGTGGTAAAGAGGGGTCACGGGTTCGGTCCCTCTCCGAAAAAATTAATTTTTTTTTCTTTTAAAATGGAAAAATGAGTTAAAGTTTAAGGTATGCGCCGGCTCCAAATCATTCAATAAGAAAGCTGCTGTTAGGCGGAACAATTTGACGGAACCATTTGACGAAAAATTTTTTGACGCTTTCTTTGGACAGAACAATTTGGAATTAGCGGAATGAGTTGAAATTTTATGAGCAATTTTCCGAGAGAGTCTTTTAACCAAAATCATAATCTCTGAACAATAAGTTAGCTATTCTATTGGTTAATTTTAAACTAACTATGCGTCGTGCCCAACTCATTCAGCCAGGTGCCGGCTGGTCTTACTACAGGGTGGCTCAAAAGTCCTTGCACTTTTTCTGTAGCAGTAATTTTTTGACTTCTAAAATAGGTGAATTTCGGAAAACTAGCATTGGATTCTAAAAATTCAGGTATTTTTACCCCAATGGCCATTTTCATAAAAAGATTCCGACTCTCAACAACTTTTTGACTAGGATTTTTTATATCTCGGTCTGGTCACTGAAAATTTTTGCCAAAGTTGACTTAAACTTTACAGAATAAAATTCTTTCCAAAAGCTGTTGTTACCATTTGATAGAGCTAAGTTTTTTTCTTGAAAACAAGCCACAAACAAACTTTATATCTCAAAAACGAAAGATTTTCAAGCGATTTTACGAAGGGCACCCAAATCTCAAAAGCAAAAAAAGTGCTGTGACAACCTTTAAACATCCTCATCAAAAAGTTGTTTAGAGTTGCGACTTTTGTGTAAAAAAGTATGGTAGGGGGTAAAAATATCTGAATTTTCATAATCCGCCGTTAGTTTTTCAAAAATGGCGTGTTTTCCGTTTTCAAAAATGTTTTTCGAGTCAAACTGTTCCTTTATAAAAAGTGCAAGAACTTTTGCGTCACTCTGTATATTATAAGCTCAAACTAATCATGTTATAGTCATCCCACTGTTTTATTTTTAAAAAACCAGCTTTTGTACGGTAGGCTTTTCGGTGCATATTTTAGAAAATAATCTAATCAAAAAGTTTTTAAAATATAATTTTAGTTTCATCAATCTGAAAGCATCAGGCGAAGACCCATATATTCGATTTGATATCCCGCTAAGAGGGTGGACCGATCAATTATACCAACTAGCCCTCGAATGGCAAAAATTGAACACGGAAGAAAGGGTCAACTTCAAATTGAACTTGGTTTGAGTTCTTGGATCGAGTTGAATCTGGGATAAATGTTTATTTTTTTGAAGTACCTATATATGGCCTTTACAAGATGCACAAAACAATACCTGTTCAGTAATAAAGCACTAATGGTAAGCAGCGAAACTCATCCCAGCAAGCTTTCTTGGCTTCCTTTTTGAATTCGTTGTTTGGAAATCCCTCCTGGGATGTCTTCTCTAAATTATTGCGTTTAGTTAAATGCTTAAAAAGATTTGTCTTAAGTTTAGACTATAGAAATGCTATGACTCCGTATCCGCTAGAGTTCCAAACCTTCCAGGGAACAGAGCCAATGATCAGTCTCAGCTTATCTTAGACCAGTATTTAGAGTTAGACTGTTATAAAGCCCTAATTTTTTTAAAGGAAATCTTATTATGTAGAGTATGTAATTTACAATAACTGCTTACTTTGCCAATAATCCCAATATTTATTCACCAATTTCGACCTCTGACTCGCATTGATCCTTATGCAAAATCTATTGGGTTCTATCTATTTAATACTTTCATTATATTGGGTTGGTGAATTGAAAACTGCGGGGCTTTGAACCAAAATTTATTGAAAATAAAACCATAAATTCATTCCAAATAATTTCCATTATTATTGACGACTTCTGCCCATTTTACAGGCAATTTGCGGATTTCTCTTTCGTGGTAGGATTTTGTTTTTGAATCGAAAAACTTTCAAAGCCAATTTTTGACTGCTTCTTCCGAATCAAAGTGTTCTCCCGCAGGTTCATTACTGGTGATCCGGAACAAATAGTAATAAAAAGGGGCCTGACTGTATGGGGAATGCGCCAAAAGTTCCCAAACAAGACTATTTATTTTAGAGCGAGTCAGTTTTGCAACATGAGGGTGCGCGTTGTCGTGGATGAGAACGATCTTTGACTTGGAGGGCCTATTCTTCTTCAGGGATTCATTCACCTTTCCCAACTGTTCACTGTATTTGATTGCGTTAAAGGTCGTCTTGCTATCCAGCAACTCCCAGTACATCACTCCCTTCATATTCCACAAAACGCAGAGCATAAACTTCTTCTGATGCAAATCGGGCTTAGGGTCACTTTCGGGTTTCTCGCCTGGCCCCACCCATTGCCACTTCCTCTGAAAGTTCACAGATAAAACCCATTTCTCATCTCCTATCACAATTCGAGAAAGAAAAGATTCCCTTTTGTATTCTGAGAAATGGACGGCACTGATTGAGGCGTGCTGCCACTTCTGGGGGTTATTGAGGTCATGGGGCACCCAAGCCCCAAGTTTCGATTTAAATCCAAGGGTATGAAGGTGCCGTAGCATTGTAACATGATCAACCCCTAACTCCCCCAAATCCGTCGCAAAGGGTCCCAAATGTGTCCTGAAACCGCAGCGGAAAAGGCGAACGATAGTGAGCCTTTTCTTTAAACTTTTAACCTATTAAAAAAATAGTAACCAATATAAGAAAAAGCAGTTCTTTGTATCCTTTGAAAAACGACAATTTAACGTTCAACATGGGTGGAAACTTTGAAATGATCAGTTGTGAAAGATTGGTGGAAAGATTTTTCAGCGATTAGCTTTAAGGCTAAAGATCATTGTTGGGAATTAACAAAATTTTTGTTCTTCGTAAAATTATCAGTTGGCTTCAGAATCGCTGAGTGGCAGCAATTTTTTGAAATAGACATTTAATCATTTTCCATGTATCTTTGTGTTCTTGCAAAACCTGGGTCTTAATTTTTCTTGTTTTTTGTTTTTTTTTTCTTGTTCCAAATTTCTTGTTTAGAAACTTGCAAACTCAAAGTTTTTTATTATTTCATTTTCAAATACGAAATTCCCGTTAAAATCGTCTTGAAAACTTCCGCAAATAATCCTCGAAAAGGTGCCGATCTCTTTCATTCTTCTCTTTAAAATTGTTTTCCAGCAATTGTATGGGAGGAAGTTTCTGCTGAATATTAAGCTTTGATTGATGCAAGGAAAAAGCAAAAGTTTAGCAAAAGTTTTCCGTTTCAGCTTGTTTTACAACTTCGGTACTTTCATGACTATTCTTATTTTATTTTAAGAATTTAATTCGTGAAAAACAATGCTTACAAGAATGTTACAACATAGTTTGCACTTACATTCATGAGGTGTAAATATGGATGATCCAAACATTCAGCTGCAGTTGGCCTCATTTGCGGATTCACGGTAAAAATATTTTCCAAGAGATCTTTCAGATTAGCTTCTAAAATTCAAGGCATTTTCTACAGAAGATAGTGTACAAAAGCCATCAAAAACATTAAATGGTATCAATTAGCCTAAAATGATCTCACTGGTTAGTGTGGCTCGGTCGCTATCAAGACAATCCAACGCAAGGTCAAGTTCTTGGCTCAATATCGGTGCTCGAATTTTTTCATACAATAAATCGACTCCAAAACTAAAGTTTAAACATGTTTTTTAAGTAAAAAAAATGCTAACATATCGTCATATTGATCTTCTGGCACGCCGACCACATCAAGTACTCGCTGCTTGACTGGATGTAGTTTATTCGTCTTAAAATTCTAAAAATTAGTTTTCTTTGAAAAAAAACAAACCCCTTTCGGGTACATTAGTTTGCAATTCAGCATACAAAGAGCTACAAGACCAGTCGCCCATACATCAACTAAAAGATTTGATAAAATTTGAATTGCATTACTACATTACTTGTATAGAGACTTGGTTTTAATTTACTGACCTCTGCAATCATAGTCACGGTGAAGAATCACTTCTAATGGCTGATGGATAGGTGGAGTGCTCACAATTGTTGTATGATGCCCAGCTGCGTTGACTTGGCTGAATTCAACGAAGTTGTTGTTCGGGATATGTTTCACAACCGTACCCAGCTCGCTCAAAGTTGAGCAGTTTAACAACAAAACCTTTTAGGTTCAGCCCAATATTGCGCGGGAGGATGTCCTAAATTTTTAAAATCTTTTTTTTAATACTAATTTACCCGATGTATTATCCCTCTTTGTTGTAGGAAATCCAGTGCTCGAAATATTTGCACCAACATCGCAGCCATTTGTCGATGATCCCGCAATTTTATTGACCCACCTTTATGAGGTTTTGCCAGTAGGCTAAATCACAGTTAAAATATTCAACCAAATATCAAACCTGAAATAAGAATCAAGAGTTGTATCTATTCTTTCTGTAGCCATAAAGGCATAGCGAATATCATGATTTGGGCTTTCGATGAAAAACGAGTCAATCATTGTCACAATCTATTGTTCTATGATTAAAAAGTTCCCGCTTTGAGACTTACATTTGGATGCGTAAGGTACATCGCATTTTGAAAAGCGCTCAACATCACCGAATAACCGTCCAAGTGATTTTGAATTGAATTCGAAACGTCAAATCTAAACCACTAAGTTTTTCGATGATTCAGACTCGAATGAACCTTTTCAATGCAACTTTAGTGAGCTCATTTCTGCGTTTGAGCACAGCAGCCCTAAAAAAAATGGGTCAATTTTTAATAAAAGCCTCACATTATCGTGGAAAAGCGTCCTTCGCCAATGGAATGAAACTGTTCGGAATGTAGACCTTTATCGCGGTAAAACCTGTCATCCTGAATTTTTTTGGTTGAAATTTGTTGATTTCAACGTTGAAATTTGGTCCAATATTTGGGGTTTAAAACTTTCTCACTCAAAATCTATTCATTTTAGTACAGGTAAAATAAAAGTCCCCCTTAAAATTGGTGATGCCGCAATAAAGTCCATAGCTGACAATGAATCTCTTCACGATTTAGGAGTCTACATATCACCTTATCTAAATTTCTCTACACACTTAGAAAAAATATTTAAGAAGGCGTCCTTTTGTGCAGGCAAAATTCTTAGATCTATTTGCATACCCGATATTAATATATTAGGGTGGTGCAAAAGAAATTGCTGATGGGTATCCGCTCTCATTTATTAGAAGCGAGCGATGCTAACGGCATTATTTTTTTATGTTTTGTTCGCATATTTGTTTGCTATTTATTTCGACATTTGAATTTTTTAGTTGTTGTTTATTTTATTTAAAAATGCTTATAGTTTTTATTTAGATCATGGTGGAGCAAAAGTTTGTGCTACGAGCAGCATTACTGTTTAACTTCAAAATTGGAAAGTCTGCTGCCAAATCGCATCGTTCTCTCTGTGCTGCTTTTGGGAGATGGCAGTTTGTCTCTCAGGCAGTGTCAGACTTGGTTTCAACGATTCCGAGAGGCAGACGAGACTTTGGAAGATTACGAGCACGGTTCGAGGCCAGAAGTTGTGAACGAAGCCAAGCTGAGGGACGCTATTCAGGCCGATCCATGCCAATCTGCTCGAGATCTTGCGAAAATATTCCATTGTGATCATGTCACCATCGAACGTCATCTTTTTTTTAAATTTACCGTCAAATCGGCAGCTTCTTTTGCACCACCCTAATATATAGGAAATGCTTTATTATCTACGTTCGCCCAATCCTCGAGTATGCTTCTTTAATTTGGTCACCTATTTCTAAATCCCTAAGCGACAAAATTGAAAAGGTTCAGAAAAACTTTACTCGAATAGCACTATTCAAAATTAATTTTGCTAACTACTTATCCGTCAGATATAAACATAGATTGAGACTTTTCTCACTTAAAACCTTAGAAGAGCGCCGTCTTATCATAGATTTGGTTGAGTGCTTTAAAATTGTATTGGGTTGTCCAGTTATGAAGGCACGCCTGCTCTTGAACAACTTGAACAGCATTCCTTAGAGCTTTCAATTTTAACAAACCAATTTTCTATATGCTGTTCAGGATTTCTTATTTTATTACAACTTTTCGTGTTTTTGACGTCAAACCAATTTTTGATTTAATTTCTGTGTTTAGATTTAATTTCTGTGAACGACACGAAGTTTCGTCTCCGTGCCAGTCTTTGGTATGACTTCAAATTGGGCAAAAATACCGCTGAATCTCATCGAGACCTTTGGAAAGTATTTTGGAAGAGGCTATTTTGGAAAGCCAGTGTCGGCGATGGTTTCAACGATTTCGAGAAGGAAATAAATTTTTGGGAGATGAGGACCACCGGCCTCCTAAGATCGATAATGCAGTACTTAAACAGGCGATCGAAATTGATCCTCGACAAACTACACGTGAACTTGCAGAAATATTTGGAATAAGCCCTCAAAAACGCGCATTTATAACTGGACAACCTAATGAAAGGAAAACATCAAAACCCTCTTTTAAAAAATTTTTTTCGGCTAAATTCGAGGCTTTTCGCGACTAGGCGTGGCTCTTTTATCTTGCATCCCGAATCTGCTTTCTCTAAATCCTCTAGAGCTTTTTTGTAAATCGTGTGATTAAAGTTTGGAATGCCCTTTCCGACAAGTTGCGTTTGATCTCCACCGTGTCTGATTTTAAAAGGCTACTTCGTTGCATTTTAAGTGCCTTTGTGATCTTTTGTCTGGTACATTTTTCATGTCGTTTTCGCACTTTATTTCTTTCTAAATAAAGTATTTATATAGGTATAAAACCGGTCATCCTGAATTTTTTTAAAGTCATTCTAGCCTCTATTTGCGTTAATCACATAGTTTTGTTCAATGACTATGCCTTTTCTAAAAATAACATGCATACGCTTTTTATATTGGATTGACCGGAAAATCTTGTCGACAATTTTCATTGCCCATTTTAAAAGCGATAGATCAGCCAATTTATTTGCGGTTTCAGTATTGAAAAGATTGAAAAGATCTGTAAAATAACTTTTGGAAGATTGGGAAAAACTCTTGTTTTAAGGTTTTCAAGGGGCAAGAAGAGGGTAACCAAAAATCGTAAAACTTTGACGAAGCAATTTAGCTATTGGGTTGGTGGAAAAGTCCTTTGGGATTTTTTGGGAGAGTACCTTAAATTTGTCCAATTTTGCGTTTTTGCTCATCCTAAAGCTGAATTCAAGACGGTCGTTGGTCCGTTTTGAGATATCCTTTTCTAGCTTTTCAGCTATTTTAGTAAGGGCGGCAGAGCCAAAAAATGGCTGTTTTCCGTTTCGTTAGTTTTCCGTGCAGAAGCCTAGGCTAAAAACATGTGTTTCGTGATCAGCGTCAAAAATAACCCCTAGACACAAATTTTCAGAATCTTAGCAAAAAATTTTTGAAAATATTGTCACCGGTGGAAGTCGAACCAGCGCCCTCAGTCATAGCCTTTCCGCCGCTTTTCGCGTTTTCCTTTGTTTTTCTCGTTTTTTTGTTTTATCATTTTTTGATGTTGTTAGGGCTTTTTCAGGAATGTCGTGTCAGTTGATTGGAGGGCACCACGACACCTGTTTTTGTTGCATTCACCGAAACTCAATGCCCACAGGCTCATCGAGAGATTACTGACGTTTATGGACCCGATTTCGTGACCGACCGAACTATCCAGAATTGGTTTCAACGATTTCGTGAAGGAAATTTCTCAATTGGACAAATTTAAGGTACTCTCCCAAAAAATCCGAAAGGACTTTTCCGCCAACCCAATACTTTCTACCAAAGAAACTAATTTTAGTGTCAATTTAAAATAGATAGAGCATAAAAAGTTAGGCAGATAACCAAATTTCAACTTGATCTGTTCAGTTGTTTTTATTATATGCACATCTGAACAATTTCCAAAAGAAACTCGAAGTACATGCCTCAAAATATACTTAAATTTGCTGTTAAAAAGACTGTAAACTAGGCAATAAAGATAGTTTTATTAAAGAAAACCGTGAATTGATTGGTGAATTAGTGATTTCTCGGGGAAAATATGAAAATTGAGGACAAGACTTTCCGGCCAACCCAATAAATCTGCTCACCAACTTACCAAATCAGGCAAATAGTCATCTGGAAGCGAAACATTTGAGAATTTTAGCTGGCCATGTTCGTTTGAGGCTAGCTCCACGGATTTTAGCCGAATTGCTTTCGATTCTGCCTCCATTAGCAAAGCTTTAAATTAAGATGTTAACATGGAAATTTAAACCTGTTTTGGGAAAGAAATATCTAAAAAATAAAACGAATAGAAAGACAAACTTTGTGCCTTGTTGAGGCAGTGGTGATATGCTTTTGGTTGTGCAAGGAAAAGTGCAAAAGAGATAGACACACAAATGTGTACCTTGCTAAGTGTGTCTCTGCTCTTTTCACAAGCCTGTTACCTCGAAATCGATAATCATCGCTTTCTAGAAAAGTTCAATTTTATTCCATTTCCACATTATTCTTGCATCTCGGTGAGTTGTCGCATAGAGTTGGGCAACGAAAATTTCTTGGGTTTCAGAAAATTGCCTAGCGAATAGAGGGTGCGCGGAAACGGCTCTCCTCAGATTCAACACCCGAATTCAATTTTCTAGAGTCGGTTCGCTCACTGTTACAAAGATACGACTTGGATAAAGCAGGAAAAGAAAACTAGATGAAAAGCAAGTAGCGAAGTGACAAACAAGCAAGTGACAAATGAACTTCAGGAAATTTTCCATTAAAAGGAAGAAGCCCAACACCAAGTTCGATCAAGTTGGAACAAAGGAAAGCACTCGACGATTGGCTTGGTTTACACTCAAAGTCGTATCCAGCAATAAAGTCGAGCTAAGAGCTGCTGTAGGATTCTGTATTTACGGATAAAATATTTATTGTTTCTGTTAAATAAATGGAGATTATGCTTTGCAAATTCTACGAGTGCAACAAACTAAATAAAAACTAAACGAGTATGATCAATGATTAAGTTCACGATGTGCTTTTCTTTGTCATATCACCCGGAAACTATCCTTTTGGTTAGTGTTGTTAAAACCGTTAATACAGATTTCAGTTGATGAATGTACAGATTTGATACAGATTTTTCGAAGTTTGTTTCAAAAGCAACAAAATCTTTATTCTAAAACCCATAGTGTAAATTGGTCATAAAACGAAAAAGGTCTGAAAAAGAAGCTCAACTTTCGACCCGCTTTGTGCTTCTTCCTTTTAATAGAAACTTTCCTGAAGTTCATTTGTCACTTACTCGACCTACTTGTTTTCCATCTAATTTCCATTTTCCTGCTTTATCGAAGTCGTATCGTTGTAACAGTGAGCGAACCGACTCTAGAAAATTGAATTCGGGTGTTGAATCTGAGGAGAGCCGTTTCCGCGCACCCTCTATTCGCTAGGCAATTTTCTGAAACCCAAAAAATTTTCGTTGCCCTACTCTATGAGATAACTCACCGAGATGCTGAATGCAAGAATAACGTGGAAATGAAATAAAATTAAACTTTTATAGAATACGATGATTATCGATTATTTTAGTGTCTTGTACAAGATGTTTATGCATGAGCTCTAAAGTTGTGTTTAAAAGGCCAAAGAATAATTTATTTTGAATTAGCCTGAAATCAATTGCTTAGCCTCTGACTACTAAATCGTATAGTAGATACTTATTTCATCACCAGTTCAGACGTTTTAATCTGAGCATCAAGCTGAACATCTTTATTCTGGCTTATAAGTGCTTTATTATCACTCAAAGCAACTAACTCTTAATCGTAGAAAAAACTTTTCTTTGACGAACTTTGATGTTTATGTCAAAGTTTTTGAAATGAGTCAAAAATAACCACAGAAAGTATGAACGGCTTAGGAACAATAAATATTTAAAACTGTCCAACGTTCATTTGAAATAGAATGCTTCGAGTGAAAGAATTGCTTTGAAAGAACCCAATGCACAGCTATAATTCAAAGAGTCGATATTCCTATTCGGTATCACTTAGCAAACTTTTCATTTAGATAAACTTAAGCTCAAAGAGCCTGTATGTGCAAATAATCCTAAAAGCCTGGAGTAGCTTTCTAAGGTTACGTTGGTGGGTTTATCCATTGCATTTTTCTTTCCAATTTGACTCGTTCACTTGAGCTGCATTTAATTTCATCTTAGATTGAAGGAAAAACTTTATCCCAAAGAGACACACAAGAAATTGGCAAAGAAAAACGACTTTCAAACACAAAGTACAAGTGCTTTAAAGTAAATGGGGACAACAAGACAAATTACAAACTGAATGCAAATTGATAAAATAAACATAATGATACTTCTTAAACATGTTTTTTTCCTTTCCTACTCTAAATAAGCATGAACACTCGATTGGCTCAATACAATAAAGTACAATAAAGGCATGTAAAACTGCACTAAATGGTTTTTTTTGATTGCTCTACACCAATTATATTTATTTTACGATTTCGATTTCACTTCAAAAAATTCAAACTTCGACATCATTCATGAAATACTAAATCGTTGAAGTTATCTGCAATCAGTTTTGCCTCAAAGCTATTGCGGTTTTTTTGTGAATCTTTTATCCAAACTCCACAAGATACGTTATCATGTTTTGGGAAATGATCCATGGTGTGTTTGTACAGTTCCATGCCTATATGGAGAACTTTTTGTCGAAAATCGATGGTGACAGAGGAAAGATCGTTATACTTTCCAGTATATATCCGTAAAAGAGTGGAAAGACTCAGTGGTGTAATATAGGGAGTACCGCACTCACGATGACAACCACAATCACGATCCTCATCTGTATATGTTCGTAGCAGTCTTTGAGAGATTTTTTGAAGAAACCTTTTAGCATCTAGAAATTGCTCTAGATCGATGCTAACTGTATCAAGCGGCATTTCTAGCATTTCTTTTTTGTTGTCTTCAAAAAACTTGAGATCAAGATCCTCGTTTAATACGATCACCTTTGCTAAATCTTCTGTTTTCCTTGTGAAAAGTTCGAAAAAATCTAAGCAATAAGCATTCTCTTCATCAGACTGCACCTGGCCAAACAGAAAGTATTTTGGGCATGATAAATTTTTCAAACGGCCTTTCAATGTAATAGCTCTTGCCAAGACAAGGAGCAGATCAAAGGGATCAAAAAGTCGTTGCATGCGAATGAGTAGGCAAGAAAACTCAAAAAACAATGAGACATAGTCGCGATAACTGGTCCTTGCACCATCTGGTACACAACACGGAACTGGTATTTCTATTCTTCTCCCTCGCATAAAAAAAATCTCCGTGAAAAATGGGCAGTATCCATGCTCACAAGAGATTTTTGGTGGGTAACGCAATTGGAAAACGTATCCTTTCACTGGCAAATCTTGTCCTAGTTCTTTTGAACAATATTCTTTTACTTTTTCCTCGAGGGTCTTCACTTCACCATCGATTTCATAGTTAACATCAAAAAATGTCAAATCCTGCACCACATCTGTTTGAAGAACCATCTTTTTGATACCCCACGTGCATTGAAACTCTTTCGTGGTGACAGTAAAGCATTTGCCATTGTCAGTCCATATTCCTTTTAAAATCAGCTTTTTGAAAAAATCTTTTTTATGTACGAATACGTATTCGTTGGCTTCATTTTCACATCTAGGATTGCAAAGAAGAAACTCTGTTCCTGCGTCACGCGAAAACTATCCTTTTCGTTAGTGTTGTTAAAACCGTTAATACAGATTTGAGTTGATGATTTGATGTACAGATTTGATACAGATTTGATATAGACTAAAGCCTGAAACTAAAACCCATAGTGCAAATTGGTCATAAAACGAAAAAGGTCTGAAAAAGAAGCTCTCAAAAAGAGTTCAAACTATAAAATTCAACAAAGTTTGAAGGGTAAGAGTCACGAGTCAACATTTGAGGCCCATTTGTTGTCAAAATGTCAAAATTTCACGGAGACTATTCAGATTGCATTTATGACTTTTAAGGGGTATAGCGGAAGAAGACTATTTGCCTGAACTTGAAAAAGTGTTTGCCGATTACGTGGTTGTGGCGTTGGTTGGCGGCGCGCAGCCGCGAACGCTCTCTATAATGCACCTATTGCTATGAAGTTAGTTAAATTCCTTCTTTTTCTTGGCAAGTTATGGTACCGGATAGCTCAGTGGTTAGAGCAATTGCTCGGAAAGCAAAAGCAAAGTAGCAGGTCTCGGGTTCGACAAAAGAATTCTTCTCCATGACTTCCTTTAAAGAAGCAAAATATTTATGAAATCAAAATTATATCATTCCGGTATCCTGAAGTGTTCTCTGAATGATGTGATCAATTGAACAATCAATTATATTTTTGATCTGTTGAGTATCGGTGGCGGTCGTTTTATAGACATAAAGTGGTTGTTTTGGATGACCCATTTTTTGTCGATAGATCCTTTCAATGTACTCAGTAGCATCTTCTAACGAGTCATCGCCTAAAGGTTTCTTTGTCTTTATTTGAACAATCTCTTCTCTATTATTTAGTATGGAAAACGTTAGCTTTTAGGCACATTTAAGGCCATTTACAAGCTGATTACTTGAATGCGGAAAAACGCATTTTAGCGAACCGCATTTTTTCTTTCAAACTTTCAAATAACTTCTCGCAAACTCGATATTTTATTTGTTTGCCGATTTAGAAATTACAGTAGAGGAATTACTATAGGAGAGCAAAAAATTACTGTAGGAAAATTTCGGCGTTGACTGGTATCTGTTTTACTACAATTAGTTCCGTAGTTTGCTCTTGAAGGCACTTGCTCTTGCTTGAAGGCACTTGCTCTTGAAGGCACTGTTTTTTTGTCTTAAAAAGCATCTTTCGCGCTTTTTTTTTGATCAGAACTACTGGCCTTAAATTACAGTCAAACCTCGATTTAACGATGTCAATTTTTGGTCCCATGAAAGCTGTTTACCTTATAAAGACGTTCGATTTAACGATGGAGAATCTCGGTCCCTCGAGAATCGTTAAATCGAGGTTTGACTGTGGTATCACTCACAATTCATTTTCTCAAAATACTAAATCTGAAATCAAATCGGAAAATAGTAAAGAAAAGTTATGGCATTTAAAAGTTTTCGGCGAAATGAGCGACAATCACTTCCAAAGAGTACCAAAGAGTCCCATGAAAGCTGTTTACCTCAAGACACTAGAGACTTTACACTTCCAAAGAGTACCAAATAAAAGATTTGACAAGTACAATACTTGCTTATTTAAAAAAGTGTTTGCGCTTACCCAAAAAGTTCGGGTAGATGTTTCTCAACGGCTGAACGCTTAACTTCGCCTCAAAAATGTCGTATTTGTTCATAAATAGGACAACCGAACAATCGCGGAAGTGAACGTTCCTGACCACTTCTTTGAACATCTGAAAAGAGATCAAGGGATTGATTCAAAATCTCTAAAGTTTTCTTCTTTAAAAATAAGTTCATTAAAATTATCTTTCTCGTTTCTGACACTATTTTTCATTGTCTGATTCCCCCACCAATGACTCCTCTTCTGGATCTCTTAAGTCATAGTCAGAGATGGAAATGATAAAGACGATCAACAGAACATCATCAAAACAATGAATCCATTTCCTTCTCTCTGTTCTCAATCCACCAATGTCCGCAATTCTGAACGAGAACGATTTCTTACAAGTAACGTATGTAACTCACAAAAACTTGGAATTTTTATAAAAGAACTCGATTTGATTGATGCCGGTCGTTCGACATCGACAATGAATGATGTCCTCATTTAATGGCTCATACTCATCCAAAGAGATACGATCAAGGGAATCGAGAAAACTAAAAAGATCAAAAATAAGAGGAGATCCTTTATTTAAATCTTAATTTTCCTTGCACAGGAGCAGCAAAAACGACCGTAAATCACCGGCAAACATGGGATTCTACAATATTTTAAAGCTTTCTAGAAGCTTCCAGAAAAAAGAGAAAGCTTCTACTAAAGCTTCTACTAAAGCGACTTCTAAAAGCTTTTACAAAGCGGATCTTTTGAAAGAAATAACATCCTAAGCCCAAATTTAAATTAAACATATTTTAAGGATCACTTACTATTTGGCCGAATCGAGCAACTCGTAGGAGAATCGCTTCTCATAGATTTTCTGCACACTCTTGCTTCCCCAAATCCGACCCATGATTCGAGAGATCGATTTCGTAAAAGACCACTAGAATAACTTATTTTTGTTCTTAAGATAGAGCTTTTAGTTTGTACCTCCTCTTTCTCGCAATTTGTTGAAACACTCTCACGAAATTCAATGAATTGACAAATGTCTTCCTGGAAAGATCCGTGAACAAATTGGCCACGATAAAAAATTTACTTCAATATCAGTTTGTGGAGCCAATTGAAATATCCTCAATGCCTCGATCAGCTGAAAGAGCGAATCGACGGTGTTGTTTCGGATGTGGTGACGATACTTTGCGAGATCCTCTTGAGTAAAGCCTTTTGAGTGAAGAATGCTGGAATTGGGATCGAATATATTGTTATGCTAAAACTTTAGATTCTTGTTGTTCGGCATAGCAACTTTGAACAAAGATTCCTTCTTGAAATGAAATGCATTTGCTATAAGTGAAAGCGTGATAATATTCAAATTTGCTTAATTCTTCCCAACTTCTTTTCGAAAACTGATCAAAATTTCTTCATCTTAAATTTAAACATCATTTTTAACAAGTATTCTGAGTAAATAAATGTATTTTTTTAAAACTCCAGCCACCCCATTTGATTGAAAACTGTCGTCTTTCCACTGTTCTCCCCTCCCAATAGAAGAATCTTTATCGTACTCTCTTCTTCCTGCCAATCCCTCCAGTTTTCTTGATCAATATGCTTTGAACGTTGAGCATCGAGAGCCTAATAACGTTTTTAAACAAATTTTGGCAAGCTTTAGATGAAATTAATAAATGCAAACAGAAAGCAGGTAAAGATTTAGTAGCAGAGAGTAACTTAATCGTAAAATAAGCCATTCTTTCTCACCTCTTGACTTTTCACAGCACCATTTCCCATTCAATAGAAATAAGAGATCCAAAAAAGAAGTTTAACCAACTTTATTACAAGTATTTCACTTGAAACAGATTTGTAGCGTTTAATGGCCACTTTAACCCATAATTTGTTGAGTAATTACTGGAAGCTCTCGGGGCAACCAAAAAGGTCGTTCGGATTGGAAAGAGCTATTTCAGGAAATATTTTACTCTCTTTTACTCTCTCAAAAGCGTTTCATGAATTGTGTCCTCTTTTTCATTTACTAAAATTTCAAAACTATGTTGCAATAAATGGATTCATTGTCCATGTGTTCAAAATGGATTAATTAGACGATAGAGATTGATTCATTGAATAAGGTCGACGAAATTCCTCAAATCTTTTGACGAGATCATCCAAAGCACTCATTTGGAGCGTCGATTGTCTAAAAAAGAATAAGCTTTAACTATTATCTTTAGAAGTAATTTTTAAGTTGTTCAACTAATTTGAAAAAAAATCAAAGCAGAGAAGGAAATTGAATAGAATTCAAAATCCTCCATTCGTTCAGAACCCACAGCACAGGTCATCGCTGTTGTGCTCATAAGACAAAAGGCTCTTTTGGCTTGAGAGCTAACAAAAATTCATATGCCTTTTGGAAATATGGAATAGGTAACTTATTGTTTGGGGATTACGATTTTTGTCATTCTTTTGTCATTCTTTTTGGATACGAACTTTTTGGTGATTTAAAACCCTTCCAAAACGTTATATTAATAGTTTTGTAGCCAAAAATCACTAAACTACATAAAGTTTTTGATTAAATATAGTGCAGAGATCGGTTATAGGAGACAGACTTACTACAAGACTTTTCGACTTAGAGATAAGTGAAGACGCAAAAGTATCGTAAGAAACACTTTTCTAAGGTCGATTTTTGATGGAGAATCCGAATTTTTCACTTAAAAATAGGGGTTTGCTAAAAGAAAGTACCACTTTCAGATCAGACCCCCTGATCTGATCTGATCAGGGGGGTCTGATCTGAAAGTCGTACTTTCTCTCAGGAAACCCCTATTTTTAAGTGCATATTCGGATTCTACATGAAAATTGGACTTTAACTGAAATCCTGATTGAATCGTGACTGTGATCATAGATCATTTTAATGATTCGTGGAACTGAAAGAGAAAAAAAATAAAGCAAACTGCATACGAAATCTAAAGGTTGCGAGACGTCATTCTTTATCTACATTTGTACATTTGTTTAGCTCAAGGAATAAACAAACTTGTTGAAAAAACACCCAAAACATTTTCATTGCAAATAATGGAATGGTGATTTAGAGAGCAAACAATGCAGTATATAATTTATTAAAAACCATTTTAGTCTTTAATTATGAGTCCCGGCATAAAGTAGTATCCTGTTTGTAGCGCGTTGCAATTGAGACAATAGCAGCTCTAGAAATCACAATGTTTTATCGTTACAAAGTCTTATTGACGTCATGTCTGTGGAAACAACCAGGCCATCTCCAGCAGCTCCCCCGAAGACAGCGACAAAATGGATTGGATGGCATCGATCGCTTACTCCAGTGCTTGGCGATTCACAAGCCTGGACGTTTGCGGACATTTAAGAGTTGAAAGTTGGAACCAAGTTCTGAAAAAAGCTCTAAAAGTGGGTGCTTGTGAGAATGATTCGCATCTAACTAGCTATAGATCGTAACTACAGATCACAGTTCTAATTTTAAATTCAAAAGAACCGACTGTGATTTTTAGTGAATAATTGCTTGACTTGCTTTTATTGACTGACTTTTATTGACTGCTTTTATTGACTGAATGGATCTGCAGACAGACTGAATGGATCTGTAGACTGCAGACAAGGGGACGTCGTTGTAGTTGATGAAGTTGTTGTGGTGGTTGGAGTGGTTATCTCGGTTTTAAGTGCGGTAATTTTCGGCCGAGTTTTCGGCGACGGTTACAAGACTTTTCTAAACATTTGGATTTTGAATGAGCCAATTCAAATTCAGAAAAAGCAAATGAGCAATTTCGAATACTCGAAAATCGACTCACTGATCAGAAATGCAGAATCATTTTTTCTCCTCACCGATCACCCCAATTTAGCAAAACTTTCGTCTTTCTTTGCGTGGAAGCGAGCTGCTCGAAAGCGTGGAATCTCAAATGTTTATGAAATTTCGCAAACAATCCCAGAACTACTGTAATCCTCTTGACTCACAGTGTGTTCCTCACGAGTGACTTTCATTTTTAGAATCTACTTGCTTTTTTAAAAGGTTATTTGAAGGGTCCTTTAAAACCGGAACCAGACAACGGACAGCCGGCGATGTCGATTGGTTTTTGGGCGATTGGGCGACGATTGTTTTTTGGGCGATTGAGCAATGCAATTTTTTTTTAACGTAAACTCTTTATTGCTTTCAGTAAACTTCAATAAATTGACTTACAATTACAGAAAATGAAAGGTAAAAGACAGAAAATAGCTTTAATGATAATGTCCATATCCGAGAGAATATGGCGAGTAGTAGTTGTCGTGTCCATGTCCGTAATGATCATGATAATCGTGGTGATTATCGTGATGTCCCCCGTAGTGTGGCTGATAATGGTTGTGATGGGGTTGATAGTAGTGTGGCTCATAATCTTGGGGTTCCTCCTTGTGATGATCGTACTCCGATCCGTGAGCTCCGTGTCCGTCTTGGTAGTAGCCAGCTCCGTCGTGCTCTGAGCAAAAAATTGATTTCATACCGTTTTCTAGTGCTTTAGACTGTTAATGAATATTGAACCTGTTGTTAGTTCCATTTAAGCTTCTTTACAGATGCTTTTTTAAAAAGCTACCGTACTCCAGCTGATTTTCGGTGAGTTTTGAATTTCATGAAGTTACGGTAGCTTTTTGGATTAAGGTATCTTTTGGATTACCGTAACCAGATTAGTTATTTGTGATCTAAGACTAGTTTCTTTTGAGCAGAGTGTTTTCTGAAAGGCACCGTAATGCTTTTTAAAGTCAGATTACGGTAACTAGAAGCTGGTGGAGTTACGGTAACTGGAAGCCGGTGGGATTACGGTAACTGGAAGCCAATGGGATTGCATTGACTTTAAAGCCGATGGGGTTACGGTAAATGGAAGGCGGTGGAATTACGGTAATAAGGTAGTTATTACGGTAGCTGATGGGATTACGGTAACTAGAATCCGATGGGGTTGCATTGACTTTAAAGCCGATGGGATTACGGTAACTGGAAGGCGGTGGGATTACGGGAACTTTGAAGTCAGTAAGATTACGGTGACTGGAAGTTGGTGGGATTACGGTATCTGGTAGCTGATGGGATTACGGTAACTAGAAGCCGGTGGGACTACGGTAGCTTTACAAGCATGCAAAAATTATACAAAGTCTAGTCAGCTTTCAGTAGAATTCAATAGAATAACGGTAGCTTTTGATCTTTATGCTTTTGAGATCTTTCGATCTGTTGCAACTCACTGTGCCCCATGTCGTATGCATTGTAGTGTCGATCGTGTCCGTGATTCTCCTTGGCGTACTCCTTGTGCTCATCTCCGTGATCATGGTAGGCTTTGCCTGAAATCGTCCCAATTGAGAGTAAAGTCGAAACACCACGAATCCCACCATATTTCCCGTATCCCTCTTTGTGATGATGTCCCTCTCCATAGTGTTCTTTTCCATAATCATGCGAATCTCCTCCATATTTCTTCCCGTGTTTCTCATCTTGATGAAATTGTTCCACGTGGTATTGGGGTTGAACGAATTTGTAGTCAAAGTAGCCAAAAGATTTCGTTTTCACATCTGAAATGACTTGCAAGTTTGTCAATTTAAATCTACTATATATAATCTACTATCCGTCTGTACGGGCGAGTTTTTGGCTCGGCCGATTTACATGATTTTTAGTTTATTAAGCTTAAAGTTCTATGTAGTTATGCATTTAATATTTCATTTTTAAAACGGAAAACGGGCCCCTTAAGCCCCCCCTTTTTTCGGCCCTTTTACCCCCGCGAGAAAGTTTGCGACCGCGGCTATAAACGCCCCGGGTTTTCAGCTGACCCCTCCCTTTTTGCCGGGGGTTTCCCCCCGTTAGTCGAATGAGTAAAAGTTATGACACAGTCGGGAGTCGAACCCTGATCGTGTGAGCCGTAGAGAAGCTCGCTCCTAACTGCGCCACAGGGACATAGGCGAAAAACTCACTGTTAAGCGGGTTTTTCGGCTGGTATCTAATATCTAATTCTAGTCATTTATCAACAAACCTTTTTCGAAATCCGAGTGTTCCTTGGCGTGTGTCTTTCCTCCATTTTTGTGTTCAGCTTCGTGCTCGTTTCCTTTCTTCTCGCCCTCTTTAGCGGCCGACTCGTGGTGATGTTCTGCGTCGTATTTGTCGTATCTGAAGCGGATTTGTGAAGTTTTTCAATGATGGCTCATCCTTCAACATTCAAGAGTTGCTTAGCAGATTTGTCCTAGATTGAGAATAAACTTACAATTGTCTACCGATTGTCTAGCAAAGGAATAAGCCTCTAAATTTCAGAGTCTTTGAATCCTTGCCTAGGTTTTCTTTGTCTGAGATTCTAGTATCTCAACTCTAGATTTAGATGTCCATACCAATCGGGTGTTTTTTTCATTTTCCAACTATATGTTAGGTCCAATCTAGACTGATTCTAGATCGGATGCTAGACTGATTCTAGATCGGACGCTAGACTGATTCTAGATCGGATGCTAGACTGATTCTAGATCGGATGCTAGACTGATTCTAGGTCGGATGCTAGACTGATTCTAGATCGGACGCTAGACTGATTCTAGATCGGATGCTAGACTGATTCTAGATCGGACGCTAAACTGATTCTAGATCGGACGCTAGACTGATTCTAGATCGGAACTTACTTTGCTCTAGATCTTCCGATCTAGAATCAGTCTAGATCGGATGCTTGACCTTACTTCACTCTAGATCGGATGTCCGATCTAGTCGATCGACGTCGATCAGTCTAGATCGGACGTAACACCGACACTAAATTCATTCACTCACCCTCCATGTTCAGCCTCTTTTCCCGTTTTCTCTTTAGCGTATTCATGTGCATCAAGCTGTCCACCCTCATTCGAATATTTTTTGCTCTCGTGCTCGGCTTTATGAGCACTTTCCTCATAGACTGGAGCGCAAAAAGCCACGGAAACGAATAAACACAACAAAATCGTCCTTTGTATCATCTAATATAAAAAAAATTGCTTGAGAATTGAAGAAGAATGGAAGAAGAATAGAAGAAGAATTGTGGAACTACTTAAACTTTATGATCTTACGGTAAAAAAACTGTAAAAGCTTTATCTTATCTACTAATCTTACTGTAAAAGCTTGTAAATTGTGAAAGACTGAAATTTTTGATATATTTTCTTGTGCACAACCAATTGCTTATATATCAAGTATGTGGGGCATTTTTGTGTTCGGTGGACGGGCATGAATTTCTTCTTTTCTTTCATTTCTGATTGGATGAATGGGAAGAGGACAGGGAGATGATCGAAGGGAAAATCGAGAAAATGGAGAAAAGAGAAAAGAAGAATGGAGAAAAGAGAATTCCCTTCAGAACAATGAACTCGGAGAAGAAGAAGGGATTTTTTTGAGTGAACGAGAGATCGCTCTGGAATGATCGTGATTTGATGGGTGATGGGGATGCTCTCATTCTTCAGACAAGACATTCAAGACATTCAGACGTTTAATCGTGAAGCTTTTCAGGCATCCATTGATGTCAGTCCATTGATGTCAGCCTTTGGTCCCCGCCCCTTGGTTCCCGCCCCTTGTGATCATTGCTGTCAGTTCATTGCTGTCAGTCCATTGATGTCAGTCCATTGATGTCAGTCCATTGTCAGTCCATTGTCAGTCCATTGTCAGTCCATTGTCAGTCCTAACCATTTTCAGGCATTAGAACAAGCAATTTCTAATGCTTTTCTAATGTTTTAATGCCAATGAGCAGATAAAATGATTAATTTTTGCTTTTAAATAATGAATTGATTGAGATTATGTAGAAAATCCCGTAAAATGCAAAGTTGAACATCTACTTGAACTTCTACAAAGACATTTAGAAGTTCAGAAAGTTCATTTCGCATTTTCTTGGTTGGCTTTGTCTTATCTGGCTGTCAGGTTTTGTCAACTTTAAATTCCAGTAGCTTTTGAGTCTTCACTAGCTTGCACTGCCCAGTAACCTACCAGTAGCTCTAGCCTTACCAGTAGAGATTGGGTAAAACGATTTGTAGCATGTTTAATAGCTCTAACACTTTCTGTAACATGTTTAATGGTTCTGTTTAAAAGGAATTAATAGTAATCTTTGATAGATTTGATTGACAGATTTAAAATAACATTAATTCCATCTGGTAAATCTTCATTCGACAAAAACCTTAAGAGCTAATTAAGCAAGATCTAATTAAGGTTTAGCAAGATCTAATCAAGGTTTAGCAAGATCTAATTAAGGTTTAGCAAGATCTAATCAAGGTTCAGCAAGATTTAATTCAAATTTCAACTTTGAAAAGTTGAAATTATGGTTTCAACTTTGAAAAGTTAACATCTAACTCTTTTTCTCAAGTAAGTATATGTTTTATTTGTTTTATCTTTCTAAAATGATTGTTCTTCGACAGTTTCAAGTTCAACAAGCTCTAGAAAGCAGTTCAAAAGGTTCTAGCAGCAATTTCAGTTGCACTTTCATTACTCCTTTATTGAAGATCTTCTGGTTGAGCTTAAATATTGATCTTTAAGACTTTTCTTTCTCTGTACAATCTTTGCTTTCAATTCCATTTGAATTCTTCATGTTTTGTTGCATTTTTCGAAAACTGTGTTATTCATTTTCTCTCTAATCCATTGAACAAAAATCTTTTTTCCAACAGAGTTTATTTTCGACAGAAAAAGGAGAGAATTTTTTCTAGAAAAAAAAACATTGTTTTTTAACGAAATTCTGGACAATTTACGGCTACACGATGGCACACGGGAATAGAGAAAAATGGAGAAGTAACTCAGAAAATGTCTCTACGTTTTACAGGAAAAGATGGAGAGAATGAGAACTTTTTCTTAGAGTGGTTTGTGATGAGAATCCGGGTGAATAATTTAGCAAGATTTCGGGATTTTGAATAGAGAGAAATAGGTGATTGAACTAAATTGAGAAGAAAGGGGGGAAAAGGGGAAATTAGAGGATCAACGTTTGGTGATGTCATGGTAAACAGTTCTGGATTGTGATGGGTGGATTTTCGAAGAAAATGTAAAAGGATTCGGCCGAGCTGGGGATCGAACCATCGGGCTCTAGCTTGAGAGTCGAGGCTCTTAGCCACTAGGCCAAGCTGCTGCCATGGTTCGCCCTCAAAAATGTCTGATGGTTGTTCTCGAAAGTTTCAAAAATTCTCGGGATCGAACCAGCCAGAATCAGAGAGGTCCAGCTTGAAAGCCAAAGCTCTTAGCCACTAGGCCAAGCTGTTGTCCGCCACTAGGCCAAGTCTGCCCTCAAAAATGCGTTATGATTGGTCTTGAAAGTTTCTAAAAAATTCCAAAACACTGAAAATCCATCCATTACACTCCAGAAAAATTAGATGAGATAAAAATTGAAGTAAACGTAAAAATAGAGAAATAAACACGACACGCGTAACTAAATACATGTTTTTCTTTCAGGAGAGAGTTCATTAAAGTAGAGGAAGACTATGGATTTCCAAAAAAAAAGCATAAAAAGTCTCACAAAAGATTTTCCATTTAATTTAATCAATCAAATCAAAAAAAAAACTTTTGTGAAACGATAAAAACACAATAAACATCTCTATTTTATAGGAAATTGTCTTTTTTTTTCAGCGGTGATCACACAGTGGTTCAGAATCATTGACGAATGCCGTATATAGGAAAAAAAAACGAAAACAGAAATTCTTTAAGAAATTTTGCAAGGACCGAGTTCCGAAAAATCACAGAAAAGAGAAGAAAAAAGCTTTGGGGGAACTTTGGAATGAAAAAAAAATCAAGAATTACGCCAGATTGTTGGCGTTTCCAAGCGTTTCCAAAATTCCCAATGGAAAGACTGCAATGAGCACAGAAAATCGGCTAAACAAAAAGCAAATGTGATATCGGCTGAATATTTGGAAAAGGGGGATGAAACGGCCGCTAGATATACACAGTGGATGGGCGAATGCCCAAAGAATAAGTTACAAAGGTCTAAAAGAAGTCCAAAAGGAGTCCAAAAGGAGTCCAAAAGTGTTCAAAAACCGGGACCTAGTTGAAGAAAATGTAAACAAACAAACGAAAAAGATATTTCGAAAAAGATATCTCTTTTTGATGTTTTTTTGGCGATCATATGCGCATGGGCGCTGCTTTGAAAGACTTAAAATAAGAGAAAATTTGTTTTGTTTGAGACACAAGATTGAGAAGCGGTGAAAAGGGGGAAAAGCCTTTAGATTGGCTGAGGGGCCGCCGGGGACATCAGTGGAGAGGGATTTGGTGGATGAGTGGATACTGTAGACTGATCAGATATGGGAAAACTTGATAGTTAGACATTTTAAGTACTTGTACTTTAAGGACTTTGTACATTTGAAGTACTTTGTAGTACATTCTGAGTACTTTAAGGACCTTGTTCTTCAAGTACTTTGTACCTTAAGTACCTTGTCCTTTAAGTACTTTGTTCTTCAAGTACTTTGTCCTTCAAGTACTTTGTTCTTCAAGTACTTTGTCCTTTAAGTACTTTGTCCTTCAAGTACTTTGTACTTTAAGTACTTTGTAGTACATTTTAACTCCTGTAACCTTTGCGTTCTCACAATAGCTTACTAGGGAACTGTTTCAACTTAGCATCGAGTTAAGCTAGTCCAAAGTTTTTGCTTTTTCTTGCAAACAAGATTAGAATCCGATGCACTAGGTCTAGCTTAACTCGATGCTAAATTTAAACAGTTCCTTAGTTAGCTAGTTAGCTAGTTAGTTTCGCTATTTGTAAGAATGGTTCTTAAAGCATTGAACTATTCAATAGCCTGTTAAGCTCTAGATAGAGTGATGATAAGTTCAAGCTATTCCGTTAAACAAAGAAAATCTAGATCTAGAGCACAGCAGCAGCTCTAGAGACTGGCTGAGCTGTTACTGGAGATAAATGGAAGGCTAAGGTTGCTTTGGTGGCAAGATTACTGTCTTATCTGTCTTTCTGTCTTAACCGGCAATTGATCTAGTATTCCATATCCTCAGCAGATTACGGTAACTCATCCAACAAATACCAAAAGAGTGCCAAAAAGAGAGAGATTGGCCACCCCGTGGAGATCAGCGAACATCCTCGACGGCCAACACTCGCCTATGAGAATGGCTAAAATATATATAGGTAAGCTTGGCTTTTTGAGAAAAAAAAGATAGATTTTTCAATAGATTTCCATCCAAAAAGCCAGCCATATAAAACTAAAAACAAAATCAAAATCGTCTACACGGTTTTTGGTTACACTCAAGTGAGAGAAGAAAGCGAACGTGACGCTTTTTCTTTTGAAAGAACGATGTGGGTATGCGCGGATCAATTTTTGGATCGAGGTGAATGGTTGAAAGAACGAGAGAAAACGATTGGCTTTTGAGAAGAGATTCAGAGAATTTCCATGCAACCAATCATTTAAATGACACAAAGATCACAAAAAAAATGGACACAAGAGAGCCAAGGCTATGCGGGGGCTGTGAAAGACAATTCGAAAATGGAGCTTTGAACGGAAAGAAAGAGATTTAGTCAAGAGTTTTGAACAAAAAAAAAGAAAGAAAAAAAAATCACTAGAGAAATTAGGGAAAACTAGGGGAAAATCCAGCGGAGGGAAGAGAAATTTGCATTTGACGGAGTCTCGTGGCAGCGATCAGCTGGTTGAGAATCGGACAATGAAAAAATGCGAAAAGTTGATTCGACATTTGGCAGTATTGGAAGAATCTGAAACTTTTTGATTAGGAATAAATAAAAGTTCGATTTTCCTAGAGCTTCTAGAGTTCCTAGAGTTCCTAGAATTCCTAGGGTTTCTAGAGCTTTCCTAGAGACCATTTCCTAAAGTTCCTCGAGTTCCTAGAGTGTCCTAGAGTTTCCTAGAGTTTTTAGAGTTCCTAGAGCTCCAAGAGTTCCTAGAGTTCCTAGGGTTCCTAGTGTTTCTAGAGTTTCTAGAGCTCCTAGAGTTCCTAAAATTCTTAGTGTTTCTAGAGTTTCTAAAGTTTCTAGATCTCCCAGAGTTCCTAGAACTCCTAGTGCTTCTAGAGCTTTCCTAGAGACTATTTCCTAGAATTCCCAGAGCTGATTTTTTTATGAAAAAACTTTGGAAACTTTGTAGGTAAATAATTAAACAAAAACGTTGAAAAGTGGGCCAGATTAGGTGCGTTTCCCGGGCTGCAAAGCTCCAGAAGAAAGACTGCAATCAAAGCAGAGTCATGACAAGTTCTAGATCCAACACCTAGTTGTTGATTTCACTATGAGTTAATCTCACTATTGTTAAGTAAAGCATAAGGCATCTTGGCGACAATGGGATGCATGTCGGTTTAGCTCATTGGTAAAGCGTTCACCCTGTAAGCGAGCGTTTTACCGATAAGCGAGAGATCGCTGGTTCGAATCCCGGCGCCGAGCAGCCCCAATATGCTCAGCCCAAACCCATAAAGAACCGGCGTGTCCATTTGTTAAATTATTTGTAAATCAAGGTACCAATACTTCAACACTTGTATTTTCCACTCACCATTTAGAGAATTTTACGAACTCCGCTGGCATTTTTGAGTGCATTACAGAAGGGAAGACTAGCAATTTGACAATTTCCGCACAGATTTCTTGACATTTTGAAAGACCGACCGGTGCTTGGCTCTAAAAACAGAAAACAGAATGATCTTACTTCTTTCTCTTGACTATCTTGCAATTCATTTCTCGTACGTTTTATTGAATCATTTCATTCGATTGTTTAAATAGTTCTATAAAGCGTAGAAATTTCTGAATTTTATCATAAGTTCTGTTATTTTTAAGTTACTAAAATCTTTTGATACGATTCTTTTCCCACCTACTCATCCACATTTTCGTTCTTGTCGTCGCATTTGTTGACGACGCGCGCTGCGAGCAGCGAGATCAACACGTTCACATCTGGAAATATTATAAAATATAAAACAAACATAAGGGTCGAGTTTCAAAACGAAAAGTGAACCATAAACTGTGGCAAGCTATAAAGATCTGGCAGGCTGGCATATATAAACGGTAGACCTAGAGCAAAACGGATCATTGAGGCTTAAACGGATCATTGAGGCTTAAATGGGTGAAATGAAAGGGTGGTATCAGGCAACAAAACACAATAATTTCAATGGCAGGGCTTCATTTGAAAATTGTGAAAAAAGGGGAGGGGCTGAGCCGAAAAAAACCCGATGAAACGTGGAGCCTTTCTCTTTTTTCTCTTTTTTCCCCCACCCACGCCATATATTTATTGACAGGCTGGTGTGTGCGGGATAAAAATAATGTAAAATCGTCTATGAAGATTTGAAGAGAGAATTTTGCACGTCAACAAATCGAAAAAAGCTCTAAGTTCTAGAAATTTGTGGTCAAGGAGGTCAAAAAGACTTGAAAAGAATTTTTTTTGGACGTAACCGGATAAAAATTGAGTTAAAAAAGTGTTTTTGTTACATAAAGTCAAAAATTAATCAAATTTTAGCCAAATTTCAGCTAAAATTGTTAAGATTGAACATTAGAAATGTTAAGAACTCTTAAGATTAAACATTGGCAAACATTAAAATCTTATTAAAGTCTAAAAGGTGTAAAAAAACATTAGAATCTTCTTAAAGTCTGGAAATTTAACTAAAATTTTAGTTTAAGCGGTTTGGTATTTCAATTTTAATCGTGTTTGGATTTTAGGATTTTAGGATTTGGATTTTAGGGCTTAACTTTGGATATCTAAGACTTACAGCACTTACTAATTGATCAAGATGGCCAGATTGGAAGGCTAGAACTGGCCAGATCAAAAGTCAGGTCTTGTCTGGTGTTGCTTGGCTGGTAGGCCGCAAAAGTTCCTGGAACCAAAGCCTAAACTTGGCAACTGGTCGGCTTTGGGCTGGCTTTGGCCTAGCTCTGGCCTAGCTCTAGCCTGGGGTTGGTCTGGCTCTGACCTAGATAGGCCTAGCTCTAGCCTGGCTTTGGCCTGTCTTGGACCTAACTCTAGCCTAGCTCTGACCTAGCTAAGCCTAGCGCTGGCCTGACTTTGGCTTGACTTTGGCCTGTCTCTGGCCTAGCTCTAGCCTAGCTCTGGCCTGGCTTTGGCTTGGCTCTGTCCTAGCTCTGGCCTGGCCCAAACCCTCATCTCTAGTTGCAAATCTGTAATTGCCCAAGATTTCCAAGGATCCAATAAAATCTATCTAGACAGTCTCGGTTCAAAGTATCAAAGCTTGATGGCAGATTGACAGGATCAATTCAAGAATAAAAGCGAATTCAAGTCCTATTCAGCGATTGTGTTTGAGTGACGCTCCTTGCTGAAAAAGCACAAAAAAAAGAAGTTGTCGAGATAAGAAATTTCAGGAGAAACCGATCAAAATGGGGAAAACTCAGGAAAACTCAGGAAAGAAAGGGAAGTCGATAAGTGGATCCAAAAGATGAAATGATGTGGGTGTCAATCTAATTTCGCCCCGTTTTTCTCTTTTCCATTTGTTCCGATCACATGTCCGGTTCAGGACGGGATCGGATAATTATTTGATTTGAGAATTAGAGGAAATCAAAAAACGGATATCACTAGGATGTTTTTCGACTTAAACTGAAAAGTTGGTTCCGCTTGGGTTTTTGGTTTTTTGGAGACAGAAAACAGGTTGGAATGAGCCTAGATTTGATCAAGAGGTTGAAAAGATTTCAGATTAAGTAAATTTGGGTTTGAGATTTGAGATTGAGCCAAGATTTCTCACAATACTTACTCCAAAATAGTACTAAATACTTCAAAACTTTCACAGTACTTTCACCGTACTTCAATAGTACTTCAATAGTACTTTCAATACAGTATTTTGAAGCTAAACAATTGGGAACGGGAAATAGGAATCAAGAAATAAACTCTCTATGAACAGGCTCGAAAAATGAGGGTTTTCTAACCCCCGGTTTCCTTATCACCGTGGCGCAGTCAAGAGCGCGCTTGTCTACAGCGCATACGGCTCGGGTTCGACTCCCGGGTCTCTCACCGGCTTCTAATCTTTAAATTTGTTTAAATGACATAACTACAATATATTCTAAAGTTTTCTAAAAGAGTTTTAGCTTTATTAGTCAAAATATGGCCGAAAAAAATGTCAGTAAAGACAGACAGACAATTTCAGGATTTGAGAGTAAGTAGATCATTCGAGAAATCTCTTGAATAACTCCAGAACTTCGATCATCTGTGAGGCAATGATGACGTTTAGATGGGGAAGCTGAATGGGCTAAAGGAAAAGGAAATGATTGCAAGGAAACGCAAGGGGACCACATCGATAGAGATCGAAGAGAGGAAAAGGGCAGGCAAACACTTCCCCTTTCTCTACCCCTGCTTTCCCTTCTCTCGCGCAATCACTACCATCAAAGCATTCCATGTGGTGGGCACACATCATGAACACACCCAAAATCATTACAGTTAAACAGAAAGAAGTATTTGATTGCTAGCTGTACTTTGTGCGTATGACAGAAACGCATAGCTACTGACGCAAGAATCTGCAAGAAAGGAATATTCCTGGTTTAAAGCCAGCAATGCATTTTCTGATTTCAAAACCAGCAGTAAATAGCTAAAGTGCTGTAAGAGTACTGTAGCTATTTAAGCTGTAAATGATAGCTTGTAAATGATTCTAACTGAATGATTCTAGCTGTTTTTGTTGTTTAAACTAAAGTTGTTTAAGCTCAACAATTTTCCGAAGTCTCTTTGTATGCTTATTTTCAATTGTATGCTTATTAAATTCTGTTTTCAACCGAAAATCCAATTTCATTTTGTGAACAGTGCATTGTGTGAATCTATTTTTTTGATCATGATCTAAATCATGATCATTTAAATGAATTTTTCCCAATGATTTGAATGTTTTGTCTCTTTGGTCTGCCCATGTCCATATTTGACAGGGATCAGTCGATTGGAGGAACGGGAAACGTTCATAAAAATGCAAAAAAGGGGAAAGGGATGTACAGCAAAGGGATCAAGGGAAATAGAGAGAACAAAATTTTTCGTAGGGAAAAAAGAGGGAGAACTCCTCCCGAGAGTGGAATGCTTGTTGATGAGGCTTGGTGCGCATCGACACACCTATTAGAGTGGAATGTGGTATGGGAAAATGGCACAGAAATGAGGAGTCTTTTGTAGATCAAATATAAACGGAACTATTACTTTCATCTTGCAAGAATCAGAATTGATAGAATTGATACAATTGATAGAATTGAAATTGATTTGAAACGTACTTAACACATTCGCGACGACGATATTTTGGAATTTAGGCCGAAAGTACGTAGTCGTTTCCTGTTTTAGTGATAACTTGGTGAAAATTCAAAGAAAGACTAAACGATTAATAGTCATTCGATTGCTTTGAAGCTCTTCTCGTAAACTAGTACAAAGTACGAGTAAAAAAAAGTACGACAAATTACAACGACACACCTATTAGAGTGGAATGTGGTATGGGAAAATGGCACAGAAATGAGGAGTCTTTTGAAAATAATAGTTCCGTTTATATTTGAGCTACACCTTGATGATGACCAGTGAGTAATCAGTAATCTAAGTAATCAAATTTATCTAGCCAATCTTATGTAAAAGTTTTATAGAAGTTTAAGAACTTTAAGAACTTTAAGAGCTTTAAGAACTTCATAGAGCTTCATAGAGCCTCATAGAGCTTCATAGAGCTTCATAGAACTTCATAGAGCCTCATAGAGCTTTATAGAGCCTCATAGAACTTCATAGAAGAATGCTAGCAAAATATGTGTACCAAAATCTCCTCAAGCAATCACTTCATAAACCAAAGAATGCGATTTGACTACCGGAAGTGATAAAAAAAAGAAACAAAAAGCTTGATGGAAGGCGATTTCAGAGAAGAAGGGGATAAGGAGAAGCTCAATCACTCACACCTCTTGGATTCCAAAAGAGAAATTGGGAAAGGGTTCATGTGTTGTTACAACCTCTCTTCATTCTTTCTTTTCTCCCAAATATTTCTCGAGTTGCTCGTCACACAATCGAAAAGTCAAACAGGACTTACTCAGTGAATTCCCGGAAATTTTGGCTTTTCCTTAGGTTGATGCTTTTTGTTTTTTGAGCTTTGAAAGTCATCTAAGTAAGCCATCTAAGTACAGAAGTAAGTAAGTAAACTTTAAACGAAAAGTTCTAGTTCTGGTTGTTACATTGAGCTAAGAAACTGTGCTTGTTGATGAATTGAAAGTGAAAGTTTAAGAAGATTTCAATAAGAGCACAGTCTATAGCTTATTTTAGCAATTTTGATGGTTTGAAATATCTCTGACGCTTGTAAATCATTAACTAGGAATCCAAGACTCCAGAGGAGTCCAGAATCCAAGAGTACTAAGCTTAGGAACAAGAAACATGAAAAGTACTAAAGTTGGTACACAAATTTGTGTTCTTTTAAACTTTTAAACATGGTAATTTGAGAAGTACAAGTCAAATAGCGATAAAAGCTGAAAGATAAATGATAAATAAACTGAAGATAAATGCTTATAAGATTGCGCGAAACTGTAAGAAAATCTTGAATCTCAATTTCTGTTATTTCTAACTGGACTTAAAGCATTTGAATCTATTAAAAGTCTAATAAAAGATAACTAATAAAACAATAAGTTAAACAATAAGTTAAGTTAACAACAATAACAACAACAATAAAACTAACAAAGTCTAATAAAACATAAAGTAAGAAAGTTCTTTACTTGTAAAGAACACAAAAATCTTTGATCCAACTTACAAAGTTTCTAGTTTTTGATATAGAAGACTTTAAAAAGTAAGACTTTTCATCACTTTTCATAAAATCACTTTCATTACAATGAAATTTCATTAGAATGATTTTGATCGAAAAAGATGGTGAAATTTGATGAGAAAAGAGTTTCCCTTCGGTATGATTCATCACAAAAAGAGCTTTTTCAACGAAAAAAAGAGAGAAAAGATGACCCAAGAAAATGATGAAAAGAAAAAGAAGGCAAGAATACTGATTGTAATAGAACTTTTCTGTAAAACTTTAAAAGTTTACAATGTTACAATTACAATAGAAACTTTACAATGTCTAGATGAATCATTGTTAGATGATTATCGTTTTAGATCAAAACTTGAAAGTTTTTTAAACATTGAAATCAAAAGATCAAGCAAAACCTGATTTCTAAAAGTTTAAAATATACATTTTTTTTTCAAACGAAGTTAGATAGAGATTTGTGAAGAAGAGATTTTGGGTCATCGGATCTCAAGGACAAGAGGAAAAGGATATTGAACAAATGGGGAGATCGAGAAAGAGATATGATTGCAAGAAGAGGCTTTGAATGGATCTTTGAAATGTTTGAAAGTATAGACAATTGTTAGATTTAGAGAAAGTTCAAAGCTTGGTAAAAGCTCAAAGCTCGCCTCAGCTCGTAAAATTTTCAATTGTTGTTTTAAAGAAAACCGCTGAACGGATCGTTTTCAAATTTTTCCAGACTTATGGAATCAAATGAGGTCTATCTTTTTTACTTTTACACTAAAATAGGTTTGTATTGAAGAAAGTGGTCAAAAGTCGACAAGAAAAGTCGGCATCGGACAGTTTTGGGTGCTCGCCTTTGAGCCTTTGAAAATCCACAAAAACAACTACTTCTAAAAATCTCTTAAAAGCCATTTTGCACAGAAACAATTAATCTTTTTAATAGTTTAAATAGAAATCCTGTTGGTGACGTATTTTTAAAAGAAATTTGGGAAAAAAAATTGTAAACACTTGTGTCTACTAGTCTAATAGTTTTACAGCAAAGATTCAACTAACTTTATAAAAATCTAACAATTGTATCAACAAAAATATCATAGTATGGAACAATTTAACAATTGTAATCTAACAATTGTAATCTAACAATTGTAATCTAACAATCGTAATCTAGCAATTGTAATCTAGCAATTGTAATCTAGCAATTATAATCTAGCAATTGTAATCTAGCAATTGTAACCTAGCAATTGTAACAATTGTATTCCAAATTTCTGGCAGCATAGTTGGCTCACTAGCTCCTCTTTAACAGGATCCTTGCAAAGGCTCCAAGCCTTGAAAAACTCGAAAAAGCCTAAGCCTAAGCGCAAGCTTAAGCCTAAGCCTAAGTCCAAGCCTAAGCTAAGCCTAAGCCTAAGCCTGAGCCTAAGCATGAGCCTGAGCCTGAGTCTAAGCATCAAAGCATCAAATTATTGTTTAAAGCCACTAATCTTGGTTTCTAATCTGCTGACCGAATTGCTTTGCTGACCATTGCTGACCAGAGCCGCATTGCTGAGCCCCATTGCTGAGTCACATTGCTGTGTAAGAGCTGAGTTATGGATTCTAGGCTTTGGTTTCCTTCTTATGGATCATTTTATCAAGTTTATTCCTCTCATTTGATTATTTTGTATTCTCAAACTGCATTTTCTCTTATTCTATTAGCAGGAACTGGATGTTGAAACGCTGAAAATGCGTCAATAAATCAAGTACAACAGCTAGATGAAAAAAAAACAATACGGTAATCCAATCCACTCGGCTCTACCCATGCAATTGCTCTCAAAAAGTGTTGATCTCCCATGTCAAAGAAGATTTTTGGAAGGAAAAACTATCAGAGATTCAATGGTATGACAAAAGCAAGAGAAAAGCAAAAAGAAAGAGGGGTACAATAGAGATGGATGAAAGGGGGGAGAAGGGGAAGAAGGGAAGAAGGGGGAAGAAGGGGAAGAAGGGGAAAAAAGATGGGGTTCCTCGTTGCCGACTCACCGAATGCAAAAAAAAAGAGTCGGAAGGAGAGGGGAAAACATACACTCAAACACTTAGGGTTCGATTCAAAAATTGGATTTCTATAAAAAATAGGATAATGGAATATACATTTATTTACTGTTCACCTTGAATTCTAGATAATTTGTGATGGGATTTATTTAGTTATTGCATTCCTAGACAGCTATATTGGAGCAGCTATATTGGAGCTGACAGACAGCTATCTTGGAGCTGAACTTTTCAAAAAAGTACTGCCTATTTAGTGGCTTTTAGTTTAAAGTTAGATTTTTAGTCTTAAAATAGTTAGCGAAAATGCAAGAAGTCTCAAATTTGGTGAGCGTTTTTTGTTGTTTATTTTTTTGAGTCATTTGAGTCATTTCAGCCAAATGAACGATGAAGAACTGATTTTAAAAAATGATTTTGAAAAAGGTTAAAGAATTTTAGATTTACTATACTTTAGTAATTATCTTAAATTCTAGAGCTTAAGCTCTAGAACTTAAATTCTAGGGCTTAAAGTCTAGATTTTAAAGTCTAGAGCTTAAAGTCTAGATCTTAAATACTAGAGCTTAAAGTCTAGGGCTTAAAGTCTAGGGCTTAAAGTCTAAATATTAAAGTCTCGATCTTAAACTCTAGAGCTTAAAGCCTAGAGCTTAAATTCTAGGGCTTAAAGTCTAGATCTTAAAGTCTCGATCTTAAAGTCCAGATCTTAAATACTAGAGCTTAAACTCCAGAGCTTAAAGCCTCGATCTTAAAGTTCCTATCCCAGTGTTATAAAAGTCCCAGCGGAAAATGGTTGCAAGACTTCTTGTATTGTTTTGTAGTGACTGCAAGACCACAAGCTTTTCAAGTTTAAAAGTTTCAATCTTATCTTGTCAACACAATTTCCCACTCAGTCTATCAAATTAAGCGATTTGGGCTAATCAATGATAAGCAATGTGATTTTTCTTGGAGCAATCAAAAATCTAGAAAGAATGCTTAACAAAGATCATCTGTTTCGTGTTAGAAGTCGAAAATCAAAGAGTTTAGCGAATGAATCGTTTGACACGAGTATTGGATCGAAAATTCGAATGCTAACTTGGTGAAAAAAAAAGAATTAAGTCTTTTGAAAAGAAATGGGGAATGTTTTTGTGCATTCCTTCACGTCGACCATTCGAGATAGGGGATGGGATATTGGATCGCGAAAGAAAGGAAAAGAAAGGAAAGAAAGGAAAAGAAAGGAAAGATAGGAAAAGAAAGGAAAGAAAAAAGAGAAATGAACATCCAAGCGATCTCAATTCGAATAAATCTATCCCACTTTCTTGTTTTTACACCCCAAATTTCCCGGAATTTCGTGGGTGATTGATTATGGGTAATTTTAAAGGTGAACATGGTTGTTAGGGGATTGAGAAGTACGCTAGTGTACTGTAATTAGCTAGTGTACTGTAAGTGTAAGCTATTGTACTCTAATTCCAGTGTTTAGTTTAGAAATACAGTATTCTGTTGAGAGACTAACAAGTTTACAGCTTTTAGAAAAAAAAAGCAAAAATGAAGGCGGCGACAGGAATTGAACCCGCGTCGAGGGACTAAACCAGTTTGACAGCCCGCAATACTATCCCCTATACCACCGCTCCATGTGTTCCCCTCTGCGAGGCAGCCCCTTATAGCTAAGGTTGCCGAAAATGGTCGAAACTTTGGATTCGCTTTCCTCGAAAGCTAGGAGTTAACTTCCTCTGTAGTAAAGCAGGTCCGGTGCGTGGTGGCGTAATGATTAGCACAGTTACCCGGTAAGCGAAAGGTCGCGGGTTCGAATCCCGGCGGCGCATGAATTATTGATCTGCCCTAGTGGCCTGTGGGCAAAAAATAAAAGCAGTATTCATCATGTCCAACAGAAGTTTCAATGGTTAAAAGTCTCTTTAGAAAGTTGTCTTGTTAGTGATTTAAATCGAACTTTTAAGTATTTAGTCTTAGCTCTAGAGAGACACATTAGCTAGCACAGATTCTTATATACACTTGCCCACCGGTTCTAGAAAGTTCTAAACTAATTCTAGAGTTCTAGACAATTCAAATGTCTAAAGCAAATTAGACTGTATGTTCGGGAATAGGCGTATTTTCATTGTTCAAAATTTCTATGCCATCTCTTGGCCAATCTTTACTCCAATCGTTTCGTCTTTGATTTCAATCGATAGAAAATGAAATTCTGCGTCAATTGATATCAAAATCAAAAAGATTGAAGTGAAATCGGCTTAGATATGGCATTTTTCCGTTGGACACCTATCGACGTTCACAATCAGATCTAGTGAAGGAGAAAAGCACTGAATGTCTAAATAAGCGATGGGATCAAAAGCTGCGAGATCTCAGCCGGACATCTAACGAAAGCTGAAAACGCGATTTATGTCCTTGTATTCGTTGCTTATCGTCAAAAGCGATCAATTTCCCATAGATCTCTTTCCCTTTCACCCAAATTGTTTATCCCATTTCATTCACCAAATAGCTTTCACAATAGGATTTGGGGAAATTTATGAGCAGGACTCCTACAAAGATCCATAAAATTGGGGGCAAACGTTTTGGTGATGAAAGAAGATTTCATTGTTCTGTCAAAAAAAGTTTCAATGTTTGAGTGATTATCGCAAAAGTTAGGGATAGATTTTGAGGAAGTGGAGAAGATTAAAGTAAAGATCAGATAAAGATCATTTTATTGTTTAGTTTTTGGGGAGATTTTAATCAAAAAGAAACTGAAAATCTCTATTAAACAAGAAATTTGGCTTGTTTTTGAAAAGTTGCACCAAAAAAGAAATGAAAAAATGATAAAAATCGATGAAAACTTTGCTGCGCTTTTAGTAAATCTCTTCTTTGTGCTCAATAGTAAAAAAAACACTCTTTCTGGTACACTTAATCTTTATATTTTTTGTAACATTGTAAAGAATAGGCAAGGTAGCAACTAATTTAAGCCCAGGATTGCACAGGAAAAGAAAAAGATCTGTCTGTGAAAAGTTATCTAGCCTTGTCCTTGTAAAACTGAACTAACTCACTCTGAAAACATCAGAGTAAGTTAAGAATCTAGATAGATTTAATTGAACATTCAAATTGAACATTCAAAACTATACCTTTAACTCTAAAATTTATCGAAAATAGAGATCAAGACCAAAATAGAGATCCCCTTAAAAGAAAAGCTATCTTACTTTCTAGCTGGGTCGGTCAAATGCTATGCGACTTATACGATTCGACGCAGAATTCAACGTCGATTCTGAATCTGCTTTCCGTTTCTGCTATGAAGCTCTATGTCAAAAGTTATAAGTGTGCAAAGTTTTGTATGTGTTTTCAAGACACCTTGAGTTTATAAGCAAATTTTCAGATTCAAAGGAATCTAAAAAAGCATAAGAGGACACGGTAACTTTTCGGGTCAACAGGTTGAATGAAATGGGAGGAGTAAAGGAGAAAACACTCAATGGGGTAAACGATGGCACTGATGTGATGGGGAGAGACAACCCCTCCCCTCCTCTCCCCTCCCCTCCCCTCACCCATCTTCGACTTCAATACACAAGCACTCTGACGCATTTCTCCCCTTTTCTCTCTAACAATTCTTTCTCTCAAGTTCTTCATAGGTTCCCCTTCCACACAAAAAAAAACCTTTTGGTGAGACTGCTTTCAGAAGAGTTACTGCTCTCGATTTTCCCCCTTTCTCTCCGTCAATATTGATCAGTGACTTAAGTGTTACTGGGAAAAGGGGAAAAGGGAAAAGGGTTGAGGTGGAAAAAGGGATGATTGTTTAAACCTTGGAACCAAGCTGAGAAGATTGCTTTGAAATGGGTGCATAGCTGGGGTGTGGTTCTACACACCATTATAACAGTATTATAACATAGTAAAAATAGTCTACAGGGTTTAGAGGGAAATTGGGCCAAACGTGGTAAACAGGGATTAGGTTTTCTGGCTTTTTATGGCTTTTGGTTTTGTTTGGCTGTAGGGTTGGACCTGGCAGCCTTGGATCTACCCTGGCTTACTTTAAAGTTAGATCTAGCAATCCTAGATCTTCCCTGGATTACTGAAGTTGGACCTGGCAGTCTTGGATCTACCCTAGCTTACTGTTGAGTTGAACCTGGTAGTCCTGGGTCTGCCTTGGCTTACTATAGAGTTAAACCTGGTACTGCTAGGCCTTCCCTAGCTTACTATAGAGTTAGACCTGGCAATCCTGGATCTTCCCTTGCTTACTGTTAGACTTGGCAGTCTTAAGCCTGTCCTGGCTTACAAGTTCTAGACCTTGCTTGGAAAATCCGATTGATTATTTAGCATTATCACAGCAAAATTATCCATCAACTATTCTAAATCATATCAAATTTCGTAATAAACTCAAAGCTCACTGCAAGTTTTATCACTCAAACGGTGTGTTTATTTGTAATTTGAGTCTTCCTCTTTTCATTGATAAAGCGACAAAGAACCGCGTGCGTTTTTGGATCGGAAATCGATTGGTGAACGAGGGGAAAGCTCGAAAACGATAAAACATAAGCTTTTGAGTTAAAAATTTCCATTTCAAATCAAAATCGCATTCAAAGAGCGCTCAGATTTAAACGGTCTAGACACTCTTTCTCTCATTTTGTTTTTTGAAGATTTTGAGATGAGATTTTTGAGTCAGATAACCGCTCAATCGTTTTGTAAAAAATTAGCCTTGCCACAGTTTTTGATGAACACAAAATTTCTTTAAAAAAACACTCACAAAATGCGGAGATGAGCGTCTCAAAGATGGCCTTGATGAGAAGAGATTGGAGAAGGCTGGAAAAGAATCAAATTAATGAATGTTGATCTGGTTAATTTGATCAAGAAGAGTTATTTTATGAGATCTTGAGGATCAGGGTTGTTTTAAGATCAGAAATTTTAGAGCAGACAAGGAAAAGCAGGTCAAAGATCGATTTTGGTCTGGTTTTGGTTGAGAGTTTGAAAGATTTATTAGTCTTTTGGTTGAATATTGTATATTGTAATAGAAAGTATTTCACTTCGTGACCATTCGGTGACAAGTTTGTTCAGAAACTTTCTAGAAACTCCAGAAAGTTCGGAAACTTTTCTAGAATGTTCAGAACTTTTCTAGAACGTTCAGAACTTTTCTAGAACGTTCAGAACTTTTCTAGAACGTGCAGAACCTTTCTAGAACGTTCAGAACTTTTCTAGAACGTTCAGAACTTTTCTAGAACGTTCAGAAACTTTTCTAGAACGTTCGGAACTTTTCTAGAACGTTCAGAAACTTTCTAGAAGCTCCAGAAAGTTCGGAAACTTTTCTAGAAAGTTCAGAACTTTTCTAGCAACTTCAGCAAGCTTTTAGCTCCTTAGAAAAGTTACCTAACCCTTTCCATCAAACAAATTTGTATTAAAAACAAGAACTCATTACATTATAGAACTTTTCTTTTTCCACAAGTAACTTTTCATTTTTCTGCCTTACTCATTCTCGATTCTCGGTTTTTCTGTGATTTCACTCGGATCATCAAATGGTGGCTTGTCTGTCGATTGCTCAGCTACAGCCGTAAACACTGAGAAATCCGAGAGAAGCACTCGATCGATTTTTGTGGGCACAAACAAAGCTGAAACGATATTGCCTGTTTAGAGGATTTGAAAATATCAATATTATTGCCCTTTGAGGGGAAATGTCTAGTCTAGATTTTAGAAATTGAATCAAAGTACATAATCTCAAAGAATTGGGGTTTTCTATAGCAAAATGGGAAAGTTTTTAGGGTGAGAGTAGCTAAAATGAATTTGATATACCGTGATCAAAGCTACCATATAATAAGTTTGCAAAGCAGTGCTCTTGCCAGCAAATATCTGTACAATCTGTACCATTCTTACAATTGCCTCAAACCATTTGCCTCAAATCAGTGGCTTTTCCAACCTTTATGTACAGCGGGAATGAATGAGATCCTCGGAGCGATCATCATTTGAGTCGGGCCGACTTGTCGAAACTCGATCGGCTCGATCGGCTCAATCGAAAGTCCAAAATCGGAATCGGTTGGTTGATTTGAGAACGATAGCCCTCCACTACTGCTACCACCAACGGATTGCCCGAAATGATGAGATATCATCGTACCATAGGCTGGTCCAGAGCCATAACCAGTGCCAAGATCTGAAAATTCGAGAAATGGGAAGATTTGGTTGACAACTTCAGCTGAATTTGCTACTCTTTATTATAATATCCTTTTTGCAAAGTCTTTAACCAATCTTTCAGCTCATTTCAGCATTCCCCACTCAGCTATTTCCACTCAGCTATTTCTGATGGCTCTAAGTTCCAAAAAGCGCACGTTGTTTAAACAAAGTGATGTCGGTTACGCTAGAAAGTACTGTTTGTACTGTTAGTTTATTTTAGTACTGTTTGTACTATTCAATGTCAATTTACATTGAAATAGAAAACTTACATTGAAGTCGAAAACTTTTAGATGTTTACCTCCAAACGACAGCTCGTTGATGGCCTCTCCTTGTTGTCCATTTGACATTTTTCGTTGCGGAGAGCTTGAGCTGTCTGACGAGGAATGGGATGAACGGGGAGAACATGAAGAATGACCAGCCATTGAATTAAGACGAGAACGGAAACCAGAGTCTTCATCATCATCCTGAATTATCATCAAGATCATCCCTTTAGTTCTTTTTGACACAAAGCTTCATAAGTCTCTCTTTCAATCCCGGAAAACAAGCACCGGTGGTTCAGTGGTAGAATGCTCGCCTGCCACGCGGGCGGCCCGGGTTCGATTCCCGGCCGGTGCAATCATTTTTGCGTTTATTTTTCTAACTAAAGGAGTCTAAAAGAAGATTTATAAAGTAATTTTGAATGTTAATTTTGAATATTTGGGATGTACAATTGGCTACATTCACTACCTTTTCTCGTTTAGCCGGTTTCTTTCCGAAGAGCACTTCATCAAGATCTTCATCGCCGGGCAAGACGGGCAGTTCAGGACTTGCGTGTGATCTAGGAGAAGCCTCGGATCCTAATCCCGAATCGGGTCCACGCGCACGATCTAACTCATCATAAGTGGGACGAATGAGGAGATCCGTTGGTGAAGTGATGAAAGCATATGGATCGAGTGGGAAAGTCGGTGATGGGAGCTGAAGATTCTGATTTTTAGATGTTTAAGTGTTTGAAGAAATGAATGCCTATTTTTCTTACCAATTCTGGCTCGACTCCGAATGGATAGAAAGTACACTCGAGGCTGGCATCCTGGTGACGGCGAAGGGCGATGTTTGTTCTGAAAGTTTGTTTGTTGTTTGTTGTTGTTTGTTGTTTGTTCATTGGTAGACTTGATAAATCAATATGGCCAATCGATTCCTGGACCCCGAAAATCCCCGGGTACCAATTTACAGCTTTTGCAGAATCTACAAAGCAAAAGAAATCAATATGAATGACTGGCGAGGTGTTCTTGGTGGGGCAATCGCTCGCCGCCTGGTACACGTCGCCGATAGATAGCTGTTCCTTTTGTTTCCTATCTACTGCCGCCACTAAGCGTTTCCAAAGGTTGGGGTCTAACGAGCGGGAAGCTCTGATTTAGCTTTACTGCTATGGGCGTCACTCTGCCCGTCACTCTATATCAATTGCTGCCCCAAATTTAGCTTAGCTTAGTTGATGCAAAATTCTACTTCCCGTTAAACCAATCTAGTATAGCAATGGAAAGGATTTGACTTGAGAGCTTTCTCTCTCCATTTCTCAGGATTATTTAGGCCGATTAATCCTTATCAAGCATCATTTCAAAGCCATTCAGTTCACTGATTGACTGTGCAAAACTCAAACCTGAATGCTCCAGCGCAAGAGTCACACTTCCATGGTCCATGCTGTGAGTGATGCATCACGTGATTGCGAAGATCTTTCTCATTTGTGAACGCTTCACGACAATTCGAGCACGCGTAACAATATGTCTGAATTTTTCCTTTACAATAGCCAATCATTTCCGCTTACCTCCTCAAAAACGTGAACCGTGTTATGTCTCTGCAATGATTGTTCTGATGGGAAAAGAAGTTTACACTTGCGACAGGAGAAGAGTTTGTGCTGAAATAAGAAACGTAAAAAGTGCATAAACGCAAAAAGGGTTGTAATTTGGGATTGCTGGGAATCGAACCCGGGGAGAGTTGATTAGTTTGATTCTAGCTATCGTAACCTTCTCCCCTTATCCTAGCGGCCGTATCTTGTCCCCAGTTTGATTAGCAGACCAGGATTCTACCACTGAACCACCGGCACTTGTCTCACCGTCTTGGTAGAGTCACTTATCAAGTTTTGCTTTCAGAAAGAACTAAAAGGGTCTAAAGGTTGAGAAATTTCTAATAATAGATCTACGAGGACGATAGATTGCGAGGAATACGAGGAATTAGCAACTATAAGAAAGATTTAATTGGATTAATTAGCGTGTTTAGAAGCAGCACTGTAATACCTTATTCTGCGAAATGTACGAATCGATCTCATCTTGTGGCAGTTGCTGTTCTCGGATACAGTCTCTCGGCTCTGGCGGTGGCTCGATCTGGATCTGCGGGGGTGGTGGTGGCTGAAAGTTCTAGACATAACCTGAAGCTAAACAATGCTAAACAATGCTAAACAATGCTAAGCAATGCTAAACAATGCTAAACAATCGATAAAATCTCGTGAAGTAAACTACTGGTTTCTTGTGGGTGATTGTCGGCTTGTAGTCCTATGTAAAATTTTCAATTGTTGTTTTAAAGAAAACCGCTAAACGGATCGTTTTCAAATTTTACAGACTTATGGAATCAAATGAGCTCTAGCTTTTTTACTTTTACACTAAAATAGGTTTGTATTGAAGAAAGTGGTCAAAAGTCGACAAGAAAAGTCGGCATCGGACAGTTTTGGGGCTCGCCTTTGAGCCTTTGAAAATCCACAAAAACAACTACTTCTAAAAATCTCTTAAAAGCCATTTTGCACAGAAACAATTAATCTTTTTAATAGTTTAAATAGAAATCCTGTTGGTGGCGTATTTTTAAAAGAAATTTGGGGAAAAAGTTCTGTCTCACTTTGTCTCAATCTTAAAATTGTACATTCGTGCACCAACGTACATTAAAAGCGTACATTTGTGCACCAGCGTACATTAAAAACGTACATTTGTTCACCAACGTACATTAAAAGCGTACATTTGTGCACCAGCGTACATTAAAAACGTACATTTGTGCATCAACGTACATTAAAAACGTACATTTGTGCACCAGCGTACATTTGTGCACCAGCGTACATTAAAAACGTACATTTGTGCATCAACGTACATTAAAAACGTACATTTGTGCATCAACGTACATTAAAAACGTACATTTGTGCACCAGTGTACATTAAAAACGTATATTTGTGCACCAGCGTACATTAAAAACGTACACTTGTGCACCAACGTACATTAAAAACGTACATTTGTGCACCAGCGTACATTAAAAACGTACATTTGTGCATCAACGTACATTAAAAACGTACATTTGTGCACCAATCTAATAGTTAGGCTTTTAAAGAATAAAGAAATTTGTAAAGAAACTTTTAAAGAAATTTACGAATAAACAAAACGGACAATTGATTTCCGCTAACGAATGCTTGTTAATATTCTGAAGTTGAAAGAGATCGACAATTGAAACTTTACAGTATCTCAGTCTTGTTTCTTTCCCACTTTTTCTCAATTCTAAATTCGTTTACCTGCCACATTTGTGTCGACTCAATTCGAATATTCAATCCAAACGGAAGCGGCGCATCGTTTTCCTCATTTTCCGTCGGAATTGCCGTGATGCCGACTGGCCTAAAACGTTTATGATAAAAATTTGGTTTTCTGTTTTCGCTTGATTTTAGCCAAAAGCTTCACGTGTAGAAGATTGAACACAAAAAATTTATTTTTCTGAGATATCTAGCGATCTTTTGCTCCTCATTTCTCATTTCCACAATGTGTCAATTCCATCCAAAATTGCAAGTTGCCTATGGAAAATTGTGTAAATTGTATGAGAAAGGTAGTTTCACTATGAGAAACACTATACTATGAGAAAGGTAGTTTTCAGTTTCACTGATAAAATCGATTGCTTCTTGCATCTTAACTAGTCTAACTAAGAATTGAAGCCGAGAAAAGTCAAGGTTGAGACATTTTTATACTCTTTTAGTTAGAGAGCTGTCCTTTAAATAACCTGTTTTCATATAAACTTTTTAAAACTACCGTACTCTTGCCAAACTTTTTAAGAACTACCGTTAGATTCTTGTTAGGATATCTATCTTTTCCCCACAAAATCAGTTCAAGAGATAAAGGGTACAAACAAGATTACGGTAGCTAGGATAAGGGGATAAGATTATGGTAGCTAAGATAAAGGACAAGACAAGCAGCTAGGATAAAGGGAGAAGATTACGGCAGCTAAGATAAAGAGACAAGTGACGGTAGCTACGGTAGACGGTAGGTAGGTAAAGGACAAGATACGGCCGCTAGGATAAGAGGAGAAGATTACGATAGCTAGAATAAAGAGGCAGGGTTATGCTAGCTATGATAAAGAGACAAGATTGCGTTAGCTAGAATAAAGGACAAGATTATGGTAGCATTGAATTCAAATCGGACCGTTTTTTGAAAAAGATAAACGCACGGTGGTGGTTGATTTGCATTGATCTCATCTCCATTCATATTAGCTTCGATTCTCGACTTGAGTAGTTGATTGGTCTCTTGTCGTTTCGCCGTCGGTGACAAAAGTCCATTGCCACGCATGAGACGACGACTGAAAATTTGAATGCAATTTGAATGTAATTTGAATGTGATTTAAGCTGAACGCTAACGTTTTTTTTCATCCTATTCTTCAAGAAATGTAGAAATTGCTAGATTTTAATTCAATAAGTTATAAAACCTCTTTATTATCGATTTTCAACTTCTTCAAGCGCAGGCTTTCAAAATAAGCTCAAAATCAAGGAATTTAAAGTTTTGTGGAGTGATGTTTAAATCAATAATGACTTCGTTTTCAGCTAAAATAAAATATGCAAATAAAAAACAGGGGAATGGACTGAATCTTTGTTGTTTTTATGGGAGAAAAGGGGAAAACAGGGTTCATTTTTGATGTTTTGATGCATTTGCGAATTTTTCATGATGAAAACGGAATGACGGATTATGCTGAAAGGGAAACGGGTTTACTTGAATATAGAAAAACGTGTTCAAAATATGGCTGTAAAGTTCTAGTCAATAAGTCAGGCGGTAAGTTAGTCAATAAGTCAGCTAGTAAGTCAATTAGTAAGTCAGCTAGTAAGTCAGTCAGTAATCTAGTAAGCCAGTCAGCCAATAAGTCAGCCAGTAAGTCAGATAGTAGGTCAGCTAGTAAGTCAGTAAGCCAGTCAATAAGTTAGCCAGTAAGTCAGCTAGTAAATCAGCTAGTAAGTCAGTAAACCAGTCAATAAGTTAGCCGGTAAGTCAGCTAGTAAATCAGCTAGTAAGCCAGCTAGTAAGTCAGTAAGCCAATCAATAGTCAGTCAGTAAGTCACTCAATAAGTCAGCTAGTAGGTCAGCCAGTAAGTCAGTCAGTCAAGTTCCTAAGTAAGGCCGTCTTCTAAGTAGTTGAAAAACTACCGTAATCTTTTCTCGATTTACTTAATTGTGATCTCGTTCTGTGGAATCAAACTGTGAATCGAATAATCAAATCAAATAGTAAAATCTGAAGAAAAAATTACGGTAACTTTCCAAATTACCCATCTTTTGGAAGACGAATTCATGTGCTTAAGAATTTTGAAAAATTAGTTCTTCCTGAAAAGCAAACTTGATAAATCTCTCTTTCACCGGCTAGCAAACAAGCACTGTTCTAGCACTTCAGTGGTAGATTGCTCGCCTCCTGGGCTGGGGCTGCTGCTCATCGGCCGGGTTCGATTCCCGGTCATGCGACCCTTTTGCGTTTCTGCACTTTTTACGTTTCTTATTTCTTGAAAATAAGTCTAGCGGTTTCGTAACCAGTTTGACTACAGTATACCTTAAAAAATACAACTTTTAATACCTTTTTGCTCATTAGAGAATTTGAATGAAGGAGACAGTTTGCTTGAGTCAGTTTGAAATCATTATGACTACGGTCTCCCGTAAAATACAAGTTTTAAAAGCTTTTAGCTCATTAGAGAAGTTGAATGACTGAATTTAAAGAAAGGCTTTAACTTTAAAAAGAGCATTCAATGACTTACCAAGTTGCAAAACATTTTAAAATAATAGTAGAAGAGAAATTGATTGAAATTGATTCAATTGATTGATTCAAATTGATTGATTCAATTGATTGATTCAGAAATTCAAGAGCAGAGATTCTAATTTGAATCGATTTTAAATGGGTGTTTCCGTTCCATTTTTGCACTGTTTCCAAAAAAAGACACAAAGCTCCTTCACACTTTTTGTAGAGGAACAATTCTCTTTTCATTCTTTCAAGACCCAACAAAAACCCGCACAAAAAGTGTTTGCACTTGTCCTTTCCTCCACTTGAAACGAATCTGACTTCATTGCGTCAAGTCGGAGTTTTTGGGGGAAATTCTTTTAAAGCTTTGATCAGATAAAGAGCAGATAAGAGCAGATAAGATCAGATAGATGTAAATGTTTAACAAAATTTAGGAAAGGTAAAGTTTAAGACGATCTTAACTCACAAATCAAACAAATCAAAAAGATCAAAGCCTTGTGAGCACACCAAACACTTTCTAACAAGTTTTGCTATTCTAGGATTTACGTTTACGTCTAAATATCAAGCTTTGTGGAGAATTTCATTACTTTAATTTCATTTTCATTACAATTGCATAAGATTATTTGCATGGAAATTGTGAAATGGAAAAGTTTAAAATGAAAATTTGTTTAATTACAGATGTAATGTACGAGATTTGCTCTGGGGAAATGGTATTTTACCGTATCTTACTATATGTACTACATTGTAAGTACAAAAATGCCTGAAAACTTAATTCAACCAATCTTAGAAGCTTCCAAACAATGGCCCACTGGCTAACAATGGCCTACCAAGGAAGGCCGCTGACTCAAGGTGGGAATCTTGCCTTGACTTGCCTAGGCTAATCTTGACTAGACTTAGACGGAATCTTGCCTTGACTTGCCTAGACTAACCTTGGCTAGACTTGGACGGAATCTTGCCTTGACTTGCCTTGACTTGCCTTGACTTGCCTTGACTAATCTTGACTAGGCTTAGACGGAATCTTGCCTTGACTTGCCTAGACTAACCTTGACTAGACTTAGACCATCTTGTGCAGTTTTTCACCGGGAATCCGATGCTGCTTTTAGATTTTCCTAAATGGCATGCAAATGCGAGATATTTAGCAAAAAAGTTTTTGGCATCTATCTATTTGTGGCGCGAACACCTACCTACCACACCTACAGTACTGAACAATGAAATATCATATTTGAAAAACGATCGTCACCCTCACACGTCTGTAACTTCATTGTCTTTGAGTTTAAACTATTAGTGTTATACATTTTCTGAAAGCTCTTTTCAAGGGCTACACAATGGTAATATTAATATTTAGAAATACGGTAATTTTAGAGGGATTTCAGCGCGCGCGAAAGTGACGATCGTTTTTCAAATATGATATTTCATTGTCCAGTACTGTACCTACCAGATCCCCGTGATGGCCTAGTGGATAGGTGGCTTGTCTCTAGAGCTAGCTTCGCACTCTTTTGCTCCAGTTCAATTCCTTTTATGACAAAAGCTCTTTCATTGTTGTAGCTGATTTTTCGACAACGTTCGTTGTTTTCGACAACGATAACGTAAAAGACAAAGACAAAGAGAGTTTAAAAATAGTTTGAAAACTATTTTTATACCTTAAATCAATTTCTAAACTCTCACCCTTGTTGTCCGCTTTTTTGTCGATCTGGGCACTTGTGCTGGTAGAGATTTGACCGGAATTTGTACGTTTTAAAGCAAAATTTGCATTTGAACGGACGATCGTTTGAGTGCTTGACGGCATGTTGTTTCAGGTACCTGAAAAGCATATTTAAAACAAATTGAGCTCTAAGGTTATTCTCTAAGGTTCAGAATTTTGAAATGATCAAATAATTTTGGTTTACTAGATGATTTTGATCTTATCAGATAGTTTTATTTTTCTCAATTTTCACCTACCAAACAGAATTGAAGAGTTTTCCGCAATCTTTGCAAGCGCATTGTTGATTCTTTTCCAAAGTGATGTTGATGTGATCAACTTCGGTTGGACAAATGACAACTGGTGGTGGAGGAGCTGGCTCATTCTAGAAGTCAAGATTTATAGTTAGAACTAGACTCGCTTAATGAAGATTGGGGTCAAATGGATCGTGCAACTCCAGGCGCTTCATCTAGCCTCCAGAGTATCGGATTTCAATGAACTTTTCTTTAATTTAAAAGCCAAGATTTTAAGCTATCTAATGATATCCATTACTTATATCTTTCTTTTGAAGAAGTGCATCAAAAACATTATCGAGAATTAACGTGATAACGAGGAATTGCGTTCTCTAAAACGCTAAAGTCTACCGTAAGTCTAAAGTCTCCTAAAGTCTAAAGTCTTTTGCTCAAACTAAAGATGGTAATTGAACTACGGTAGCCATTAGAAACCTTTTAGAAAATTTTTTAAAGAAAAAAATGACTGAACAGTAGACTTGCTTAACGAGATAGATCAAAAAATCGGGTCGCGCAACTCCAGGCGCTTCATCTAGCTACCAGAGTATCGCATTTCAATGAACTTTTTTATAATTTAAAAGCCAAGATTTTAAGCTATCTAATGATATCCATTAGTTATGTTTTTCTTTTGAAAAAGTGGATCATAAACCTTATCGAGACTTAACGAGACAATTCTTCGTTATCTCGTTAATTCTCGATGAGGTTTTTGATCCACTTTTTCAAAAGAAAAACATAACTAATAAATTTCATTAGATAGCTTAAAATCTTGGTTTTTAAATGAAAAAGAGTTCATTGAAATCCGATACTCTGGAGACTAGACGAGGCGCCTGGAGTTGCACGATCCGATTTTTTGATCTGTCTCGTTAAGCAAGTCTAATTGGAACTAAATTAGATCTTTAATTAGAACTAAGTTCCCATATTCTTCACTGTTTTAACTTTTAAAACTCAAGAAAAAGCAGATATTGATGTCATAAACTCAAGTGTTTCAAGGTTCAAGTGCTTTGCCGCCATAGCCGACTGGCTAAGAGGCTTGTATTTTACTCGGGAGGTCTAGGATTGAATCCTTGCTAGATTATTGCTAGGCTAGATTATTGCCAGGCTAGATTATTGCTTTTTTTTCCCATTGTTTTTCCCTACATTTAAGGCTTAGGATTTAGGCTAGATTTAAGCTAGATTTAGCTAGATTTAAGCTAGATTTAGGCTAGATTTAAGCTAGATTTAAGCTAGATTTAAGCTAGATTTAGGCTGGCTTTTGTATTGTTTATACCACAGATTTATGTTTATATTGCAATACTTTGCAAGTACTTTATGAGAACAATATCTTTTTAAAACTCTCAATTTTCCTATTTCTCTATTTCTAAATAAAAAAGCTCTTTGTTTTCTTAAAATTTCTTTAAACGAAATTTTTTGAAAAAAGGTTCAGGTCAAGATAACAGTTGAAAGCGATTTTTTAAGAGTTTTGAACTTTTTGCAGGTCAATTTGATAAGATGAGTCTCAAAATTTGCACAATGAAACGATTTTGAAATTGCTGGGAATAGATTTGAGTTAAATAAGCAAACCATTTTCAATGGCGGTTGATTGTTGTTTATTGTGCCCTTGTGATCATCAAAAACGCCAAATTCAGAGCCGAATGGCGGGAAAACGCCCGGGAAACTCATCTAAATTCAATTTTTAATATTAGATATAAATAAAAGATTGAAAATGCAAATGAAAATCTAGAACTTAATCTAAATTTGACATTGTAAATGTTAGGTGATAAGTAACACGTCAAAGTTTCACGTTTGTTTCTTGAAGAACTTCTGAACTCCTAACTTCATCTGAAGACCCAGGGATTTCTTTCTTCCTTTCCTCTTCCTTTCCTCTTCCTTTCCTCTTCCTTTCCTCTTCCTTTCCTCTTCCTTTCCTCTTCCTTTCCTCTTCCTTTCCTCTTCCTTTCCTCTTCCTTTCCTCTTCCTTTTTTTTTTCTCCCCTCCCCCTTCCCTTCCCTTTCCTTTCTTCCTCTTCCTTTCTCTTCCTTTCCTCTTCCTCCTCCCTCTCCTCTTTTTCTTTTCCCTTCCTTTCCTTTCCTTTCCTTTCCTCTTCCTTTCCTCTTCCTTTCCTCTTCCTTTCCTCTTCCTTTCCTCTCTCTTTCCTCTTCCCTTCCTCTTCTTCTCCCTTTGTCTTTCTCTTAGCAAGTTAAGGTACCAAATATCTCAGTGGTTAGAGCAATTAGAGAGTCGAGGTCTGGAAAGCAATAGATCGAGGGTTCAATCCCGTCTCCGGAAATTTACTTTCTCTTGCCAATTCCTTCACTTCTCTTTATGATACCAAAAAGAAATCAATAAATCAATCAATATCTAGCCTTGCTCCAGCTCCTTGCTCCAGCTCAATCAATATCTAGACCCTTTATCCGGCTTGCTGATGCTGAGCCTTGCTAATCTGATCCTTTATCCGGCTCTTATCATTACCATATCCCAAACTTCATTACGGTAGCCTACATTTTGAAATTCAAGCTTACGGAGCCTTCAAGATTACAATATCCCTTTCTATAGTGGATAATAAACTTCAAAAAGTACTCTATCTTTCCTATATGGTTGTATGGTTATTGATGACTCACAATTAGATATAGGCTTTGTATTTTAAGCTTTTCACAATTGGTTATAAGCTTTGCATCTCCTTTTTCACTGCTATCCTTTTCCTCAATTTCTTTTTTAATTCCTTAATTCCCCTCCTTTTCCCTTTTCTCTCTTACCTGATTGTCTTGGTTGTTGGGAGTTGTTGAAGGCGGTTGCTGAAGAAAATCATCCATGTTCATGCATGGAAACCACCCAGTCAAATTTCTCTCAAATAAAAATGGAGCCGACGGGAGGCGAGAAGGAAAAGAATTTGATGGAGTTGACGGGGAGAAGGCGAAGATTGAAAGAGGGACACCTGGAAATTGGAGGCAATGAAGGAGATTGTTAGAAGTATAATAAGATAAAGATAAATAAAATAAGATCTCTTATCTATCTTTATCAAATAAGAAAAAGATAGATAAGATAAAGTTGAGTTAAACATGGAATTTGATGAAAGTTAAAGAATAATAATTAGTTAAACAATGTTTCTAACATAGCGCTTGGCTAAAGTAATGAGCCAAAATCATATACAGCAAAGACTCAAAAAAGCAGGGTCAACTTGAAGTCCCAATTTGCTACCGTAACCAGGATAGTAAGTATTCAGGCTAAACTATTAGTTAACTATTAGTTAGCTAGTTAACTAACTAATTACAAAACTATTAGCTTAGCTATTAGCTTAACTATTAACCTAACTATTAGTTAACTATTGGCTTAACTATTACAAACTATTAGCTGAACTATTAGCTGAACTATTAGCTGAACTATTAGCTTAACTATTAGTTAATTATTGGCTTAACTATTACAAACTATTAGCTTAACTATTACAAACTATTAGCTTAACTATTAGCCTAACTATTGGCTTAACTATTACAAAATATTAGCTGAACTATTAGCTTAAGTATTAGCTTAACACTTACCTAACTATTAGCTTAAATGTTGGCCTAACTATTACAAACAATTAGCTGAAATATTAGCTTAACTATTAACCTAACTATTACCTAACTATTACCTAACTATTACTTAACTATCACAAAACTTACAAAACTATTAGTATTGATGATTCCAAAAACAAAATACTATTACAGATGAAAAGAAAAGATTGAACTTTCACTTTGCAACAGGGTTGAAGGAGGTTGAAAAAAGGTTAAAACTGTAGTAAATTGCTAAAGATTCAGTATAATAAAGATCTAGTATGATACAAATCCAATTTTCCTTCAAAGCTATAATATTCTAGTTTAAGTTTAAAGGAGTTTACTTGAAATTCTTGAAGAACTCAGAATTCTTGAAAGCAACAAGATTTCAGTTGAGGCTTCGAGCATGAATGCTTAGAATTTGCTTAGAACAATTTGCTTAGAACAATTTGTTTAGAACTTTCTGTATCATTTGTTGTCAATGATAGAAAAGAATTCAATGAAAAACTAGTTGAATTCTTTAAAATTATGCAACAATAGTACAGATTGACATTCAGAAAAAACCGAAATCAGTAATTTGAGTAGTTTTGGTGACCGGTGAAGTGTTCGACCCGCTCTTTGAAAGGAAAAAGTTGAGAAAAGGGGAAAAAGGATAGAAATTGATGTGTCCAGCTTGTCAACATTGATAAAATTCCCTTTTGAAACTATGGAAAATAAGGGTTTTTGGTTTTAAAAAGGCTGAAAGCATAAAGGAGATTCTGGAGGGAACAGAATGGTCAAGTGGTCAACGGGGCGACATTTTGATAAGGAAAGTGTTGCGTGATGCGCTTCTTTTTAGAGAGAAAAATGGGGATTCTTTTGAATGGGAAAGTTTCTAGCAATAATTTGGTTTAAGAGGGTAAAAGTGATCAGAAAAGAAAGGAGAAGGTGAAAATTTAAAGCTTGGTTACCGTATTCTATCTAATAGTACCCCGCTGAGTCGAGTTGACGACCATTTTACAGTTCCCAAGCTTCCGCAGAAGCTCAACACTCTAATCCCCCACTAGATCTCATCGTCAGCTATATTTTCCGACCCCACATCGATAGGTTCTGATAAGCGGTTCTCGAGATTTCGAAGAATTTAGGCAACGCTCAGGGTGCGCTAGTATTAGAGAGGCCGTATTCAGTCATCCTGTATTAGGCCGTATTCTCTCTAAAAGCAGTGCAATTACTTAAAGATTACGACCTGATACAACTCATTACTGAATTACTTAAAAGTTAACTCATGGCTTAAAGCTAGGTTAACCAATTCTTAATTACTTACAGGTTAACGAATCACTTAAGGCTAGATTAATCAATTACTTAAAGATTACGGCCTGATACAGCGCTTGATATTATCTCAAAACTTTCAACTTCAACTCTTCTACGAGGTTCATTGCAAGAAATGCACTCCAGAATATGGAATATCAAGATTCTAATTCATGATACAGTAATCTAAAAGAGAAATTGACAAAGGAGATGTTGGAGATGAAAGTTCTTGTTGATCTTTCAACAAGATCTTTGATCTGACCCTGATACAGCCCTTGATATTATTTCAAAACTATTTCAACTTCTTCTAAGGGAATTACTTAGCTAGTTTAACTAGGAATAACTAATCTAGATAAATCAAGACTTGGACTTAGAAAGTCCTTAAAATCATTAAACTTTTGACGTTCTTTTGAAAATTTTTGAAAATTTAGAGCTCAAAGCCAACAATCTTTCAGAAAATTTCAGAAAATTCACTGTTTTGCAAGATTAAAAAGATTCTTTTGCTAAATCTATCAATCAATTTAGTCAATTACAGTCAATAGTCAACAATCAATCAGTTAAATCAATCAATCAATCAATCAATTTGTTTAAAACTGTACAGTAAAGCTGTACTGAATCCATCCATTAAAACGAGAGCGTTCAAAGCTTCATTTCAATGTCTAGCAAACCGGGTGTCACCAATAATTCACAAATAATAGTCCTTTAGAAGAATCTGAGAGAAAGAAGAAGAAGAAGAAGAAGAAGAAGAAAAAAGAAGAAAAGATGAAGAAGAAGAAGAAGAAAAAGAAAAAGAAGAAGAAAAAGAGAGTTAGCTATATCAAAAGTAAATTGCCCGTGGGGGAAGTCTAAAGGAATGGAGAGGGGAGTCTGTGAAGGTTGTGAAGGCTGTGAAGGCTATGAAGACTGAACCGGTATGCCGTCCGTCGTCCATGATGAATCAAGAAGGGTTCCTTTTTCTCAATCTTTCCCTCTTTTTCTTTTTTCTTTTTATTTTCTCTCAATCCAATCCAACATAACTGTTACTTGAGAGTGGCAAGCCTGGAATCTCTGGGAGATTGAGTTGAAAGAGATTTTGATGACTCTAGAAAACTACATGAAAGCTAGAAGGTTTGTATAAACATTTGATGTTTAAATTCAAAAATTTAAGCTGATGGTGATCTTTTCTGACTCATAAAGATCAAAAGTTCTAATAAAAACCAAAAAAAAATCCAACTATAGTCTCTCAAATAGAATCTAATCTTTAGTTTTACAAATCTATTTCTATTTTCTTTAAAATACAAGTTTTTATCAAAGAAAATCCTTTCAAATAAAAGATTTTATTAAAATTACTAAAAAATTAGTAAAAAATTAGTAAAAAACTACTTTCTTCCTTTCTTGAACCTCTAAATAACTTCGTTTTTTGGATTCTTATTCGTTTTTCGTTTAGTTAAGCCATTTTTTTGTTGTTTATAAGCTCAAATTTAAACTAAACTAAACAAGTTTTAACAAACAAGTGTCCTTTCTAAAAATAACCTAATCCCTAGAATCCATTTAATTTCTGATCATCAACAAATGAATCATTGAGAAGCTGCAATCATTGAGAAGCTGCAATCATTGAGAAGCTGCAATCATTGAGAAGCTGCAATCATTGAGAATCTAGTAAATGTCATCTCAATGTGTGTGAGTGGCGAGGATTGAGGAAATTTGAGGAGAAATGATTGGGGATTTGAGGTGGCAGATCATTTATGAGAATAGAAAGAAAAAAAGAGAAACAATCAAGAAATCTCTAAGCTACTTTCACCCAAACATTCCACATATCTGCAGAAGAAAAGAGTTAGAAAGAGTGCCTGTTTTTTGGTTGACAAATCTTGCAATTCTTAATTCGATCGTAACGTTTTAGTAAGTCAGATTGAGGGATTTTTTTGCAATTCCAAAAGACCAAAATTCAAAGACTCAAAGAGATTATTTGGTTTCACGATGACTTTTTATTTTTGGATGACTAAACTTTATAGCTTTGACCTCAAGAATATAAGCTGATCTGAATCTTTGAACAATTGAATATCTATAATAATAGAAGGAATCTACTATATATAAAGCAGAAGAGACGTCTGTCCGTCTGTCTGTCTGTCTGTCTGTCTGGTCTGCTGTTTGTTTGTCTGTCTGTCCGTCCGTCTGTCCGTCTGTCCGTCTGTCTGTCTGTCCGTCCGTCTGTCTGTCTGTCTATCTGTCTGTTTGTCTATCTGTCTGTTTGTCTGTCTGTGTCCGTCCGTCCGTCTGTCTGGGGGGACGGATGGACAGAACAGACAGACAGACGTCTCTTCTGCTTTATATATAGTAGATTCCTTCTATTATTATAGTCTGTCTGTCTCGTTCTCGGGCGCAAACGTGACGCTCCGTAATAACGTTTGCTCTATCGGTTAAAAGGTAAAATATGCAACTCTTGCGGAGTTGCATATTTTAACTGCAACTCAACTCTCGATATTTTCCCCCTAAGGGTTTTCACCTATGGAGAATCTGGCTTTTACGTCCATTTTTAAAAAAGAGCTTAACATGGGTTACGGTAGTTTTGAAAGAAATCATTTGAAAGAAAGAAAGAGCGTCGGAAAACACGAATGAAGTGAGCGTTTTCCACTGTTTTCCACTGTTAAAGAACAAGTGAAGGAAGAAATAACAGAAAAGTGAAAGAATCGAAAAAGTAGATTTCCGGATAGGGAATTGAAGCCTCGGGCTTGTTTTCCGGACCTCGACCTGTTTCCGGACCTTCCGGAGCCTCGCTCCAACCACTGAGCTATCCGGTACCTTAACTTGCTAAGAGAAAGAGGGAAAGACAAAAGGGAAGAAGAAGAAGAAAGAAAGAAGGACAATGTAATAAAGATGCCTATTCAGTAGTTCCTATTCAGTTTAAAGCAACAAATTCTGTTCGTATTTTATCATTGTATTCTGAAATCAAACTCTCAACTCACCGCAATTCTCCTCTCCTTGATTGTACATAAGATTGTTTGAAAAAAAAAGAACAAATCCACTACAACACTTTACGATTTTCCACAAAAAGTGTGATCTCTTTAAACCAAATGGGGGGGAATTTCTTTCGCAAAAACAGCTCGAGAATATTTTTCAGAGAAATTTGTAAAAGTTTTTGAGGATAAAGATAGATTTTTTTTGTTTAAACTGAACTGAATATGATTTAAACTGAATATCATTAAGATCACCACCGTAATTTCATTGATTTTCGAGTGATTTTCAGTCAAAAATAGAGAAAATTGATGTTATTTGAATTAAAATTCTCTTTTTGAAGGGAATTTTCCAAAAAATCTCTTTATTTTGGAAAGAATTGAGTTGATTTTTGCAAGAAATCTTTGAAAAGTGAAAGGAAATCATTTTCAGGAAAATTTTCAGGAAATCGGGTGCAAATTCAGTAAAGTTTTGGTCTTTTTATGAATAGAAAGTAAAAAACTAGAAAGTAATAAGTTTAGATTGAGTTTAGATTGAGTTTATAAAGGAAAATCGTCAGATGATTGAGAAAAAACGAGCAAAAAACGAGGAACAAACAGAGAGAGAACATGTAGTCAAATGGATGAGCGAAAATTTCAGTGTACCATTCGAAAGTCAATGTTTCAATGGCATAAAGTAATCGAGAATGACAAAAGCTTAAGCACTAGATGACTTTATTCAAAGCACTAGATGACTTTATTCAAAGTCAACACTATTTCCTTGATTTTAGCTTTGACAAATTGAAAGATTTGAAAGATTTGAAAGATTTGAAAGAAATTCCGGTTAAATACAATTCCAATACATTACTCGAGTTGTAATTGATCGAATAAATAGTCGACTTTTTGATTTGTCTTTAAAGATCTTCAAAGATTTGTACTAATGGATTTAAAGATCTTTAGTAAGACTATTAGACTATTAGACTATTAAGATTTGAAAGAAATTCGGATTAAATACAATTCCAATACATTACTCGAGTTGTAATTGATCGAATAAATAGTCGACTTATTGAACAAGATCTTCAAAGATTTGTACTAATGGATTTAAAGATCTTTACTATTAGACTATTAGACTATTAGACTATTAAATCACTATTAAACCACTATTAAATCACTATTAAACCACTATTAAACCACTATTAAATCTAGTTTTTCAACTTTTAAAGTCTAAAATTCTAGAAGATCTAGAAGAGGTGAATGATAAGCGTCAAAAAAAGCTCTTTAAACTCTTTTAAACTTTAAAGTTTAACTCCTGCTGCTAGCAATCATAACAAAAAGCTGCTACTCTTTTAAAATCTAAGGTTTTAACTGCTAATAATTGAGCAATGAGCAAAGTGACAAGTTTTTCCAGCAACTGCCGAGAATTTGGATCCAAAGATCTGATAAAGATCAATCAAGGAAAGGAATCAGATCGGGCACACAAAGGGTTTATGAAGATCGCAATCTAGAAAATCTCTCTTTTTGATAATCCTTCTTAGTAAAGAATCAATCTCTCGTTGAAAGATTGCCCTCTGATGACCACCCTTGACCGGAGAATGGGTTTCAATCCAATTAGAAGTGATCAACCGCACTTTCATCAAAGCGAAAGTGATTCAGGAAGATTTTCACCTCATAGGTGACTTTGATCATAGAAAAAAGGTGTCAGTTATCATTTGACAGATCTATTTAAAGTTTAAAAGGAAGTAAAGTTAAAAGTAAGTAAAGTTAAAAGGAAGTAAAGTTAAAAGTAAGTAAAGTTAAAAGGAAGTAAAGTTAAAAGTAAGTTAAGTTAAAAGTAAACTGCAAAGTTTTTGTTATTTTAATAGGTTTTTGAATGATACTGAAGTGAATTTTATTGGAATATTTAGTACAAAGAAACCGGGTAAAGCTAGCTCCACTTAAAAGTGAGTTGTCTAGTTCGATTTTCTCAGTATTGGTTAATTACAAAGCTTAAATTTACTTAATAATTTTATTAATCAATTTACTTAATAAATGTCAGCTAGCTAATTGTTTAGATAGTTGCAATTAGATAGCTTGAATCTATTAGTTAGTTGCAATTAGATAGCTTAAATCTATTAGATAGCTCAAATCTAATAGATAGCTTGAATCTATTAGATAGCTTAAATCTATTAGATAGCTACAATTAGATAGCTTAAATCTATTTGATAGCTACAATTAGATAGCTTAAATCTATTTGATAGCTACAATTAGATAGCTTAAATCTATTTGATAGTTACAATTAGATAGCTTAAATCTATTAGATAGTCGCAATTAGATAGCTTAAATCTATTAGATAGTTGCAATTAGATAGCTTAAACTTATCCTTACCAAAGTTTTGACTGCAGATCAAATCTAGTCGATAAAAGAATCAGTTTATTGCATCTTAAAGCTTACAGCTTAATGATCTAATTGTGGATTGAGTCTTACAAAAGATAAAAAGATTGATAGGATTAAGAAAACGTGAATAGGATTCAAATCTTTCAGTGAATAAGATCCAATCTTTCAGTAGATAACATTCAAATCTTTCATTGGATAGATTTAAATCTTTCAGTGGATAGATTTAAATCTTATCCACTGAAAACGTGGATATGATTTGAAAAGTTCAGAACAAGAACAAGAATTGAAAAAAAAAGAAGAATTAGAAACACTAAAGCTAGAGACAAAGAACAGTACTGTACTTCAGAATGATCTAATTGAGGTGAGAGAAAGGAGAAAAGAAAGAAAATGAGAAAGAAAGGTGACAGTCAAAGGGAGGCCAGTTCTTTTCTTTCTCCACCTTTCCTTACCTTCCCCTCCATTCCCACCATTCCCACCATTTCCCCTCTTCTTTCTTTTGATTGGTGTCTGTCTGATGTTATCATCATCTTCCCTTTTTTTAGATGACCTTCCGCTGACCTCTCAATCAACCACAATCACCAACCGGTTACCCATTTCCTTTTCTTTATCCAATGAGAATCGAGATCGATTGTTGCACAATTACTGACCATTTCTGGGATTTTAGCCTGGGATCGTAAAGATTGAGTTGTTAGATTTGTAGAAAAGATTGTAGAAAAGATTTGAGTGATAAGGATGGGGACAATCGAAAAGATTTTGAATATAAAAGCATGGGGAAAGAGTTTTGACGGTTAGATGATTGATTACTTTTTATTTTAAAGTAAAGCTTTTCATTTGAAAGTAGAGCTTGAAAGTAGAGTTCATTAGCTTGGGATTCCATAGAAAACCAGCATCTTATTCTTTAAAGTAAAGCTGTTCATTTGTCGGTTTTGTTTTTCGATAGGTGTGACAAGAGAAAAACGATTTTTGACCATTTCAATGGCAACTTTTTCAAGATTTCTTACTATAAAGATAGAATTTCTCAAGCTCTAAGTAGCTCTAATGAAAAAGTTGCTGTTGAAGTGGTTAAATCTCGTTTTTCTGTTGTAAACCTATTGACAATTAGACAGAGAAATGGAGAGCTTTACTTTATAGCTTTACTTTAAAGCTTTACTTTAAAGCTTTACTTTAAAGCTTTAATTTATAGCTTTACTTTATAGCTTTACTTTAAAGCTTTACTTTATAGCTTAAAGCTTTACTTTATAGCTTTACTTTAAAGCTTACTTTATAGCTTTACTTTAAAGCTTTACTTTATAGCTTTACTTTAAAGCTTTACTTTATAGCTTTACTTTAAAGCTTTACTTTATAGCTCTACTTTAAAGCTTTACTTTATAGCTCTACTTTAAAAGCTTACCTGAAAGCTTTACTTGAAAGCTTACCTGAAAGTTTTAATTGAAAGCAAAAGCTTTACTTTAAAACTTTACTTTAAAACCTTACTTAAAACCAAAAGCATTACTTTGGTTTTCTATTGAATCTGAAGCTAACATTTAAAACATAAAAACATAATTTGATTAATAATAGACCCAAAATGTAATCAAATCCATATCTACTATATCTATCGAGTAACTCGTAATCAAAATGACTCTAAATCTACTTATAATGCTTCTTGTAGATCTACTTAAGCTATCAATTTGTAAATAGAGATAAATAAAAGCCATTAATCTATTTAAAGCTTGAGATTTTCTAAATTCCTAGATTCTAAACTAGATAAACTAAACTCCTCTTTATCTAATCAATGAAATTTTATCAAAAAACCTCTATCTAATCATTCTAAAACCAGTATAAACAACAACAAAAAACCCAAATCTTTAATCAATATTTTTCCAATTTTATTTTCACAAATCCCTGTCTGAAAAATTTGCAAGTTTCCCTCTAGAAAAATCCCCGGTGCCATCCAGGGTGAGCTTTTTCTCGTTTGCACTTTGTAAAGGGGAAAAGGAGAAGAGAAAAAGGGGGACTGGGCAGTGCTGACCACCAGCTCTTTTCTCCTTTTCCTTCTTTTCTTTCTTTCTTTTTCATTTTGTCTAAACCGAGTGTCCATTCGAGAATCGATGGTTGCCAAGGGACACTTTTTCTTTTTTCAAAAACCCTTGTTTTGGTCAGTTTTCCCGAGCTTTTCAGCCATTCAGCTGAACGAGAAAGGCCCATGTCCACTCTCAAAAACGGAAAACTAATATGAACCCGTTCCCATGGAAAATTGAGGGCTTCATTAGAAATTTTCGCGAGAAACTTCCGTGAGAAACTTTGAAATGATATGATGAGATGATTTGAGGAAATGATTTGAGGAAATGATTTGAGGAAATGATTTGAGGAAATGATCTAATCAAATGATCTGATCAAATGATCTGATCAAATGATCTGATCAAATGATCTGATCAAATGATACTGTATTAGCAAAATGATACTGTATTCATTGATTGGAAAAGAGCACCTTCTCACAACGAAAACAGTTGATGTTGTTGAAGATTTTTCCGGCCAGTCACAAGTTTATAAGCCAAGTTTTAGCCAATTTTCTCCTAATATTTTATTAGTTCCTATAGTTTTTGATCTAATTTAGTGGTTCTCTTAAAATTGATCAAAACAGGAGCCCCGAAAAATGCGGAGGAATGGGGCGGAAACAAGCGAATTATTGGCGGTTGATGAAGATGAAGTAGAGAAAAGAGAAAGAGAAAGAGAAAGAGAAAGAGAAAGAGAAAGAGAAAGATAAAGAGAAATATGAGAGATCTCGAGAAGACATAGAGAAAAACAGGGATATCTCTCTAGGGGACTAAAGCTGGGAAGAGAAAACGAGTGCGGGCTGACCACTAGTACGAACACACGTGATCCTGGGCCAGTCCCACTCTCCAGTCAAAATTGAGCTATATAATGGGATTTCAATTTTAACCTATTTTACCCTTTTTAAGTTATTTTGGAATTTTTTCCTGAAGCTGAGCAGAGTTAGATTTAAAGAACAAAAATCAGAAGAGAAATTGAATTCAGCAGATGAAAATCGAAATCAGGAGTGAAATGGAGGCTTCATAAAAGGAAAAAAAGCAAAATAAAAATCTCAAAAACATGCTATTTACAAAAGTTTTCGTTACGATAAGGCTGTAAGCACTAAAACTTTTCTTGAAGCCTCCATTTCATCGAAGAAAACTGTATAATAGATCTATTTTTCAGCTCCAAAGCCGACTAAAAAGGGGTCAAATAAAGCCGACAAAAACGATTTCAAAAATTTCAATGAAAGGAAAGGCCTGTGGGTGATATTTGTGGGAATTGTGGGTATGGAATTGTGCATTCATTGGTATGAATGCCTTTGATCGGCGAATCAAAAGAGGAAAGACAAAATCGGATGAAAGAAAAAGGGGAAAGGAAGAAGCCGTACCAGTCTCCTCCACAAAAATCACAATGAATTGATGTAAAAGAAAATCGAAATGATTGAAGGGGTCTAGATTCTAGATTCTAGATTTTCATCTAGTTTTTTATAGGCTTTTGGGTGAAAATGATATCGAAATGGTGTTTTAAGCTGTTGAAACAATAACTTTTTGCTTCTTCTGAATCGTTTGACTTGTTTGAATCGTTTGACTTGTTTGAATCATTTGACTTGTTTGACTTGTTTGACTTGTTTGAATCGTTTGAATCGTTTGACTTGTTTGACTTGTTTGAATCGTTTGAATCATTTGAATTGAGTTTGAATTACTTTGCTTCTTGTTTTTGCTTCTTTTGAATCGTTTGGCTCAAGTGATTCTGAGTGCAAAAAGGCTTTTGAAGTTAAAGCTCATCAATATAGTCTTTTTGAGAACACTTTTATACATTTTAGACTCCATTATTGGTAGATTAAACAATCAAATGATTCAGGGAATTTCATCGAAAAGAGATGAACAGTTTCAAGAGCCCAGATTGACACGGAATCAGTCTCGAATCGACCCCGAATAAGCCCGAATGAAACTGTTCTTCAAAAGTTTTCAAAAAGCCTCAAATTCATATAGTGAACAGTTTGAAGAGCCCAGATTGGCACCGAATCAGCCACGAATCGCCCCGAATCGACCCTGAATCGGCCCCAAATAAGCCTCGAATCGGCCCCTAATCAGCCCCGAATCAGCCTCGAATCAGCTCGAATCGACTTCGAATTGGTCCTGAATCGGCCCCAAATAAGCCTCGAATTGGCCCCTAATCAGCCCCTAATGAGCCCCGAATCAGCCTCGAATCGACTCCGAATCAGCCTCGAATCAGCCTCGAATCAGCCGAATGAAACTGTTCAAAGTCTTCAAAAAGCCTCAAATTGATATAGTCTTTTTGAGAAAACTGTTCAAAGTCTTTCAAATTCATATAGTCTTTTTGAGAACACTTTTCGTCTAATAAGATCCTAAACATATAGTGATTACAGTCCTTTACTTATTCAACTCGTTTGTGTTAAAGTTGATCGGCTACAAGACCCATGAAATTTTGTCTTATAGGTTTAAGACATAGTAGATTCAAAAGTTCTGAAGTTATGCTGTTCATACAAGTCATCAATATAAGATTTATAGATCAGGCTCTATTCTCTATAGATCCCCGATCATTTGAGCTTTAAAGTCTACCTAAATCTTGTTATACACTAAACGAAGTGCTAGCATTAGTGATATGGTATAGCTTTGTTGAACTTTAAAACAAAAATCGAGAAATCGAAAAGAAAAGTTTAAGCTTTCCCCCGATGACAAAAGCTTAGAAAAGCGAGGGCAGAATTTGGTCAGCCGTGCGTGCACAGGGCAAACATCGTTTCGACCATTTCACTGCCTCAAACCATTCTCCAATTCGATGAGAGGGACATTTATGTAGAAAAGGAGACAGACACGAGGACGCCTCCCGGGTTTTTTCTTGCGTAAAGTTTGCCATTTCCAATGAAGCGAGACCCATTCAAGATATGGGGATTTGGGAATGGGAACACTGGGAAGGAATGGTACAGGAGATTGGTTGAAAAAGGGAATGGAGGTGGTAGGAATGCTTGAGAATTGCTGGATAAGGGTCGTCAAGTAAGTGATTACATGAAAAACGGATTTGGAAGGTATTCAGTCTTTAGTTTCAACAGTTAAAGTCGATAACTCAAGCTGACTTAAGGCCGTTATGGGCGAGGGGAAGGAAGGACGTCATGGCCGACTGGCTAAGAGCCTTGGTTCTTAGTCGGGAGGTTCAGTGGGGAGGTCAAAGGTTCAATCCTGGGGGTAGGTTTTTGGTGAATAATTGTATCGTTTATCTATTTTTTGATTTGGAGCTTGATAGGAGCTTTTTTGGAGCTTTTTTGGTAGGGTTTGATAGTAGCTATTGTATTTTTGAGCTTATCGTTTGCAGAACTCATTTGATAAGCTGGGTAAGTAAGCAATGCTGACGATGAGCTCTCACATGGAAGATCTATAGATCTTAGATGGAAATCTCAACGAGTTTAAGAAGAAAGTCAAATTATCTACAGAGGTTAGCTGGACAAGTAATCAAATAGCAGATTTAAAAAGAAAAAACAAGAGAATCAAAGATCAAAAAGCTTCGAATCAAAGAGACAAGACGAAAAAAGCAAAAAAATCTAAAAAAAGTTGTCAATCTTTCCGAATTCCTGAAGTGACTCAAGTTTTCCAAACATTTTCCCCAAGCTTTTCCCAAAATCACTCAATATTTCTCAACATTCTTCCGCAAAAAGCTCACAAAAAAGCTTTTCTTTTTGCTTTTGCCCTGCAGCAATGTATTGTGTGAATTCAGGTGTCTCGCGCACCGTTCAGTACCACGATCGGCAAATTTCGCAAAAATTCTCGCACAATTCACAATGCAATGGGGGAAAAAGATGAGGATTCAGGACCTTTTTCGGGGGTGCGCGGTACCACAAGGCACGATGAAAAAAAAGGGGGGAAAAGAGCCTTTTCCCCGTTAATTTCGAGGCGCAAGCAATGATGATTGTGAATCAGCGAACCCCGATAACCTTTTTTGTTTCTTTTTTTGATCGAGGACCTTTCTTGTAACATTATGACCATCAAATGATTTTCTTGCAAAGGGCGACACGTGCCATTTTTTTAGTTAACCGCCTTGAGATAAGGGGAAAGGTCGGCAAAGTGGTGTGGAGTAGAGCTGGGGATTTTCGGTGTGAAGTACTGTCCATATCTTGGCCCATATCACTAGTCCTGGCCCATTTCTTGGCCCATCTTTATTCTAATCTTTTGTCTTTGATTTGAATCGATAGAAAATCAAATTCAGCGTCTATTATTCTCAAAATCAAAAAGATTGGAGTGAAATTGGCGGAGATATGTGATTTTTTCGTTTACATTGAAATTCCGAGAAGAATTTGGTGTTGAATGAAGATAAAAATTGAAGAAATATGGAAATTCGTTTAAATCTAAAGTCAAAAGTCAAAGGAAAAGCTTGAATTGGAGCCTAAAAGCTTCGTTTACGTGGTTTGGAGAAAGGATAAAGGCTCAGAGTTAACAAATTCGCTAAAGTTAGCTAAAATCAGCTAAAATCAGTTAAAATCAGTTAAAATCAGCTAAAATCAGTTAAAATCAGTTAAAATCAGTTAAAATCAACTAAAATCAGCTAAAATCAGCTAAAAACAACTAAAATCCGCTAAAATCAGCTAAAATCAGTTAAAATCAGCTAAAATCAACTAAAATCAACTAAACTCAACTAAAATCAGCTAAAAACAACTAAAATCCGCTAAAATCAGCTAAAATCAGTTAAAATCAGCTAAAATCAACTAAAATCAACTAAACTCAACTAAAATCAGCTAAAAACAACTAAAATCCGCTAAAATCAGCTAAAATCAGCTAAAATTCGCTAAAATTCCCAATTTTCTAACTCAAAACTAATACGTGACTATTGAATTGACATAATTAATCAAAAATTAAGCAGATTTCTATAATTATCAAGTATAAAAGCATAAGATATCTAAGCCAAAGCGAGTATAAAGACTTGAGCTTAAATCAAGGATCAATTTCCTGATTTTAACCCCCAATTGACCTTTGGAAGCTGTTAGCTGAAAGCTCAAAGCTATTCATTATCTAGTTTTAAATCATCATCAAATCAAATAACTAAATATATAGTTATTTCAAAGCAAAAGTCCGTTTAAAGCCTCAAAATATTACGAAAGAATGGTCATCCGGTGCTCGAAAAATGGCTACAATGCCGAATTTTTGGACAAGTGGTCAAAAATGGGCCCTCTTGCTCGTTTTTGGGCCTTTTCGGGCCCTAGTACTATGGGTGAACGCAACAAGGCCTTTTTCGGGTTTCCTGAAAAGGAGAAAAGGGTGGTGTTGGCAGATCTCCTCTTTCATTCCTTTACGAGAGTCCCTTTTTGAGTCCCGAAGAAACCGAACCCCCACCCCCATTTCCCCTTTGCCCTTTTCCCCAAAAACACTGGTCAGCTGTACGATTTTTTGAGCTAAAGGATTTTTTTCTAATTTGAAAACGAAATAAGTTCTTTTATTTTTCTAAAGAGCTGTGGGAGAATACGAAATGGGGAATTGAGGTGGAAAGTGGTCAGAGCTGGAAGGGGGGTTTGGGATCCGGGTTCTGAAGTTCTAGAGAGGAGTTCTAGAGAGGAGTTCTAGAGAGGGGTTCTAGAGAGGAGTTCTAGATAGGAGTTCTAGAAAGGAGTTCCAGACATAAGTTCTAGACAGAAGTTCTAAATAGAAGTTCTAGGTATTGTGTACTGGCTTAGCACTAATGAATGAATTATAGCTAAAGGGGAATTGAAGTTCTAAGAATTTACTGAAAATTTGTTAGTAAGAGGGATATAGATGCTAAATCTAGCTGGTAGCTATGAGTTGGGCTCAGAATTTTAGACGCTAACAACTCTCAGTCAACAAGTTAACAAGTTAACAGTTAACGCTAGGAACAAGTTAAAGATTTTGAGCAATTTTCAGCTGGTTTAAGGAATTTTGAGTCCTTTACGGTTGTTTAGTTGAGTTGTCCAGTTCTGTCTTCACAGTTGAGTAAACTGAAGATGATCAACATTAGAGTAACGTTTTTTAGGTTCTTGTGATGAAGATGATAATCATTAGGATGATAGAGGATGAAGACGATAATCATTAGAGTGAAGTTCTTTAGGATAATCATTAGATTCTTGGATTTGTAAGCCAGCTTAGGTCAGCCAGGTCAGCCAGCACAGCCAGCACAGCCAGCACAGCCAGCTCAGCCAGCACAGCCAGCTCAGCCAGCTCAGCCAGCTCAGCCAGCTCAGCCAGCTCAGCCAGCCCAGCCAGCACAGCCAGCTCAGCCAGCACAGCCAGCTCAGCCAGCAACCAGCCAGCACAGCCAGCACAGCCAGCTCAGCCAGCACAGCCAGTTAGACTAAACAAGAGCAAGCCAGGGTCAGAACTAAAACAAAATCAGTCACTTTATCTAGAACATTACTGTAAACAACTGTAAAACAAATGATTCTAAGCAAAAAGGAAAAAGAAATAGTGATTTCTAACTCTAATTTCTAAAATTCGTATGAATCTTTTAGCTTATGTTTAAAGAACAAAGAGAACGGGGTGCGGTCATTGTGAATACATGGAGAATGCAAGAATGGGAAGGGAACGGGTCAGAAAAGGGTCAAAAAAGGGACACATTTATTCTTTTCCCTTTTCGTTTTCGGGAATTTGCATTCAATATCCATTCTTGTCCATTTTAGAATTTGCTGACAATTTTTTCCCAGACTGAGAATCGGGTCATCTTTGGGGAAAGGAAAAGTTTTGATTTCAGAATGTGTATTGAAAAGAGATCTCTTGTTTTCGATTTTGCCTTTTCTACGCGTCAACTGAAGCGACGCGTAGTCGTCAGCCTTATGGTTCTGTTCTTCTTGTTTCTGGTGATGTTGTTTTCTATTTTGTTAGATAAATTGTGAAGCTGAATAGGAACCTTATACCATTACAGTATATTAAACATACTTGCGTAACAGATTGATTATGAAAATAAAGTCGGCAATGGATTTAAGCGCTTAAAGAATAGCTTACAATAGCTTAAAATAGCTTAAAATAGCTTACAATAGCTTACAATAGCTTAAAACCTCGTTATGTTTTAGCTCTAAATCCTATTGAAATCCGGAACTCATTTGACTCAATATTACAATGAACAAATGGTAAATATTCTTCTCAAGAATCCTATTATATCAAAGTTTAAGGCTAGTGCTTATTGTGGGTTTTTGAATTCGTCTTAATTCAAAACATTACTTGTAACTTTTCGGCTCAATATGTGACCACAAAATTACGCCAGAAAATGCCACAAAATGTGGAAGTATAACGGGATTGACGCATAGAAAAATGGGAAGTATTGATGCATAGAAAAAGGGAAAGTATAACGGTGAAGTATCTCCAAAATCTAATCTATCTCCTTTCTTTGCTTTAATTTCAAACTTTTATGTAAACTGCGCTATGTAAACTGCGCTATGTAAGCTGCGCTATGCAAATTGCGCTATGCAAATTGCGCTATGTAAACTGCGCTATGTAAACTGCGCTATGTAAGCTGCGCTATGCAAATTGCGCTATGCAAATTGCGCTATGCGAATTGCGCTATGTAAACAGCGCTATGCAAATTGCGCTATGCAAATTGCGCTATGTAAACTGCGCTATGCAAATTGCGCTATGCAAATTGCGCTATGTAAATTGCGCTATGCAAATTGCGCTATGCAAATTGCGCTATGCAAATTGCGCTATGCAAATTGCGCTATGCAAATTGCGCTATGCAAATTTGAGATTTGTTTCCGTAATATCATAATATTGGCGTTAGTTTAATGGAAAATAAAAATCGAAATAGAAATAGAAATAGAAAGACAATTATTTCAAAGAAACAAATCGATATATACAACTTTGATTTAGAAATATGACCAAAATAACTTGTGTATTCCAATCGCAAAAACATTAATCTAAAATTAAAGAGATTTCGAAATGGAAAGGATCTCGAAATAGAAGCGGAACCTCATCAAGGAAAAGGAGAACGAGCCAAAAAGAAAAGCGAAGCTGTTTACCTGTTTTGATGAAGGGAATCGGAATGAGAAAAGCAAAAGAAAAAGGTTCACAATTTCTCGAGTTATGCAAATCTCTCTTTTACTTTCTTTTCCACTTTCTTTTCCACTTTCTTTGCGACTCTCAGCCAGCCAAACACGGGCTTATGATGGGTCAAAAGAGGTGGAAAGGGTTGAAGCAAAAGGAGGAAGTTATGGATGTTTGGACAGTTCTCTCTTCTCATTCACTTTTCCAAGTTTGGTCTGTCTCCAGCTACAAACAGCCATCCACAAACAATCAACTTAAAGGAAAAGTCGATTCGGATTTCAAGATCGATTAGTTTAGGTGGATGAACAGTTAGATTTTGATTTTCCGGTGCTTATTGTATTCAATTAACTGCAGAGATACAATAGTGAGTAAAACGGTGAGTAAAACAGTGAAAAAAAGGGTGAATAAAACAATTAAATCTAATCTAGATATGTTGTTTTTAGCAAAGATTTTCAAAATCTAGTTTGCTAGAGAATTTTTGGCTTTCTCGGAGCATTTGTTATTTTGTTTTTTGTTATTTTGTTTTGCTAGTTAGATTAGAGATAGAATTCAGTTGAAAGATTCAAAAATTGTTCAAAAATTGTTCAAAAGTTGAAATATCATTTCACAACAATTGATCTATCAATCTTGTCTTATTTAAGACTTTAAAAACAAAATAGCATGGCTTGGCTACTCAGAAAGTACAAGTTTAAGTGATCTAAAGCTGATTTAAGTGATCTAAAGCTGATTTAAGTGATCTAAAGCTGATTTAAGTGGCCTAAAGCTGATTTCAGTCATCTAAAGCTGATTTAAGTGATCTAAAGGTCAAATTTGGGTGTTAATGTTTGCAAAAATAAAAAAAAAAGGATAAATAGGGAAATTGTTTTTGAATGTTTGAATTGTTTTGTTTGATTTGTTAAGAGCAAAGTGAGAAATTGAGCTGATTAAATAGCAAAAATTAAATTAATTAAATTTGAATAGCATTTTGAGAAACAATGAATTGAAAGAAAGAAAGAAAGAAAGAAAGAAAGAAAGAAAGAGAGGAAGAAAGAAAGAAAGAAATAAAGAAATAAAGAAAGAAAGAAAGAAAGAAGCGTTGAAAGAAAGGAAAAGTTGAAATAAAACTGAAAGAAATGAAAACTTTTTGAATATCAAATAAAAATCTAAAGCACTAAATCAATCATTAAAAAAATTTCACTAAATCAATCATTAATTAGAGGCGATCAGTCAGAAAACGAATGTTTTTTGACAGAGAGAAAATGATTGTCCGTGAGAGCTCACCCTTGTCCAAACTGTTCCCTTTTTTTTGGGTGCTTAGCAAAGTTTAACAGTGGTAACCAACAACAGAGTGGACAAAAATGGGGCAAAAGAGAAGCGAATCGCAAACGGGAGACTCGAGTAAGTGAAAAGAGAAAAGGAAAAACTCTGAAAAAGACAAATGACAACGGTGATGGTAAGGGGAAATCTTTTCTCTAAAAGTTTCGACGAATTAAGACCGTGTTTTGATTGATCGAATGATTGAATGATTGAATTGAATTGAATTGAATAATGATTGAATAAAATGAATAGCGCCAATTGATTCGCGATCCTGAAAAGCTCAAATTTAAGCTCAATATCTTCTTTTCCTATCAACAAAAAAGCAAAAGAGAAATCGTAAATGACAAGTGAAATGTTCTTTAGGTGGGCGCGTAATCGCTTGCGATTTGGCAAAGGGTCCTGGTAGAAGATGCTCCCCTTTTGGACGCCGTAACTCGTGCGTCGAAGTCGTCTAATATGGAATATCGAAATCGTCTAATTAAATATGGTTCCAATACAGTTCCTTTTTTGATTAAATATGGTTCCAATACGGTTCCAATACGGTTCCTATTTTGATTAAATGTGGTTCGTTATTATGCTCAAATTCTTGATTTTAGTAAGAATCTATCCTAATTCATACCTCTACACATCAACTAGCGATAAAATTATGATAAAATTTATGGAAGATAAAATGATTTATGGAAGGGATGGAAGATAAAATTGATGTTATGGGGATTTAGCTGTGTAGCTGGGATTCGGTTTGGAGCGGCTAATCGAATCGATTTTGAATTAGGATGATGGGTAAAAGATAAAAGTAAAAGACTAGGATAAAAGAGCTTGGAGTTGGATAAAATTTAGAATCAACTATCAACGAAGTGAGTGACTTTGAGTGACTGACATTTAAAGTTTGCAATTCGATTAGTTCAAAGTTTTCAATTCGATTAGATTATCAAAAGTTCAAATCAAAAGATACAAATGTTCGATAAAGAAATCAGAAATTCAGCAAGAAATCAAAAAGTTATTAACGCTTTCAATGTGAGAATGCCCGGTAAACACTTGCTAGACAAGTTGGGGGATTTTCGCGGCTCTTTTTCGTTTTGATGATCAGGCTATCTGTCTATTCACAGAACTCATTTGTCAATTCCCCACTCAGCCGGGGGCTTGTTTGAGAGAGGTTTGTGGGTAATATGTAGGTAAATCCCCACAGTGAGCCGAGGCGATCACCATTTTGGCCGACTGAAGAGAGAGGTTGGCTGAAAATCGGGTTTTGTTTTTAAAATTGGGCAAAGTTGAAGAGAAATGTTGAAAAATTAGCAAGCAATTTGAAGATTAGCAATCAATTTTGAAAAATTAACAAGCAATTTGAAAAATTAGCAAATCTGCTATTCAATTGATAGAAAGATTCGTTAAAACCTTGAATAATAGTTGGACTTGTTCATTTGTCGAAGCATTTATCAGTTTAAGTTCAGCTAGGTTCTTCTTTAGCTTGAATATCTCTTAATTTATCATTCAAGTCAAGTTTTCAAGTCAAGTTGAGCCAAAGTTGAGTCAATTAAGCCAAAACAACTTGCACAACTAAACTCTCAATCCACAGTCTGAAATCAAAAAGGAAAGTACAGAACCCAGACTAAAATCACTTTCTCACATGACAATATCTCTTTTCTAACAACCTATTCTTGCAACATCTCATTAGAAAAAGTTCAGGTGTTGGCTGAAAATTTCAATTTCGTGGGGGCGGTCACTATACGAACTCTATGAGAGAAAGGCGTCCCAGAGCTGAAAACATCTCTCCCTCTTGTCCCAGGGCCGTGACGCAACCTGTGGCCATTCGCTTTCCCTTTTTAAACGTGAGGAGAGTTGGCACTGACCCGAAGAGATGAAGAGGTACGAGAGAAGAAAAGAAAGGATATTTTCTGAAGAAAGTCTGGGTCTCGTTTAGATTAAGCTTCTCTGGTCTGGTGAGAGAACATAAACGTTTGAGAGAGCTTGATGGGAAACGAGATCTCTTGGAAAGAACTTTCTAGAGCTAGGTCTTAGATTGAAAAGAGTGGGGAAGATGAGGAGGTCTTATCGCAATGGAGATCTGAAGTCCTAAATGGCCTGACTGGGCCAGGCTCTAGTTGGGACAGGCTCTGGTTGGGCCAGGCTCTAGTTGGGACAGGCTCTAGTTGGGACAGGCTCTAGTTGTGACAGGCTCTAGTTGGGCCAGGATCTAGTTGGGACAGGCTCTAGTTGGCCCAGGCTCTAGTTGGGACAGGCTCTGGTTGGGACAGGCTCTAGTTGGGCCAGGCTCTAGTTGGGACAGGCTCTGGTTTGGCCAGGCTCTGGTTGGCCTAAGCCTAAGCTCTGGTCAGGCAAGGCCTAAGCCTAAGCCAGGTTTAAGCCGGGCAAGTTCCAGGCCTAGTTTCGGGTGCATCCAGATACTTTATGAATCAGCTCAGGCCAAAAGTCTAGTCTAGCTTGGAAAGAATTTCCCTTGGTACAACCCTGTTTGAGTTGCATGCAAAGTGGTTAAGTAATTAGGTTGATTTTTCGATTCTATTCATAGTTTTGACCATGCAAGTTGAGAATGAGATGAAAACAGAGAAAGAAGTTGAGTCCATTTTTCCCTTTCCCCTTTTCTCGATTCACTTTTCCGCCTCAAAGACGGGTCTCCCCCTAGTGACCGGCATTCCCCTTTTTCTTTTCTTTTTCCTTTTCTTTTCCCCTTTCCCACTTCCCATTGGCAGCCGTTCTCTCCTTGTTTTCAGCTACGATACGATTCTCGAGAGATCTGCCCCGGGAGAGGTTTTTTTTTTGAGTGAAATCCGCTCTGAAAATGACATTTGAGCCCGGCTTTGGGCAATTTTGTATAGAAGAATGGAATATCTCGTGGTCAATTTTTTTTGTATTATTGGCGAGGGCGACTGAAAATAGATTTCGAACGAAATTCGGGGATTAAAAGTAAAAACGAGAAGAAACTTTAGAAAAGAATTCGGAATCAAAAAAAAACACACAGAAATCAAGATTGAAATAAACAAGAAAAGTACGAAAATGAAAACAAGGAGAGAACGGCAAGAAAGTTTCAAAGAAAAAGCAAAGATTGAGTCTAGAATTGGAAAATTCAAAGCTCATTTAGTATTTTAAATGATTTAAATTTAAATTTCAAGATTTTAAATGCCTAAGTGTTGAAAAAATTGACTTTTGCCAGCCTGGGCTCAGATTAAATCCATTTTTCTACAGAACGATTATAGAATAAATCAATTGTTTATCGATTGTTTAAATTAAAATCAATAGATTGTTTAGATTAAAATTTTTATTGTTTAGATTAAAATTGAACTTAAATTTGGTGACCTATCAGATCTCTGAAAGTAAACGACTCTCAATTTTCAGAAGGAAGTCCCTTTCTTCTTCAAAAATCTTCACATTGACTTTTTCTCTTTACTCTCAAAGAGATTTCCCTCTCAAATTCTCAAGTGAGTGATCGCTTTAGACTGACCATACCTGGGAAAGGATTTGGTAATGAGAAAGTTAAGGAGTTAAGGAAAAGAGTTAAGGAGTTAAGGAAAAAGTTAAGGAGTTAAGGAAAAAGTTAAGGAGTTAAGGAGTTAAGGAATTAGAGTTAAAAATTGAATGGAATATGATAAATTAATGAATCGAGTGGTTAGATTTGACAATAGAAAAGAAAACTCAGGTCCATGAAAGAAAGATTAGGCTCTTGCGTAGTTTCCATGGATTTTGAACGGCTCGTCACACTTTAAAGGCCTATAACTTTGTTCAGAGATCATATTTTCGTTAACTTTTTATAGCACTGTACAGAGGACATTTCAGGTTTTCAAATGATACCAAATGGAGCTTAATTCGATCTTCCAGTCCCTGAAAATCAGAGCCAACTTTGAGCAAATGACGCCTATCCAACTCGGATGTTTTGTCGCCTGGTTTGCGTGGGAACGAAAAATATAATCAAGCTCTCTTTGGTATCATTTGAAAGCCTGAAACGTTCTCTATCCATTGATATAAAAAGCTGAGAGAAATATGATCTCTAGACAAAGTTATAGGCCTTCAAAGTGGGCGACTCGTTGAAAATCTCTCGATTTTCCAAAAAGACCCGGAAACAATGTCCCACCCCCCATAAATCTCATAAATAATATCTTAACAATCATAACAATCATAACAATCATAACAATCATAATAATCATGAATATCATAACCTAAACATCATAAAAGTATCATCAAAAGCTCACTGAGCACTTAACAGAAAGAAAACAGAGTCAATTTATTGTAAAACTCGATAACTAAATAACTAGATAACTAAATAGCTGAATAATCAAGCCACAAGCATCAAGCCATGGATTTTGACTGTATAAATTGCTTTCCCAAAGTTAACCAAAACAAAATATGGAAGTGTATAGTGTTTCTCATTTTAAAATAAGTACAAAACATTTAAAAAAAACGCGCTCCAAGCGAACAAAGATTATAAAATATTAGTTGACAAAAAAAAGAGTAAAAGGAATGGTCATTGAAAGGCTTTCATTTTGTTGAGAGATTCGTATAACGAGAGAACGGATGAGAAATGGGGAAAGTTGGGGAGAAGAAAAAGAACTTTAAGCGGGACATCAATTCATTGAGCATTGAGGAAGTTGATGTGATTGGGAGCAAGAATTTTAGATTTTTCTAGAAGAAACTTTTCCTGCTTAGCTGCTTAACTGCTTAGCTGCTTAACTGTTTAACTGTTTAACTGCTTAACTGTTTAACTGCTTAACTGCTTAACTGCTTAACTGCTTAACTGCTTTCTGTTTAATTAATTACTTAATTTTCCAAAAATTGAGATTTTTAAGAGATCAAAATTCAAATCTTGCTCGAATTCTAGCAATGGATTGTAGAGAATTGGTAAAGGTAAACAAGATGGACTGGCCACAGCTCACAGAGGATAAAGGGGAGTGGTCCTGTTGCTCAAAAGACAGCTCTATCTCTTACTCTTGAAAAGCAGGATGGCACCAAATGGAAGAAAAGAAAGCCAAGCCAAGAAAACTGGGAGAAGTTGAAAAGAAAAAGAGAATTGGCTCTCAGTGCTGTCACGGAAGAAGTTCTACTGATCATTACATAGAAAAGGAGCTGGTCAAGCTGCGAATTGGCTGACTGGCATAAAAACAACTTCTGTTCCATGCTGAGCAAAAAATCAAAAGCCAAGATCTATAATATTGAAATATCTTAATCCTTACCCATGTAATTGTTGCAGAAATTATATAATACCACTTTTCAATCTGTACCATCTACTAATACATAATTGAGGGCTGTCTGTCCGTCTGTCTGTTCGTCCGTCTGTCCGTCCGTTCATCCGTCCGTCCATCCGTCCGTCCATCCGTTCGTCCGTTCGTCTGTCCGTTCGTCCGTCCGTTCGTCCGTTCGTCCGTTCGTCCGTTCGTCCGTTCGTCCATCCGTCCGTCCATCCGTTCGTCCGTTCGTCTGTCTGTCCGTCCGTCCGTCCGTCCGTCCATCCGTCCGTTCGTCCGTCCGTTCGTCCGTCCATCCGTCCGTCCATCCGTTCGTCCGTTCGTCTGTCTGTCCGTCCGTCCGTCCGTCCATCCGTCCGTTCGTCCATCCTTTCGTCCGTTCGTCCATCCGTCTGTCCGTCCGTCCGTCCGTCTGTCTGTCCGTCCGTCCGTCCGTCCATCCGTCCGTTCGTCCATCCGTTCGTCCGTTCGTCCATCCGTCTGTCCGTCCGTCCGTCCGTCCGTACGCAACTTTCATCTCGAGAACCGGAGAAGTTAGAGCTTCAAAAACAACACCCTTATAAGTTTTCAATCCTTAGTGAAATATCTTAGTCCCTACCCTTACACAAAGTTGAGCACAAAGTACGCAAAAAACAAGCGCAAGGCGCAAACTTTCTAAACAACGTCGATGTTCAATACAAGCTTTATAGCTCCAATACAAACTTTTAGCTTTATTACGAAAATTCCCATTTCTTTTTGTTGTTTTGTTTTCAGTGCTTCTCCAGAAAAATCTCGAAATCGCCTCAAAATAGTAATTATTATCAAATGACCATAGAAACCTGTCAAAGCAAAAAAACTTTCAGATTTCCCTTTCTCTTTTCCACTTCCGACTAATAAGCGAAAATATTTCAAGCGAAAATTTTTTGTTTTCTTTTTCTGAAATTTCCTTGGTCAGCAAAAGAAAAGCGGGGAAATTGAGGTGAAAAAAAAAAAAGCGAAATGAGGCAATTATTCGTCGTACAGTTGATTTAAACAAAATCAAACACAACAAACGGAAATTTTCTCGATGTGATCAACGCTGAAAAGGTGATAATTGTTTGGAAAATAAGCTGGAAAGGGGTATAGAGGGATTTATAAAGGGAAAATGGTTTTAAATAGTTTCAAATGTTTCAAATGTTTCAAAAAATGTTTTGCATGGAGAAGACACAGGTAAAACTCCAAGAACGGATTGAAATTGATAAGATTTTTTGGTACTTTTAGCAGTTTTTGGTATTTTTTGGTACTTTTAGTAGTTTTTGGTATTTTTTGGTACTAAGAAAAGCTTTTTAGGGAAAGCTACTGTTGCAGCAGCTCTAGAGAAATCAAATAACGATCAAATTCTTTTCAAATTGCAATTTAGAAGTTTAAACTTTGAACTTTGAACTCCAAAGTTCTTAAACGTTTGTTTAAAAAAGTTTAACCTTAAACCTTTAACCTCCAAAGTTCATTTAAACCTTAAAGTCTAAAGTTTCAAGTTTAAACTTTGAACTTTGAACTTTAGAGTTTAAACTTCTAGCTTTGAAGTTTAAAGTTTGAAAAGTTAGAAGTTCTACAGATTTCTACAAGTTAAAAGTTTGAAAGCTTTTCGTAGTCAATTCAAAATCTACTCTTGCTTCAAAAAAATTTAACTAAAATTGCCGAAACAAAAACAACAAAACAGAAGATCGGTAAAGATCAGTCAATTTTGCTAGCAAAACTTTGCACTTCAACTTCTGAACTTCTTAACTTAACTTCTGAACCTCTGAGCTTCTTAACTTGATTTCTGAACCTCTTAACTTAACTTCTGAGCTTCTGAGCTTCTTAACTTAACCTCTGAACTTCTGAGCTTCTTAACTTGATTTCTGAACTTCTTAACTTAACTTTTGAACTTCTAAACTTCTTAACTTAACTTCTCAACTTTTTAACCTAACTTCTGAACTTCTTAACCTAACTTCTAAGCTTCTTCCCTTGACTTCTGAACTTTTAAACCTCTTAACCTAACTTCTAAGCTTCTTCCCTTGACTTCTGAACTTCTAAACCTCTTAACCTAACTTCTAAGCTTCTTCCCTTGACTTCTGAACTTCTAAACCTCTTAACCTAACTTCTAAGCTTCTTAACCTAACTTCTAAACCTCTTAACTTAACTTCTGAACTCCAGAATTCTCATTTGAAACGAGCAACAACAAAATTTTCGATATGAAAACTGTCAAAGATCGGTAAAGATTGATCGAAGATCATTAAGAAACTTTTAACAGTAATGTTACTGTTAACATTTGCTAGGCAACAAATTTAAAAGCTGGATGTGAATTAAAAGCAAATTTCGATTTAAAAGCTGAAAATTAGTGTTTACGAAAGATTCCGCAGTTTTTCCTTACAAATTCAAAAACCTGATTCGTTTTTCTATCAAGAATCTTCTAAATTCAAGAATTCATTTTAAGAATTGGAAAAAATTTGACAAAATTGAAATTGGAGATTGGGGATGTTGAACAATTTCTTTGCTAAAAGCTAAACTAGCAAAAGCTTTTTTTTTTTTTTGCTAGCTTACGGTAGACATTTAGCTAAAGAAAGCCAAGAGTTTTCTAAGAAAAAGGAAGACAAAAAAAGACGAGAAAGCTGATGACAAATCGAACGAAAAAGATTTGATCATCGAGATCGGAACACAAAAAAGTGAAATTTTGAAGAAGCGAATTTGAAGAAAACGATGAAGGAAAGGGGATTATTACAAAAACATCCATCTTTTCTTTTTTTGTTTTCTTTTCGATCCACGAGGAAACGAGCCAAAATTTGACCGTTTTCAAGGGAATTTCTTGGCAAGATGCGAGAAATCGAAAGAAATGATTCATGCAAAAGTTGTTGAAGTAAAGTTTGCTGTGTTTTAAGTAAAGTTTGCTTGGTTTGGCTTGGTTTAAAGTCAAAAAAACGTCAGCAAATCGAGCTAAAATCGGCTCAATTGCCTTCTGAAAGTAAAAAAGAAACGATAAATTGAAAAAAAACAATCCTGAATGGAAAAATTGACTTTAGCGTAACGCTTGCGAATGCTGAAGCTTTCTTTTTGTACTTTAAGCTTAAAATAGAAATCGAAGTAGAAATAGAAATAGAAATAGAAATAGAAATAGAAATCGAAAGGGAAATTGAAATTTTTAAGCTTGAACTCGAAACGCACTCTATTTAACACACTAGACCTGTTGAAAGAGTCCAGGCGCAATTTTCAGACAGTCTGCCTAGCTCTTCGATTTTTTACTACCCAAAGCTCCTTCAAGCATAAAGCCTAGTTCCCCCGCAAACTCTTATTCTAGGCTTCATTTTGATACTAAACATGGCTAGGTTTTGTTTTACCATTCTTTAGATTTCGATCATTTTAGATAAAAAATTTTCTGAACTTGTTAAGCTTATCGAATCCGGCAAAAGATTGATCGAAATCTAAAGAGTGGTAAAACAAAAGCTAGCCATGTTTAGTATCAAAATGAAGCCTAGAATCAGGGCTTGCTTGAGGGGGGCTAGGTTTCATGCTTGAAGGAGCTTTGGGTAGTAAAAAAATCGAAGAGCTAGGCAGACTGTCGGAAAATTTTGCCCAGACTCGTTAAGCAGGTCTATGACACATCAGTCGATCAAATTCATTCATTAAATCAAATCAAATTCACTCATTTCAACCAAAAGTGACAAGTTTATATGCGAGAAATTCTATATATATGTTGTGTCCGATTTAGATTCAATCTAAATCCGGCGTCCGATTTAGATTACTTGCGATTTAGATTGCTTAATATATGTTCTTAAGCGTTAACGCTAATAAATTGTTTCATAGTTGGGTTTTCTTTTCAGAAAAAAACAGTAACAGACCTTTGAAAAATGGAGAAAACCACAGAAAACGCTTAAGAACATATATTAAGCATGTTTATATTATTGTTCAATCTATATAAGATTTAGATTGAATCTAAATCGGACGTCCGATATAGACTGTAATCTAAAGCGGACGTCCGATATAGACTGTAATCTAAATCGGACGTCCGATATAGACTGTAATCTAAATCGGACGACCGATATAGACTGTAATCTAAAGCGGACGACCGATATAGACTGTAATCTAAATCGGACGTCCGATATAGACTGTAATCTAAATCGGACGTCCGATATAGACTGTAATCTAAATCGGACTTCCGATATAGACTGTAATCTAAATCGGACTTCCGATATAGACTGTAATCTAAATCAGACGTCCGCGATAAGTTCAATCTAAATCGGAAACAACATATATAAATTCTAGATATATTCGGCTTGAAGAATTTCCATTCAAAAGGGAATTGTCCATTCCAGTTTCCAGGATCAATAAGTCGAAAAACTGCGTAAAAATCTAAAAATCTTTTGCGATTCGCAAAAACCAAAGAATCCCCCTCAATTAGATGATTTTTGTCTTATTTTAATCAAAAAACATGACTATAATTTGATTATCTTTTCTTCTTTTTTCGAAATATCAGAGATTTATGCTTGGTTTCACGTTTTTTGCATGTTTTCCCCGAGAATATAATTCTCTCGAAAGACCCAGGTTTTTCTCTGAATTATACGACCACATGGCTTTATTTTTTCAGTTATAATAAGAATGAAAAGAAAATTTCATACAAATTAGAGCTTTCACAAGATTCTTTGAGAAAAACAATAGGAAAAAAGTGAAATGAAGCGTTGAAGAAAAGGTTAAAGCTTGGAATTGATGAAGAATTGTTAGAGAATAGTGCAAGAGTGCAAAAGAACCGGAAAAGAAACGAAAGTGTGATGAAATGTTTTGATTTTGAAAGATTTAATGTAATTTAATGTCTGGCTTATGTCTGTCTGGCTTATGAGCTTAAAAGTTCTTAAAAAAAGTTCACATTGTTGATAAAATTGGTTAATAGCATTTGGGCATGGTTAATAGCAAAGTTCTCATTTAAACAAGTTCTCAACTTTGTTGAATTTAAATCATACTCTCATTTTTGTTAGCCAAGATAAATGTACAAAAATGGAGCTTAGAAAGCATTACTTTTATAGTAATTAACTCTTAAAACATTAATGCAGAAAAAGGCGATTTTTAGAGACCCTAAACTTGAATTTAACTATTTTTCAGCATTTTTAGCATAGCTTTTTTTTATACTGCTCGGCTAGGGTTGTTAAAGTGATTTAAAAAATGTTAAATTTCCTCTATTCTATGTAAAATTACGCGTAGATTTTATGATTAATGCTTATTTTCAGTTTAGATTAAGCTACTATCCTAGAAAGTCAAAAAGATGCAAGCGCAACACTACAGGGTGCGTCACAATTACCGCCTCACCTCTTTTACAAAAGAATTTAGCTGTTTTTCAAGGAAAGCTCTTCTAAATTTTTGTTTTTTCTTAATTTCTTGTTTTATTTTTTTTTTAAATTTGCTGTTTTCACCGAAAAAAAAGTTTCATTTAGTGATGGCAAAGCGTAATCTTCACAGAGCTTTGATCATCGACTTACACGTCAAAGGCTATGGGACACGTGAGATTGTTCGACATCTAGGAGTCGATAGAAGTGTTGTGATTCGCGTAGTTGAACGATACAAAGAGCTTGGAGCTTTACCGCCCTGGACGAGGAAACAAGAGAACCGTTACCATCAAAGCTAGTATCAAGAGAACCAAGATAATCAAGAGAAACAAGAGAAACGTTACCATCAAAGCTATTGGGTTGGGGAGCATGAGTCGGCGCCCAACTTTAAAGGGACTTTTTGCACACATAAGCCTTCTTTAAACATACGTTTGGTTTCATCAAAAGGATCCACTATTTCTCTACAAAATGACTTTTGAGAGATTCCACAAAGCTTTTCTTTCGTGGAGTTTATGAACTTCCAAACGCAGCTGGTTAAAATGGCAAAGAGTCCGACTCATCATTTGAACAGTTTCTTTCACATAAACCTTCTTTGGTGTTTATATAAGAAAGATAGAGCACATTCAATTACTTAAGTTGCCAAATTTGCAGGAAGATCCCACCAATGGTTTTTTCTAGATCACAGTTTGTAGTTTTTGTGAAAAAATGGCTTTTTCTTGAGCGGAGGCGCTGTTTGAATTTTCTTTTAAATGTCATTTTGTAGAGAATTAGTTAACCATTCTACTCATATCAAACGCATATTATTTGACGAAGTCGAATAGAAGTTTTAGACATTTTTTTCATTTTCGGCGCCGACTCATTCTCCCCAACCCAATAGTATCAAGAGAACCAAGATAATCAAGAGAAACAAGAGAACCGTTACGATCAAAGCTAGTATCAAGAGAATCAAGATAATCAAGAGAAACAAGAGAACCGTTACCATTAAAGCTAAAGAGTCGAAGAGATCAGGCACAACCCCACGCATTTCCTTTAAGCCGCACCCTGTAAGCTTGGAATAGTTGAGGTAGATTGATTTAAATGGAATAAATCCTAAAAATGACTAGATGAACAATTTTTGACCAAAATATACTTGAGATTTGCCTATTGTTCTGCAAAAAAATTTGTTTAGGACTGCAGCTTTTTCTTGTAAGCAGAATCGTTAAAAGTTGAGTATCTTCACAAAATGGTTTACTTGAACAGATTTTTAAAAAAAGAAGTGATTGCCGTTTACAGATTGCAAAAAGACAAAAGCGCTATTTAAAAATGGTTTACAAATGTGTTATTTACCAGTAAATATTATAGAAACAAAAATATTGAATTGATAAATAAGTTATACGTTTAACTTGAAGAAAAGAAAACTAACAGCTTTGGTTTTGCATTGAAAAGGTTGAGCAGAAAAAGATCTAGCAAAATAGGGACTTAAATTTCTCGACTGAAAGCAACTGGTGTGCATGGATTGAGCATCGACTCGTGGAGTGTCCATTTCGAGAGAGAGAGAGAGAGAGAGAGAGAGAGAGAGAGAGATGAAAAGAAGAGCAAAGCATGGACCTATTGCCTGGGGCTGATGCGTGGGGGAAACGGCTGCATAAACACCAGTTGTCTTTACCCCTCTTTTTCACCTTTTCACTTAAATGACCATTGTCTCTCTTTTCGCAAAATCGGTGCTCATCTGCACCAGGAGCTACCACTTAGAAAAGTCGGCACAAAGCTTGAAATTTTTTATGAATCGGTGCTTTGTTTAAGAGATCACTGAAAAGTTTAATTTAGCTGCAAATTGACAAGCTTGAGCTAAGATTTTGAAAGGTGAAAAGAAATGGAACCTAGATTAACAAGAATCACGATTTGAACATAAAAATGATTCCAAAATCATTTATAAAATATCAACAAGATATTTAAACATATAAATATTGTATATAAGAAGAAAAATGACAGCTAGAAATTTAATAAACCTTCAATAAAGTTCAGCGATTTGAGCTTTCCGAGATCCAAGATCAAATCGCTTTGACAATCGCTCAAGAAAATTTCTGATTAAAGATTGAATTTAGGCAATCGGTTATTGTTCTATTATTGTTCTATTATTGTTCTATTATTGTTCTATTATTGTTTTGTTAACAGAAATTTGCTTTTAAAACAAGATTTCGACATTTCAAGGACAAGGTTCAGTTAAACTAGTTCAAAGAGAAGATGAAAGTTGAACATAGCTCAAGTAAACGAATCAGAACCAGAAAGAACCAGAAAACCAGAGAACAGAAGAACCAGAACGAACAGACGCCAGAAGCGAACGAACCAGACGAACCAGAACGAACCAGAACGACGAACGGCGAACCAGAACGAACCAGAATGAACCAGAACGAACCAGAACGAATCAGAAAGAACCAGAACGAATCAGAACCAGAACCAGAACTTCTGACACTCAATAAGTCTCGAAAAGTAGAAAGAACATTCTTTAACAAGCCAACAAAAGTCATAACAAAATTCTCAATTCCGATAATGAAAAGCGTCTGTGTTGCACATATCGGCTGTGGTCAAAGGATCGAGAAAAGAAGAAGAAGAGGAGAAGACTAAAACCGCAGTGTCCCGGGGTGAAAAGGGTTGAATCGAAATGGAAAGAGAAATTGGAGAAAAGAGAGAAATGCGGCAATGCCAGGCGAGGAGAAGCGTGTGCGTTCGATTGCGCAATATGCAAATGCCAAGAGAAAACGAAAGAATTGAGTGAAAAGGGCCAAGTGACCGCTAGAGATTGCGTGAAATGGAGAGATTTGGAGAGGTTTATCATTTGAAAAAGATCGGGAAAGAGGGAAGAGACGGAGATGGGCAAAGGGACAGCAATAGAAATCGACTGGCTCGGGCGGGTGGTGCCAACGAACGCAAAAAAAGAGATGACCGCTAAGAGAAGCGGGGGAAACAAGAGGAAACAAGATAAAGAGAGAAATGGGAAGAGTGGGAGAGTGGGAGAGAAGTCGGCCTAGCTGCCAGCCGATCCATGCCTTCTTCTAGGGCCTGGGAGAGTGGACGAGTCCCTCTCGGGGGCTAATTAGACCGGGGACCAAGCCTTTTCCATTCTTTTCTTTTGCGTTCCGATGGCGCAATCGGCTCCCTTTTCTAGAAATAAGGGACTGGAGGGGTTTATTGGAATTTGTGCCGGAATTTATGCCAATATTCTCAACATTAAGCCAGTAAATGTTGATTTAAACTGAAGAAAACGGCAATAGTAATCTTTTCAAAAAACCTGCGAAGTTTACAGTGATAGATGTTGTCGCTTTCTCCTACTGTTGGATGCTGTTTAATGTGATTGTTATTTGGTAGAGTGTTTCAACAAGTTAACCAAAGATTTGCTCCCTTTGCCATTGGCAATTCAACTTTGAGCTCAAATTTCTTGGTGTTGGGCTGTGCAATTTAAATAGTTTTTGTACCAATCGATAGAGAAAGACTTGGCGCATCTAATGATACCAAGAATATTTGAATTGAACAGTACAACACCAAGAAATTTGAGCTCAAAGTTAGATTGCCAATGGCAAAGGGGCGGGTATGAAAGATCGGATGACCTTAACCAAAGAAACAAATCTTCAAATTCTTATAGTTGGGTTGGTCGTTTTAGAGGGGGGTTGGGTTTAGGCTTAGGCTTAGGCTCAGGCTCAGGCTCAGGCTCAGGCTCAGGCTCAGGCTTAGGCTTAGGCTTAGGCATAGGCTCAGGTTCAGGCTCAGGCTCAGGTTTTGGCTCAGGCTTAGGCTTAGGCTCAGGCTCAGGCTCAGGCTTAGACTTTTGTTCTTCGGTAAACCAAGTTCTTGCTGTTGAGTATTTTCTAGAGCAGCTCTCTACTCAAGCCTTGCGTACAAACTCCAAGATTCCATCATTTTATCGCCATTGTATACTGGTTGACTCGTTTCCATTTTCGTCTCCTAATCACTGACCAAAATCGCATCACTATCTCGAAAAGGGTAAGAGAAGAAAGGAAAGGGCAAGCGCAGTGAATTCCTGACCGATGGGCAGTGGTTTTGTGATGGGGGAAAAAGGGAAAGATGGGGGTGAATTTTGCGAGAGTGGAAATTCAATCGGAGGGACGCGTCCCGTGACACACGGACGGGACTTGAAAAAAGGAGAAAAGCGGGAAAGAACTATTGGGGTGAAAGGGGAAAAGAGGAGAAAACGGGACGGGAGATGAAAAGTGCCATGTGTACAACCGAGAGCTTTGGCCGCTCTTTTCAACCACCACTAGGGCAGAGATCAGCTCGGCTTTACTTTGCGCAAAAAATCGACTATGCAGATGATCAAATGAATTGAAATCAATGCGCAATTCATTCAAATTGAGTTCAAGATCTTGTACAAGAACAAGTTTGACGTTACTTGGCTTGACTGGCAGAGAAGTTGATGTTCTGACATCACTGATAGTAAAGATCAAGTGAAGAGCCACTTTATCAGTCATTTATTTTGTTATGAAGTTATTTAAAACCTCAATATTTTAATAGATCTAAGAGTTTTCAGGAATCTAAACAGAAAAACAGCAATTGTAAGTTGAAAGTTGAAAGTTAAAGTTGGGAACTCAACTGTTTAGGATGACTGTCACCAATCTAAGCTATTCAATATAGCTATTCACCCTATTCAATCTAAGCTGAACGCTGAATAAGCTACCGTAGTCTGGCCTGGTTTTTCAGCAATATAAGCCGCTTTTTTTTACCCTTTTGTACAAACGAAAGACCCAATGAAGTGGTGCTTGGTGGGAGCTCCTGAAATAGGGATAAGCCAAAAACTAGCGAGATTCTCAATTGATGCTTTTCAAAGCTTTATTGAGAAGCTTTGAGCTGAAACACCTCATCAGAAGAGTCATAAGAGTCTCAAACTCAGAACAGTTTGAGCATTTGAGCACTTTCTTCAAAAGAAACCCATTTTGGTGTCAATAGAAAAGTTGTAGAGAATCAAAAATGAGGCTTATAGCCAAATTTCCAAAATGATACACTTAGTAGTTTCGCTTAAAATGCAAGTTTTGTTGCAAGTTTTGTGAAAATTCGTAAATTTGGCATTTCTTGAAAACCAGTTTTTGAATCGTTCTGAAAATTTGGATATAAGCTTGATTTTTGATTCTCTACAACTTTTCCATTGACACCAAAATGGGTTTCTTTTGAAGAAAGTGCTCAAACTGTCACAGATAACTCGCAGTTTTCAATTCACCAACCCAATATTTGTTTTTCTTGGTCGCATTTTTGCATTTTGGTCGTTTATAAATGAATCTGCTGTTTAATTTGTGGTTTTCTTTAAATAAAAAAGATTATCTATATAAATAAGCTATATCATAGCTTATTTTTAGGTAAATTTGATCCACTTTGATCGCAAATTCGAACAGGAATTCTTGTTTTTCCTTACAATGGAAATAGAATAAAAACAGCTTGATGAAATGTATGGAAATTTGTCGATCTACATAACTTTTCATTCTTTATCTTTGTCTTTTAAAACAAAATAGATTTCTATGATCAAAAAGTGCGCAAATCGGAACTTTTGACTCGTTTTGACTGCTAAATGTCATCGTTTATGATAGCTCGACTTTAAAGCTTTAAAAAGAATCAACTAACGCGAGTTTTTCGGTATTTCGTAAAGATGAATTTGTAAATATATAATAGAAATTTTTGATAAAATAAACTATCAATTGATTAGTTTATTTCAAATTATTTATTTCAAACAAACAAATGAACCTATATTCATTGTTTATTTCAAAAAGTAACCTTTAAAAAACGGAAAAGACTTTCTATGATACAAAAAAAAACCTTAGGCAATAGTTTTAAATCTAACAAGATTGCCATTTCATTTTGGTAACACCATTTCTTTGGAATAATTATTGTAACAATTCTTTGCATCTTCCATCATCTTCCATCTTCCAATAGATGTAAATCTATCAATATTTATAATACTTTGTGTAACATAAATCTTCATGTAAGTGCTAATAAAAGAAATCCTTTCAATTTTCCATTCTGATTTCCGGCAACACTTTCGATAATCACCGAAAAAAACATTCCTCGTGATGGATGCAGACGTATTTTCATCGAAAAACGGACTCCTTCTGCCCTCGCGTCAGCTAGTCAGCCTCATTCCCTTTCTTGTCTTTTCTTTTCTTGTCTTTTCTTTTTCTTTTCTTTTCTCTTCTTTTCCTTTTCTTTTCCTTTTCTTTCCTTTTCTTGTCTTTCCTTGTCTTTCCTTGTCTTTCCCCTTTCCCATTCCGTCCCATCCACGACTAGGCCGTGCTAGCTGAATGTTTTCGCTCAGAAAAGTGAAAAGAACAAAAAGATCCCAAGAGTTTCTTGGCACTTTTCACTCTCTTTCCCCTTTTCCGCGAGATTTTGAACACTTTTTAAACTCAAAAGCCCCAGGTGGTCAGAAAAGTGAAATTTTATTGGATTCGGGGGATTGGCTTTGTAAAGATTTGAAAAGATTTGAAAAGATTTGAAAAGATTTGAAAGATTTGAAAAGATTTGTAAAGATTTGAAAGATTTTCAATCGAATTTTGAATTTTTTAAAGTACTTCAAGTACGCTGTACTAGATTTTTAACAATGTCAGATTGTTTAAAGTTTGATTTTATGATTTAAAAAGCTATAGTTTGGCTTGTTTTTCGTTCAAAAATCATCTACGCTTTTGAATGAAATCAATAAAGCAATGGATTTTTTTTTGATAAAAGCGTTTTGTAAAGAGTTTTTGTATCGTACTATAGCCAGCACTTTTCATTCTTTTTGCTAGAGTTTTTTATTGCACAAAAGTACACTACGTTTTGTGCAAAAGTTGACGAAAAACAAGCCAAACTATAGCTTTTTAAATCATAAAATCAAACTTTAAACAATGTGACATTGTTAAAAATCTAGTTAACATTTCAAAATTTCAAAATTTGATTACAAAATTTGATTTCAAAATTGCTATTTTCAGGGGAGAACGCTTATCTTCTTTTCTTTCTTAGAACTTCCTTTCCTTTCTTTTCCTTTCCTTTCCTTTCCTTTCCTTTCCTTTCCATTTGCGTCTTCTTGAAGCCTTTTCAACTCTCTTTCTTTCCATTTCAAATTTGGGTGAATTTGGGGGTGAAAAGAGAAATTATATCTGATTGCTCGAGAAAAGAAAAAAAAAGAAAAGACTTTGAAATTCCCAAATAGAAGAAAGGCGACGAAGAGATGCAAATCCAATCGGACAATCAGTGGTCAGTGCCGAGAAAGGGAAAGAGGGTCAGTGCCGAGAAAGGGAAAGAGGGTCAGTGCCGAGAAAGGGAAAGAGATTTGAGGGTGGAGGAAGTGCCGCGTAAACTCTTCATGGCTTTTCACACCAATTTATGTTGAATTCAACAAGTCGACATGAAAAAGTTTTTGAGAAAACCGATAAATCAATGAACAGATAATAAAGTAAAGTAAGGAATGACAAAAAGAGATTTCCGGAGAGGGATTGAACCCGGGCTTTCTTTGCTTTCCTTGCTTTCCGGCTTTCCTTACTTCCCTTACTTCCCTTACTTCCTTTCCAGGCAGATGCTCTAACCACTGAGCTATCCGATTTTTTTGTTAGGGAAAAGAGGAAAGATAGAGGGAAGAGAAAGGAAGAAAGAGAAGGAAATACCCGGAAACGTTGGTTGCAAAAAGGTTGTTAAATTCTTTCCAAAAATTGCCATATTATAAAGCTTATGGCTAGAGGAAACACTTAAAGACAAATCGCTTGTGTTCATACTTTTTTAGGCGTCCTGGATAAGCTCTTCAAATCATCTTCGGATCATTTATGAAGTAACAACATTTCTTGACAAGTATGTAACTCTTCTTGTACCCAAGCTAAGGAGTTCAAATATCGCTTCTGAAAATTACAGCATCATAGCTATGGCAAGGTGTTTCGTTTAAGAACAGAAAGGAACAAAACCCAGAACCTGAAACCCTGAATATTTTGGAGAGCTAATTTTTGCGGGATTTTGATCAGCTTCTTCAGTTCTATACTTTTGGAGTCTGACGATCGATGGTGGCTAGCTGGGGTACTTTTCTCTGAGCCAGCGCAAGAAATAAAGCTAGCCAAGGCGGCTTTTGTTCAGAGGATTGTTTCTGCAACAAGATTCTATCGGAATAACTTGTCGAAGCTTGTTACTTTCTATTAAATTGTTAACAAGCTAATTCCCCCTGTAGTGATTAAAATCAATTGCAACGTCCTTGCCAATGTCAAGCTCTTTTTGACAAAACTCCAGAAGCCATTTCTTCTCTCCAGGCGTAAATGAAACGGGCCAGTGAAAGAAATGAAAGACGGCTATCCGCAAGCCACGTACCCTGATACCAACCTCGGTTCGACATGTCACTTTTTCGCATCTCCATCGAGGATTCTTCTTGGTATCGAAAATCATTGTGTGACCGTTGGCGCATTCACAACGTAAAGCCAGCAGTCGTTTGTTTTGGAAAATGTTTATGGCATCGTCCTCTGTTGTGGGTAAAGAAAACATTAAAGCCGCCGGTGATAGAAAATGAGAATAGAAAGATATTTGTGTCTTCTTTGGGAAAAACATCATTCGGATAAATGGAAACTTTTGACATTCTAATTCTAATGATTCGTGTGGGGGTCTAATGAGAAAGTACCAAAAAATTGCTTTAGTTTAGAAAAGCTTTGATTTAATTTTATGCTTTACAGAGAGGCCCGAAACTTGGTTGATTAAAACAAACGTTTTAAACGATGATGATATTATAAACAATATTATAAACGATGATGATATTATAAACATGATTATGACGAGATAATTTCCATGTAATACCTCGTTATGCTTCAATTTCCTATGTGCTTTTCTGAAAATGTCGAATCGGTTGTTCATTTAGGGTCAAGAGTTGACAAACTCTTGCATTATTTGCTGCTCAAAGATTATGATTACTCGTAAAATGGGTTTCCCATCTAATCGTTTGTCTTCCGTTTCCAATTTCCCGCCCAATCTCTCATTCTTTTCCCTTTTATTCTTTTATTCGTTGACCATCCGAGTGGACATTCACGTCTATCGGAATTTTGAGGAAAGGAAAGAAAAGAGAAGGGGAAGAGAAGAGGAGGAAGAGAAGAGGAGGGAGAGCCCACTAGGGGCCATTCAAGTCCTCATCTCTTTCATCTCTTCACCCCCCAAGGGTCCAGTATATGAAAGAGAACCTCTCAAATTTCCCCCCTTCTCCTTTTTGCTTTCCCGTTTTCATTCGGCGTCCAATCGCTGTGAGAACGTCCGCTATACGGAATTTCCAGCTGATGGAGATTTAGAGGGACTGGAAAAGCTTGTACTTCAAAAAGTACTTGTACTTTTTAGCTTGTACTTGGACTGTACTGTGGACTTGTACTGTGGATTTAAAAGTTAGTAAAAATGTCGGAAGAATTGATCATTTTTGGTGCAATATCCAGCAGAAAGCGATCACTTTGAGTGCAAAATTTGAAAGAAACTTTAAATTCACAGTTTATAAGACTACAATTAGTGTAAATCAATCTAAATTCTGTAAAATTTACTTTTATCTGATTAAACTAATGACTCAAAGCTTCGAAATCACAGTCGATTTGTTTTGATCGTAAAATTTGTGCGGCGATTTTGGGTGAAGTTTTTCTGAAAGACCTCAATGTGGCCGTAAACTTGATCGCCAGATTTGCTCGATTACCGTAGTTCGTTGCACTCTAATTTTTCAAGAAATCAGCATCAAATGTGCATTAGAAAAAAGGATTTAACTCGATTCACTAGCCCTCAATAGCTTTTTCCATTTTAGGAATTAAACCTCAAAGCTAAAGAAGTGGTTCAATAGTAATCTGCCAAAATGGATTTGGTTTGAAAATGACAATAATTTGACATGAATTGACAATAGAATGATAATAGAATGACAATAGAATGACAATAGAATGATAATATTAGGATAGTGCAAAAGAAACTGCCGATGGGTATCAGCTCTCATTTATCAGAAACGAGCGATGCTAACGGCATTATTTTTTTAATGTTTTTTCGCAGATTTGTTTGCTATTTATTTCGACATTTGAATTTTTTAGTTGTTGTTTATTTTATTTTAAAATGCTTATATTTTTTATTTAGATCATGGTCGAGCAAAATTTTGTGCTACGAGCAGCATTACTGTTTAACTTCAAAATTGGAAATTCTGCTGCCGAATCGCATCGTTATCTCGCAAGGAACCAAAAGAGAAAAAAGGACCAAATTTGTAGAGAAAAAGGAACCAAATTTGTAGAAAAGGGAACCAAGTCTGCTGCCGAATCGCATCGTTTTCTCTGTGCTGCTTTCGGAGATGGCAGTTCGTCTCTCAGGCAGTGTCAGACTTGGTTTCAACGATTCCGAGAGGGAGACGAGGCTTTGGAAGATTACAAGCACGCCAAAAGTCGTGAACGATGCCAAGCTGAGGCCAAGCTGAGGTCAACGTTATTCAGGCCGATCCATGCCAATCTGCTCGAGATCTTGCGAAAATATTCCATTGTGATCATGTCACCATCGAAAGCCATCTTTTTTTTTAATTTACCGTCAAATCCGCAGTTTCTTTTGCACCACCCTAATAGAATGATAATAGAATGATAATAGAATGATAATAAAATGCTACTAGAATGATAATAGAATGACAAGAAAATGACAATAATTGAAAAGCTATAGCTTGGGATTTAGTTTGAATAGAGATTGTTTTTTATGAGAACTGTTTTCCCTCTAATCTTTGATGCTTTCTCCTTAATTAATCTTGAGATCTGATCAATAATCGACAATAGTTTCTGATCAATAATCAATAATTTTGATGTGATCAATAATCGACAAACTTTTTCTATTGATTGATGGCAATTGATGTGCTAATCAATCAACTTGAAAACAATAGCTTGATTCAACTTGCAAGAATGGAAAATAAAGACGTTCATGTGTTCTTTTTAATGAATGGAAAAGAAAAACACAAAATTCTGGCAACAACACTCAGAGCAACAACACTAAATAGAGCAAAAAACGTTAAAGATCTTCAGTTAACGGGCTAAATGCTCGTTGTAGAGCTACAAATACAATACAATACAAAACAAAAGGTACAAACAAACAATACAAAAAGTTTTTGTTATTCAAAATGTTAGGTACTAGCAAAAAGCGTCGCGTTCTTTGCGTCAAAATCCTTTGCGCCAAATTTCCTTATGAAAATCACTATAACAAATCACTCTTTCTCAACTTCTAATCAACCTTTTTTCAGTTTTCTGCTTTAGAATTTTATTTTTCACAGTTTTTCATTAAAAACACATTTAAATACCTCTACAGATCCAGTAAAAATGATCAAAAAAACAGTTTCAATGAAAAAAAAATCAGGTTTTGTGTTCCTGATCTAGCTTTTACTTTCTTCATCGACCTTATGCTATTTTCAGATACGGTAAAGGTTGCAAAATAGCGAGCATCGTTAAATGCTTCTGAACTTGCTGACTCAATTAAATTAATGACTCAAAATAGGTTTAAACTTTAGAGCTCTGATTTCAAGAGTTCCCAAATCTCAAATGACTTTCGTATTCCTTAACACGTTGACGACAATGGCGTTTTTGCAAACAATCGCATGGGACAACGTTGTTTTTTTGCGACAAAAATGTCACCTGACATCAGGTGACAATGCCCCACAGAGTTCTTTTTTTCAAACTTAAAATTTTTGTGAAAGTTTAAAATGATTATTTGATAATTATGAAAATAACAATAATCTAGAAAGTTTTATTCATTGGTGATGTTTCTAAGTAGGAGATAAATATCACTTATCGCCGTTGGCTCTCTAAATAATTCCAGATCGTAAGGGCTGGTGACTATAAATCACCACGGATGTCCTATCAGTATTCAACTTTTTTATAGCTGTTTATTTATTTTTATATAAACCACAAACTACAGGTTTGCGTAAACCTACAGGTACGGGTCCGTATTAGACTTGGGCCGGAATTCTGGTTTCGTCAGACTCCTCTAATTTGTCGAAGTGCCATCCGTTCCAGTCCCAGGCTCACTTTATATGACGCGTGCGAAATTCTACATTTTCTCTCTCAAAGTAGTAACAGTTTGGCAAGGTTAGAGACGTCTGACATGCTTGAATCTGATTCCTAGGGGTCTCGAGAAAAAGATTTTGACCATTATTTTTGCACCAACTTTTGCAGGGCCTATAACTCGCGTACTAGAAGTCAGTGGCAAAAACGGATTCGGATTCTGAATCCTCTCGAAGAGACGCTTCAAATAAGCTATAGCTCGTAGCAAAAGGCCACAGACCCCGCTGACCACTGTTAGTTGTAGTTCTTAATAATCATTAATAATCAACGGTTAAATCGACATTTTCCGGGACCAAGTCGAATATAGATACTACCCTACTTGCTTATTTAATATCCATCATCAGCAAAAATAAATATGCATAAAAAATCAATTTTGGTACTGTCACCTGACATCAGGTGACAATGTCCCAGGCGAACGAATATGTGTCAGACAGCATCAGGTGACAATGTCGTCAACGTGTTAAGGGATAAGTGTGACGACTAAACCCGTAGATACCTTAATAGCTACTTAAAAATCATTTAACATTTATTCTTTAAAGAGGTTACTTTAAAGAATAATTTTAAATGATTTTTAAGGTATCTATAAAATTTCTTGAAAATTAACAAAAGATCAAATTTCAAATTTCCAAATTTCATAATTTTGGGACACCCTGTTTAGAATAATTTATCGTAAAAGGTGGGAAAGCTAATGCGTGGAAAAAAATACCGTAAACATCGTCTTTTAAAAGCCTTCTCAATCTTTTTGCACATTTTGTTTTCTCTCACAACCATAAGTTTAGCAACGTTTGTTTATATCCGAACAAGCTACCGTAAATACTGTAATAGTACCCCACCCCCCACAATGACGGTGCCGAGCGTTGCGTAGTCTAACTTTGGACGCGTTTTTCTCGACACTGGTTTATGCTAAAATGCACGCTTAGGTATCAAAAAAAAGCTGAAATTCAGGGCTATTTTTTGATACCAAAGCACGCATTTTTGAAAGTACGGGTGCTTTGCAAAAAAAATGAAATACTAAAAACTTTTGCGACTACGCGACTGTACGAGAGGGGTGAGGTACTATTACAGTATTTACGGTAATCGAAATCGAATCGAAATGTGACTCGACTCTTCGAATTGCAAGGTTTCACTTGAATCGAAACGAATAATGAGCAAATTTACATAATTAAGCTTATTTTTGTCTCTAGCTAAACTCTAGTTTAATAATAACTAAAATTTAACTAGTATTAATGCAAATGAGCTTCAGCTTCAGTAGAGCTTCAGCTTCAGTAGAGCTTCAGCTTCAGTAGAGCTTCAGCTTCAGTAGAGCTTCAGCTTCAGTAGAGCTTCAGCCTTCAGTAGAGCTTCAGCTTCAGTAGAGCTTCAGCTTCGGCAAGAGCTTCAGCTTCAGTTCCAGTAGCTGTACGAGAGGGGTGAGGTACTATTACAGTATTTACGGTAATATATTTTATAAATAGTAATCGGTTTTTGCAAAATTACTCCTGTACAGTTCGAAAAGAGCTTTTTGGGGGTAGGGGACTTGATGTGAAATGCACAGTATCTCTTTCTGCAGCAACCTTTTGCGTTGCGTTGCGTTGCAACAATAAGTGTTGATCATCATCGCCAAATCGGCTCATTCCCTTTCATCTTTTTTTGGGATATTTCATGGGATATTTCATTAGATATATTCAAGGAGATCTTCTCAATCTTCACCCTTTCCTTACCTTTAATCCTTTGCTCTTTGTCGATCAGGCGATCAGGATCACCGCACCCTTCCCTTTTCTTCTTCCCTTCTCTTCTTCCCTTCTCTTCCCTTCCTTCTCTTCCCTTCTCTTCCCTTCTCTTCCCTTCTCTTCCCTTCTCTTCCCTTCTCTCCTCTTCCCCTCACTTCCCTTTTCTTCTCTTCCTTTCACCTCCTTCACCCTACCGTTTACAGTCTTTTTTACGCAGGCACTTCAATTTTATGACAAGGACTTTCAAAAAAAGAAAAAAAGGAAAAAAAAGAAAAGACAAAAAAGAAAAGAAAAAGGTAGGAGTGACCTGGGGATCTGGAGGGAAATCTCTGTATAGACAGCCATACCTTTCCTCCTTCTTTTCTGTCTTCACTCATCAATCCATCAACAGTTGTTGACAAATCATTCCAAGCGGTGACACCATTTGAACTTCTTTATGAATCTTGTCAAAAACTTTAATTCTATAGATCTTTATCTTTAAAATCTTGACCTTATGTGCATTTTTTTGTAAATCAAACATCAAAGCATTAAGCATCAAAGCAAACATCAAGCAATAAGCAAAACAAAAGCAAAACAAAAGCAAAAAAGCTTTTAAATCAAGCAAAAGCTTTAGGCTTTCTATTCAGAATTTATAATTAAGCCAGAGTTGAATCTTTTTCCTTATTAGCCTAAAGAAAGCTTCAATTATTAGCCATTTTACATTATTAGCCTAAAAGTTTATGCAAAAACTTATTTTTGATTTTGGACGCACTTTCTTAACTCAAAATTCTCGATTTTTAGTTTTTGGAACGGATTTTGAGGCGCTTTTTTTGTCTTTTTGTATTTAACGAGTTTGATTTGCCTTTTTGGTTTAAAAGATTATGAAAAAATTATTTATTACTGTTATTTTTGTTATTTTTGATTGATTTGTTGAATGTTTCTACAAATTCAGCTTATAAACTATTGTGTTTCTCTAAAACAGCAGTAAAGCTGGGAGAACAGTGCAGATTTGAGGGTTTTTTGATCTTAATCATTGAAATGAGCTTCTTCTTGATCTTGTTCTTAATCTTGTTCTTGTTCTTGATCTCGTTCTTGATCTTGTTCGTGTTCTTCTTCTTGATCTTGTTCTTGTTCTTGTTCTTGTTCTTGTTCTTGTTCTTGATCTTGATCTTGTTCTTCTTCTTCTTCTTCTTCTTGATCTTGTTCTTGTTCTTGTTCTTGTTCTTGTTCTTGTTCTTGTTCTTGATCTTGTTCTTGTTCTTGATCTCGTTCTTGATCTTGTTCGTGTTCTTCTTCTTGATCTTGTTCTTGTTCTTGTTCTTGTTCTTGTTCTTGTTCTTGTTCTTGTTCTTGTTCTTGTTCTTGTTCTTCTTCTTCTTCTTTCTTCTTCTTGATCTTATTCTTGTTCTTGTTCTTGTTCTTGTTCTTGTTCTTGTTCTTCTTCTTCTTCTTGATCTTATTCTTGTTCTTGTTCTTGTTCTTGTTCTTGTTCTTGTTCTTGTTCTTGTTCTTGTTCTTGTTCTTGTTCTTGTTCTTGTTCTTGTTCTTGTTCTTGTTCTTGTTCTTGATCTTGATCTTGTTCTTCTTCTTCTTCTTCTTCTTGATCTTATTCTTGTTCTTGTTCTTGTTCTTGTTCTTGTTCTTGTTCTTGATCTTGTTCTTGTTCTTGATCTCGTTCTTGATCTTGTTCGTGTTCTTCTTCTTGATCTTGTTCTTGTTCTTGTTCTTGTTCTTGTTCTTGTTCTTGTTCTTGTTCTTGTTCTTGTTCTTGTTCTTGTTCTTGTTCTTGTTCTTGTTCTTGTTCTTGTTCTTGTTCTTGTTCTTGTTCTTGTTCTTGATCTTGATCTTGTTCTTCTTCTTCTTCTTCTTCTTGATCTTATTCTTGTTCTTGTTCTTGTTCTTGTTCTTGTTCTTGTTCTTGTTCTTGTTCTTGATCTTGATCTTGTTCTTGATCTTGTTCTTCTTCTTCTTCTTCTTCTTCTTCTTGATCTTATTCTTGTTCTTGTTCTTGTTCTTGTTCTTGTTCTTGTTCTTCTTCTTCTTCTTCTTCTTCTTCTTCTTCTTGATCTTCTTCTTGATCTTCTTCTTGTTCTTCTTCTTGTTCTTGTTGTTGTTGTTCTTCTTCTTCTTCTTCTTTTCTTCTTCTTCTTCTTCTTCTTCTTCTTCTTCTTCTTCTTCTTGATCTTCTTCTTGATCTTCTTCTTGTTCTTCTTCTTGTTCTTGTTGTTGTTGTTCTTCTTCTTCTTCTTCTTCTTTTTCTTCTTCTTCTTCTTCTTCTTCTTCTTCTTCTTCTTCTTCTTGATCTTAATTTTTATAAAGTTAAAGTAAACGCCGAATTGAAAGAGTCTTTAAGTAAGTCGAGTCGATTGGGCGTCCGATTGGGCAAAGTTTGGGCAAAGTTTTGCCCTTATTGACTCTATTGGCTGTATTGTTTTCTTTAAAAAAATCCTTTTAAACCTTACCTAATGAACAAATCCTGTTTTAAATCCTGATAAGCTTTCACATCCTGTTTGACTAAGCCTCCAAAATGACTCCGCCCATTCCTTCGACCTCGACCATATCCCTTTCCAATCAACGCGGATCGAATCTCGAGAGAAAAAGACTCGATTTGAGCAAGCTTTTTCATTCTCAGTTGATTTTGAAACATTTCTGAATTTAGAATTATCAAATAAATACTTGAATACTTGTACTAAATACCAAATACTTGAATTATCAATTACAGAATTACCAAATACTTTTTACATCTTTTTGAGCTATTCTCTGAATTACCCTCACTTCACAAAAGCTGAAAATCAGCTGCTTTTTTCTTAAAGTCTCGTATTAGATTGGCTGATAGGTTCCGTGCGTTTTCTTCAATTCGTTTTTCCTTGGAAATCTCGTCTGTTTTGGAGCGATTGTTTTGAAAATTTAGCTACTAATAGAGCTCTAGAATTTAGTATTCTAGAGCTTTATTAGTAGCCTATTAGTAGTTTTCAAAGCAATCGCTCAAAAAAAACAGACAAGATTTTGGAGAAAACAAATTTTTAAAAAGCGAACAGGACTTATCTAAGCCTAAAAGATAGAAATTTCAGCTTTTAACTTATGCAACTCATTGCCAGATAGTCTATGAATTGCTCTCTTACCTACAAATTTCATGAAACTTTATTGTAAAAGTTTCATTCAGACTTTGATTGCCATCTTCAGCTTCAGCTTAACATTTAGCTTAAACAGCTGAAGCTTAAACAGCTGAAGCCCAAACAGCTGAAGCCCAAACAGCTGAAGCCCAAACAGCTGAAGCCCAAACAGCTGAAGCCCAAACAGCTGAAGCCCAAACAGCTGAAGCCCAAACAGCTGAAGCCCAAACAGCTGAAGCCCAAACAGCTGAAGCCCAAACAGCTGAAGCCCAAACAGCTGAAGCCCAAACAGCTGTAGCTTCAACACTCGTAAATGCTGTTGAAAAGTGCAATGAAGGCTTCTACAAATCTTTTGTAAAGATCTAGGATTTCACTGTGTTCCTCAAAACTACCATATCCTCATTTAGCCTCTCCATTTCCCTAAACGAAGATATACGATCCAAAAACACTCCATTTTCCCAGCCATCCACTCGGTTCGTTTACTTGACAGATTGCCCGACGATTTCCCCCTTTTTTCCCCAAATTTTTCCGTCATTTTCTTCTTCATTTCACCGTTATCTCGTTTGCTTACCCCTAATTGGGCGAAATGACTCATAAAGACGCGGGGAGACATGCCTGTAAAAAGTAGGAAACGAAGGAAACGAGACCTCACCGATTACCCCCGCAAATTGAAAGATCAATTGATTATCTTTAAAAAGTTTTAAAAAACTTAAAGATACTGTCGTGTACAGTAATTTGTAGCAAAGAACAAATCTTAGAACTTGAAAGACTTAAGACTTAACGATTTGACGGAGGAAGGGAAGAAGACTTCACCGATTAGCCTAAATAAATTGAAAGATTTGTTGATTACCTTTAAAAAGTTAAAGTTACCTTTAAAAAGGATACTCTAAGTCTTAAAATAATTCTATTGTCCCACTGGACTATCAGTATTTAAAAAGAAATTAAAACTGAATAACTGAATTCATAAGGAGATCTAGGTACATCTTTCAAAAGTTCCTAGTATTGTCTAATTTTGAGTTAAAACCTCACTGGATTGAGCTCTTGGTATGTATGATAAAAGTTATTAGATTGAGTAAGTCTTTACCATTACCTAAACCATTATCTTTCGCTTGAGAGACGCGCGCGTTAACCACTCGGCCATTGGCCCACTTGGCTACTCAACCTTAACCACTCGACCACTCGGCCACTCGGCCACTCGGCGTTAATCACAAAAGTTAAAGTTAATCACAAAAACGATGCCGGACGCGGAAGACAAAGCCTACGCCTTCAGACGGATAACTTCGGACGATTTTACGAACAAAAACAAAGATTTTGAAGGGTGAATGATGGAACGATGATGATCCAATGATGGAACGAAAAAGAAACGAAATCGTCTTTGAGAAGGGAAACACAATCTATTCGAAGAAACCCTTGTTTTTTAGATTCGAGATCCGAAAAACGAAAATGCACCGCTTGATGGACTCAAGGAAAATACTCTTGAATTTGCTGAGCTTTTTGATTGTCCAAATTGTATAGAATGAAAGCGTGCCATAGGATCGAAGACTTCTTTAAGGAACAATCAATTAACAACATCAAAGCAAACGGTAATTCTTTGTAAACGGATTTTTTTAATGCAAAATAATTCTTTCATTGTTCTTTTTTTTATAAATGTTGTTGGTTTTATAAATAATTTATAAATATAAATGTTATAAATATAACTTACAACTTTCAGAATCGAATCCTGACTCAACCGTTCGCTTTATTCCCTTACTCCCAAACAATTTTTGTCAAAAACCCTGGCCAGACTCTTGAAATCACAAGGATTTCTTAGATCTCTAACCCGATAAAGGTTATGGGTCCAAGCCTTGAAAAACCCGAAAAAGCCTAAGCCTAAGCTAAGCCTACGCCTAAGTCCAAGCCTAAACCTAAGCCTAAGCCTAAGCTAATCCTAAGCCTAAGCTAAGCCTAAGCCTAAGTCCAAGCCTAAACCCAAGCTTAAGCTTAAGCCTAAGTCCAAGCCTAAGCCTAAGCCTAAACTGGCTGAGATCCAGAAAATGGAGGTTCAGCCCAAACCCAAAAAGACATAGTGCGAAGCGCCAGCCGCCAGCTTTCGCACTAAGTCCAAACCCAAGCCTAAGCTTAAGCCTAAGCTAAGCCTAAGCTAAGCCTAAGCTAACCTAAGCTAAGCCCAAGCTAAGCCCAAGCTAAGCCTAAGCTAAGCCTAAGCTAAGCCTAGCTAAGCCTAGGCTTCCAAGCTAAGCCTAAGCTAAGCCTAAGCTAAGCCTAAGCTAAGCCTAAGCTAAGCCTAAGCTTAGCCCAAGCTAAGCCTAAGCTACTTCCAAGCTAAGCCTACACATATTTGAGCATTTATAAATTTTGGTAATACCAAAAACGTTTAAAACCGGTTTAATGCGTTTTTCTCTGCGTTTTTTATTGTCATTTCTTACAAAACCTTGATAGTGAACGATTTTTTCAGTATCCCATCCATAGGTTTTTCAGTATCCCCATAACTAACGAGGTTCGACTGTACCAAACGATTTCTTTCATTATAAATGTTTATTGTTTACTTTTTATTATCTTTTAAAAACAATTTTTAGTATTTTAGAAGAATCTGCAAGGAGGAAAACTCGTATTTTTAAAAATATTGATAAACGAGTAAATAAAGAAAGCCGCTAAACGGATTATTCTAAAATTTTGGGATTTAGACGTAACTTTTTGTGCGCTATCTTTTCTATTTTGTCATTAAAATAGATTTCATTGAAAGAAACGGTTGAAATCGTATGATCGGATCGTTTTTGAACTTCTTGCTAATGAAAAATCTTTAAAACAAAGCTTTTCAGAGACTTTTAAAAGCCATTTGCAAGAGCGAGCTAATCAAAAATCGTATTTCATTTGATAGCTTGTGACTTATTGAATTAGAAAATGGATTTGGATGAAAGAACCTTCTCGGGCACAATAGGAAGACGCAGCTCGACTAAGACCTAAGAAGTACGGATATGCGCCAGCTCTCAGAGATTCAGTGGAAGTGATCGAGAGCGCAGATGGGCCGACCACATAGCCGATTCCGATAGCCAGAAGAAAAGACGACAGATGGACGATACGGATCACAGAGTGGCTACCACGAGACCAGAAGAGGCCCAAGAAGTCACCTCCTACTCAGATGGGCCGGCCACGTAGTCGATTCCGATAGATGGGCCGACCACATAGCCGATTCCGATAGCCAGAAGAAAAGACGACAGATGGACGATACGGATCACAGAGTGGCTACCACGAGACCAGAAGAGGCCCAAGAAGTCACCTCCTACATCTACCTCGAATCTACATGGAGGGAGACCTAAGACCAGAAGTCGCCAGAAGAAGACGAGCAGCCTGGACAGCAATAGGAAACATCAAAGAAGTCACAAAGATACTCAAGAATCACCAGAGGACTCGGGCACACCTCTTCGACAGCACCGTCCTACCGGCACTCTGCTACGGGACAGTGACCTGGGCCACGACACAGACCACCGAACGGGCCCTGAGAACGACGCATCGAGCCCTTGAAAGGAACCTCCTCGGGCACAATGGGAAGATGCAGCTCGATCAAGACCCTAGAAGTACGGATATCGCCAGCGCTCGGGACTCAGATCCAGTGGAAGTGATCGAGAGAAAATACTCAGATGGGCCGGCCACGTAGTCGATTCCGATAGCCAGAAGAAAAGACGACAGATGGGCGATACGGATCCAAGAGTGACTACCACGAGACCAGAAGAGGTCCATCGGAGAACCAGAGTGGCAGAGACGGTCAGAGAAAGGATGGCTAGAGTGCAACCACCACAGCAACTAGAGTGCAACTAGAGTGCAACCACAGCAAGTCGAAGACTTCGAACCAGGAACACCCAAGATACAAAACACTGGATGACAATAGCAAGGAATAGAGAAATGTGGAAGCAGGTTGTGATCTGCGCAAATAGGAACACCTAAGTGTGAAGAACACAAGTGCGAAGACAGACTAAAAACAAATTTGGATGAAAGACTTCGTACTCCAACGCAAATTTACCAATTGCTTCAAATTTTCATCAACTTTACCCAGTTTTATACTTAAAAATTGTGAGTCCTGTGATCAATCGTTGTTTGGCAAAAGTTTGGCAGATTCAGATCTTTCGATTAAATAAAGATTTGAATTGTAAACTTTCAAAAATTTCAAAACCTTGTAAACTTTCAAAAAATTTGCCCCTTCTCATCAATTTGAGCTCTAGAAATTCCAAATAGAAGCCACCTTTTCCCCAGAAAATTCTTTTCTATCAGTGATTCTTTTTCTCATCTTTTCTCATCATAAAACGACGGGCAAAATCAGTGCCCCAAAAGTTATGGTTTTGCCTCGTTTCACACCCGATCGCCTATTTATTGGTTGAAAGGAAGAAAAGAATGAAAGACTTATCATGGTTGGTAGGTTCATCCATAAATATTTACGGGGGGAATCTCGAGAAGGGCCTTTTCTGCTGATAGATATGAGAAAAATGGGGGAAAAGAGGTGAAGAAAGAAGTCCACTGTCTCCACATAACCCCGACAATTGCGCTGATCGTCGAGTTGTTTGTGGTTCTTATAACACATTGATTCATCAGTTCTTTTGTTCTAAACACTTCTTACATACTGTAAACATTCTAATAGAAAAGCTGGCTATTAGAGCCGGCTTCTAGGAGAATTTCTATCATTTTTCAATGTTTTTCAATGTTCCTCCAAAAATCTGCTTTTCCTTCTCCAGTATTCTTTTTGGAAAAGTAGCTGGGGAAATGTCTAATTTATTCTAGAAGTATCAAATGTTATATAAAGAATTGTAGCCCTTAATCTTGGCTACATTTTGCTACCAAAAACTTCCAGATTGGACTTATACAACTCATTTAACAAGCGCTTGAATGAGCTGAGCGCTAGTCGACATCTCTCTGGCGCTGCTCCTCCAAAAGAGCTTGACATCAACTTAAATTTTGGTTATCCCAGTTCAGCCAAAACAGCTAAGTGTGATTCTTAGTGTTATGAAATGATGCTAAACGCTATTTTTGCATTGAAAAGCTTTTCTTAACAATTTTTAATAGAGAAAAGTGTCCAAATGACAGATTCAAAAAGATATCGACTAGCGCTGATTCAAGTGCTTATTAAATGAGTTGTATAAAGCCAATTGGGAAATTTTTGGTAGCAAAATGTAGCCAAGATTAAGGGCTACAATTCTTTATATAACACTTAATACTTTTGAATTGATTGTGACGCTTGGTATGTATGCCGCAGCGCCAGAGAGATGTCGACTAGCGCTCAGCTCCTTCAAGCGCTTATTAAATGAGTTGTATAAATCCAATTGGGAAGTTTTTGGTAGCAAAATGTAGCCAAGATTCAGGGCTTTAATTTTCTATATAATACTTGAAACTTTTTGAAATAAATTAGGAATTTACGTTTCCAGATAGTTTTCCAAAAAGTTGTCGCGAAAATTTGGGGTCATTCTATCTAAATTTGTTACTAGAATTCTTCTGAAAACATTTTATTTGACGCTTTTTATATTTTTTTATTCAGTATTTATCAAATAAGCTTAAAAAAATCAAAAGTTGTTTGGTATTTGGCTTAAAATCTCTAAAAATAGTAAGTGTGGTGACAGAAATTTTGACTTTTCTCTTTTGCTCAATTGCCTTCATCCAATCCACCAACTTTTTTCAAACTATTCAAACTTTTCAAACTTTTAAACTAATCCACTTTTCATCTATTACGTTCTAAAAGTGACTTTCAATCAAATATTAATTTCAAAATCTCAGAAAACCATGTCCGAACCCGAGCCGACCACTTCAACGATGGCCTCACCGACGAAATTCTCAATCTCCACCCTTACCTCACCTTCAACATCATCACCAATTCCTCAGCAAATCCCCCAATTTCCTCCAGTGGCTTTCCTCCAATTGATCTCTCAATATATGGCACGAAATCCATTCGCCCAACCCACCCAACCCATTCCCTCTTCTGTAAACTCTTTCCCACTTGTTCACTCACCAATCAATACTCCCGAGTCACCCGGATTGCAAAAGAATGAGCAGAAGAAAAGAAAACGAAAGAGAAAAGAAGAAACGGTTGAGAAAATGATTGATGCAAGAGAATCTGAAGAAGCGCCATCGACTTCGGCCAGTGATTCGCAAGAAAAGGTTGGTTGGAGCAAAATGAGAACAATTCTATCAATAAACCTTAGCAAAAACCATGATGAATCATGCTGGATTATAGGAAAATCTTTTTCACCATGAAATTTAGGATGCTGCACAACAATTGCTTCAAAATGCCCTCACGCAAGCCGGTCAAATGCGCGAGAGAATGAGCTCGAGCAGCAGAAAGGTAAGCTAAAGTCAAGCTAAAGTTATGCTAAACACAAGCTTTTTCGGATTAATGAAGGCTTTTGTCTTTCGAAATTCGAAAAGAAAGAGTTGATATTTTGGATTTGATTGAAGACTTTGTAAGCAAATTGTAAGCAATTGTAAGCAAATTCTTTAAGTAGGCTAAAAGGTTTTCGATTTCACGAAAAGCTACTAGTGCGCAGCTTGATTTTGGCTTGATTTTGGCCTATAAAACTGACTCTAGAAACAACTCTTCTAGTAGCCATATACTTACAGGGGAAGGCCAATCGGGTGTCGTGGCGAAATGACATTTACTATTCGACGCAGAATTTTACGCTGATTCCGAATGTGCTTTCCTTTTTTTTACGCAGCAAGATGTCAGAAGTGTTCTAAGGGCTCAAAGTTTTGTATGGGATTCAAAAGTCACCGAGTTTAAAAGCAGATTTCCTAGAGGTTTCATGCAGCAGTGCTGGCCGAGTGGCAGCGCGTTAGAATACAGGGCAATGAATCTCTAGTTCGAGTCCCCTGTTGTACTTTTTCTTTTCCTTTTTTGGATTTGTAAAGTTCCTTTTTTACCTTTTCATCGACGTCAATGTCAAAGTTTTTTTTAGACTTTAATGATAGCTATTTGATGTTAATAGTAATAGCTATTTGATGTTAAAGTAACTGAGAAGTAGTTTAAAATAAACTTGTATCTGAAACGGAGAACAGTTAACTTTGCAAATCCAAAAAAAATACAACAGGGGACTCGAACTAGAGATTCATTGCCTTGTATTCTAGCTCACTGCCACTCGGCCACCACTTTTCCATGAAACCTCTAGGAAATCTGATTTTAAACTCGGTGACTTTTGAATCTCATACAAAACTTTGAGCGCTTAGAACTTCTGACAGAGTGCTGCGTTGCAAAAACGGAAAGCACAATCGGAATCAGCGTAAAATTCTGCGTTGAATAGTATACCGTATTTACTCGAATAGAAGACCGGTCTTCTATTCAATCACCCCCTAGACCCCGTCTTCTATTCGAGGCCGGTCTTCTATTCAAGATGGTCTTTTATCATTTGCATTCACGAAAATTTTCAGGAAAGTAACAAGCGTTTAAAAAAAACTTTTTTATAGAAATATATTGTAACATTTAACAAAATTCTGCGTCGAATAGTAAATGTCATTTCGCCACGACACTCGTTTGACCTTTCCTTGTAAGTAAAAAAAGTAAAGTAAGGTTTTCGGAGAGGGAATTAAACCCTCGGCCTTTCCTGCTTCTTGCTTTCCGGCCAGATACTCAACCACTGAGCTATCCGCTAGCTTGTATTAGAGAAGAAAGAGGCAATAAAAGGCAGAAGAGAAGCAAGAAAGAGAAAGAGAAAGATAGATTGCTAGATTAAAAGAAGATCGATTATCCGGTATCTGCAAAATACTGTAGTACTGTAGTGAATGTAATAAGCTGTCAAGAAACTGAGAAATCACAGTACTAACTACCAATAATCAATACTATTTTGACTATTTTGTCAACTAGCTGCAGCACTGGCTAACAAAGTAGTCAATACCTAATTTTCAAACGATTTTCCAAACGATTTGCAAACGATTCAAACAATATTCTCCGTTTTTGTTAGAATTCTTCCCTAATCATCGATTTCTCCCACGTTTTTTCATCGTCGTAAACTCCCGCGAAACCCCAAAACGATAGAGAAGCATTCTCTAACACCAAACTAACATCACTCTTCTCTAACACCACTCTTCAACGATTTATATTTGATTTCCCTATATTTCCCAACAATTACCTATCAATCATTATAAAAGCTTTTGGCTTTTAAATATTTTTGTAAATATGAATCTATTCGTAAGTTTTCAGCTAGATTTACGATAATAAATGACAGTTTTTTTAGTCATTAAGCGTCTCTCCACCTGCTCAGAATGTCGACTCGGATGATGTGGTGAAAATCAAAACACATCCATTGTTTCCTATTCTAAAAGTAAGTATTTAATTGATTTGCTTAGCTTTAATAGTTAGCTTTAATATTTAGCTTTTCGTATTTAGATTTGCTTTTAGGATTTTAATTTGCCTTTAGTATTTAGTATTTAAAATGACCGCAAATTATGGTGACAAGTTTTTGGAATAGTTGCTGACAATTATTCCAAAAATCGCCTCGCTTATTACCAAAGTGTCAAGTGTTGTATAGAAAAATAAAGCCCTGAATCTTGGCTACATTTACCCATTAAAAGTTTCTCGATTGGAATTATGCAACTCATTTTACAAGCTCTTGAATAAGCTCAGCCCGACAACTTTTTGGAAAACTATCTGGAAAAGTAAATGTCTAATTTATTTCAAAAAGTATCAAATGTTATATAGAGAATTGTAGCCCTGAATCTTGGCTACATTTTGCTACCAAAGATTTCCCGATTGGAATTATACAACTCATTTTACAAGCTCTTGAATGAGCTGAGCGCTAGTCGACATCTGTCTGGCGCTGCGACATACCTACCAAGTGCCATAATCAATTCAAAAGTATCAAGTGTTATATAAAGAATTGTTGCCCTGAATCTTGGCTACATTTTGCTACCAAAAACCTCCCGATTGCATTTATACAACTCATTTTACAAGCTCTTGAACGAGCAAGTCGGCCTCTCTCCGATGATCAGCTATTTTTGACACTTTTCTTAATAAAAAAATTGTTTAAATCGTTTTCTCGATATTTATTTTATGAGAAAATAATATTTACTATCATTTAATAGCAATAAGAATAACAGTAAACTCTTTTGTCAAACTTTCAAAGCTAAAATTGAACTTGATTTTTAGGTTCATTTGAAAACGCCGAAAAAAAGGGAAAATTGAGCTTTTTCGAATACCTATTTGACAAGAAGATCTTGTAAAAGCCTTTCTATTGTTATATTTTTGTCAAATAGTACTTTTAAAGTAAAATACCACAAGTTTAATTGAAAGAATCCGTTTCTAGATGAAAATAAAGTGACAGATTGCCGGAGAGAGGCCGAGCTTATTTAAGAGCTTGTAAAATGAGTTGTATAATTCTAATCGAGAAACTTTTAATGGATAAATGTAGCCAAGATTCAGGGCTTTATTTTTCTATATAACGATTGACACTTTGGTAATAAGCGAGGCGTTTGTCAGCAACTTTTCCAGAAAAGATGTCGCCATGATCCGTCTGTAATAGGATTCTATTCCAAAACTACACCGGAATACAATCGTATTGAAGATCATTGTCATTAAAATTCAATAGAGACTTTCAGTTTTCTTATTCGATTTCAGTTTTCTTATTTTAAAAAGATTTAAAGCCAAATCAGGCTAAATAAAGCGAATTTCTGGCCTTGCTTGACCATTGCTCGATTTGAAAAGTCTCTGAACCCCTCTCTGAACGCCTAAAAGCCCATATTTCATATTAATATAAAAATCCTCAAAAAAAGGAATCTCATTACTATTATAAACCTATAAGCTTTTCAGCTTTTCTGTGAAAAAATCGAGACAGCCACGTATGACATGGAAACATCGGCTTTAAAAATGGATGACGTGGAAAAGCTTTTCGCTGAACTTGAAACAAAAAAAGTGAAACCAAAAACCGGAGATATTCAGGTAAAAAAAGGCTTTCTTTACAACTAATCAACAATGCTATCAACAATTAGTTGGACGAATTCGTTTACGATTCGATTTTTGTGCTCCGATTGCAGTTGGCGGAAATTGCAAGAGTGGCCTCGTTGTCGGAGGCGTTTAAAAACAACTTTTCTGGTGAGTTTAGAAACGAAAACGTAATCGATTTCTATAGGGTTGTTCAGGATTAGAGAGACTAAAGAACTTGAGAATTTAAAGACAACCAGACAACCAGAACCAAGCTTTCAAGCGTAGCTGATCTCGATTCTTCTTGATATTAGCCTTGGTGACAACGGTCGCTTTACCGTTGACAACACTCGCTTTACCGTTGACAACAGCCGCTTTACCTTTGACTCATTCCAAGACGATTTTTGATAATACGGCTCGTAGAAGTTCGAGAAATTCCCATATTCTTTGCCTTCCTGGCCAGCGAACGAGTGGCTTTCAAGCGTAGCTGATCTGATCTGAGCTGAACCTTCTTGATATTAGCCTTGGTGACAATGGACCACGTCCGGAACGATCAGAATTTCTTCCTAACACTTGAAAGCGTTTGATCGCTTGATCGTTTGATCGTTTGATTGTAAACAAGTTGTTTGCGTATCATCAATCGCTTAGAGATGTCCATTGCGAGATTGCCGTAGGTCGATGATCGCAATTCGGTATATTGACTTCTTAGCCATTCTAAAAAGAGATTTTTTGAGAAAAAATAGTGAGTAAATAGTTAAATAAATAAAATAAACTAAAAGAAAGAAAAAAAGTTTATAAATTGTAAGCAAAAATATGTATTATCACAGGATTTAGTTCCTATCTGGTTACTTTATAGTTTCTATCTGGTTACTTTATAGTTCCTATTTAGTTCCTATTTAGTTCCTATTTAGTTCCTATTTAGTTCTTTTATAGTTCGTAATCCTGAACAATCCTGAACAATCATTACTAAATTCAGAAAATTCCACTACTTTTCGCTTCTTTTAGCGTCACTTCGTAAACGGGTCAACCACGAGACATTGATTGGTTTGCTGGGGGACAGTGATGAGGATGGATCGACGTCTGATGGAGAGACAACATTGGTGAGTTGAGGGAACAATTCGCACAACAATTCGCACAACAATTCACAGCTTCTACAATCAGCAGCAGTTTTAGTTTCAGAGAATTGATGCATTTTGTATTAAATTATTGTAAAAATAGGTTAAACAACGTTTTCAGAGAGTTGCCGGTGAAATGGGCTCCTCTTCGAATACAACAGTGGCAATGATGTGCACTCCGAATGGAACTCTTTCAATCCCACTCAAAATGCCCCCAATCACTCATCATTTATCACACGAAACAGGGTCACCGAGTGGAAAGGTTTAGATTTAAATGCCAATAGAAATTAGCTCAGAATTTCTCTCTTTCTCTTGATTTTTCAATAAACTTTTCAGCGTCGCTGTTTCGACTTTGTTTCTCTTGACACTGCGGATGAAATTTGATCATTACAGATATTTATAAATCATTTTTTTTGCTTTTAATATATATACTTTATTCAGTTGAATAGCGACAAAATAAGATCACAATAATCACCCAGGACACCACTCAAAGCACACCCAAATAGATAAAAAGATATCTCAAGAAAGAATCACAAAGCAGTCAAATCAATTGCCGAGATTGCGGCTTTAAATCTGGCCAAGGTGGGAATATCACGAAGATGACGGGGTTAAAGGTTTCACAATTTAATAACTCGATTAAAAAAGATGGGAGCTCTTAGAGGAAACGGAAAGTTAAGTTATGAGAAAAGGCTCCCTTCTGGAGGTGAATTCAAAGAGAGATTAGAGAGCCGAATTCAAAGAGATCAGAAAAAAGTGGATCGGGATGAATGCCTTGAACAATTTTAAAGCATACCATTTTAAAGCATTCCACTAAGCACTAAGCATTCCACTAAGCACTAAGCATTCCACTAAGCATTCCACCGCTAAGAGAAAAGGCTCCCTTCTGGAGGCGCGATAATGGAAATGATTTGTTCTGAATGGTCACATTTATGACTCACTGGGGATAAGAAAATGGAAATATGCAATCCTGCGCAATGATGGACATGATTTGTTGATCCCTTAGAGAGCCGAATTCAAAGAGATCAGAAAAATGGGGATCGGTATGAATGCCTTTAACAGTTAAAGCATTTCACTAAATCGGCGGCGTTGGTGTAACGTTTCAATAACGATAAGGCGGCGTTGGTGTAACGTTTCAAGACCAAAGAGTTGCAAACAGAAAGATAGAAAATGATAGACCAATTCAGAGGTAAATAGTCGTTTCAGCTTTTAGAATTTGTGACTTATCTAAAGGAATTTTAGAAAATATAAAATTGTTATTAAAAGTTAAGCATCATTGGACAAAAGTTACATCGTCACAGCTTGAAGAGATGTGCAAATCTTAGAGAAAGAAAAGATCAATGGGCAAAAGAATGCTTGAGAAAGCTAAAAGCTTTTAATAGAAAGATAGAAAATGATAGTATAGATTTATTCAAAATGAATAATGTGACAAAAACAAATACAAAACTCCCTACCCTGAATACTCTTAAAGATGTATACGGAAAAAGAGCGAAATTTTCTAGACCCAGTCACTAGAATCGACCCAGTCACTAGAATCGAGCCCGTGTCCTAGATTAGACCCAGTCACTAGAGTCGACCCAGTCACTAGAATCGACCCAGTCACTAGAATCGACCCAGTCACTAGAATCGACCCAGTCACTAGAATCGACCCAGTCACTAGAATCGAGCCCGTGTCCTAGATTAGACCCAGTCACTAGAATCGACCCAGTCACTAGAATCGACCCAGTCACTAGAATCGACCCAGTCACTAGAATCGAGCCCGTGTCCTAGATTAGACCCAGTCACTAGAATCGACCCAGTCACTAGAATCGACCCAGTCACTAGAGTCGACCCAGTCACTAGAGTCGACCCAGTCACTAGAATCGACCCAGTCACTAGAATCGACCCAGTCACTAGAATCGAGCCCGTGTCCTAGATTAGACCCAGTCACTAGAGTCGACCCAGTCACTAGAATCGAACCGGTGTCCTAGATTAGACCCAGATACAAGACTCCTAACCACTCGGTCATGACGGCACAAAATCACAATTGGACAAAAAGTTGTATCTACAGTCACCCAGTCACCCAGTCACCCAGTCACCCAGTCACCCAGTCACCCAGTCACCCAGTCACCCAGTCACTATAGTTCCAGTCCATCAGCGCCTCCCTTCTGGAGGCGCGATGATCTTTCTTACACATTTCAGGCTACAAAACTGTCTAAAGAGTTTTTTGAAAAAATTCAAGGAACTCGAGATTGCTAGATTTTATAAAATTTCGCTAAAACGAGTTTTTAGGCATCAATAATAGTGCAATTCTTTTCCAAAGCTGCTCAGCTTTCAAGTTTTCCCCTTTTCCTGGAAAATTAAAGAACGCATCCGATCTCTTTCATCAAAAACATTAAGAATTTCATTAAAAACATCAAAAATGTAAATTACATGTTTAAAGAAGTAAAAGTTATGTAAATTTTACATGGAAAACACAAAACCCGAAATATTCTAATATTCTCTATCTCTAATCTTTATCTTTAATGTTAAGCTTTCAATTGAATCCTTGAAAGATCTTCTTGAAAGATCCTTCTTCATCTTCTTCTTCTTCATCTTCTTCTTCTTCATCTTCTTCTTCTTCAATCCATCTTCATCTTCTTCTTCTTCAATCCATCTTCATCTTCTTCTTCAATCCTTCTTCATCTTCTTCTTCTTCAATCCTTCTTCAAAACCCCAGTGTTATTTTTGAAGTGTCATTCAAAGGCATTTTCCCAGTCGATCTGAAGAGAGGTTATTGAAAAGAAGAAAAGAAGAAAAGAAGAAAAAAGAAAAAAGAAAAAGAAAAAGAAAAAGAAAAAGAAAAAGAAAAAGACGAGGTTCTGAAAGGATTTTGACCGTTTTTGTAGAGATCAAAGAGGATTTCAATTGGATCTTTCTATAGAAAATTCTATAGAAAATTCTATAGAAATCTCAGTCAAAAAAAAGTCAAAAAAACTCGTCCAACTGTGGCAATTGAGCTTGAGAAAACTAGTTAGATCTAAAAGGCACATATTTTAAAATGCAATCGTAACCCAAACGCGAGTTTAGATTCGTTTTGATCTGATTGATTGGCTTGTGTTTGATTAAATGATACCAAATTAGGTTAATTGAATAGAAACTTGCAAAATTGCAAGGAAAATAGCAAATAGCAAATAGCAAATAGCAAAATTACAAGGAAAATAGCTCCATTTCACTCTTTTCAATTTGAATTGATGATTATTATGATAGTTTTCGATGATAGATGCTTTTTAGAAAGCGTTTTAGCCTAGAGAAATGAATTTCTTGTGAATTTCTTGTGAATTTAATCGCTCCATTTCACTCTTTTCGATTTAAATCGATGATTTTGATTCGATTTTGATGCTATTTTGATTTTTGATTGTACCATTTTCTTATTTCTGCGTTTTAATGATGTCTTCAAAGTTATATTCGTGTTTTTTAGCAATGCTTCTACTTAGCTTCAGTCTTTTCTTCTTGCTTGTTGCTTTATTCGAAGCCGATCCAAAGTAAGTACATGCAATGAAACCGAGCCTAAGATAGGTAAGTCTCGTAGGTAAGTCGGCACTCGTATATTTTTTGAAATTAGCTCATTTGGTTCAGTAGAAAATTTTTTTTGAGCCCCCAAAGTTTAGGTTCAAAAATGCCCTAAAATGGCTATGAAAAATTTCTTTTAGCTAAAAAATCTTCCTAGTAGCTCATTTTGTAGCCAATTTAATGTAGATTCTTAAAGTAAAGCTACATTGAACATTTGTTTTTCAAAGCTAGGAGAAAGAGGGCGAGGAACGACTTCAGTTGAACTCGGTCGCTGTTTTCACATTTGAGAATTGCCCTGAATTTGTTCCTCGCCCTCTTTCTCCTACTTTCAACGAAAAATTGTTTTAGATGGCTTTACTTTAAGAAACTACATAAAATTGGCTACAAAATGAGCTATTAGGCAAGTTTTTTGGCTAAGTAGAAAATTTTTATAGCCATTTTTGAACCTAAACTTTGGGGGCTCAAAAAAAATTTTCTACTGAACCAAATGAGCTAATTTCAAAAATTTATTATAAAATTTATGTATTATGAACATTTTTTATATGGGTGACTTTTTGATTGGATGCCGGGGAATACCCTCATTCGTTAGCGGCTGAATTTCGTAAGCGGCTACGACATATATACCGTATTTCTTCGAATAGAAGACCGGGTAAAGAGTATCATCGCGTGCTCCTGCGTAGCAGCCCTTTTCAAAAATTTCTTTTCTGCATAAAAGCTTTCAATGAAGTGCTATAGAGCTGGAAAATGGCTCAAAAATCTGTTAGCTCATGTGGTATTTTTGATTTCATTTTCCAGCCCTATAGCACTTCATTGAAAGCTTTTATGCAGAAAAGAAATTTTAAAAATGGCTGCTACGCAGGATACGCGTACGCGATGATACTCTTTACCCGGTCTTCTATTCGAAGAAATACGGTATATGCAATGAAACTGAGCTAAAGATCAGTCCATCTGATTTTGTTTTTAAATGTAACAACACTTATTTTAGAGTATGCACTGCTCTTTACAAGGTGATAGATGAAAATTGTCCGGCAAACGCTGTAATTCAAGAGATTCTAAACGACGAGAGGCCGGAGCCAACGAAACGAGAGTCGAATTGGGGAATTGTTGACACAGAGTGAGAATTAGAGTTAAATAGGAAGAGTTTATTTGAAAATGAAAATCTAACTGTATAAAGTTTGATAGTATTCGGTTAATAACTTTATTTAGCCAAATTTTCAATCTGTTTGAGCGATTTCATGAAAAGCCAATGAATCTTAGAAAAAACAAGCTTTTACACCCGAATTTTCTTACAAAAAGTAGATGATACAAAAAGACCGATACAGAACGATGACGGTGCGGGGATTGAACCCGTGCAAAGACCTACTGGTTCACCTCTGACGCAAGCGCACTAACCACTAGGCCACCGAGGTAGTTGGAAAGGCCGTGTGAAAAAGGTTCTTATTGCGATGAGTGCAAGCTACGAGAGCTGTCATCAAAGGAAAAGTTGAATAACTTTTTTTGCTTGAGGCTTTAGAAATTTCTGATTACAGATTCGGAATCAGCGTGTAATTTTGCATCAGAAACACTCTGTTTCTAGCCAAAAATCTCGGGGGTCTGCTGGGGTTCTTTTGTCTGATGATTGGATCGGAAAAAAAAGTCTTTATTGAATTGAATCCGATCTAATTTTGACAGAATTTCGATGAAATAGAAAGTAAGTTCGATGAAATAGCAAGTAAGTAACAAACGGATGCGCGTGTCCACCTGAAACGGTGACAATCCCGCCTGTGATTGTTGGAATTGTCGGCTCTTGTAGCGAACATATCCAGATATTTCTTCCCGTCCGCGTCATACAAAAACTGGCGCTCGCCTCGAGTTTCCCAACGAATTCAGCGAATTTGCCGAAAAAAAGAGAAAATTTGCTGAAAAAAAGCTACAAGAGCCGACAATTCCAACAATCACAATTGAACATTTTCAACAACAACAATCACATTCAATTGAACATTTTCAAGAAGCCAAAAAAAACTGCTAGACTTTTAGAATGATTCGCAGAAAACTAAATTCACACCAAGCACATTAAATCTAAATCTTTATATGATAAATACATTGAAATCAAAAGCTCATTTAGCCGCTTGTTGATCAGCCGTAGTCAAGCCTTTGAGGTGGGCACAGGACTTGGGAATCGACTCTTTGCTGTCATGTCGACATTCGGAATTGCCAACAAGTTGAATAGGTAAATCAATTGTAAACTTTATCATGATAATAAAGATCGATTTTCATCATAAAATGAATCTAGACAAGCGATTTTTCCGGCTCGTCACGAACTGTGCACTTGGCATTGCATTGAGGCACTTTGGGAGATCTCGACTCTTTTCCCTGGTCTCATCCCAGAAAAAGCTATCGATGTTTCGGCTCGGCACACGGTAATACTCTTTGGACTTTGGCTTTGGCTATTTGGAAGATTATTTTAATATTAAAGCCAAATGAAATTTCTTCAGACTAGATCTAACAAGGGAAAGGCACGAATTCAAGGTGAACTTTTGTCTGGACACTGAACTTTATAGAATCGGGTATGATGAATCATTGAAATCAGAATTTGAAATCAAAATCTGCCAAACGATTTTCCAGGCGTGTCACACTTGGCGTTAAAAAGGAAGAAAAGCAAACAAAAAAAGCTGCATAAGCGACCGAACCCTGATCCCGTGGGCGGAAGGTTGCCCATTAGGTCCCATAAGTGGTTGCCCATTAGGCCACCAACGTATCGAGAAAGAAAGCAGAACGATGGCGGCAGGGGGATTGAACCCGTGCAAAGAGCTAGTGGTTCGCCTTTGACACAGGCGCGCTAACCACTAGGCCACTGAGGTAGTCGGAAAGGATCCTTTAACACCAACGTCCGGCTCCTCTTAGGAAGGAGCCTTTTAAAGCATTTTTTCCTAGCACAAACCAGGTGCGTTGGTGGCGTAGTGGATAACGGCCTGGTCTTTCGTTCGCGCAGTCCGAGTTCGGTCCCCACTGGAGCCCTTTGTTTTTATTTTTCTGCCGTTTTGAGGTCAAATTTTCGATTGAAATTTTACACGTTTGAAAAGTTATTTGGCAGATTTTGATTTCAGACTCGGATTTGACCCGATTCTATAAACGGACAAAAGCTCACCTTCGGTTCGTGCCTTTTCCTAGTAAGACTAAAGCAGGTAAAACTAGAGTCAGAGGCCGGGTCTCATAGTAAGGTCAGCTTATTGTTATCTTTGCTGCAAGTCTGACCCACAAATCGTATCTAGGTCTGCCACAGTAGCCACCTCTGAACCAAGAGCCCAACAAGTTAAAGACAAGTTAAAGACAAGTTAAAGACAAGTTAAAGACAAGTTAAAGTTAATTCAACCGAACAAGTTCAATCCGTTTTCAGAAAAACCTCTACGATGAACTCGTGATCAATGAGTGTTGTCTTTATATTGACCCATTCAAAAGACACTTTCCAATTCAACAACAGCAACAAACTCTTCGTTTTTATGGCTCCTTCATTCAAGTAGGGATTGAGTGATAAAGCAAATGATTCCAGAGCTACAAATACTCGATTCCAGAGCTACAAATACTTTATCGACTATCAAGACGAATATGAGCCAATTTTGAAATCCGGATTGAAAGCTTTTGCGAAACTTTCAGCGTCAATGGCGCCAATTGAAGTGATTGATCCGGGAGCGACAAGGTGAATGAGTGCTTTGAATTGACCAAATATGCAAATGTCTTTCAATTGTTTGATTTGATTCAAGATTTGATTTGTTTCAATTCAAATTCAGTTACGGCTTAAACAAAGTTTCCTTTGAAGTGCTTATGTTCAACTAAAAAGTGGCGTATTCAACGTTTTGAACTTGCATAGACTTTTAAGATTGCTTTAACTATTGGATCTTCTAGAATCTTCTAGAATCTGTCTTCACACTCGTCGTGGCGGCTTTACAGGAGACTTTCATCAGGCCTCAAATCCAACTTTTCTTCGCAACACAATTCAACATTTTTCGAAACCGAAAAATCGTCGAAATGGTATCAAGAAACGACAAATAAAAGAATTCAATGTGGTCAAAAAATCCCTTTTTCAAACATTCTTTGATCTCTCGCATGGCAGAAAGAAAAGAGAAAGCAATGACGATGGTAAGCTTATGAAAAACCAGTTGAAAAACCCGGACAAACGGACGGACATTGCTCTTTTATATACTATTGGGTTGGTGAATTCAAAACTGCCGGACTTTGAACTAAAATTTATTCAACATAAAGCCATCAATTCATTCGAAATAATTTCCATTATTATTGACGACTTCTGCCCATTTTACAGGCAATTTGCGGATTCCTCTTTCGTAGTAGGATTTTGGTTTGTGTGTGAGACAAGTGTGAGACTCAAAAATGGAGGACTGGAGATGGAGACTGGAGATGTCCCAGTTTGAGCACTTTCTTCAAAAGAAACCCATTTTGGTGTCAATAGAAAAGTTGTAGAGAATCAAAAATGAGGCTTATATCCAAATTTTCAGAACGATTCAAAAACTGGTTTTCAAGAAACGCCCAAATTTACGAATTTTCACGAATGAAATGACGGAAAAGGAGGGGGAGGGGGGTTACGGTATCTGTCTGTCTTTCTGTCTGTCTTTCTGTCTGCCTTACTGTACGGGCATTTTTCCAGCCGTATTTTGACCTATATTTCATTTTTCATTTTGGTTTTCAAGTTTGAGCACTTTCTTCAAAAGAAACCCATTTTGGTGTCAATGGAAAAGTTGTAGAGAATCAAAAATCAAGCTTATATCCAAATTTTCAGAACGATTCAAAAACTGGTTTTCAAGAAATGCCAAATTTACGAATTTTCACAAAACTTGCATTTTAAGCGAAACTACTAAGTGTATCTTTTTGGAAATTTGGCTATAAGCCTCATTTTTGATTCTCTACAACTTTTCTATTGACACCAAAATGGGTTTCTTTTGAAGAAAGTGCTCAAACTGTCACATATGACAATAGCCCGCAGTTTTCAATTCACCAATCTAATACAGGGTGCGGCATAAGTATGGTTACAAGGTTGTAACGTTGATTTAAGAAACTGATTGATTTTTATGTCTTGCCAAAGGATTATTTTCACCCTGAAGGCTCTGAAGGCTTTCACCCAGGCTCTGAAGAAAGCCTGGACGAAAATTCCACAAAGTACCCTGCGGGCCGCCGTGGAAAGTTATCCAAAGCGTCTTAAAGCCCTTATCAAGAATAAAGGTGCCCATATTGAATAATTTGTTATTTTTTAAACGAATATGATTACTGTTGTTAATTTTAAATAAAGTTAACATGAATCCGTTCATATCTCATTACGATACACGGTTCTGAGTCTGTAACCATACTTATGCCGCACCCTGTAGACAATTGATAGACAAAATCTAAACAAAATCAAAATTTAACTCAATATTTTAACTCAATACCAATATGGTTCCAAGTTGGTTCCGATATGGTTTCGATATGGTTCTAATCAGTTCCAATATGGTTCCAATCAGTTCCAATATGGTACCAATATGGTTCCAAGATGGTTCCAATATGGTTCCAAGTTGGTTCCAATATGGTACCAATATTGTTCCAAGATGGTTCCAATATGGTACCAATATTGTTCCAAGATGGTTCCGATATGGTTCCAAGTTGGTTCCAATATGGTTCCAAGTTGGTTCCAATATGGTTCCAAGTTGGTTCCAATATGGTTCCAAGTTGGTTCCAATATGGTTCCAAGTTGGTTCCAATATGGTTCCAATATGGTTCCAATATGGTTCCAATATGGTTCCAATATGGTTCCAATATTCAGAATCAAAGCCTAAACGAGAAACCGAATTTTTCAGTTCAATTTCTCCTATTCGGCGATGATGTGGATTGGTTGCGCTCAATTGAGGCTGAAATGAAGATTTTAAATCCAAATCTTCATATAGTTGATCAAAAAGGATCGCCACCGGTCGCTACATGGCATTTCTTTTCACAATATTGTGACAAAGTTGTGATCACAGGTGAGACACAAGTTTATGATGGGAAAATCAACTTCTTTTCACTTTCTAAAGTTTCCATTTCAAGCTTCTTCGTCAACTTTTGGCTGGTGGGCGGCTTACTTTTCACAATTGGGGCGGCCGAATGTTGAGGTAAACATAAATCGACACTTTTTTGATATATCAACTTCTTTCTTGTGTTTTTCAAATGTCAAGAAAGTATCAAATCGTGTTTTAAAAAGAAATAATGATATTTGAAAAGTGTTATCATTGAGAACTACAGTGCGTAACAAAATGATAGATCCACCATGTTTTTCGCCCCAGGAACTAGACATTTTGAATAAAAATTCAAGTTTTGACCAAAAACAAGGTCAAAATTTAGTTTTAAATCAATTTGCATCAAATTGTTATTTCATTTTTGACCGAGTTACAGCGTTTTAAATTGCAGGAGATGGTCAAAAATGTTCGGGCCACCCCACATGTGGTTTGGACGCCTTCTGACCGATGTTTAGCCCACTCGAACAAATTTTCGTCAAGAATTTTTGATTCAACGTTGTAGAAAAGTATTTAAGGATCATTATGGTACCACATGTGGGGTGGTCCGAACATTTTTGACCGAGTTACAAGCGCGTGAAGCCAGCATATCAGAAAGTAACCTTTTTAACACAGTACAAGGTTAAATTTTTGTCTCCTGAAATTTCAAACGCTGTAACTCGGTCAAAAATGAAATAACAGTTTGATGCAAATTGATTTAAAACTAAATTTTGAACTTGTTTTTGGTCAAAACTTGAATTTTTATTCAAAATGTCTAGTTTCTGGGGCGAAAAACATGGTGGATCTATCATTTTGTTACGCACTGTATGTGTTGGATCAAGCACAAGAGTTGTGCAAAGATGATAAAGATGTTATTATTTTTTTTAAGAAGATTCAAAGATTTTGCTTTATTTCTAAAAGAAACTGGTTCCATTTAGGTCTACTACAATAAGAGATTCGCCAAAAGCGCCGCCTATTTAACCCAGCAGAAAGATGAAGATTTCTTTTTGCCCAATTGGATACCCCTTGATTTGGAGAATGGAAATGATAAACGAAAATAAAATTTGACCTTGAACCGTAATCACGAGTTTCACATTAAAAAAAACTGTTTATTCATATTGGCTGGTAAAAAATGAAATTGTTCCATTTCTTCTATTAGGTACATGCATAAGAAATGCGGATTTCAACATTTTCAACAATTTTCATAAATTTCCAACGATACAAAGCTGATGTTATAAACCAGAATCGATGAATGTTATAAACGATTTAAAAGTTGTAAATCTCCTCTACAAGATAGGCTAAAGCGTGTTTCAATTGATCGAATCATTGAAGAGATTTCGAGAGCGAAATGCGAGTGACCAAAAAAGGTATCGAGTCACTTTAGGGACAAGTTTAGTCTGGTCATAATAGAGTTAGTTTCCCAAAAATTGAAGATTTAAAGAAAAAAAGGATAACTATTTATCAATTTGTTAAAAAAGTCTAACGGAAATGCATTTACAGAAATTTAGATAGAGCGTAAGTTCAAAACCCTCAAATTTCTCAAAAAAATCGACTTTTTCACAAAAAAAAGAAAAATGATTGTAAAAACAAAGTTTTCCCATGAAATGATCCCAACTCTTAATTATTTTGAATAATATTTGAATGATTTTGAATGAAGGGCGCTCATTTTCCACTATATAGTCAAAACCGAACTATTTTGACGACACTAAACTTGTCCCTAAAGCGACTCGATTTCCTTTTTTGGTCACTCGCATTTCGCCCTCGAAATTTCTTCAATGCTTCGATCAATTGAGACACGTTTTAGCCTATTTTGTAGACGAGATTTACAACTTTCAAATAGTTTATAACATTCATCGATATCTGGAAATCTTCTAATCGATATCTTCTATCGTTGGAAATTGATGAAAATGTTGAAATCCGCATTTCTTATGCATTTACCTAATAGAATCAATACTTACTTACGCTCAGAGTTGGTGCACTTATTGGAAATAGCTTCGTTTCATTTGACAAATCCACCCGAGAGAGAGCAGTGGTGGTGTAGAGAATAGCCTGCCGGACTACAGAACCCATGCCGAAAATTTTCCGCTTTAAAAGCGTTGTTTGTAATTACGCGTTAGGTGGGGGTGGGGTACTATTAGAGGGGCGCGGTCCAATTACAGTATTTACGGTAATATTTATTCCTTTTTAGCTAGTTTACAATGAAATTTGTATTGCAATTTATATCTTTTCAACGAAAAAGCTGTACAAAGCTTTTATTCAACTTCTGCATTTATTTATTTTAGTCTTGAGTACGGAAATTCAGAAAGTAACGGTTCAAATGATCTTTGTAATGATGGAAAGTGTGATTTCTTTCTTTTTCTTTCTTTTTCTTTCTTTTTCTTTTTAAAGAAACCCATTTTATTGTGTTTATTTTGAAAAAAAGTATAATTTTATTTGTTTAACACAAGCGGAATCTGACACAGAAAATTGGTCAAATAAAAGCATTCTCCACTGTACCAATTGTTGTTATTTGGATCCAAATAGGCACAATCCTCATCTCCGTCTTTGTTTGATGGCTCTCCTAAGTGTTTTGCCTTACATTACAATCGAAAAAGAGAGCATACAAGCCTGTTCTAGTTGATTTTAAATTTTGTTCTAGCTTGGTCTAGAAAAGTTGATGCTTTGTTTGCCTTGATTGCCTTGATTTGAGTGTCTTGATTCAGTTAGATCAGCAAATGGTCATACTAAACTAATAAGCCAAGAAACTAGCCAAGAAACTAGCCAAGGAACTAGCCAGGAACTAGCCAGGAACTAGCCAGGAACTAGCCAAGGAACTAGCCAAGGAACTAGCCAGGAACTAGCCAGGAACTAGCCAGGAACTAGCCAAGAAACTACCTAAGAAACTACCTAAGAAACTACCCAAGAAACCAGCCAAGGAACTAGCCAAGGAACTAGCCAGGAACTAGCCAGGAACTAGCCAGGAACTAGCCAGGAACTAGCCAAGGAACTAGCCAAGAAACTACCCAAGAAACTACCTAAGAAACTACCCAAGAAACTAGCCAAGGAACTAGCCAAGGAACTAGCCAGGAACTAGCCAGGAACTAGCCAGGAACTAGCCAGGAACTAGCCAAGGAACTAGCCAAGAAACTACCTAAGAAACTACCTAAGAAACTACCCAAGAAACTAGCCAAGGAACTAGCCAAGGAACTAGCCAGGAACTAGCCAGGAACTAGCCAGGAACTAGCCAGGAACTAGCCAAGGAACTAGCCAAGAAACTACCTAAGAAACTACCCAAGAAACTACCCAAGAAACTAGCCAAGGAACTAGCCAAGGAACTAGCCAAGGAACTAGCCAAGGAACCTATTTTTGATAGAAACATCTCTATTTGAAAGCGTTTGACTGCTCACCAGGTGCCCATCTCTGGTAATCGAACGCCGATCCATCAACCCATTCCCAAACGGTTCCATTTTGCTTCAATCCAATCATTACTCGATATGATCCCATTTCTGGAATGAGTTTTGAAGATATAAAGCTATACACCGAGGGCCCTAGATGCTGTTTATTCTGCACGATAACCACAATTCGACACACACACAATACTAGGCTATATTTTACGAGAAAATTCATTTATTTCATGTTTACTTGTTAGATTTATTGCTAGAATTGATAAAAATTAATTGGCAAAATGAATTTGAATCCCGAAAACTTTTGAATTTTCTTTATGGATTGGCAGACACCTAAATTAAATCATAAATAACAAATAAAATTAACAAAACAAACAGAAAACAAACAACAAAACAAAACAAACAAAAATAAAATATGTACAAAGGGATAATTTAAACTCTTAATATAAACATACATCAAAAATTTGCGGCAACTTTTGTCGCAGCGGTGACAGCCAGATTTCTAGTCTTGTACCAGAAGTACGAGTCTCAGTGCTCTCGATAAATTTCTGAGCTGACCAACGAATGCGACCATACTTTTGGCATGAGCATCTTGTTGTGACAGTAAAATTTGTGCCGTTTCCCGTCCGGTGGACGGGAAACGAATGTTTCTTCCTTTTCCACCAGCTTTTCCACAAGGTACCCGACCACAAAGGTGACAATGTTGAAGAAGCAATTCCAGCTGTTCAAATTCTACCAGAAGATACCAGAAGATTGAGCCTTGAGATTGAGCTTAACTTCCTCCTCATCCAACATTGTTTAACCGCAAAAACTTTTAAGACACATTTAAAGGCACCAAAAAACTAAAAGAAAATACAAAGTCCAGAAAAAAAGGCCCTAAAAAGCCCTACGTGGTTGGCCGTGCGAAATGTGAATAAGCTTTGAACATAAAATAATTTGCGGCCATCGCCCAGCGCTCGCCGCCATGTACAAAGTACACCACCAGCCAGGAATTCAGTCTCTGGAGCAAAATAGGAAAACCTACGCTTCAAGGCAGTCATCCCAATAAAATTATTATAGAATGCATCATGAATTGTCACCAAATTTCCTCCCTCAATGAAACACGATTGCTCATTCGCTGTCCAACCGTCACCTAAGGATGTAAACATTTAATATTCATCATTGAATATAGCTAAACCTTCTTTCAAGGTGCTGCCAATGCAAAGTTGCCAATCCGGAAAATAATCGAATCCACTTGGGCAATCAACACCTAGAATAACGCAAAAACTAGAAGGTAAAAGCTAAAGGCTAAAAGCTAAAAGCTAAAAGCTAAAAGCTAATAGCTAAAAGCTAAAAGCTTTGAAAAGTTAAAAAGCTCATTCAAAAATCGATTAGCCACAAACCAAATATTCGTCTAATTTTCGTTTTGTAAGTGGATGCCACCTTTTCGTTGTAATTGTGCATTGTTAGTCCTGAAAATGATGTTATTAATGAAGTCAATCGAAATCTGTCTAGTGTCTAGTGTCTAGAAATCAAATATTTCCTCTCGAATCCCACTTACCACTCAAACTTGTTGCCCCTCTTGCAAAAAGCAAATATTTTTCATCTTCTTCTTTATAACTGTAGATTAAATCGTTCTTGAAAGGTAAATTGTTGATTTGTTGGGTGAATTTGCATAGAATTTGTCCATCGGCTTCGGTGAGAATAAAATTCGTCAACAACTTTGACATATCGTCTTGCTAAACGATTAAATAGTAACTATCGAAAATCCTTTTAGCTTTAGCGCTTTAGCCTTTTAGCGGAAATCTTTCTTTACCATTTCTTACTTTACTTTATAACTTTGAACTACAAATAGCACTACCGTCAAGCCATTGATTCGTATATTTTCTGGTCGATTATTATTGTAAGAGATCTTTGGCGTCATCGTTTCTGTGCCGATCATTGAAGAACATTCGGAAACAAATGAACTCCACTAAAGGAAAGTAAAATAAATTACTTCAACTATACATAAATTAAAAATAAACTACATTTTATTTAAAATCAAATACATTGAATCGAAAAATGGGCTTTTATTTTATCAAATCAAACTAGGAATGGTTCAGATTGACATTTGGCTTGTTCCTAGTCCGTTTAGCTCTAACTAGGGACCCTTCCGGACTTACCACCGACTATCAAAACAGGGTCAAGCCTATTTTGTAGTAAATTTTTCAATGATTCCGAAAAGGGATGTCGTTTGTGTGTATTGCGTTCAAATTCTTGAAATAATTTGATTTTAAATTTCTTCGTAAAAGATAATTTATCATTTTTGGGAGACGCTGTCATGAGAGGCGATTTTAGAGCGTTGAAAGACATATTGCTGTGGACAGTAACCTAACGAACAGCAAGTAAACAGTAACCTAACGGACAGTAAGTAAACAGTCACCTAACGCGCCAATCATTGGCCTTGATTCGATTCTGGTCAAAGCACATTTTCTTTTTTCTTTTTTGACTAGTAAAGTAAAACACCTTGATCTTAAGCTTTCGTTTGAAACATTTCATTCAACACTCATCCAAGTGCATTCAAATTACTAGATCAGACATAAACTAGGGGAAAATGATAATCAAAAAACTCTATAATTCTGTCAATTCTGTCAATTCTGTTAAATTCTGTCAAACCCTTTTTGTTTCTAATCAAACTCACCATTTCTGGGTGATCGGCGAACGCTAAAGCAATATAGCTACCGGATTGTTGATAATCTCTCGTGAATAACTCAATATCAAGATAATAGGTTCCGGAAACATTTCGGAACTAAATAAATCTTAAAAAGAAAATTTCATAACTCAAACAGCTAACGAAGTGACACCAAAACAGGTATCCGGATTCTCGTCATAGCAAGGCACAAAACATTGTTTACTTTTTCCGCAAGTGGATTTATCAAAGAGAGCTTGAGACGAGATCTGGAGAAACTGTAGATTTTCATAAATTTAAGACTTACTTGTATTAAATTGAAAAATAAAATGAAAAATAAAGTAAACAGATAAATTCTTTTCATTTTTAAAATAAGCACACCAACGAAACTATTCAAAAATCGGAGAAAACAAAAAAAAATGCTGACAAAATGATAAAATGGGGTGATAACGGGGTAAGCAAAGTAGATCTTTGGTTTGATTCACCAACAGATAAATGTCTATACATTATACATTGGTGTGGTATAGTCTGTAGACTTTGTAGAGTTTTGTTTGTATTCTATATAGTCAAATTTAGGCCGACTAACCCAAGTAAACTCGCAAGAGAACCACATATACTTTGCTTTGCCGATTGCCGATTGCTCCCAAAATTGGTGGGTAGGTAGAATCGACTCTGGGGAACAACATATTAAAAATTCAGCTGCAAAGCTTTCAGATTACGGGAGTTTTAATGTTTTTAAGATTTGGTAAGGCTTTGGCGACAATGGGGTTTCTCTCTTCCGCAACATATGGGGCTAATTAACGCAGTGGAGGAATTGCGCATTGGTGTAGTGGTAGTGCGTTTAGTTGCAAAGCCGAAGCTGTCGAGTTGGAGTTCGTCTTTGAAAAACTTACAGCTTTTTTGGACAAAACTCTTTGAACAACCGTAATCTTGAAGCTTTGCAGCTGAATTTTTAATATGTTGTGCCCCAGAGTCGATTCTACCTACCCACCAATTTTGGGGGCAATCGGCGTTCGTAAGTATATGTGGTTCCCTTGTCAGTCTTGAATGCCGCTTGCTGAACACCCAGAGCCTAAAACCGGAGTTACCGGCATCAAGGAACAGACAGTATTGAAGCAAAGTCTGGTACAGGCGCTGAAAGTTTTGCTTCCTTCTTTCCGAAGCATGCCACTGCACGCAAACTCAAACCAAATTAACGTAAAATCAAATAAGGAAACCAATTTAGAATATTTATATTTAGATTATCAAAGTTGTGGTAGCTTTAAGAGCTAGCTGTGGAGCTAGAACTAGAGTTAACTAGAGCATGCTTTAGAGCAGCCCAAGTCAAATCGGTGTTGGAAAATGTAGTTAAAACAGCGTCATAATAGAAAACGTTTAAAACAATAACACAGTGCCGTCAAATTTCTCACAATCCAAAAAACCAAGCTTCAAGTTTTATACCAAAAATATCCTTGCGTTCTTGACCACATGATAGGTGGAATAGTTTTTTAAAAAGTAAAGATTTCATCGATAAAATTAGCGTTCAAAATGTTCAAAGTGATACTGAATTGGTTGACTGATATTCAGCCAACTAATGCTTGAAGATATTCAGCCAACTTTGACTTGTTTTTTGCTTATCATGCGTGTCGAGTGATACTCAGCTGGTTAACTGAACATCTTTAGAGGCCCAAACTCACATTGATATCCATTCAATTTTTTCGTCACTTTATCACCAATTTCCCCCCGCATAATTTTATTCCATAAGAACCGAAGCGATTAAAATTTGAAAAACAAACATGCAAGTAAAAGAAAGAAAATGATTTCTTCCAAAGTTTGAGTCCAATCGCCTACACGCAAATATTGAAAGGGAATGGCAATTTTTAGAATCTTTTCAATGCTTTTAAAAAAAAATTTTGCTTGCTTTTAAAAATTGAAAATAAACGTTTACTTCGTGAATTAAAAAAATTTGCATACTGTCGCGTTTTTTGCAATGTGCATACAAAAGTGACGCGAAGTTTAATGACATTTTTATGTTCATTATTATCAACTGCCATCAATGAAGCCGTCTGCGAAGGACGTAATGCTTTAAAAAATTTTGTGCTATTTTTATTTTTACGATTTTTTTAGTTGGTTGTTTTTAAACGTGTTCCTTTCTAAAAGATTTCTTATGTTGTTTTTTTCAGCTCGTGTCATCGATACACAAGGCTTTCACCGCAAATCCGCCTTCAAAGGATCAAGGCGTCGGACACTTAAAAGTTACAGTGAGTTCTTTATCATTTACCTTTGTTACCTTTGTTAGGGTACTAGATACTAAGGCAGTTGGGGTGGGGCACTTAAAATTTTCTCAGATGTAGTTTTTCTAGGGTAGTTGATGGCGCTGATCACGAAAAAACATTTTTGAGTTATATTTTCAATCAAAAAACCTAAAGGCGTAAAAAACTTATGTATTGATGTAGCCTTTTTCGTTTTAAAAAACTCTGCATGTCCCTTTAATTCGGTTTTTACTTGTTAAGATTGGTTTAATAAGCCCCGCCGATGAAGACATCGCTTGGGAGCTTGAAGTCGGATCTCATCGCATTATTGACTAGTGGGGTCAATGGACGCGCGACGTGTTCAATCAAAATCAATTTTAAGCACATCCACGAACACTCGGGGGTCCAGGTGTCCACGTTGTGATAGACGAAAGTTGCATATCAAAAAGTAAATACAACCGAGGTCGGCTTCCCAATCGGATGTGGCTTTTTGGCGGAATAGAACGCAGATCGGGTCGTGGATTCATGAAACTTGTTCAACGCCGCAACGCAGCAACTCTTTTGCCCATTATCCCAACTCACGTGCGACCTGATTCCATAATTCACTCAGATCTCTGGAGAGCCTATACCAGCATTTCCCTTATGCCCCAAGCCTAAAGACACATGAATGATCATCAATTGAATTTCGTGAATCCGACGACAATGTTGAATTCCAATGGTATCGCTTCAAAAAGTTCATGCTACGCCACGGAATTAATCTCTGTTTCAATGATAGATACGCTGATTACATGAACGAGTTTCTTTGGCGTCAGGAATTCAAAAAGGACGTTGCCTTTTACCACTTCTGGGATCAAGTGCGTCAGTTGTGAGTAATTCCCTTCTCACAATCTAAACCCCCAACCCAACGGCCCTCTTAAGGGCCACAAATTACCCAATATAACGGCAATAAATAAGTTTTTTTAATTGAAAACATAACTTAAAATTTTCTCAATTATACTCAATTATAGTTTTTCTAGGGTAATTGATGGCGCCGATCACGATAAAAACATTTTTAAGTGCCCCCCAACTGCCGGGCACTACATACCTATATACACTTGTAGATAATAGGAATCGCGATCCGAAATATTGCTAGAAGATATAAAATTGTGTTATTTTTAAGCTAGAGCCAATTTGCCAATGTGTTAAACCTTTGTAACATAAATGTAATAGCTAGCCTGCATTTGATAATACAATGCTTAATAAATTTCGCAGGCGTACGAAGGCTTAAATAGAAACCTTTTCTCCGATAACCTTTTGTCTTTTGTTCTACGCTTCCATTACAATAATCTTTATGCTTTAGGTGGATGTCGGTGTGACGGAGTGTCGTGTCGCAGCAAGTTCCGCGAATGTCAACAACAAACGGGCGCTTGAATTGGTGAGTTGCAAAGTTTTTCTTATCATTGTTGATTAGTTACTTTGGATTAAAGCTATTTTTTAGTCAAACAACGACGAACATTTCGGTCGACGGCTTGAAGCTCTGGAACTTGAGACAAAAGTTAAACAAATCATCGCACAAAATGAGGTGAGTTCTTTGAATTGGTTTAAGCAACGTTACGCGTTAGTATTTTGAAATGTTAGCTTTATAGTCATTCAACTTTTTCATTTCGTTACGATGTTAGCTTACAAGTAATTTAAGCTTTACAAGTAATTACAATTAAAAGTTTACTTTAAGATTTAATTGCAAAACAGATTGTTACACTTTTGCTAGATATTACTTAAATTATTAAGCCTAGAACATACAAATTTTAATCAGATTGTTACATTGGTCCATTGTATTGTTCTATTTCTTAAAGTCTAACTGTGATTTTTAGTTGATCGAGGTACGCAAACAGCAAGTATATGCCGAACATCTCTTCAACGAGCTAGCCAACAAGAGGGAATTGAATAAAAGAACAAAAAGAAGAAACAAAAGAAGAAGGAATTGAAGAAACTCGACAAGAAAGTGCTGCTTTAAAGATAATACCTATGCTTTGAAGGGTACGTATTTTGCTTGTGTTTTTATAATATCATATGTCTTATAAAGGAGAAATTGATTTATCCTAAAATAAAGTTTGAATTTCTGGTTTACTGTTTGACATAAAGAGTTGATTGAGCTAAAATGATAGGCGAATTTCAGCGTTTATTCAGCGGATTCGACGTTTAGCACGTCAAATTCTCGTTGTTCTTTTGATTCTGTAACATTTATTCAAAAGCAATTTTAAAAAATTGCAAATCTCGGAGGCTTGAGATCAAAAGCAGAGAATGACAAAGAGTTGCGTCTCAACTTTGAGTCGAGACAAAGTTTTCGTTAAAATCAGGATTTTCTCGTTGTTTTTTCGCTTGTTTCCGTTGAATTTTCGCGAGCTTTCTTGTCGTTTTCACCATTTTATGCTCAATCATTGAGTAGATCATTGAAATTACAGATTGATGCGGATCGATGTAGGACATTTCGAGGAGGGTTTTTGACTGCAAATGCTTGTTATTGCTATACTTTAACCTCTAAAATTGTTTTTGAATGGCAGAAGTAAAAGAATCTTTAGACTAAAGACATTCGACTAGCGTAAAAACTGTAATGGTCGCAATTTGTACTCGTTTAACTTCTTTACCTTCGTGTTGTCAAATCTTAATTCCGGGCCAACTCTCGGCAAAACCGCCTCAACAATCGGATCGATTCCCAACTTTGCGTAAAGCTTTAATACCCAATTTGGTGCCGTGAAAATTGTGATTGGATAGCCTAAAACATTTTTTTTGGAGATTAAGTTTTCATCGTCACCTTTATTCCTGAACTCTGTGAACAACCACTTAGCAATGTCGGAGAACCAACCGGACTCGGCGTGAATAAGAATTCGTTCTCCATCGGTTGCCTGAATATTTGTAAATTTAAATAATTCTTATAATTCTTAGATTTTCGAATTAACTTACCGAATTTGTCATCGCCAAAATGTGCGCCTTCGCGACATCTCTCACGTCGACGAGACCGAGACAAGCCTTTGGACACGCCAGGAATGTCTTGAGGTGCATGATTCGACCGATTATCTACAATGGAAATAAATTCTCACAAGGGAAAGGCACCGAGTCAAGTTAGCCTTTTAACTCGAGACCAAATCCATTTTAAAGAATCGGCCATGGGATCTCGAATCCGTTCTTAGTTTTCGCAGAACGCGAGATATCTAGTTTTCGGGATATCTAATCTAAAAAGCTATCACATGCTCCCTTGACAACTGCTTCGATGGGCTAGTGGATAGTCTGCTAGACTACCAAACCTATTACCCTTCTTGCCCTCAACTTTGAGTCCCACTCTCGCCAAACTTTTTTCCTTCTTTAAAAAACTGTTTCCCTACGTATTTGCAATGAATAGAGTTGGATTTGGGTTTCAGAGTTGAATAGAATGATTTCAAGAATTCAAGAATAATAGAGTTGAATTTTTAGCCTGTAGCTTTCAGAAATATGGCAAGAAATGTTAAATTTTTCAAAACTTATCTACTGATTCTGATACTTTTGAAGGTTCCAACTTTTGTAAATTGTTTGTTGAATTTCCAGAAAGCTTGTATAAAACTAAAGTCAAGTAAATACAAATACGTAAGGAAACAGTTTTTTAAAAAAGCATAGAATTTTGTCGAGAGTGGGATTCGAACTCGAGGGGAGAAATGGGACAGGTTCGATAATCTAGCAGACTATCCACTAGACCACCGAAGCAGTTGTTTGAGAAGCCACATAAGGAGCTTGAAATTCAAGATGATTTTCTATGCCAAATATCTCAGATATCGTTTGTGAAGCGTTCTGCAAAAACTAAAAACGGATTCGAGATCCCGATGACCGACTTTATAAGATGGATTTGGTCTTGAGTCAAAAGTCAAAGCTTGACTCGATGCTTTTCATTCATATTTCGGAAGCCATTTAAAATATGAGATTACCGTGCAACTTCAAATGCAACTTACCGTGCAACTTCCATTCTCGACATCGGAAAGCACGGGTCCAGTGATGAAAGTCGGATTGAGGACCGTCAATTGGAAACGGGTATCTTCTGAAAATTGAAGTATTCCAATGGTTGGAAAAGAAGAATTTTTCAAATCTTAAAAAAGACTTCAAAAACTCACTATCCAATTTTTCCCAAAATTCCCAAGCCGATCGCTCAGCTAGAGTCTTCGATCTCGCGTAGTATTCGACTTTTGGGCTCTCGAGGTTCGCCCAGCAAGTCTCATCAAAAATTCGCTCGTCATTTCTGTGGCCATCTGGAATTCAATTTTCATTTCGATTTCTAGAAGTTGTCTAGAAGTTGCACTCTGCTAAATCGTTTAACGCTGTGATTCGCCTAGATTCTCCTTTGTAAAGTGCTTTGTGCTTAAAATGTAAACCAAAATGTAACACCCCTTTCTAGCCCACTAAATCCTAGCTTTTTATTGCGAAAACCAAGGTGTTATTGCTAGAAAAATACAAATTCCGTGCACATCAGCAAGTGTGCGTTTCCATTGAGCGTAAAGTATTTTTTTTTATTTGCTTTTTTTTTTTTTTTTTTTTCTTTTTTTTTTTCCCATATAATATAAAAAATAATTATTTAATAAATTTATAAAAATTTTTTTTTTTTCCTCTTTATTTTTTTTATATTTTTTTTTTTTTTTTTTTTTTTTTTTTTTTTTTTTTCCCCAAAAAAAAATAAAGCCAAAAAAAAAGGGAAAGAAAAAGTGGAGGTTTTTTTTTTTTCTTTTCTTTCAATAATTTTTTTTTTTTTTTTTTTTTTTTTTTTTTTTTTATATTTTTTACCTTTTTTTTTTTTAATATTTTTAAAATTCCTTTCCCCTTCCCTCCTTCTCTCTTTTTTTTTTTTTTTACAAAAAAAAATTAAAATTTTAAAATTAAAAATTTTTTTTTTTTAAAAAACCCCCCCCCCCTTTTTAATTTATAACAAAAATTTTTTTTTTTTATAAAATTTTTTTATATAAAAATTTTTTTAGTGTTTCCCTTTTTTTTTTTTTTTATATCCAAATCACCTTTTTGTTATTTTTTTTAAATTTTTAAAAAATTAAAAAAGCAAATAAAAAATGGACAAACAAATACACCCTCAAACAGGCGATCATTTCTAACTTTGAACAAGTTTTGGCCAAGTTTCACTCAAGTTTTACTCAAGTCTCCCTAAATTTTGAAAGCGATCAGGCGGTGATCCCTATTTTTCAACTCAAACTTGGGAATTTTTTTTGCAAAAAACCGAACACAAAGTCTCTCTTTTCCGATTTACCCTTGAAAATAGGTCATAAATATTTTTGAGATCTCTTCAATCATTTCTTTTTATCGAAATCTCCACTCAAATTTCTGTGGTTTGTGCTGGAGAAAAAAGGGTGTGAAAAATAGGTGATGATAGGGTGACAAAAACATCAACAATGATAGGGGAAAAGAGAGAAATTGCGAAATGACGAAAGATTTTCGTCTACCAAGTGGCGTCTGCAAAGGAGAGACTTTTAAGGCTAAACGTCTCTCACTTTTAAGGCTAACGGGTTTTCGTCTAGACGCATCGAAAAGAAAACAAAATTGGTTGTTTTGAAGGGAAAAAGAACGGGTTGTTGATTTCTTCGAAAAAGAGTAAGAGAATCTACTAACCCCAAAAAAAAAACAAAAAATTATAAAAAACAAAAAAAAAAAAAAAAAAAAAAAAAAAAAAAAATAAAAAAAAAAAATAAAAAAATCTAAAAAAAAAAAAAAAAAAAAAAAAAATAAAATAAAAAAAAATCAAAAAAAAAAAAAAAAAAAAAATAAAAAAAAAACAAAAAAAAAATGAGAAAAACAAAAAACAAATAAACCAAGAAAAAAAAAACAAAATCAACCCAAAAAAAAAGCAAAGAAAACAAAAAAAAAAAAAAAACCCAAAAAAAAAAAAAAAGAGAACCCCCCAAAAAAAAAAAAAAAACAAAAAAAAAAAAAAAAAATAACTACCGGTTGACCGCGAATTATAGCGACTCACTTCTAGGGGGTCTAGCTCAGCGAGCAATGAATCCGAATGAAATTTGACGACAGAAAATCGAATTTCTATGTGGTGTTTGATCTTTTGTTGAATCTGTTTGATCTGTTTGCTCTTTTTTGATCTTAAACCTAATCATATTCATTAAATAACTTCAAAAACGGTTCTCAAAAACCTTAAACTGGGTTTCTCGTCAGGTGTACAGCGACTCTCAACTTTGTAAAGTCATATAAAGATTTTGGAAGCACCAATTGGTTAGAAAATGGGCTTGACTACAGGAGAGATACTCAAAAAAACATCTCCAAAAATTTCATACGGATTCATTGAGTTCTCGCTGGCAAGCGAGGTTCGTCAACTTACCACCAGCTTTTAAAATGTTGCTTGGCACATCTGGACCGGTTTTTTTGTTTTTTTTTTTTTTTGTCTTCCTGCCCCTCTGGCTAGATGGTTTTGTTGGCTGTGGTAGCCCCCTTTGGGGGTTAAGCGGGGCCGGTGGTGTGGGGTTGCTTCGTCTTTTTCTTCCTGGTGTGTCTGTTGCTTCTTTTTTGGTTTTTTAAGGTTTTCCTTTTTTTCCTTTGTTTTTTAGGGGGGGTGTTTTCGGGCTGTCTTCCTTGGCCGTGCCTCACGTCGTGTGTGGTTGTGCCTCCTCTTTTTGCTCCCTGGCTTGGTCTTTTGTTTTTCTCTTATTTGTTTTTTTCTTTTTCCTTTTTTTGTTTTGCTTTTGCCGTTCGAACCAGGGATGCAAAAATGTGAGCGTAGCGCACTACCATTAGACTATTCTTCCACTTTTTTCTTTCCCTTAACTTTCCTTCTTAAAGGAGGTGTCTTATTTGCACAAATACCATTTTTTAGCCAACTTTAACACCATTTTTCCTGGCCTCAGAGGGTGTCTGGAGTCGATTTGAGTACAGATTCGGAATCAGCGCGAAAAACTTGGTCTAGATGTGCTAGGCCACGTTTTAAAAGCTGGTGGTAAGTTGACGAACCTCCTTTGTGAGCTAGATCGTTAGAAGTGAGTCTCTATAATGTCAGCCTGTAAACTGAAAGTCTTTAAGCCGTGCCCTATTGCCTGTAAAAGCTGTTTTTTAGGCTTTTAAAGCATGAATCATGCTTTAAAACGAGAACTAGCTGTCTGATGTCATCATTTTCAATAAAGCCTAAGAGATCTTGCCTTTAGACTAAATAATCCCTTTTCAAACCAACCGAACTCATCAATTATGTGTGTTACTTTGTTGTTCGAGAATGGCTTTCTCTTGTTGGCCCTAGGAATTAAGCCCTTTCATGGAATTGAGCCTTGGGCGAGGTTCCAAAAGGTTCTTTGGTTCCAAAGTTGTTCACAAACAAACCATTGATAGCCGAACAGCTGCTCGTCAAAACGACTTTCTTGACGGATCTCGTTCGAGCGGCCGCTTGGAGTACACATTGCGTTCCCTTAACGGCTGTGAGCACGGTCGTTTCATCAGCTACAATTGGCCATGGAGAGGCCACGTGCAGGACATATGTACAGCCATCAACGATGCTAAAGTTGAGACAAAACTTGTTGGAGTTGAAAGACAAAACAAAACTCAATCTGGCTATTGAAAATAAAGGCTTTAACATGGAAAATCATATAAAACTGACTTAAGCACGAAAAAAAATGACTAAATGGCTTAAAACCTACAATTGCTTTAATGCTTTGTTTAAAAATTTGCTTTCTAACTAATTCAAAATACCCTCAATATGTTTTTCCATTTTTTTTCGAACCTATCCCATCCATCTGGTTTCAGCAAATCGGCTTCCACCAACTCGAGCCTCAACGCTGCATTTGGGAGCACTAACAAGGGTCGGATCTGAAATTTTTCTATTTTTTCTTTTCTAAATCAAAAAATTCGATCTACTAGTTGCCTAAAATCATTTATCGTCTCGAAATTTACCTTTTGTTCATTCTTCTTACTCCTCACAGTGCCTCTAACTGAATAACCAGCCTCTAGCAGCTGCTTTACACAGTGCAGCGCCACATAGCCAGATGCGCCAGTTACAAGCACCACTAAAAGCTTTATTTAAAGATTTTTCTTCTGAAAACAATAGTGTTAAATATGGTAGCTGGTCGGTGTTTTGATTTTGAGAAAAACGAAAAAAGGAAAAGCTCTTAAAACACACCAATTTTACTCCGATCCACGAGATCTGCAGTTTCCATTGTGAAATTAGAAATAAAATAATCTAGGATTAAAAGTAAAAGATGAGCAAAAAATGACTGACTGCTTACTATGAAATGGGAAATAAGCTAAAAAGCAAAAACATTTTGAAAAAAACAATCTCTTTAACTAGTAGTAAGTGAAAGAATTATGAGCTCTTTCCTGAACCGTGGTCTTTAAAAGTTCCGTGGTCTTTTAAAAGTTCCGTGGTCTTTTAAAAGTTCCGTGGTCTTTTAAAAGTTCCGTCGTCTTTTAAAAGTTCCGTGGTCTTTTAAGTTCCTTTCGCAATTTTTTGTTTTTTAGTCTTCTTTTTTTAGTTTTTAACTCTTTTGAAATTATTTTAACGTATTTTATTAAATTCCACATGCACCAGTTTATTTGATCAGAACTTAACAATCCTTGGGAAGGCTCTAACAATCCTTGGTCTACTATCGGAAAGCTTGCTTCTTACACTGAGCATGACATTGACTGCATGTGCAAAAGATGTCTTTGGTTCCAATCACCCTTTTTTGTCGAACACTGTTGACTACAATGAGCCGGATGAAGAGGTCGAAATAGATGCGCCACAACCCGTGACGAGACTCTAAAGCGAGACGATCAACAGCCAAGATCGCAACAGCCAAGAAGAAGGCGACGCTGAGGGTTCGACTGAAATGGCAGAGATGTTGACCCTGGAATGGCAGAGATGTTGGACCCTGGAATGGCAGAGATGTTGGCCCCCGGAGGGGCAGAGATTTCCCTGGAATGGCAGAGATGTTGACCCTGGAATGGCAGAGATGTTGGCCCTGGAATGGCAGAGATGTTGACCGCAGAAGCCTGTGATGATTTATGCTTTGTTGAGCTGAGACGACCAGCTAGCCGTCGAAAACAAAAAAGAAATTGCAAAAAAACCACGAAACGGACTTTTTTTGACAAAAGATCACGAAACTTTTTAAGGCCCGTTCCAGGGAAAGAGCCGAATTTTGTAACCACAAACCAGGCACAAAACCAGCTCCAAAAAAGCCGTTAAATAGAAAAGATCGATGGTTTTACAGTATCTAAATCTATAAGAATGAAAAAAAAACTCTCAATATCAGCAAATATTAAAAGTTATTGAAAAGATAAGTCTATGAATCCATCAACAGACTTTCCATGGATCCATCAACAGACTGAAAAGCCATAGATGGGTTGAGCGAATGCAAAATCGAGGGAAAAAGAAAGGAAAAGATCGAAATTTTCTTTTTAAGAAATTTCTCAGCTTTCTTTTTGAAAAGTTGAGAGACTAATGGAAAAAGGAAAGAAAACTGAAAAACATTCAATGAAATAGAGAAGAAATTTCGCACATTTCGCACATTTAAATGCTCAAAGTCACATCATTTTTGTGAGAAAGTTTAGAGAAGAAATTCTGTTTTGAAATTTCATTTAGAGATTTAGATTGCGAGTGCACCCGAACCCGAAACCCGTTGTTTTTATTACCCAACATTGATCTAGAACATTTGTGCTCTTTGTGGGTCCACATAAACGCTTTTCCCCTTGTTCTTTTGTAGTTTGTCCAATATGACCAAATTTCGCACGATTCATGTGTTGGACTTTGAATTAGCAAGGTAGCTTTGAGAATAATTCGAAGTGTGTGTAAAACTGTTTATTTTTAAGCTATTACACTGATTAAAGCTGTATTTTAAATGCTCAAAGTCGCATCATTTTTTGGGAAAAGTTTAGAGAAGAAATTCTGTTTCGAAATGTCATTTAGAGATTTAGATTGCCAGTTGATTGGTTGTTGGTTTTGTTGGTTTTATTAACCAAAATTAATCTAGAACACTGTGCACAAAATGACGCGACTTTGAGCATTTAAATGTGCGAAATGTGAAATGTAAAATTTCTTCTCTATTTCATTGAATGTTTTTCCAGTTTCTCTGTGGGTCCACATAAACGCGTTTCTCTTGTTCTTTTGTAGTTTGTCATTCTTGTTAAACATTTAATATCTTAGAATGGAAAGAAAAGCATGGAAAAGAACGTAGAATGGAAAAAAATAACGAAAAATGAGCGTGCTGTACAAGCGTGCTGTACAAGCGTGCTGTACAAGCGTGCTGTACAAGCGTGCTGTACAAGCGTGCTGTACAAGCGTGCTGTACAAGCGTGCTGTACAAGCGTGCTGGACAAGCACTCAGCCACCGATGAACGGCTTGTTTTGAAAAAGTTGGCTCCAAAGGGAGAAGCCCAAAGCTTTTATGCTAGTTTGGCGGTGTTTACGCGCCATTTGGCAGCTAATTTTTCATCATTGGAATCAGCGTAAAATTCTGCGTCGAATCGTCTATATATCATTGGAAAAGGGATTCAATTAGAGTGTGTTGATCTCGGACAAATAATTATTTGGATAATTTTGAGCAAATAATTCTTTATCCAAATAATTGTTGGATAATGACATTCTAAAATGCACAATCTTTTTGTTTGCTTATTTAAACGTGAACATAATTATTTTACAACCACTTTGGCGTAGGCTAATTTCCGCAATTTTTTTTTGCGCAAAAGGGTCATTTGCGCAACTGGGTCCTTTGCGCAACTCGCCATAACTTTCTTCTAAGTGGGTCAATCTTTATGATTTTGGTTTCATTTTGTAGATCTCAATAAGTGCAACAAAATGACACGAAAATCATAAAGATTGACCCCTTAGAAGAAAGTTATGGCGAGTTCCAAAGGGACCGTTGCGCAAAAAAATTGCGGAAATTAGGCTACCCCCCTTTTCTTTTATTATTTTTGAAAGTTTTACTTCTTTTTTTTCTATCCTTATCGGAATTTTATAGTTTTCAACAAATATTTATTTTTAAAAACAACAAACAAGGGAATTTTTTAGGAAACACATTAAACCTAGCAACACATTAAACGTTACATGCGATTAGATAAGAAAATTTGCATTTATTTGCCGCAATGACGCTTTAGAATTTCATTATCCAGGAGCAACACACTCTAGACCCAATCATCCTTCCCTTGTTAGTTCTTTATCAAACAACATTTATTTTTAGATTAACTCTGCACTACGAGCAACTACGAGCAACAGAAATCAGTAACAATATGTGGAAAAACATCAAGTGGATAACGAGGACAGTTTTTTTTCTGTAAAGTTTCAAACTTTTAAAAAGTTACCGAAGTTAATTGCTTTTTTAAAAAAGAAGAAAGAAACGTAATTGCTAAAAAGGAAAAGTCAAAAGAAATTGAACTCGGACGTTTAAGACAAGATTTGGCGCAAATTTGGCGCAAGGTGGAAAAATTGGCGCAACTTGGGACAATTTGGCTCAAATTTGGCGCAAAGTGGCAACCTCCATAAATTTGAACGAAGCTTTTCGAATAAAAATTTGCATTTGAAATTTTGAATGTAGAATTTGTCTACGGTGGCTCTTTTTGAGCATTTTAGGAAACCCATTAAGCGTAGCAACACATGAAACGCAGGAATGCATTCAACTGACCTCGAACCGACAAATAACTTTCAATTTTCAGAGAGCTTTAGTATCAGAAAGCAATTTAGCAATGACTTTCTTCTTTCAGACAAATTTGTGCAAAACTTTTCTAACAATAAACTAATAACATTTGGGAAAATGTCGTTGAAAAGAAAAGAAAAGAAAAGAAAAACCCAAATAAACACAAAAACTTGATTCATAATCAAAAAAGGAACCGAGGGAACAGGTTTGAGCAAAGCTCGCACGTTTCAAATCAAATCAACAACATTTTGCCGAAGGGATTTGTGGAGAGTGTGGAGAATTTTTAAAGAAATATTTTAAACTTCAAGTTGACTAAGTTACTTAGTTACTAACTAACTGACTAACTGACTAAGTTACTTGGTTACTAAGTAACTGACTAAGTTACTTAGTTACTAATTAACTGGCTAAGTTACTTAGTTACTAACTAACTGACTAATTGACTAAGTTACTTAGTTACTAATTAACTGACTAAGTTACTTAGTTACTAACTAACTGACTAAGTTACTTAGTTACTAATTAACTGACTAACTGACTAAGTTACTTAGTTACTAACTAACTGACTAACTGACTAAGTTACTTGGTTACTAAGTAACTGACTAAGTTACTTAGTTACTAATTAACTGACTAAGTTACTTAGTTACTAACTAACTGACTAAGTTACTAAGTAATTCTGAAACGAAAAGCGAAACGGATGTGTTCTCAAAAACTTTCTCTCAAACAAAAAACCCTCGCACTTGACCAGAATCTCTGCTCAAAAAGAAGTGAGATTTGGGCGAATTACCCAAAAACACTTCACACGAGATTTGCTATTCAAAAAGAAACACTTTTTTTTGGGGGATTGAGGATCGTACTTTTAAAATCTCTCTTTTCTCTCGGTTTGGGAAAGATTTTTGGGACTATTTTGATCGTTTGCTTGCAAAATAACAAACTCGTAAATGTTTTATTGATACAAATAAAGTTAGTTTGATTGATTTTTGATGTTTTTGGTTGATTAGAAAAAGAAAAAACAAGACAGACACTACAAATGTAAACTACAAACGCAAACGCTTTTAACTTGCTTCAAATCTGCCTGATTCACATGAGCTATAGCTCAAAAAATAGAGAAACTCAAGAGCTTTCGAATGGACTAAAGGATAGCAAAAATATGAATGCTAAAGGAAGTTACACTAAAGTTTTGAGGAGAAGATTATCCAGTACGAAAAGCACAACTGATTGCAGCTAGCCAGCTTCAGATTCTTGTCGAAATGGAACTTGTTTATTTGATAAAGTACAGAGTGGTCTAAAATCAATGCTCCATCTACGATGTGCTCAATTTTTTGCCACTCAAATGCTGTCATGAATGTAAAAAGCTTATCCTGTTAAAAAGCTTATCCTGTTAAATCTAGTAATCTACGATGTGCTCGACTTTTTGCCACTGTGGCTCAAAGCCTGACTCGATCGCTTCGACTACGTGCGAGTACGGTCCGTTTCGAGCCGTCTACCAATGCCTAATGCCAATGCCTAGCCTGCACTAAACCCAGAAGCGTTTTAGCTTAACTGAAATTAGTTCAGAATGTCACACAAAATGAATGCCACACAAAAAGTTTTATTGGGACGTAAAAATGTTTAAACATTAGACAAAAAGACATTGAAATTGCCGAATTGAGAAAAAAAAACTAAAATAATATTTCTCCAGACTGTCAACTTGTCTAAAATATTCGTTTCTTTTATGGGTTTTTTGTGAAATAAATGAAGGTCAAAGCTTTGCAATTTGCAGCTTTCCGGTAAAGATAAATGAAAAGCGTTCATTCATTTGGAAGGCGAAGAACTTCTTTGATAGATAGGATATTTTCTCAAGATATCTTCTTGAGAAGTTTATCGCTTTTTTTTCTGGTGATTAAACGATCAGTGTACTTCCCGGTTGCGATCTTTTTTCCAAAACAATTCAAAAAAAGAGGCAAAATTTGTTTTATTGGGTTGTTGAATTGAAAACTGCGGGACTTTGAACTAAAATTTATTCAATATAAAACTATGAATTCATTCCAAATAGTTTCCATTATTATTGACGACTTCTGCCCATTTTACACGCAATTTGCGGATTCCTCTTTCGTAGTAGGATTTTGGTTTGTGCGTGAGACAAGTGTGAGACTCAAAAATGGAGGACTGGAGATGGAGACTGGAGATGTCCCAGTTTGAGCACTTTCTTCAAAAGAAACCCATTTTGGTGTCAATAGAAAAGTTGTAGAGAATCAAAAATTAGGCTTATAGCCAAATTTCCAAAAGATACCCTTAGTACTTTCGCTTAAAATGAAAGTTTTGTAAAAATTCGTAAATTTGGCATTTCTTGAAAACGAGTTTTTGAATCATTCTGAAAATTAGGATATAAGCTTGATTTTTGATTCTCTACAACTTTTCCATTGACACCAAAATGGGTTTCTTTTGAAGAAAGTGCTCAAACTGTCACATATGACAATAGCCCGCAGTTTTCAAATTCACCAACCCAATAGGATGAAGATATTTTCTGGAGAAGTTTATCGCTTTTTTGTCTGCTGATTAAACGATCAGTGTACTTCCCGGTTGCGATCTTTTTTCCAAAACAATTCAAAAAAAAAAGAGGCAAAATTTGTTTTAATAAGTAAGAAAGGTAATAAAAACAAGTAAAAAACAGAAAAATAGTTTTTTTTCAAATTTCTAATATTTATTTAATATTTATTATCAAATTTCTGTACAATTTCTGTATTATTTAGGTTTTATTGTTGAATAGGAAACCCTTGGTGTTCATTGGAATTGGCTCAACTTCTTCGGAGCTGAAAGTAACTTTGATAGGTTAGGGTAGACTTTAAAAGACTTAAAAAGGTGCAACGTTTTAGAAAAATGCATTTTTCAAAAAGAAAAACTCTACTTAAAATCCTTATCTTTACCACTCACTTTTCCCAGAACAAATTATTCGCGTAGACATTCATTTTTGGATGATAGAGCACTGGATCGGCGACTTCGTTCTCGGAGACTTCTGTTTCACTGAAAATTTACCCAAAATAAATAAGACTTTAGGCTTTATTCGTCTAGAAACTATTGAAACTATTGAAACTATTGAAACTATTGAAACTATTGAAATAGCAATTGGCTAATCAATTTGAGCTCATCATTTTGCAGCATTTTGCAGCATTTTTCGATTCATTTTCCTAATGATAATACCGTAAAAAGTTTAATAGAAGAGCCTTTTGGAAGAGGGTTGAAAAATAGAAGAATCTCTCCATTACAGGATCCGTAAAAAGTTCCCGACGTCCAATCGCGCATGCTTTTTTTTAGGCAATCTTCTAGTTTGCTGATCAGCTAACTTTGTTTTTGCGGTTTATTTTATTATTTTCTTTCTTAACATAACTATTTAGATGGCTCGTGAGGAATCTTCGGCCGGCCATTGAGCGTCTATCAAAGTCCAGAGTAGCACCGTTAGCCGAACAACTCGCCATCCCAAGGAGCGCCGTTTACAATTGCCTGAAGAGGATCAAGCTTTCCGGTGCGGCAAACGATCGCCCACGTTCGGCCAAAAACAGCCACTACTCCAGGAATTGTGAAATGAATCCGAAAAGCATCCGAAAGAACTCAAGAAGATCGATGCGGTAAATGGCAAAGAAAAGAAAAGGAACTATTCATTCGATTGTTCACAAGAAGCTTCACAAATACACAACAAAAGCTTCACAAAGTTCCAAAAAGATCGGATCTAAATTTGACTTCTCTGCAACGTGCCCTTGAGAAAGCCTGGGCCGAACTCGATCCCGATCACGTGCCTCAGTGGAGGCATTCCCCAAGAGACTCAAGGCTTGTATCAAAGAAAAAGAAGATATATTTGAAAGCTGAATGTTGTTTATGTTGGGTTACTTGCCGAGAATAAATTATATAATTGAATGAATTCCATTTTACGCTACCAGCATTCAAAATATCGATTACTGAAACTTTTTACGCACTCTTCACGCCTTCACGCTCCTTCACGCCCCTTCCCAAGCCGCTTCACAGCGATGATTCAACAATGTTTCAACAATACAATAATTCAACAATGACAATGCATTTTTGCAATGGTCGATGAGGGAAAAACTAGTTGTTGTCGAACTATTCGCTTAGTTGAATGCCTGGAAAAGTCTTCCAAGGGAGCTGATTGCAAAGTCTTTCAAGCCTTGTGGAATTACAAACAATGTTGGTGGATCTGAGGACGAGCAAATCCACTGTTTTCCGATCAAATCCGATTCCAACTTGACTGTCGAAACTTTTGAGTGTACGAACTGATCAAATCAAACTGAAATGCTTGAGAAAATCGATCTGAATGAGGATGTGAATAATGAATTCATCGACAATTCATCGAAAGCGACGCGAAATCATGACCGAATTCTTTAAATGTTTAAATTTTAATGATTGTTTCATTTCAAACAGTGTTTCCAACATTGTTTCATTTGAAATTTTCTTTTGTTATTCAAGTTTTTAACGTTAACGGTTGCAGTTTTGATTTTAGAATTAAAACAAATCAAACCAAACAAGAAGAAGGTGAAGAAGTCTTCGGTTTTCATGCTTTATTTATTCCTTTAGTTCTCTGCGTTAGTACTTTCTGTACTAAACTCGAAACGCACCCTTTCTATTTCACTAATTGCAGATTTTTTACAATAAAATCAAAGTCTATCAAATCATTTTTAAGCAAAGAAATCATCTAAAGTGATTAGTTTCGTAGGGAACACTAAAATGCACTTTAAAATGAAAATTTAGTTTAATTACAATCTTTTCAACTCACGTCTGCCAGTCAAGCTCACATTGAACAAAAATTGAACAAATGATGAGAACAAGAAGAAATATTCTGAGCAACATAGTAAAGAAAGGAGTATTCAAGCCTCAAAAAATGATCTCTTTTCCTTGTTCTGATCTGCTTTTCTTTGCTCATTTCAGGTCAAGGCATTCCACTTTTTTGTCTCGTTTTCGAGTGTGACCTGGTTTTCACTCACCATTTATCCAGGTGATCCCTGCGTTTTTCTTTTCGATTTCTAACCACTTTTCGATCGTGAACAGTGTTTGACAAAAAATGTAAAGACTAGAAAGTTTTGCGATAATTAGTATTTGTACCGCTCTTACTTTCTACCATATAAAATTTATCTACAAAGTGCTTGCTTCATTGTGATATTGACTATCGTATTCTCTCTAATAGTACCCCGGCGAGCCGAGTTGACGACTATTTTACGGTTTCCAAGCTTTTAGCAGAAGCTCAACACTCAAATCCCCCACTAGATCTCATCGTCAGCTACATTTTCCGACCCCACATCGATAGGTTCTGATAAGCGGTTCTCGAGATTTCGAGCAATTTAGGCGACGCTCAGGGTGCACTACTATTAGAGAAAATACGGTAATTGCTGTCTTTCCGAGAATAGAAACGAACAATGGAATTCATTTCGATACCGGTTTAGATTCTAAAGCTAGATGGTTAAGTCATCCAATTGTATTCCCGCCCATTCAAATGTATTCCCGCGTTACGGTAATGGATTTAACGGGTTTCTAATTGCAAATCTTTTACAGATTACGAGGATCGCTACTGGAGTGTGTTCCTCTCAAAGAAACAACTCAGGAATACGCTCTAGTTTCTACAAGAAAAGATAACAAGTTAAAGCGCTTTGATACAAAAACTATGCCGACTACACTGGATATGTTTTTACTGTACTTATTGGTTATCTCCCCGCTCCCAAAAAAAAAGAAACCCATCGTTTAGCGGACTGAAATTTTCCCCACCTACCTCTTCACCAATGCTCCCCTGGTACAGTTAAATGCTAGTTTCGCGCAGATGCTAATTTGATTTCTGTTCCCTGTTTAGATTGTTTTTAAAATAACTAGTTGGAAGATTCGGAGTCACCGTCGACGTCGATTTGCTCGTGGTCGTCGACGAAGACGAAGACGAAGAAGAAGAAGAAGAACAAGAGGAGGAAGAAGAAGAGGAAGAAGAAGAAGAGGAAGAAGAAGAAGAGGAAGAAGAAGAAGAGGAAGAAGAAGAAGAAGAAGAAGAAGAGGAAGAAGAAGAAGCGGAGGAAGAAGAGGAGGAAGAAGAAGAGGAAGAAGAAGAAGACGAAGACAATTGGTGGTCGAGTGAGAGCAGAACACCGAGCTCGAGTGCGGGAGGAGACACCCGGGCACCGGCTTCCATTTGAAGCACCGCATCCTCGATGCTCCCCTGCTGCTCACAGAAATCACCAAATTGTTTCGCTGAAAAATAGAGAATTAGCATAAGTAGTAAAAGTATAGCAAATATAGAAAGTACAGTCATGTGCAAAAGTCTTTTAACACTCAATTTTCTAAAAAGTTACATCGATTTTCTCTGATAAAGTTCATGGCGCTCTTTAAGCTGTCAATAGTTTTAGTTACACAAATATATGTACAATTTATTTACACAAACGCTGTCGCTATACAAAACTTATTCATCGAGAAAAAAATATAATTGTCAAAACACCCCTGAAAATCGTGGTGCAAAAGTCTTTTAACACTTAAAAAAATTTTTGATTATTTTCGTTTGCTTCGTATTTACTGGTACTATTTTATTTTTTTGAGATGCCAGGAGCGTATTTGTCAACTCCGGATAAAAAAAATGATCGTCGAGATAAGGAAGTAAAGAATGCCATGGCAAGACGTTGCTCGCCTCTTAGGATGTACGCCCACAACAGTTTTGTTTGTTACGGCTAAATGAATGCGTCTGGAAATGTGCACAGATATAAGAAAAAGGACGACCGAGGATTACAACAAAGAATGAAGCCCGATTTCTGACGAAAAATTTCAAGAAGGATCCGAATTTTACGTAGAACGATGGAGTCATTCTTTTCAAGCAAACTTCAAACAAGAATATTTCCCGCTGGACCTTGCATCGACGCTTGCTTCAAGCAGCATTGCATACTAGAAGACCTGCTCGCAAGCCTATGATGACAGTCAAACACAGGAGGCAACGCCTTCAATTTGCTCGGACCTAATCAAATTGGACAATCAATGATTGGGCTCGAGTGATTTTCGTTGATGAAACAAAAGTTGATATTTTTCCTTCAAATCGAAATCACCTGATCCGACGTCCAGTCGGAAAGCGATATCAACTCAAGTACTTGTAACCTACAGTGAAAAGAGGCGCAGGATCAATTATGTGTTTCGGTAAGGATAGTTTTCTTTTTATGCAGTCCAACGTGATTTCTTTAGGTGCGATGTGTAGAAGTTCAACAGGTCCGCTTGTCCTCGTAAAGTCAACAATGGATTCCCGCCAATATATCGAGATATTGGACAGATGTCTACTTCCATTTGCGACTGCTTCGATGAATCCAGGATGGTTTCTTTATCAAGATAATTCGCCAGTACACAAAAGCAAATTTTTGATGGGCCGCGTTGTGACTCTCTCGAATGGAGGAAAAGCACATTTACCGGGATGATTTGGGATCAATCACGTTTCCTTGATCAAGGCTCCACGATTCTCACCGGATTTAAATGCTATCGAGAATTTATAGGCCTATTTGCGAGGAAAACGTCTCAATTCTAAAGTCGTGCTATGGTTTTACATCAGAAAAAATTCGGAAGACGATTGGACCTGAGATTCTTCATGAATTAATTAGATCGATGCCTACTTGTATTAAAGAAGTACTTTTGGCAAGAGGAAGGCCGAGAAAATATTGCTTATAGTTTAATTTCGTCTTGTGTTAAAAGACTTTTGCACCACGATTTTCAGGGGTGTTTTGACAATTATATTTTTTTCTCGATGAATAAGTTTTGTATAGCGACAGCGTTTGTGTAAATAAATTGTACATATATTTGTGTAACTAAAACTATTGACAGCTTAAAGAGCGCCATGAACTTTATCAGAGAAAATCGATGTAACTTTTTAGAAAATTGAGTGTTAAAAGACTTTTGCACATGACTGTATTTTTATTCAAAAAAAACAATTCTCATCGTTCTATTGGGTTGGGGAGAATGAGTCGGCGCCGAAAATCAAAAAAATGTCTAAAACTTCTATTCGACTTCGTCAAATAATATACGTTTGATATCAGTAGAATGGTTAAATAATTCTCTACAAAATGACATTTAAAAGAAAATTCAAACAGCGCCTCCGCTCAAGAAAAAGCCATTTTTTCACAAAAACTACAAACTGTGATCTAGAAAAAACCATTGGTGGGATCTTTCTGCAAATTTGGCAACTTAAGTAATTGAATGTGCTCTATCTTTTTATATAAATACCAAAGAAGGTTTATGTGAAAGAAACTGTTCAAATGATGAGTCGGACTCTTTGCCATTTTAACCAGCTGCGTTTGGAAGTTCATAAACTCCACGAAAGAAAAGCTTTGTGGAATCTCTCAAAAGTGATTTTGTAGAGAAATAGTGGATCCTTTTGATGAAACCAAACGTATGTTTAAAGAAGGCTTTATGTGTGCAAAAAGTCCCTTTAAAGTTTGGCGCCGACTCATTCTCCACAACCCAATAGTTTTTATGCAAATTTTATTGCTTAATACTCCTTATGAAGAGATTGGAGCCTCACTCAGAAAATTAAAATGTTATATGGAAATTGCTAAATTCAAATTTTTAAGTGGGGGCAGAGATAGCTCATAAGTACCGCTTTTACTTTTTTTTTCAAATAAAGCTTTGTAAAGCGAGAGATGCGCTCAAAGTTTAGTCTTTCAAAGCCCACTAAACCTCATCCAAACCACCAGATCATTCCTAAACTCACTCATAACTTAACCTCTGTTTATTTTCTAAATCGTGAACGATCTCATGAAATTATAAATGTAAAATAGGGTTCAAAAGTTTGGACAAACTCCTATTTGAGAAAGTAAAGCTCACCACATCGAAATAAGGCAAAAGAAAGTGTTTTCTGACAAAAAAATCCTGTAAACAAAGCGCACTATTGGGTTGCCCAGTTATGAATGCGCGTTTTTTACTATTCTATAAATTTCTCAAGATACCGAAATCAAGAAAAAGATATATATGAGTATTATTCGAAAGCTGAAGATCTCCTCTACATTTTGATATAAAAAGTTTTTGAATTTGTTCAGCTTTTGGGCAAATTGACACTGCACAGAAGAAGAGGTGGCCAAAAAATGGAAGGATGCCTTTGGATCAAGTTTTGGCTCCGCTCAAATTGAGTTAACCGTTTGATGTTTGGCTGATAGATATATCAATACAACTCTTTTTGAAATATAGCAATTTCAGAGCATCTTTACTTTTCTTTTCTTTTCTGGGCGGTTATTTTACACCATAAAACTTGAGGAATAGCTAAGCTGGAATGGGTTTTTTCGAAAACGACCTCTCCCTTTGTGCAGTCAAATTCCCAAAAAGTTGAATGAATTCAAAAACTTTTTTATTCCAAAATGTAGAGGAGATCTTCAGCTTTCGAATGATATATAACACTCATACACATCTATTCGATATCTTGAGAAATTTACAAAATAGTAAAAACGCGCATTCATAACTGGGCAACCCAATAGATGCAAAAAATTATCGAGAATTCAAAAACCGTAGTTATTTGAAATTTTCTCTGACTCAATTTTGAGTAAAATGTGCTTTTTTTTCAAATTCTCTATGTTGAATTGTATTTTACATTCATAATTTCATGAAATCTTTCAATTTTAGAAAATAAACAGACGTTAAGTTGTGAGCGAGTTTAGGAATGATCTGGTGGTTAGGATGAGGTTTAGTGGGCTATGAAAGACTCAATTGTTCTTCACAAGGTTCCAAAATGACTATATTCAAACAAAACTTTGGAAGAAATCAAAAAAACCCCGGCATTTTTGGGTCAAGCTTGTCGCGATGACTCATCACTTTTGAGAGCCCCGTGAAAAAGAATTCATTTTCGAATTTCAGATAACCAAATCCAAAAAATTTGAAACAAAACTCTTCAATGAATCGCACGAATTTTTACAAACAAAATGTTTAGTAATCTTTCGATTAACCACGAATTTATACGTATTAGATGAACACAAATCGGTTGAGGTGAAAAAAGTGAAATGTGGTCAACTGATAAGGGAAGCGTATAAAAAAGGAGGTGAAGCAATGAAAAACGACAAGAAGAATACAAAAGTTTCGCTGAGTCTCTTCGAAAAGACCAAAGGATGAACTCAATGGCAAAAATCGGCTTTGACAGGTTGGTGAAAGAATTTGCTGCAAGTTAAACAAAATAGGTACCCAGTTTGGCTGGATATTTCAGAAAGTCTCAAACGATCACGTCATCCCGATCTCCATCGCTTCCTTCTAACTGTCTCCGGCATCGATTCAGTTGATGACGAAAGTAAACACGAATTTGTGCAGGTGGCTTTTAAATCTTAATTCTATTCTCAATTTTATTCTTATATTAATACATTTATTCATTTATTTATACATTATTATCTTTTTTTTGATATTTAGTTTAACCAAAGTGCTAACACATTTTTGTAGTTCCAGGGCCTTCCTTTCACTGCAGCTCTTTTATACTTTCAGTCTGTTTCCATTTTTTGTAGATCTTTCAGAAAAGTGATACCAAGGTTCTTGGCAATGTCTCTTAGGCTTGAGTCTTGATTGAATGCTGCCACGACTTGTTCTTTGATCTCATCTGATAATTGGAATGTACATCTGATAGATTGGAGCGTAAAAAATTTGAGAATTAGAAAAAATAGTAAGTGGAAAAACTTTTGGACCCGTAAAAAAGCGATACTTATGTAAAAAGAGACCTATGGATGCGCAAATCGGCGCGAAGGTACAGTACAAAAGTCTTGCAACATCACTTTTTCAAAAAATCGATGAAATTTTTTTATAGGAAATGCCACCCGTTCGTAGGGCTTTTTGTTTTTAATTAGAATAATACATGTACACTTTATTTACAAAAACAAATTTGAAGTTCAGCGTAAAACAAAAAGTAAATGACAAAACTGCTAAAAATACCCTAAAAACTGGGTGCAAAAGTCTTGCAACATTCTATGTTTCTCATTTTTATTGTTTTCAAATTTATTAATTTACACTAATTTTTGTTTTTTCAGATGCCAAATTCTCCATTGACGACTCCCGAAAGAGAAAAAATCATGAAAGCAAGAAAAAGGAATATCTCGAGCCGTTGTCTCCGATCTCTTCAAATGCGATCCTTCGACCGTTTCTCGCATTGTTTCAAAAGCAAAAACAACTGGACTTATGCACCGAAGAAAGAAGAAAGGACGGCCAAGAAGAACAACAGCAAAAAGAGGATCGAATACTTGTGATGGCTTCCAAGAAGGATCCGAACATGACATCGACTGAGGGAGCTCAGCTGATCAAGGATGTTGCAAACAAGGATATCTCTCCGATGAACCGTTTCTCGACGATTGACTCAAGCAGAACTGTATAGCCGGAGGGCTGTACGAAAGCCTTTGATGACCGCTGGCCACAGGAAACAACGGCTTCTATTCGCCAGGACGTACCAAAGTTGGACAAAGCAGGATTGGGCCAACGTGATTTTGTCGATGAAACAAAAGTGGATATCTTTTCTCCAAAAGGCGACCACTTGATCAGACGACCCATTGGAAAGCGAATACTCCTTAAATATGTGCGACCTACAATGCGAGCTGGCGGAGGATCAATCATGTGTTTTGGTAAGCCTCATTTCTAATGCATGCATTAATTTGCCTTTCTCTAGGGGCGATGGCAAAAAATGTGGCAGGTCCACTCGTCCTCATCCAGTCAACCATGAATGCTCGCCAGTATATGGAAATACTAGAAGGATGTCTACTTCCATTTGCTCAGGATTACATGGCTCCTGGATGGTTTCTCTACCAGGACAATTCGCCGGTTCACAAGAACAAGCCCATGATGGGTCCCACGGTGAGTCTCTCAAATGGAGGAAAAGCCGATCTCCCTGGATGGTTTGCCCTTAATAATGTTTTGTTGGTCAATGTGCCCCCTATGTCGCCTGATTTAAACGTTATTGAGAATTTATGGGCTTACGTGAAGACAAAGTTACGAGGAAAAGACCTTCACACAAAAGTTGACTTATACGAAAAGTTGGGAGCTTAATTCGCCCAGCAATTCTTCACGAATTAGTCGACTCAATGCCTAAACGACTTAATGAAGTGATTTTGGCAAAAGGTGGACCGATTGAATATTAATTTTTGATGTTTTTGTATAATGTTGCAAGACTTTGCACCCAGTTTTTAGGGTATTTTTTAGTAGTTTTGTCATTTACTTTTTTGTTTTACGCTGAACTTCAAATTTGTTTTTGTAAATAAAGTGTACATGTATTATTCTAATTAAAAACAAAAAAGCCCTACGAACGGGTGGCATTTTCTATAAAAAAATTTCATCGATTTTCTTGAAAAAGTGATGTCGCAAGACTTTTGCTCGGTACTGTACGTTATCTGACAAAAAATTCTGTAAAAAATGCGTACTAGATGCAAAAAATCATGGAGAATTCAAAAATCGTCGTTATTTAAAATTTTGTCTGGCTCCATTTTGAGTAAAATGTGTTTTTTTCAAATTTTCTAAGGCTCTAAAATGGCCATATTCAAAAAAACCCCGGCGGTTTTGGATCAAACTTGTCTTTGAATCGGTGATGATGGAGAGTGGATCTGCGATTAAATTAGAGATATATCTGATCTTTTTTTTGCTAAAGAGCTTTTTCTTGTTTTAGATCAACGTCTTAGAGCAGTGCAACAAGGAAAAGCAACTTACTCATCTGCCGATCTTGTTCTGCGCGAAGAAACATGAGAAGTTGGCTTTTTTACATTGAAAGGTAAAGAATTGTTGTTTAGATACGTCTACATGGTGATGGAGCTTCTGGGAAAGAATTTGCGGGACTTTAAGGTAATTTTTTGTTTGGCTACGATTTAAATGCTTTTTTAGACTGCTTATACGAAGGACTTGCTTCCCGAGAGAGATTGGTCCCGAATTGGCCTTCAAATTTTACATGCTGTAAAGGTGCGATATATTTGTGACGTCCGACTTATTGTTTTTTTTCTAGTCCATGCACGATCGACGTTTCGTTCATCGGGATCTCAAGCCAGCCAACATCATATTTGGATACCAATCGAATATGGCCAAATTTCGCACGATTCATGTGTTGGACTTTGGATTAGCAAGGTAGCTATGAGAATAATTCGGAGTGGGTGTAAAACTGTTTATCTTTAAACTATTACACTGATTAAAGCTGTATTTTAGGGGCTACGCCTTCTACAAGGACGGACAATGGACGGCACGAAAGGCTCGATTAAGAATTGATTTTCGAGGAACATTCCGATGTGCGTCGCCTAATATGCACAGGGATGAGGTAAACTGGTGACAATTTTTGTGTTAAGCTTTTTTCTTAGGATCTTGGTCAGGGAAGGGGTCAGAAGATTTCTTTTTTTAATCAAAAGATCAAATCAATCTTCCTTTTTCTAGCACGAGTACAAACATCACAAAAAGCGTCTTCGCGAGGCACTCGATCCAAATTTGGTTGTTGCAGAGGATTCGGGTATGAGCGTTTTAATGTCTTAAATGGAATCATGAATAAACTTTAGATGAACGTTTTTGCAAGAATAAAGCATTCGAAGTTATCGATCCGGTAAGTAGTTTTTCAGTTGTTGATTCTAGTCGTTCTTTAGATTGCCATCGAAACTGTGGCTGCATGCCCGGCTGAACAATAATTTTTATGAAAGTTATGGTTCTAAAGTGTACTATTGCAGGTGCTGTTCACTTATCCACGACAGCGATGCTTTGGTGATTCGGAAGTAAATGGAGGTGAACAGTTGGTTTGATTGCTGTTGTGAATTTTGGTATTTAGATGGCTCTTTTACGCCAAAACCGCGCGGACTACTGATGGGAATCCTTTTAGGAGCGAGTGATCAGCGATCTTTCGAAGTAAGCGTCTCTCTTTTAACGGTGCTAAAGCATATTTTTTAGGAAACTGCTCGTGAAGAGGCATCGACGGGAATCTACTTGCCTACTTCTTTTGCGAATGCCTCGATTTGTCGCAAGAAGGCCGAGGTTGCTTTTAACTACCATATTATCTCACAACTTTTGTTTTAGCAAAAGAAAACACCGAGCACTCCACTATTAGCGCCCAAAGAGTTCAAGCAATGGTTTATGTTTGGTTTAAAACATAAGACACTGGTTTCTTTAGATGTGTCTCAGCTTAGCAAATTACTGGCCACTCGTAAAGAATCACACAAATTTTTCAAAGCAAAATTCCGAATCTTTCTCTGATATTCGTGTTAACTCGATTGATATTTTATTGCGTGTTGCCTCTTTTTTTGAACTTTTGTTTCATCTGTTTTTGATCAGAAAGAAGATTTTGTTAAAGTGACGGAAAGAGCTTTTAAACCGGATCAATTTGCGATCGTGAAGTAAATTATTGCAGTGCCTTTCTTTTAAAGATATTCAGCGCAAGGTCTGAGACTTGTCAAATTACATGCCTCAACCTTTGCGTATCTTTGTTAGCAAAGAAACAATAGCAGCAATTGTTGCTATCGCAATCGGGGGAGTGGGTGGAGCCTCGAAAAGTTTGCATTTATCCATGAAAATTGCGATAGCACCCAGCATTTTCTGCTCTAACAAAAAGATAAAAGATATTGTAGGGTACATGGTCAAAAATTTTCAATCAACGAAACTGAATATCTTTTTCAGAAAGAATATCCAGTCTTGATGACTGGATACGTCCATTTTAGACCCTTTTTCAGGCACTGCAGCGCATACTTACAGTAACTTTAAATTTCTTTCAAAGGCATAAATTTGCACTGCTAAATAAAATCAAATCAAATAAAAAACGAACTCAGTGAAAAACAAAATAATTTTTCTCGTAGCAAAAAATGAGTGCCTATGGGGAAATATGAAGACAATTTTTCGTACAATAACATGGCAATTTTTTTATTTGAACTTTCATTTTATAATATTTCAAAAACTTTTCAAAAAATTTACTTTTCTATCTTCTTATTTTTGTTTACTCTTCGCAGTGCAAATTTATGCTTTTGAAAGAAATTTAAATTTACTGTAAGTATTAATTGCGCTACAGAGCCTGAAAAAGGGTCTAAAATGGACGTATTCAGTCATCAAGACTGGAGGCTCTTTCTAAGAAAGATATTCAGTTTCGTTGATTGAGAAGTTTTGACCATGTATCCTACAATATCTTTTTATCTTTTGTTATAGTAGAAAATGCTGGGTGCTATCGCAATCAGGCGCAATCATGCTTCAATAGGTAATCGGGCACGATGAATCCAATAAAAATACTTACAGCACCTAATTTTCATCACCTAATTCAGCACCTAATGGGGAACTTTGAGGAAGGGGAAGGGGGAACTTTGAGATCATCACTTTTACGAAGTTATATGGAAGTGGCAGAATAATGATGAGAATTTGAGGTATGATGATATGTTAGCTTATTCTCATTTGTTGCTATTAAACAAAAGGTAGTAGGGTACTTGTGGAGTATCCGGGGGGGGTAAAATTTTATATACGTTATGCACGACCCCTTTTAAAGATATTCAGCCGCTTAAGTGGTTTGGTGGCAAATTCCCTTCAAATGTAAAGATATTCGATTTATTCCAGGTGATTACGTGATTCGAGGTGATACTCGATCAAAAACGTAACTTCTACAAAATTTTTTTATGTCATTATTAGAAATGTTGATAATATCCTAGTTGGCGGCAAACATTTTCACACTAAATTGATGAAATTCTATTTAAAACGCTAAAATTAACGCAAAATGATATAAGTTTAAAGGTTTAAGTTTAAGGGTTTAACAAAAAGGTAAACATTTGCCTCAAGGATTTCATTTTTAGTTACAAAGCCTATGGTAAATGTCGAATTTCACGGAAGTTGCGTTAATCTATTGATCCTTAGACCATTAATCAGATCAATGAGCAATATTTTCGTTCTTCTTTTAAACTCTGAAAGCGATAGGTGCAAAAGATTGATAAAAGTAGCAGAATGGTCAAAAAAGCTACGGTCAAAAAGTAAAAAAAAAGTATAAAAAAGTTAAAATTTTACCCCACCGGATCTTAAAATTTTACCCCCCGGATATTGAAAGACCCCCCCGGATACTCCACAAGTACCGGTAGTAGAAAAGTCGCGAAAACGTATGAAAATCAGGTGCTGAAACTATTTTAATTGGATTCAGCGTGCCGGATCACCTATAGATGTAAATTTTCATGGATAAATGCAAACTTTTCGAGGCTCCGCCCACTCCTGCCCCCAGATTGCGATACAACAAAAGCTGATATCGTTTCTTTGCTAACAAGAAGTCCTTTTAGATTATTTGGGTAAAGAGCAAATGGATCCGAAAAAAGAACCGATCAACGACGATGGAAGCAAAACCCCGAAAAAAGAACCGATCAACGACGATGGAAGCAAAACCCCGAAAAAAGAAATCGACGAAGTGGCTGACAGGTACGGTGATATACGGTGAACGCATTTTTCTTTGTAATACAAGTTTTTCGAAACATTTGCGTAATTCAAGCTAAATTTGCATATAAGATAAATGGGTGGAATTTGTTCTGAAAATCTCATTCATTCATATTCCTCTTTCGATCCGAACGGACGATGTCTCACCAAGCGGATACTTTTCAAGTTCAATACGATGTCGCTAATGGAGTCGAAGTATGGGTCAATCATCAGCACGTCATTGTCCGATTCGACAGACATGATCATTTCTTTGGCCACGCCGCACAAAATGCCGATCGAAATTACGCCGTCAAGTTCATCGCTAGGTCAAGATCTTTGATCGAGATCCGCAATCTGCGCAAAGTGGTTGGTTTTCCTATTGCTTTTTTGATATCGCTGTATATGTAAACCATAAAATTAGAGCGTATTACCTTTAAATGTAAGGTGACAAGGCCGAATTTTAAGCAAAGTGATTTCCCAGTTCTCTTGAAAGAGATAACCGAATATTTTCATTTTGTGCCTTTGTGGGATACTGTAGTGTATAGAAAAGTTTTATGCGCTCAAAAATTTGTCTCTCTTTTGGGGGTGGGACAAATGCGACCTTTTTTTTGCGCACCTGGACATTTGAGCACCTTTTGTTTGCTGGAAAAGGCCTTAGGCAAGGCCGTAGAGCTTCGAAAATATTTCCATATAAGGGAATCGTATGCGTAGATTCCGAATTTCGACAAATCAGTCCTCGCTGATACGTCAAATTTGGGCTAAAAGGCAAAAACTACGCAACTTAACGCTTTTCCGCAGTTTTTGCCTTTTATCCCAAATTTGACGTATCAGCGAGGACTGATTTGTCGAAATTCGGAATCTACGCATACGATTCCTTTATATGGAAATATTTTCGAAGCTCTACGGTCTTGCCTAAGGCCTTTTCCAGCAAAAAAAAGGTGCGCAAATGTCCAGGTGCGCAAAAAAAGGTCGCATTTGTCCCACCCCCCTCTCTTTTTGATATTTTTACAATCACTCACAGTCATTCACAGTTTACTTATAGTTTACTTATTTTTACACACAATCTGCCGGTAAAATCCGCGAAGTGGATTTTGCCGGCTGGACATATTATAAATAAATTTCAAAATGTTCTTAACCGTTTCTTTAGGCATATTTTGGCAATCAGCCCGTTCTTCATGGTGCAGTCACGGTTAAACTCACTTTCTCCGATGCAAACGCTTATACTGGTGTCGTGGTTGCTCTATCTGCTCAAAACTATACCCTTGTGTAAATATGTAACGCTATTTTCTTTCATGATTTGTGTTTTCCCGTTCGAGCCGAATAAATATGTTCCAATTTAAAGCCACAATGCAATTCAAGAGTAAGTGGGAAACTTTAATGTAAATTGATGTTTTTCAAATTGAATACTATCAAAATACTTACCTGATTGCAAAGAAACTTGACTTTCCCAGATATTTATGCACGCAATAAAATATCAATCGAGTTAACACGAATATCAGAGAAAGATTCGGAATTGTGCTTTGAAAAATTTGTGTGATTCTTTACGAGTGGCCAGTAATTTGCTAAGCTGAGACACATCTAAAGAAACCAGTGTCTTATGTTTTAAACCAAACATAAACCATTGCTTGAACTCTTTGGGCGCTAATAGTGGAGTGCTCGGTGTTTTCTTTTTGCTAAAACAAAAGTTGTGAGATAATATGGTAGTTAAAAGCAACCTCGGGCTTCTTGCGACAAATCGAGGCATTCGCAAAAGAAGTAGGCAAGTAGATTCCCGTCGATGCCTCTTCACGAGCAGTTTCCTAAAAAATATGCTTTAGTACCGTTAAAAGAGAGATGCTTACTTCGAAAGATCGCTGATCGCGACTCGCTCCTAAAAAGATTCCCATCAGTAGTCCGCGCAGTTTTGGCGTAAAAGAGCCATCTAAATACCAAAATTCACAACAGCAATCAAACCAACTCCATTTACTTCCGAATCACCAAAGCATCGCTGTCGTGGATAAGTGAACAGCACCTGCAATAGTACACTTTAGAACCATAACTTTCATAAAAATTATTGTTCAGCCGGGCATGCAGCCACAGTTTCGATGGCAATCTAAAGAACGACTAGAATCAACAACTGAAAAACTACTTACCGGATCGATAACTTCGAATGCTTTATTCTTGCAAAAACGTTCATCTAAAGTTTATTCATGATTCCATTTAAGACATTAAAACGCTCATACCCGAATCCTCTGCAACAACCAAATTTGGATCGAGTGCCAGACTCTTCCTGTGTCTCTGCAAACACTTGCAAAACATGTCTTATCGAAAGTCGAAAGTCGAAAGAAAGGTTGACTATTTACAATAATTATTTACTTTGGTTGCAACAAAGTGAACCAATAATTACGATTTGGAATCGAACCGAACCGAGTCGGTTACCATGTCTACTACCTACATTAGAAATTCTACTTTTAATTTTTAATAAAAGTCAAAAAGCAAATAACTAATGGCTTGAGATTAAGGCTAAACTTTATGCATTCACTATTGAAAAAAGCAGGCTAAATCAATGAGTCTGCTTAGAAATGGCACAATTCGATAATTGATAACTTTTAACCCATGGAAGGATATCATTAATCGCTCAGTTTAGTTTTCCAATCTTTCAATAAAAACATACAGCGATTTGCGGTGTTTTGGTACATCCTGAACGAGGGTTATGCCCTTTGATGGTGCTGCCGGCTGAGATAGATGTTGACGATATTGAATTGACGATAATTTAATCGCAGATCCACTCTCCATCATCACCGATTCAAAGACAAGTTTGATCCAAAACCGCCGGGGTTTTTTTGAATATGGCCATTTTAGAGCCTTAGAAAATTTGAAAAAAACACATTTTACTCAAAATGGAGCCAGACAAAATTTCAAATAACGACGATTTTTGAATTCTCCATGATTTTTTTGCATCTAGTACGCATTTTTTACAGAATTTTTTGTCAGATAACGTACAGTACCGAGCAAAAGTCTTGCGACATCACTTTTTCAAGAAAATCGATGAAATTTTTTTATAGAAAATGCCACCCGTTCGTAGGGCTTTTTTGTTTTTAATTAGAATAATACATGTACACTTTATTTACAAAAACAAATTTGAAGTTCAGCGTAAAACAAAAAAAGTAAATGACAAAACTACTAAAAAATACCCTAAAAACTGGGTGCAAAAGTCTTGCAACATTATACAAAAACATCAAAAATTAATATTCAATCGGTCCACCTTTTGCCAAAATCACTTCATTAAGTCGTTTAGGCATTGAGTCGACTAATTCGTGAAGAATTGCTGGGCGAATTAAGCTCCGAACTTTTCGTATAAGTCAACTTTTGTGTGAAGGTCTTTTCCTCGTAACTTTGTCTTCACGTAAGCCCATAAATTCTCAATAACGTTTAAATCAGGCGACATAGGGGGGCACATTGACCAACAAAACATTATTAAGGGCAAACCATCCAGGGAGATCGGCTTTTCCTCCATTTGAGAGACTCACCGTGGGACCCATCATGGGCTTGTTCTTGTGAACCGGCGAATTGTCCTGGTAGAGAAACCATCCAGGAGCCATGTAATCCTGAGCAAATGGAAGTAGACATCCTTCTAGTATTTCCATATACTGGCGAGCATTCATGGTTGACTGGATGAGGACGAGTGGACCTGCCACATTTTTTGCCATCGCCCCTAGAGAAAGGCAAATTAATGCATGCATTAGAAATGAGGCTTACCAAAACACATGATTGATCCTCCGCCAGCTCGCATTGTAGGTCGCACATATTTAAGGAGTATTCGCTTTCCAATGGGTCGTCTGATCAAGTGGTCGCCTTTTGGAGAAAAGATATCCACTTTTGTTTCATCGACAAAAATCACGTTGGCCCAATCCTGCTTTGTCCAACTTTGGTACGTCCTGGCGAATAGAAGCCGTTGTTTCCTGTGGCCAGCGGTCATCAAAGGCTTTCGTACAGCCCTCCGGCTATACAGTTCTGCTTGAGTCAATCGTCGAGAAACGGTTCATCGAGAGATATCCTTGTTTGCAACATCCTTGATCAGCTGAGCTCCCTCAGTCGATGTCATGTTCGGATCCTTCTTGGAAGCCATCACAAGTATTCGATCCTCTTTTGCTGTTGTTCTTCTTGGCCGTCCTTTCTTCTTTCTTCGGTGCATAAGTCCAGTTGTTTTTGCTTTTGAAACAATGCGAGAAACGGTCGAAGGATCGCATTTGAAGAGATCGGAGACAACGGCTCGAGATATTCCTTTTTTTCTTGCTTTCATGATTTTTTTCTCTTTCGGGAGTCGTCAAGTGAGAATTTGGCATCTGAAAAAAACAAAAATTAGTGTAAATTAATAAATTTGAAAACAATAAAAATGAGAAACATAGAATGTTGCAAGACTTTTGCACCCAGTTTTTAGGGTATTTTTTAGCAGTTTTGTCATTTACTTTTTTGTTTTACGCTGAACTTCAAATTTGTTTTTGTAAATAAAGTGTACATGTATTATTCTAATTAAAAACAAAAAAGCCCTACGAACGGGTGGCATTTTCTATAAAAAATTTCATCGATTTTTTTGAAAAAGTGATGTTGCAAGACTTTTGCTCGGTACTGTAATTTCGCGCCGATTTGCGCATCCATAGGTCTCTTTTTCATAAGTATCGCTTTTTTACGGGTCCAAAAGTTTTCCCGCCTACTATTTTTTCTAATTCTCAAATTTTTTACGTTCCAATCTATCAGATGTACGTTCCAATTATCAGATGAGATCAAAGAACAAGTCGTGGCAGCATTCAATCAAGGCTCAAGCTTGAGAGAAATTGCCAAGAGCTTTGGTATCACTTTTTCTGAAAGATCTACAAAAAATGGAAACAGACTGAAAGTGTAAAGAGAGCTGCAGTGAAAGGAAGGCCCTGGAAACTTACAAAAATGTGTTAGCACTTTGGTTAAACTAAATATCAAAAAAGATAATAATGTATAAATAAATGAATAAATGTATTAAGATAAGAATAAAATTAAGAATAGAATTAAGATTTAAAAGCCACCTGCACAAATTCGTGTTTACTTTCGTCATCAACTGAATCGATGCTGGAGACAGTTAGAAGGAAACGATGGAGATCGGGATGACGGATCGTTTGATACCTGAAAATATCTATAAGCTAAACTAAATATAAAAAAAAATTGCAAGAAATCTGAGGTTATTGATCGAGTCAAACATCACGATGAAACAATGAATGGCATTTTCCCGGAAAAAGCGGAAAAAAGTTTACCAACACATTGCTATTGTTCCCCGAATTGGGTCTGTTTATTTAGATGTCATTGCTCGCTGATACATAAAAGAATGGAGAAATATATAAAGATCTGGAAATTTTTTTGAAATATTCACATTTAGCCGAGCATTTTTTGATCATGTCTGCATTGCTTCAATCAGTAATCATTCTCGTTTTGGCTCAGACAGTCCAATCGACGACTTGTCGCAATAAGACGGCTTACACTGGACGTAAGTGATGTATTGAATGAATTCTTTTTAAAATTCATTTAACTAATATCAATTTAGTGATCCGTCTTTGTCTTTGAGATGAATAAAACCCATTCTTGAAAGAAATTCTTTTGTCAAACGATACGAATGTTGCATTTTAGCCTGTTTTGCTGACGGTGATCACTGTGAGCCAACAGGTGTTTGTGCCACTTCATCGCTCGGTCTACAATGTTGTCCAATTGATTATGTTGATTTGACAATGCCTAAAGGTAGAGAAAAAACTTGAGGCTCAAATTTGACTAAGTTTTTATAACATAAACTAACTGTATTACCTATTTATTGAGACTTTATGAGAGGTTACTAGGTTTAAAGCTCATTTTGTACAAGTTTAATGCTAAAAAGGAAACCCCACTTATCAATATGTTCAACTTTAACAACTCTAAGTTACTTTCTTTTTGAAAATTATTGCCTTTTGCACTGTTGCATGCCTAGAAAAACCTGTAGAACGCCTGTGGAAAGAGATCGGATAAATTGAGTTTGTCACAAGCTTTCTTGGACTTTCTTGGAAGTTTTCTTAAAAGAATCAAGACTGAAATGTGATTCTAACATTTTTAATGTCTTGTAGATTCGAGAACTGTTAAATAGTGAAGAGTTTCTCATCTTTAAACAAGAATAACTGGGGTTTCACTTCTTTTTGGTGAAATTTGGTGATCGGATTTCGAATCGAATATCAAATTTAGTAAACTGCAAAAATAATCTAGAAAGTTTTGTTTGTTTGTTTGTTTGTTTGTTTATTCCAACTCCTATACAGTGCTTTTTTGACGATATTTTTTTCATAAACCAATGTTGAGAGCGCTAAACGAGCTACGAGCTTAAGAAGTTCTCATAGATATTGCCTGTGTTGTGGAAGAGGATTATTCAAAGTTAAAGCCGTCTGATAAACTAGTTTTTATGTGAAAAACTAGTTATTATTTGAACTAGAAAGTTAAATTTAACTAGATTTTACTAGATTTTACTTTACTTGGACACAAATTTGGAGTCACTGTGAACTGTCTGCTACATAGAAACATATCGACGTGTACATGAATATCTTAGGATAGAATCAATATCTTGCCTAATGTCAGCTTTTGCTGTTAAATCAAGTTTCCAATTGATCAAAATTGACACTTTTCGAGGCAAATTGGACTGAAACTTTGTAAACCAATGGTTTTCGAGGCTGGAGAATCCAAATTCAACATCAGCCTTTCAAAAAAACTCATAAGAAATACCAGATTTTGAGTTCTCACTTCAAATTCCAATGAAATTTGCATTGATTCCATTAGAATTTAGTTTAGTTTTCGTTTTTTACATCTATTTTTCCATAAACCAATTTTGAGAGCGCTAAACGAGCTGCGAGCTTAAGAAGTTCTCATAGATATTGGCTGTAATGTGGAAGAGAATTATTCGAAGTTAAAGCCGTCAGATAAACTAGTTTTCATGTGAAAAACCAGTTATGATTTGAACTAGAAAGTTAAATTTAACTAGACTTTACTAGATTTTACTAGATTTTACTAGATTTTACTTTAAAAGCTTAACTGAAAAAAATCGTTTTAGAAGAATTGATCACTTGTTCGAATCTGAAAGCTTGCACTGGGCGTGAGTCACTTTTTTAAGAGCAAAATTTTAATTAAAACATTAATAACTTTGCTGAGCTGAATATCAAAACAAAAAATATCTTTTAAATCCAATTTGTTTTCATTTAAGCCTGTTTTGGAATGGGTGATGAATGCGAGCCAAAAGGTCGTTGTGCCGCGACAGACAGCGGTCTTCAATGTTGTCCAATGGCCCATGTTGTGTCTAGTTACAATTCGGGTAAGTTATTACGAAGATCCTAAAGTACTAAAAGATTTTAAAACTATAATTAGTAACAATAGTAACAATAGTAACAAGGGTTTGTTCTTAGAATGAAATCAAGTCAAGAGCATTAAAGCCTAATCGCCTAAAACTTTACTTTTAGACGGCTCGCAATCTGCCCAAGTTGGATCGTGCAAGAGGTTGAACAATCTTTCCAAATAACATTAAAATCGTTTAGACGCGATTATGTGACTTTGATGAATCGGAATACAGCTGACAATTGCACTAAGAAGAAATCGAGTAAGTTCAGGTTTAAATCTACGATACAGGCTGGCGTACAATTATCGAAGCTCGGTTTTTTTCGACTGTAACTCAATTCCCTATTATTCAATTCTTCCAATTTTATATTTCTATGAAATTACAGGTTAATTTGCAACTTTGCATATTAACATATTGACATATTAACTTTGCAAGATAGCAAATCAGAAATGATCGCTGCTCTGCTCACCTTTCAGGGAATTCAACTATTAGCTCTCCAATTTTGAAATTATTGAAAATCTTCTGATGTTTAATGCTCTAGATAATACTATTTCTTAATAAAAAACAAAAATAAGTAAAAAAGAAGCGGAGAAATTCTTCAAAATATGTGCAAATGCTGTCAAACAACGATTCTGTCGAGAAGTTGGGACTGCTGAACTTCAAAGTACTATAAAAAAGCGTAACACGGTGTTTCTGAAATAAAAATTGAAATTGGCCGTAGAAATTAACTTGAAATTTCATAGAAATATAAAATTTGGGGAATTGAATGATTGGGAATTGATTTACAGTCGAAAAACCCGAGTTTCCACAATTGTGCGCCAAAAGAGCAACGTCTTTTTGTCTGTACTGGCATTTTCTTGGCCATGTTTTGACCAATAAAGCTCAAACTTCTTTAGAAAACTCCAGACTATATTGTAGTTGTGCTATTTAAAATAAAAAAATAAAAAAGACAACTTGAGTGGCACTACGGGGGGTCGTGTGGGTCGTAGACAAGCGCGCTCCCGACCGCTCCACGGCGACGCTAGCCCCTAACATTTATTGGCTTTTTTGCCTACAAAAAGCAAAGCTTTTGATGATTGTAGGGATAATTAAAAGAAGGACATCTTTAGACAATTTGAATCATTTCTTGTCTTCAGATGAAGAAACTCCATCAACTTTCTCCGATTTATCATCCATCTCCTACTTGGACACAAATTTGGAGTCACTGTGAACTGGCTGCAAAGAAACATTGACGTGTACATGAATGTCTTAGGATAGAATAAATATCTTGCCTAATGTCAGCTTTTGCTGTTAAATCAAGTTTCCAATTGGTCAAAATTGGTACTTTTCGAGGCAAATTGGACAGAAAATTTGTAAACCAATGGTTTTCGAGGCCGGGGAATCCAAATTCAACATCAACTTTTCAAAAAAGACTCATAAGAAATCCATAGAAAAACATAAGAAATGAATTTTCAATTTCCAGAATATTATCCATATATATTGCTTGAACAGTTGCCGAAGATGATGTGTGAAAGTCAAGTTTCTTTGCAAACAGGTAAATATTTTGATAGTATTCAATTTGAAAAACATAAATTTACATTAAAGTTTCCCATTTACTCTTGAATTGCATTGTGGCTTTAAATTTGAATATATCTATTGAGCTCGAACGGGAAAACACACAAATCATGAAACAAAATAGCGTTACATATTTACGGCGGTATATTTTTGAGTATATAAGGCATTCGTGACACTAGCAAGAGCGAGCCCATCGGAGAAGGTGAGTCTAACCGTGAATGCACCGTGAAGAGACAACTGACCGCCAATTGTAGACGTCTAAAAAGACAGTTAAGAACATTTTGAAATTTATAATATGCCCAGCCGGCAAAATCCACTTCGCGGATTTTACCGGCTGATTGTGTGTAAAAATAAGTAAACTATAAGTAAACTGTGAATGACTGTGAGTAATTGTAAAAATATCAAAAATAGAGACAGATTTTATGGTTTACATATACAGTGATATCAAAAAAAGCAATAGGAAAACCAACCACTTTGCGCAGATTGCGGATCTCGATCAAAGAGGAGCGCCTAGGGAATAGCTGGACGGCGTAATTTCGATCGGCATTTTGTGCGGCGTGGCCAAAGAAATGATCATGTCCATCGACTCGGACAACGACGTGCAGATGATCGACCCATACTTGGACCGCATTAGCGACCTCGTATTGAACGCGAAGTGTATTAGCTTGGTGGAACATTGCCGGTTCGGATCGAAATAGGAATATATATGAATGAGATTTTCAGAACAAATTTCACTCATTTATCTTATATGTAAATTTAGCTTGAATAATGCAGATGTTTCGAAAAGCTTGTATTACAAAGAGAACTTGAAAACACCGTACCTGTTGGCCTCTTCGTCGATTTCTTTTTTCGGGGTTTTGCTTCCATCGTCGTTGATCGGTTCTTTTTTCGGATCCATTTGCTCTTTACCAAAATAATCTAAAAGGACTTCTTTTTTAGCAAAGAAACAATATCAGCATTTGGTGCCATCGCAACCAGGGCGGGAGTGGGCGGGGCCTCGAAAATTTTGCATTTATCCATGAAAATTTGCATCTATAGGTCATCCGGCACGCTGGATCCAATTAAAATAGTTTCAGCACCTGATTTTCATACGTTTTCGCTACTTTTGTACTAACTAATTTGTTGCTATTTAATAGCAACAAGAGCAACAAATGAAAATAAGCTAACATATCAATAAAGTGGATAGCGCTTACAAGGGAACATCCAGAAAATAAGGTGAGGAATTTTGACGAAACTTTGGGACAAACACAAGTCGACCACGCTGCACATAGGTTACAAAAATAATCGTCTTTAAATCAAAAATCCGAACACTACAAATTTTAAGTTAGGCCCAAAAATGAACGGAAAAAATAAAATAATCCGAAACCGTCTATCCAAAATTTCAGAATTAAAGGCGGCGACTTTGATGTTAGTGAAATTTCATATTTCATCGAACCATAAAGTGTTATATGTCATTCAATAGCTCTTTTCACGCTCTTTCAGAATACTGAATTGGGTTTTTGTGGAATTCTATTTTTCCAGGAAATTTTTTTCCATATTCGGCGCCGAAAAGTCAAAATAATTTTTTTCACGAAAATCTAGCTGAAAAACTAGGCTCAAAAAGCAAATTTCTGAATTCTACGCAAAAAGTTGGTTGGGAATTGTTTTTTAATTTTGTGTTTTGGTCAATGGAAACGCGAGCTCTGAAACCTAGGTTTTTTAGAAGTGCGCGGTTATATGGCCCACGCGCACCTTTGATGTTGGTAAAATTTTTCTTTTGTGTCAAATCATCAAGTGTTATATATCATTCGAAAGCATTTTTATGCGTTTAAACATGGCGGAAAGAATATACCAAAAACTTTGACTTTTTATTAGTTTTCTCCGATTTTATAATCTGGAATGCAGTTTTTTTCTGGTTCTGCGGTACTTGCAGATCTGGTATAGTCTAGAAAAAATTTATTCTAAAAAAGTGAAGAACGCAATTTTTTTTTGAAGAAAGAGTTACAATTCCAGGAAAGTTGAAATTTGAGAGTATTTGTCAATCTCGGGTAGGCAACCCAGGTGCCCAGACAAATACAGACTGCCTTGACAATTACTCGATAAATTACTATGCCAAAGGCATGACAGATGATAAAGTTATAAATGTTTCGAGGCCCCGCCCACTCCAGCCCTGATTGCGATAGCACCAAATGCTGATATTGTTTCTTTGCTAACAAGAAGTCCTTTTAGATTATTTGGGTAAAGAGCAAATGGATCCGAAAAAAGAACCGATCAACGACGATGGAAGCAAAACCCCGAAAAAAAGAAATCGACGAAGAGGCCAACAGGTACGGTGTTTTCAAGTTCTCTTTGTAATACAAGCTTTTCGAAACATCTGCATAATTCAAGCTAAATTTACATATAAGGTAAATGAGTGGAATTTGTTCTGAAAATCTCATTCATTCATATTCCTCTTTCGATCCGAACGGACGATGTCTCACCAAGCGGATACTTTTCAAGTTCAATACGATGTCGCTAATGGAGTCGAAGTATGGGTCAATCATCAGCACGTCGTTGTCCGAGTCCAAGGACATGATCATTACTTCGGCCACGCCGCACAAAATACCGATCGAAATTACGCCGTCAAGTTATGCCCTGGGCGCTCCTCTTTGATAGAGATTCGCAATCTGCGCAAAGTGGTTGGTTTTCCTATTGCTTTTTTTGATATCACTTGTATATGTAAACCATAAAATTAGAGCGTATTACCTTTAAATTTAAGGTGACAAGGCCGAATTTTAAGCAAAGTGATTTCCCAGTTCTCTTGAAAGAGATAACTGAATGTTTTCATTTTGTTTTCACTTTGTGGGATACTGTAGTATATAGAAAAGTTTTATGCGCTCAAAAATTTGTCTCTATTTTTGATATTTTTACAATCACTCACAGTCATTCACGGTTTACTTATGGTTTACTTATTTTTACACACAATCAGCCGGTAGAATCGGCGAAGTGGATTTTACCGGCTGGACATATTATAAATTTCAAAATTTTCTTAACTGTTTCTTTAGACGTCTACAACTGGCGGTCAGTTGTCTCTTCATGGTGCATTCACGGTTAAACTCACTTTCTCCGATGGGAACGCTCATACTGGTGTCGTGGTTGCTCTATCTGCTCAAAACTATACCCTTGTGTAAATATGTAACGTTATTTTCTTTCATGATTTGTGTTTTCCCGTTCGAGCTCAATAAATATATTCAAATTTAAAGCCACAATGCAATTCAAGAGTAAATGGGAAACTTTAATGTAAATTGATGTTTTTCAAATTGAATACTATCAAAATATTTACCTGATTGCAAAGAAACTTGACTTTCTTCAGCAACAGCAAGAGCAACTGTAAAATAGAGCGTCACACCCTAATTTAACGCCACCTTCTAATAGAACGTCAGTCTGGAGCGGAGAATAGAACACCATGGCGTTCAAATAGAGTATTTACCATAAGTATCTTATCTTTTTTGACGCAATCAACCATTTTGTGGCAGTAAGTTTACCTAAAGTTTACCTAAAAACCTGATCAAAACTTTCATAGAACTTTTGTGCTTGATCTTTCCATCAAAATAGTTGCAAGGAATTTCCAGATAATCACTTGTAAGTTCCAAATTTTCATAACTAATCCTTTTTCCTCATTTTTCCAAGGGGTTAAATATTTTATGACTCATCACTTTTGAGAGTCCCGTGAAAAAGAATTCATTTTCGAATTTCAGATAACCAAATCCAAAAAATTTGGAACAAAACTCTTCAGTGGATCCCTCGAATTTCTACAAACAAAATGTTTAGTAATCTTTCGATTAACCACGAATTTATACGTATTAGATGAACACAAATTGTTTGAGGTGAAAAAAGTGAAATGTGGTCAACTGATAAGGGAAGCGTATAAAAAAGGAGGTGAAACAATGAAAAAAACGACAAGAAGAATACAAAAGTTTCGCTGAGTCTCTTCGGAAAGACCAAAGGATGAACTCAATGGCAAAAATCGGCTTTGACAGGTTGGTGAAAGAATTTGCTGCAAGTTAAACAAAATAGGTACCCAGTTTGGCCATGAACATAGGGTTAGGCAAAACCGTCTTTGCCAAAATTGAAAGCTCAGTGTCTTGACCAAAACCCCAATGATCCTAACTTTCAAACGAATTTTTAAACTTTCAGAACCTTGAACTCTTTGCAAGACCCGAACGACCCGTTCGACGTGACTATCGATGAGAAGTGGATGGATTGATGTTTAGCCCAACCCCAAAAATTTTCCGAATCTCCGTATCCAGATCTGATTTTTTCTATGAATCTTTTGCTAGCTGTACTGTGAATGAAATAAAAGAAAAAGCAGAAGAAACGACAATATCATTTGCACGAATTGTTTATTGAAGCATTCGTTTAAAAATTGCTCATTCTAAGCGGCTCGGTGTTTCACTTCATTGCTTCTGCGTACCCTAAACAAAAAAGCCATAATAGAACTCTAATAGAAAAGCGTAACACTGTGTTTCGGAGCTAAAAATTGAAGTTGATCGCCGAGAAGTAACTAGAAATTTTATAGAAATATGTAAATAGGTGAATTGAATGATTGGGAATTGATTTACCGTTGGAAAAAGCCGAGTTTCGATAATTGTGCACCAAAAGAGCAACGTCTGTTTGTCTGTACTGGCATTTTCTCGGCTATGTTCTGACTAATAAAGCTAAAACTTCTTTAGAAAACTTTAGACTATATTGTAATTGTGCTATTTAAAAGAAAGAATAAAAAGTCAACTTGAGTGGCACTACGGGGGGTCGAACTCGGGTCGCGCGGGCCGTAGACAAGCGTGCTCCCGAACGCTCCACGGCGACGCCAGCCCCTAACATTTATCGGCTACAAAAAGCGAAGCTTTTGATGATTGTAGGGATAATTATAAGAATAATCTGTAGGACATCTTATTAGGTTGTCCCATAAAAATTGATTGAAAAATTGATTCGTATTCAGGGACAAACTAACACTTTCTCTTTCTGTTTTTTTTATTGTGCTGCTTTACAATTCTAGTTTTAGGTGCTAAATTTTTTTTTAGAAACCAAAAATAGAAAAAGTTGTGATCGAGCAAATGGCGCCGTCTCGTGAAGAAATCCATCAACACCTGTATCAACGATATTTTATCAACGGCGGCCAAAGCAACGAGAGAAATCAGTTCTTTTTATCGAGCAACACTCGTCAAGGAAAGGACTGCACGATGTTGTTTTCAGAAGTTCCGGAAAGGTGACACCCGGCTCACACGAAAGCGAGGAAGCGGTCGTCCCAGAAAAGTGAATCGACAGACGTTGAGACGCCGACTTCGGCAGAATCCCGAAGGATCGACTCGGATTTTAGCACAAGAATATTGCGGAAGAATGACAGTATGGCGTTGGCCCAAAAAACCGGAAGAAAGTGGCTGAAACAGCGGCAAATTCCCTATCAACTAAACAATTCGATTAAGGGCCGAAAGAGCATGGTCATGCCGTCAACTACCAAACGAATATCGATGCGGGGACTTCCTCTTCCTAATATAGTGACGCATGATCAATCGGGGGTATTCTATGATGGTCGAGTGTTGAAACGACAATGGTTGAAGAAAGGTCGATTGGGAAAAGTGGTGCCAAAACGAAATATTCATGGGAATAAGCGACTTCTGTGTGTCTATTGGCGTTGCTCTGACATACTTTTTTGGGAGCTCCTCCAGAAGGGTCAAACTTTTAACAGTGATGTTTATAGACGCCGTATGCAACAAGTTGAGCAGAAAATTCTCCGATTGCTCTATGAGAATGAATGGAATGATCCCGTTTTTGTGCTTGAAGACAACGCTCCTTCCCACAAATCGAGCAAATCGAAGAATTTTATGGAAAACAATTTGCGCTGGAATGTACTTTCACATTCCGCTTATAGCCCTGATATTACTCCTTTGATTATTACTTATTTTGTCTGCTAAAGGATTTCCTTCGAGGCAAGCAATTCAACAAGCAAGGTGGCCTCGAGGACGAGACTACTTTCTTTCAGGAGGACCACTTTCTTTCACGCCAACCCGATTTTTACAAGCGAGGACTTGAAAAGTTACCAAAACGTTGGTTAAAGGTCTATAATAACCATGGAAAATATATTGTAAGCTCTTCGTTGTTACTTTTTATTTTATGTTGAAAATAGAAATTTTTGAGAAACGGCAATTTTTTATTGGACAACCTAATAAGACAATTTGAATCATTTCTTGTCTTCAGATGAAGAAACTCCATCAACTTTCTCCGATTTATCATCCATCACCTACTTGGACACAAATTTGGAGTCACTGTGAAATGTCTGCTACAAAGAAACATCGACGTATCCTTGAATATCTTAGGATAGAATAAATATCTTGCCTAATGTCAGCTTTTGCTGTTAAATCAAGTTTCCAATTGGTCAAAATTGGTACTTTTTGAGGCCAATTGGAATGAAAATTTGTAAACCAATGGTTTTCGAGCCGGGGGGATCCAAATTCAACATCAGCCTTTCAAAAAAACTCATAAGAAATACCAGATTTTGAGTTCTCACTTCAAATTCCAATGAAATTTGCATTGATTTCTTTAGAATTTAGTTTAGTTTTCGTTTTTTTACATCTATTTTTTCCATAAACCAATTTTGAGAGCGCTAAACGAGCTGCGAGCTTAAGAAGTTCTCATAGATATTGCCTGTAATGTGGAAGAGAATTATTCAAAGTTAAAGCCATCTAATAAACTAGTTTTCATGTGAAAAACTAGTTATTATTATTATTATTATTATTTGAACTATTTGAATTACTTGAATCTAACTTTTGCAAGCACAATTCAAAAAAAGTAAGCACAATTCAAAATTGATTCTTTATTTAACATTTATTCTATGATCTTAAAGAATAAAAAGAAAATTTGCACTTTTGAAACTCAATTGATCAAAAAATCGATATTATCAAAACGAGAAACAAAATGAAAGCAAAATTTGGATAGAAAACCAAAAAAAGTTCCGAAATTTTAGTTTAAAAGTTTACTGTGGATGATTTCCCGTATGCAAATACCACTAATTAAAAGCTTTTTAAAAGAAATTCCCGGAATAATGAAGGCAAATGCGAAATTGCGGAAAAAGAAACAAAAAAAACAAGTTGTGGTTCTTGCTTAAAAACCGAACATCTTTCCCCGGAAAATATTCGTCAACTCGTCGACGAGAGCCTCGTGACGGAAAGAGACACGAATATCGGGCACATTTGTGCGATGAATGTCATTTCCCAGCACTCCTTCCTCTTTAGAATTCGCGCCCAAGCCAATGGATTTTCACCTGAAAAATGAGTATTGAAATTCATTTAAAAGACAAGTTGATTGCTTTTTTTTCAGATTCACTTTCAGATTCACTTTCAGATTCACTTTCACATTGGCTTTACTGTAAATTGAGTACTGATGCAATTTGTGCTCAAAGTTCTCAAATTTGAGTGCGAGAAGTTAGTTTGGCTCTTTCCTGTCTCTTTCCGAGCCTCTCTAATAGTCGATTTAGACGAGTTAAACCCGTGTTCCGATTGATAGCCTCAATAAAATGAATAGCGCCAATTGATTCCTAGACACTGAAAACCCCTGGGTACAAATTTAAGCTCAATATCTTCTTTTTATGTCATCTAAAAAGCAAAAGAGAAATCATTGTAAATGATTCGTGAGATCATCTTTGTGCGGCTGGGTAATCGCTCGCGATCTGGCAAACGGCCCTGGTAGAAAGTGGTAGGAATCCGTAAGCCGTGCGTCGTAATCGTCTAATTTTAATTCCTACTTCGAAATCGTCTAGCTTAAACCCATACTTCGAAATCATCTAATTTAAATTCCAGTTTCGGAATCGTCTAATTCAAATCCGTGCGTTATTATGCTCAAATTCTTGGCTTTAGTGAGAATCGGTCCTAATTCCGACCTAAAGTTGGAGGATCGGTGTGCGATTAAACCAGTTCTCCATTTTCGCATCATTATGCCCACGCCACCGCGGTATGGCGCCGAATGGTGCAGCGGATAGTCGCCCCGCGACCCTGGTCCCTGGTTCGAATCCCCTCACCGCCAAAACCCCTTCGCTTCAAGGGAAACTTTGTCTTTAAATTTTCCCACAAATTTCAGATCTTGTTAAATCGATGATTTCGATCCCAATTCGAACTCCGCCTTTAAAGTTTTCTAAATTCTTGACCTTGTCCTCGAATCCACTCTGTAGCACCGAGTTCCTCGCCAACTCGCACATGTCACAAGAGGAGAGCTTCCATACCTAAAACTTGCCGGTTTTTGAGGGAAAATATCTCTAAATTTGCTATATTATTTGCTATTTGCTATTACTATTTGCTTAATCTGTTTCTAATACAAGTTTTAGAATCTCATTCTTCTACCTGTGCCGCAATCGAATACTCTTCCATGAGCGCTTCTTTTGTGTAGTGGAATTGAAGGGGATCGTCAGTGGAAAGGGAAACATTTAAACCCTGAAAATGAATAAAATCAGAACTTCATCAACTTCATCAACTTCTTAGCTTCGCGTATTTCAAGTGACTCACTTTCTGCATAAACTCGTGCATCGGATTTTTCTGATAGCTAACGAAAAGCGAGTTGTTCGAGAGCGGCGACATGGCGATGCCCATTTGAGTCAAATAGTATAGGTATTGGAGAACGGGCACCTTGAAATTTGCTGTAAAATTAGATTCTTAAGAAAGTTCACCTTTTTCAGCATTAATCCATGTGAGATACTCTCTGAGGTTAAAAATCCAGTGACCAAATGATTGACATGACCAGCTTCTCCACAATGGGGACGCAAAACAAATGTGTTTAAGCCACGAGATCTGGAAATCGGTTGAAAAGTAAAATTTGGATGGATTTGATTTGATTTTATTTGATTTTATTTGATTTTGATAATAAGAATTACTAAATCAACTAGAACTAGAATTACTAAAGAGTTGAGTCCTAAATTTGATAAATAAGAAAGGATTAGCTTTGAAACACTCACAAGCAATACCAGCAAAGCTTAACTGTCATTGAGATCTCAAACAAACCTTCTGAACGCATTTAGCAACGAGATATTCGCATACATGTAGTAAAGATAGTAATTGTAAGGAGGATTCTCCTTGTCGGTGTACTTTTCAGGGACCGGAGTTGAACGATCGAACTAAAATTGAATGAAATAATAGATCTCAGTCAAAGGCAACATTCAAAATGTGCACTAGTTAGACGGACAGCAAATGGCCGAGTGGCTAAGAGCCCTTGATCTTAGCCAGAAGGTCAAGGGTTCAATCCCACCGGCTAGATTATTACTTTTTCCCACATACCGTATTTTCTCTAATAGTAGTGCACCCTAAGCCTTGCCTAAATTCCTCGAAATCTCGAGAACCGCTTATCAGAACCTATCGATGTGGGGTCGGAAAATGTAGCTGACGATGAGATCTAGTGGGGGATTTGAGTGTTGAGCTTCTCCGAAAGCTTGGGAACTGTAAAATAGTCATTAACTCGGGTTGGCGGTGTGCACTATTATTAGAGAGAAAACGGCATTTGCTGCTTATTATTAAACAAGTTGACGACGACGGCTTTTATTTTCTTTCATCTCCAACATCTCCTTTGTAAATTTCTCTTTTAGATTACTGTATCATGAATTAGAATCTTGATACTCCATATTCTGGAGTGCATTTCTTGCAATGAACCTCGTAGAAGAAGTTGAAAGCTTTGAAATAATATCAAGAGCTGTATCAGGCCGTAATCTTGAAGTAATTGGTTAATCTAGCTTTAAGTCATTCGTTGACCTTTAAGTAATTAAGAATTGGTTAATCTAGCTTTAAGCCATGAGCTAACTTCTAAGGAATTCAGTAATTAGTTACGGTATTCTCTCTAATAGTAGTGCACCCTAAGCCTTGCCTAAATTCCTCGAAATCTCGAGAACCGTTTATCAGAACCTATCGATGTGGGGTCGGAAAATGTAGCTGACGATGAGATCTAGTGGGGGATTTGAGTGTTGAGCTTCTGCGAAAGCTTGGGAACTGTAAAATGATCGTCAACCCGGCTAGGCGCGTCAACTACTATTAGAGAAAATACGGTACATAGGTTTTTTTTTCTTCCCTACATTTAGGGCTTCTCTAAGTTGAGTGCTAGTGGTTGTTGTTGTCATTGTTCTTGTGTATTTTTTGTACCACATTATTCGTGTGAATAAATGTATTAAGATAAGAATAAAATTAAGATTTAAAAGCCACCTGCACAAATTCGTGTTTACTTTCGTCATCAACTGAATCGATGCCGGAGACAGTTAGAAGGAAACGATGAAGATCGGGATGAGATGACGGATCGTTTGAGACCTGGAAATATCTATAAGCTATGAAATTTGGATGAAGTTACAAGAAAACTGACTTCGGATTTTGCTATAGTTTCAGATTCACTTTTTTACTTATTGTTAATTCAATTCAAATACTTCTTAGCTTTTATGAAGCTGTCAAGAAAGACTTTTCGCTCCTTTTCGTACTTCTTTTTGAAAAATAACAAATTCACCGATTAACCCATGGTTTTCTCTAAATAAAAAGTGTTTATTGTTGAATTTCTCATCTTTTGAAGTCAATTTTGATTCAATTTCGGTTCAATTTCAATCTTTTCAAGTCAATTTCGGTTCAATTTCCTTCTTTTTAAGTCAATTTCAGTTCATTTTCCTTCTTTTTAATTCAATTTCGGTTCAATTTCCTTCTTTTTAATTCAATTTCGGTTCAATTTCCTTCTTTTTAACTCAATTTCGGCTCACTTTCGAGCAAATTTGAGAGTGAAAACACGTGTTTTTCGTAAAAATCTATAAAAACCTCTACGAAGAAATTGGCTGAAGCGATTTCTCTGAAATTTTCCCTAGATACCGAACTTTTTAAGCTCTATTTTTTATCTATTGACACTAAAATAGGTTTCTTTGGGCTAAAGTGTCTAAACCGCTTCATCGATCCGTCTATTTGACTACCCGACTTCATGCTGCCAAAAAAAACCCTGACATAAAACATTTAAAACCCGTTTTAATGTTATTTTGCAGAAAAATAAGTGCCCTTTTTAATGAAACAGGAGCTGAATTGGTGCATTTGTTGGTTTTAAACAAAAGTACGAAACGAAACGAAAAGCTTTTCTGGACAGCTTAATCGTTTTTACTTTTTCACTCACCTCAAATAACGGCAAGAAGAGATTGTCCAAGAGTTCTCCAAAGTTTTTCATGTTTTTCGTCCGGTAGATGTCACTAAAATTGTCGACAATTGATTTGTTTTTAAAAACAAAATGAAAAGCATTACATTTACGGTATATCTACAACTTTAAAAGACTTTCAAACAAGCCGAGAACAAGTTAGTCAAAAGTTTTCACAAAAATCTATCAGATCGAGAAGTTTTTCAACTATCTTATTGGCAAAAGATTGACTTTTATAGAAAAAAGATTGACTTATTGAAATTTTGCCTATCAATCTCTTTGCAACTCACTAAAGTCTCGGAATCTGGATCAACCATCTCGCATTCGTGCTCCAAACATCGTGCGTGATTGCCCAGTGCGCCAATTTGTCCCATTCATCCCTTGATCGGCCATAAATCGAAAGACGAGGCTCCGCATGTTGATACTTTGACTCCTCAAGGTCAGAGAGTACTTCCTGAATGTAAAGCCATAATTTGAGAATATTTGAAATCTAAATTTACCTTGATCAGCTCAGCAAAATACTTTCCACCAACGTGGTTATCGGTTTTGATGAAAATCTCTCTAAGGCGAGACTCGCCAACTGGGTTGTACCTGAAGGTTGGTTGGTTTTTGAATCAAATCCAAATCAAATCCAAATCAAATTTCCAAATCAAATTTCCAAATCAAATCCTGAGAACCAACTTTGCATTGAATTTGTCGAAACGATGGAAAGTGTTTCTGTCGGCGTGCACATCGAGCATGTCCACGGAGAGATCATAAGCCTCAATGCCCATTTGTTCGAACACTGTTTGCATTGTGATTGGCTTGCCTTGCTGAAATGATCAAATCAAATATCAATTACTCGTAAAGCTACATATGCAAATTCGTATCGTATTATTAATAATTAAAGATTGTGGGACAGTTGATATGCCTGTTTGCAATTGGCATTCAACTTTAAGGTCAAATTTCTTGGTGTTGGGGTGTCCAATTGAAAAAGTTTTTATACCAATCGATAGAGAAAGACTTGGCGCATCTAATGATACCAATAGCATTTAAATTGGACCACCCAACACCAAGAAATTTGAGCTTAAAGTTAGATTGCCAATGGCAAAAAGAGCGAGGCAAAAGGGGCAAAAGGTTGGACTAGAGTGTGTTCCTTGCAGACAACGCGTTTTCTAAAAAGCGCGCGCCAAGGATAAGCTACCGTAACCCTATGCTTTGCATCAGCAAATTTTTCAAAATGCAAATGTACATTAAAATCTTGCGCTCTTTTTTTCTATTACTCTTTCCTTAGCTCTATTACTCTTTCCTTAGCTCTATTACTCTTTCCTTAGCTCTATTACTCTTTCCTTAGCTCTATTACTCTTTCCATAGCTCTATTACTCTTTCTGCTTAAAACTTAAAAATTTTTAAATGCTATTTAAAATTAAAGAAAACATTTAAAACGGGAAAAGTTAAGAAACACTATTAAAAAATTATATTATTTACGAATTTACCAGGCCTATTGTCTACATTTGCACTAGAACCATTCCAAAAAAAATTCCACGCCCTAAAAAACCTAAATCCTTAAATAAAACTATCCATTACTATATTTTAAGAAAAGTTTGCAAATTTTTTTTCGCGCGACCTTTATAGCTTTGCTTAAAAAGCGCACCTTTTAGAAAACGCGTTGTCGGAAGTTTGTCGGATCAGTTGTCTGACAAAAAAGTTGTCAATGAAAATTTGTCTGACAAATTGTCTGTCAACAAGGAGCACACTCTAGGTTGGACACATTTAGAACAAAAAAAATCAAGTAGCTGATGGGGATGCTTTACCGAGATGAGTCTTTGTGGATGTATACAAGTACAAATGTAACCCACAAGTACAAATGTAACCCACAAGTACAAATGTAACCCACAAGTACAAATCTTTTTTCTAAAATTATCAAACAGGCCTATCTATCTATCTATACCAATCTAATAGCCCAGATATTTTGGTTAAATCTGCAAAAGCCGTCCAGATCAAGTAAAGCCAGAAGGAGCACAAATTTGGTTTCTGATCTAGTTCAGGAAAATGGGTTTTTAGAAAATCCCTGTCCTCTTTGTTCACTTTTATGTTCACTTCACATCTCCACAACACTTTCATTCTGTAGAAAATAGGAGACTGAAGCGGCCTGGTTGGCTTTTAGCTTGTACCCTTCTCACCTCCATCAAAACAAATCAAATTCCCTTCTCACCTCCATCAAAACAAATCAAATTCCCTTCTCACCTCCATTAAAACAAATCAAATTCCCTTCTCACCTCCATTAAAACAACCGTATTCTTTTCAGTCTTGATCTTCTTCTTGAGGAAACGCAACAAATGCTTTTGATTCATCGATGACGCCGCGTGTATGTGAGTGTCAACCTAAAAAAAGCACTAGAAATACCATATCTTCTTTCAAACCTTTCTTATATTGTAGAAATCTCTATGCGATACGCATTTCTGTTCATGTAATTCACGCAATTCATTCAGCAATACGTGAAGTACGAACTTGTTCTCCAAATAGCACAATCGACGATAGCAGAACGATTTTCTGAAAAGAAGAACTGCCAAACTGAAAGCCAAAAAGTTCTTGCTTACAGTGGTCCATCAACAATCATTGATGTCAATTGATCAGTGTCATCCAAGAATTTTCCTTGGCTCACGTAGTATTCATCGAATTGGGGATCCCGTGTGCCGTCGGATTTGTAAAAGTGAGTCTAAATCTTTATCATTCACATTTTCACACCCTTTAAACTTATCAAAAAGTTCTAATTTTGTCATTGGAAAGCTTTTTAAGTTCAATGGGTTAAGGGTAAATGTTAATTTAATGCGTACTTTGATGCGTACTTTGATGCGTACTTTGATGCGTACTTTGATGCGTACTTTGATGCGTGCTTTGTACTCAAAAATGGTACGCACAACTTTTGATTTTCCTCTGCCCCCAAAATCCCAAGAGAAAGTAAAGATTTAAGTAAGCAAGGAAACTTCTAACCGCCACCAATCGATTCTCCGTATCGCTTTACATAAGATACGTGAGCTAAAAATCCGATTTAAAGCTTGTGGAGTGAGCTAGAGAGGCTTAAAGTTGAGTTGTCACGACTTTTTTTTTCTGCTCAACTTCTGCTCAACTTTAAGCCTCTCTAGCTCACTCCAAAAGCTTTAAATCAAATTTCTAGCTCACTTGTCCTACGTAAAACGATACGGGGAATCGATTGGTGACGGTTAGAAGCTTTTCTGAATAATGGCTAAGGATTAAAACTCCCGGCTAAGGATTCCTGGCGAAAACCTCTTCTCCCCAAAATTCTCTCAAAAAAATGCAAATTTTTCCGAGTGAATTTCATTTAAAAAGAATTTCATCCTAACCATAATGTAGCCTGAAGATTTTTCTAAATTTTCTTCTTTAGTTGTAAATTGATTGGACGCTTGTGGACGAAGCTCTGGCAGCCAAAAGCACAGAAATCCTGGCTACGAGCTTGCTGCAGCGTCTAGAGACATTTTAGTCTATAGACTTGTCAAAAAGTTTATCTAATCTTGTAGTTTCTAGACTAAGCAAGTTATCGTAGAGCGCTCACCACTCCATTTTCCCTTCTCAGCTCGTATTTCTCTTGATATTCGGGCAACGGTGTGTACAATCCCCAATGATCCGTTGGTGGGTCGGGTGGATTGAAAGAAGTGTTGGCAGCTGAAAAGTCGAAAGATAAACTTTCTACTGGACTTGCTTACAGTTTACTGTTACAGTTACAGTTTACTGTCACAGTTTACTGTTACAGTTACAGTTTACTGTCACAGTTACAGTTTACTGTCACAGTTACAGTTTACTGTTACAGTTACAGTTTACTGTAAGCTTTATTTCATTTATGTAGATGAGTGAGCACACAGAAATCATTTTTAATCGAAATCGTTGAACGAAAGAAGAGGAGGAGCATTTTGGCATGCATAAATGTGAGAGAAAAAAGAGATTGGTTAAAATTTGAGATGGATAAGAGATTTTGTTCAGATTTCGCTTCAAACACTCAAGTTATCGCCGGGGGAAAGGATACTGTAAGGTTTGGAAGGGGTACTGTAGGCTGAGTTTCTGTTTCATTGAATGCACTAAAGAATCCGAACTAAGTGGCTCTAGGGGGGGTCGAACTCGGACCTTGTGGGCCGTAGACGAAAGGGCTCCTGACTGCGCCATGGGAACAACTGACCACAGCAAAACATCCAGAAAAGGTTGGTTGTTGGGTAATTTTGCCTAACTCTGTATAAGATGGAGTTCGTTTTAAAAGCGTGGGCATTTGGGCGACGTTTCTTAGTAAGATTCTAAAGAAATTGTTCTAAAGAAACAAAAAACCCAGCTTACTTTCAAATAAACAATCCGATTAATGATTTCATTCAAAAAACAAAGATCAATCATCTCTACCGCCAATCACTCGGGTTCTCTTCCTTAAACGCCTTTCTTCTAGATACGGATCCGTTTCCGTACGTTTCCATTGAGCTAAATGAATTCATAGATTTGAAAGTAAAGATAGAGAGCTATTTGGCTATTTGGCTCTCTAACTATTTGGCTCTGTAGCTAGCTAGAGAGCTATCTGGCTTTCTAGCTAGCTATCTAGCTATCTGGCTCTCTAGCTATCTAGCTATCTGGCTCTCTAGCTAGCTCTCTAGCTAGCTCTCTCAGCCTAAGCTCTCTAGCTCTCTAGCTATCTAGCTAGCTCTCTAGCTATCTGGCTCTCTAGCTAGCTCTCTAGCTCTCTAGCTATCTAGCTAGCTCTCTAGCTATCTGGCTTTCTAGCTAGCAGCTATCTGGCTCTCTAGCTATCTGGCTATCTAGCTAGCTCTCTAGCTATCTGGCTATCTAGCTCTCTAGCTATTTGGCTCTCTAGCTCCCTAGCTATCTGGCAAATCGATCTTTACACCAATCCAATCTTTACACCAGAATCTTGAGAATTAAAGTTCATAGATTAAATTAAAACTAGATTAAAGTCATCGATTTAAAGTAAGTCCTAAAATTCAAAAGTTTAAGATAAAAGACAAAGTGCTAAACAATAGAAATTGAGGAAATATGTGCATAATCGAAAAAGTGAATCGAACAAGCATGTGAAAACGCTAGCTATCTGGCACATTGATCTTTACACCAATCATAGAATCTTTAGAAGAAATCTTGAGAGGAAATCTTCAGAAGTAATCTTGTGAGGAAATCTTTAGAAGAAATCTTTAAAAGGCAAAACTTTCCCAAGAAAAAAACCTACACAAATCAATATCTGAAATTTGAAATTTGAAGTCGTTTTTTAACATTTAAATGTTTGAATTGAGAAATGTTTAAAAAAAATTTCGAGAACAGAAAAATTTGGCTAGAGAAAAACTGACTCGACTCGGTGTTCTTCTTTCGGCACTTTGGCAGATTCATTGGGTATTCTCCGTGAAGGAAATTCGAGACAGTTGACGGGAAATGATGACCAATTCGTTTCATGTATTGCTCACGAATGTCTAATGCCGTCGTTATACATTTTGCTGCGGTTGCGTGATCTTCAAGGGGAACCTGAAGAAATTCTCTTTTTTTAAAGAAATAAAACAATAAAACAATGCTAAAACATTAGAACAATTGACCAATAAAACAATGTTAAACGATTTCAACAACTAGTTCACCCCCTTCACCAACAGATTCAGTTCTCGAACCTGCTGTTGTAAGCTGTCCAATTATAAACTTGAGAGCTTTTTAAACACTTACAATTCGTTAACTGAATCAAAAACCATCAAAAATATGTCTATTAGATAGAAGATTGTCTATTGGATTGTCTATTAATTGTCTATTGGATTGTCTATTGGATTGTCTATTGGATTGTCTATTGGGTTGTCTATTGGATTGTCTATTGGGTTGTCTATTGGATTGTCTATTGGGTTGTCTATTGGTGGACAATTATTGAAAACTCAATTTTTCGACTGTAAATCAATTCCCAATCATTCAATTCCCCCTATTTTAATATTTCTTCGACCTCTACTACCCAAAAGACCCGAGTTCGATCCCCCCGTAGTGCCACTCAAGTTGACTTTTTTTATTTTAAATAACACAATTACAATATAGTCTAGAGTACGACCTACGCCGTGGAGCGGTCGGGAGCGCGCTTGTCTACGACCCACGCGACCGCGACAAAGTTGGCCAGCTTCTGCGGTTTTTCTTAAGGAAAACCTGCAGAAGCCGGTCAACTTTAACGGCTTATTTCTCGAGGTGCATGTATCGGATCGACGTACGGGTTGGTTTTAAAAGGATCCTCATCAAATTTGGCCATAAAATGCAATTTGTTTGCTTGTTTGCTAAGAAAAAGTTTAGTTATAGAGCAAAGGGCAAAAAGGACGTCATTTTTGTTAAGAGACTGAACAAGTATGATGTATGATTGCCCTTATATCGTATGATTGTCCTTATATCGTATGATTGCCCTTATATACTCTATCAAGTCAAAAATAAGCAAATATAGACTTGTTACTAGTTTTTAAAGGTTCAAAGATTGCTCAAATCTCTTTAGAAAAGTTCAAAGCTTTCCCCTAAGCTTCAAAGCTTTCCCTAAGCTTCAAAGCTTTCCCAACTTCTTAAAAAATTTACCCCAGAGAACTCCTCTCCAGTGATCGCCATTCTCTGGTAATTCACGTCGATAGCGTCACGAAAAGTGTGCATCTCAATCAATTGTGGGGATTTCGATCTGAAATAGAGATTGATTCGGAAAAAGAGATTCAGAAAAAAAAATGCGGTCATTTACCTAGGCATAAGCTCATCGATGGGGAATCCATTTGGGGAAAGGGGTGAGAGTGCGGCGGAGAGTGTCCCTCCACTGCCTCCTCCCACCGCCACTCCAATCCCTGCTCCATTCGCGATCTCTCCTCCACCTGAGTTCTCGAGACGAGCACTGAAATATTCATCTTTTATTGCCTAAATTTTTGAGCACTTTTCGTACAACGATTTTATTAGAAGAGTTTAGTTTTGAAATCGATTGAAAAACTTGCTGGCCTCAATTTGCTGGCTAACTTGCTGGCCTCAACTTGCTGACTAACTTGCTGGCCTCAACTTGCTGGCTAACTTCCTGGCTAACTTGCTGGCCTCAACTTCCTGGCCTCAACTTCCTGGCTAACTTGCTGGCTAACTTGCTGGCTAATTTCCTGGCTAACTTCCTGGCTAACTTGCTGGCCTCAACTTGCTGCTTTTCTTTTTCTTTCAATTTAAATAACCAATTTAAAAGCGATTTCTCTTTTTGAACAGTTTTTAATCATTTTTCTCCTCCTCTAATTATAAAAATGGATGATTTTAATTTAGAAATTTCAAGCATCTAAAAATACAGTGAAATAGAAAGGTTTTGATTATTTGTTTTGCTTTGAGTTGAAGAGATTTTCAGATTACTGAAGAATTTTATTCAATACTCCAACTATTTGTTCGAATTTGGCTGAATTTTATTGAATACTTTAACAATTTGGTTAAATTTCGTCAAATTTAGTCAAATTTAGATTAATTTTACTCAAAACTTCAACAATTTGGTCAAATTTTGGTCAAATTTTGATTAATTTTGATTAATTTTAGCTAATACTTTAACAATTTGGGTAAATTTCGTCAAATTTAGTCAAATTTTGATTAATTTTACTCAATACTTCAACAATTTTGCTAAATTTAGTCAAATTTTGATTAATTTTAGCCAATACTTTAGCGATTTCGTTAAATTTCGTCAAAATTTCGATTACCGTATTCTCTCTAATAGTAGTGCACCCTAAGCCTTGCCTAAATTCCTCGAAATCTCGAGAACCGCTTATCAGAACCTATCGATGTGGGGTCGGAAAATGTAGCTGACGATGAGATCTAGTGGGGGATTAGGGTGTTGAGCTTCTGGGAAAACTTTGAAAGCCGTAAAATAGTCATCAACTCGACTCGGCCGGGTGCACTACTATTAGAGAAAATACGGTACATAGGTTTTCTTTTCTTCCCTACATTTAGGGCTTCTCTAAGTTGAGTGCTAGGGGTTGTGCTTGTGTATTCTTTGTACCACATTATTCGTGTGAATAAATGTATCAAGATAATTTAAGATATCATTTAAGATTAAGATAATTTTAGGCAATACTTCAATTCTTGAGTTAAATTTAGTCAAATTTAGTCAAATTTTGGCTAATTTCAACCAATACTTCAACAACTTAGTCAAATTTAGTCAAATTTCGATGAATTTTAGTCAAAACTTCAACTAAAGGTGGTTAAATTAATAAGTCTAATTTATAAAGCCCAAGGCTGATCCAAAAGACCATAAGTCAAGCCAGGCAAGTCAAAAGACCATAAGTAAGGCTTGAGCCCTGGTCTAGCCTCGAAATTTGGTTCTTTGTTAGAAAATTTCATTAAAAAGCTATAATAATGCACTTCTACAGACTTCTATAGACTTCTATAAACTTCTACAGACTTCTACAGACTTCTACAGACTTCTACAGACTTCTACAGACTTCTACAGACTTCTACAGACTTCTACAGACTTCTACAGACTTCTACAGACTTCTACAGACTTCTACAGACTTCTACAGACTTCTATAGACTTCTACAGACTTCTATAGACTTCTACAGACTTCTACAGACTTCTACAGACTTCTACAGACTTCTACAGACTTCTACAGACTTCTACAGACTTCTACAGACTTCTACAGACTTCTATAGACTTCTACAGACTTCTACAGACTTCTACAGACTTCTACAGACTTCTACAGACTTCTACAGACTTCTACAGACTTCTACAGACTTCTATAGACTTCTACAGACTTCTACAGACTTCTACAGACTTCTACAGACTTCTACAGACTTCTACAGACTTCTATAGAGAAATTTCGGTTTAAACTTTAAAGCTCGAGATTCTAAAGCTCTAAAGCGTTGAAAAAAAGAGATTTTCACCTAAAAAAGTCGACCAATGTATGCTGTTTTTGGCGAAATTTGATAATTGGATAATTGCTGATTGGATAGGGCATAGTTGAGGAATTTCTGTGGAAAGTCTGTGGAATTTGTCTAAGCAAAACAATTTTTGGATTAGAATTCGAATTAGAATTGAAGCAAATGGCAAATAGTCACCGGAAATCCCAAGCGAAGCCCGGCATCGAGAAATTATGTTTTTCAAAAAAAGGAAAAAGCCGCAAAACCCATGATTTCTCCAATGAAAAAGCCCGGGAATTTGCGGGATTTTTGGGGATTTTTGGGGATTTCAGAGATTTCAGAGATTCAGAGATTTTCAAATTAATTCCAAATCTTTTAAGAAGCAATTCTTTAGATAAATAATTGAAAATTGACGTGCTGGATGGGATTTTTTTCTAATTAAGCTAAGAGCTAAAGCTAAAGAATCAAGAGTTTACAAAAACTCTAAAGATAATGACGAAAATCTTGAGCTGATTTGTTGATAAGATTAGCTAATATTAGGGGAGTGGGACAAATGCGACCTTTTTTGCGCACCCGGACATTTGCGCACCTTTTTTTCCGCACCCTGCCCATTAGCGCACTTTTTTTAGCCGCACCTTTTTCCTCCTTCCCTTAAAAAGCCTTTTCTAAAAAGCTAATATTAACCAATTTCTATTCCAAAGTTGTTTTTCTAGGTAATTTTAGGGCGTAGAGATCGAAATTTTGACATAACAGAGCTTGTGGAATCAATTTGAAAGACGGCTAGAGACAAATTACAGAAAATTGTCGATTTTTCTCTTTGTATAACTCCGTCCGTTTGTTTTCACAAGCTCTGATATGTCAAAATTTCGATTCTACGCCCTAAAATTACCTAGAAAAGCAACTTTTGGAATCGAGATTGGTTAATATTAGCTTTTTAGAGAAAAAGGTGCGCTAATGGGCTAAATGCGGAAAAAAAAGGTGCGCAAATGTCCGGGTGCGCAAAAAAAGGTCGCATTTGTCCCACTCCCCAGGAATGCATTCACCTGACCTCGAAACGCCAAATAACTTTAAATTTTCAGAGAGCTTTAGTCGCAACTCGTCATAACTTTCTTCTAAGTCGACCAATCTTTATGATTTTGGTTTCATTTTGTAGATCTCAATAAGTGCAACAAAATGACACGAAAATCATAAAGATTGACCAACTCAGGAGAAAGTTATGGCGAGTTAAGCAAACAACCCAGACAAATAACCCTGTTGCGCAAAAAAAAAAGGCCGCATTTGTCCTACTCTCAAAAAGTTGGCGCGAAAATCACGAGCGCGGCGTTCTATACGACTCCTTTTAAAGATGTTCAACCGTTCAACTGATTTGGTGGCAAATTCCCTTCAAATATAAAGATATTCAATTTACTCGACGTGTAAAGAGGATTACTCGTAGCTACTCGACCAAAAACGCCGATTAAGCGAGTAAAGACTCGTGCAAATTTTACTTAAGTAATTACTTACCCCCGAGGAACACACTCTAACTAGAACCCTTTAACACTTTTTAAGTTACTTGAAAAAATTTGCTGAAAGCCTCAAAAGTATTTTCCTGCACGTCCGTTTGTTTCCACACGCTCTGATATGTGAAAATTTCGATTCTACGCCCTAAAATTACCTAGAAAAGCAACTTTTGGAATCGAAATTGGTTAATATTAGCTTTTAGAGCTTTTTTAAAACGCGAAAAAAGGTGCGCTAATGGGCAGGGTGCGGAAAAAAAGGTGCGCAAATGTCCGGGTGCGCAAAAAAAGGTCGCATTTGTCCCACTCCCAATATTAGCTAATATTAGCTAATATTAGCTAATGAAATCAAATTTGCAAAAGTCTCAAAATGTTTCAGATTTTAAAATAAAGGAAAGATACGACACAAAACACTGTACAATATGTGAAACTCACTGTGCCGAGAAGCGACGCGTTTTTTGGCGTCTGAACGTTATCAAGTTATTTTAAAGCTAAATTTTAAGTTTCGGTCTTTGTGCTGAGTGCTAAATTGCTAATTTTTGCTAATTTTTAAACTTTTCCTCTTTTCTTAAAAGTTTATTCAACTTTTAAAACTTATGAACTTAAAATCTTGCTCAATCTTTAGAGAAAAACTAAATCTAAAAACGAATTTCTAAATCCTGGGTGGCACAAAATAGGAATAGTCACATTGGACGAGGTGAACCCGTCAATCGTGGCGTCAAGGTGGGAAGGGCTGATCAAGTTCATAAGGCTAGCGCTGAACTGGCGGCTTATAAATAAAAACTAAAGCCGAATCTTGCCATTCTGGATAGCATAGATAGAGAACTAGTGGGCTTGGATAAGCTAAGACCAATTTGAGTCGAGTGTTGGTCCTGGGTTCCCAATTTCGATTGTCCCTCTTGACTAATCCGTTTTCTCAAACATCCAAACTTTCGTAAACAACCGTTATCGTAGCTCTAGTCCTTATTCGATCAAGTTACATGATCTGATTCTATGAAGAACACCTAATCATGGAAAAACTAGATAGACGAAGGTAGCTTTTTTTAAAGCGAACACATTTTAGAAAACAAGACGTGAAAAAAAGGACGTAAAACAACGGTTCTTGAAAAAGGTGAGCGTTATTATACGAATCAAAGAGCTATTTGTTGTACATTTGTAAGTGTCTTGTAATTTGTAAGTGTTGTTAGGAAGCCACTTTGCTAGGATGTTTGAAACAAAGGCTAAATCACAATTTGTGCGGATAAAACCTTCTCGGTAAACTCAGGAAATGCCTACAAATATGGATTGACACTTAAAGGCTACAACTACAATGCCTACAAGTATCGGTGGACACCTAAAGGCTACAACTACAATGCCTACAAGTATCGGTGGACACCTAAAGGCTACAACTACAATGCCTACAAGTATCGGTGGACACCTAAAGGCTATACCTACAATGCCTACAAGTATCGGTGGACACCTAAAGGCTACAACTACAATGCCTACAAGTATCGGTGGACACCTAAAGGCTATACGTACAATGCCTACAAGTATCGGTGGACACCTAAAGGCTACAACTACAATGCCTACAAGTATCGGTGGACACTTAAAGCCATAAAATTTACAATTTGTCTTAGATTTCTAGAATGTCTATATTTCTAGAAAGCACCATTTCACACTACAAATCGTTTAACCGATTTTTCAAAAATCCTATTCCATTTTTTTTTCTAAATGAGCTCAATACTTTTTCTTTGTTATCTTTATGACTCGATTCGGTCTACTCCATTTGCACACCCCATTTTGCAACGATCATTTTACCGCTCTAGTGAACTGAAGCTTTTAGAAATCGATGTGAACAGAAGGATTATGAAGAAGAAAATCTAGATTAGTTAACGATTATAACAAAGATTATAACAATGAGAACAGGCAAAAGTGTATTCTAATGGGTTTTTCATTGACTCACCGATTCGAGAGTTCTTTCACGAGATGATTTCGACTCTCAAGACTTTCAATGGGAACACCGGACATTTCAAAGGGTTGCGAGACGGCGTGGTTTGATCCGCCTGGGCTTTGAGCATATCTAGAAAGAAGTAATGTATTGGATTTAATTGAAATAGGTAGTTATTTAGATATTAGATATAGATTTAAATAAAGATTTAAATTCAAGAATCACTTTCTTAAGCCTAAAACTGACTGAAGATCACTTTCTTAAGCCTAAAACTGAATGAGGATCACTTTCCTAGGCCTGAACCTGACTGTGGATCACTTTCCTAAGCCTAAAACTGACTGAGGATCACTTTCCTAAGCCTGAACCTGACTGTGGATCACTTTCCTAAGCCTAAATCTGACTGAGAACCACTTTTCTAAGCCTAAAACTGACTGAGGATCACTTTCCTAAGCCTGAACCTGGCTGTGGATCACTTTCCTAAGCCTAAAACTGACTGAGGATCACTTTCCTAAGCCTAAATCTGACTGAGAACCACTTTTCTAGGCCTAAATCTGACTAAAGATCACTTTCTTAAACCTAAACCAAACTAAAGTCCAGTCCTAAAGCTAAAAAGCATTCAATACTTTCATTCAAGGGTAGGTGTGAAAAAAAATTCGACTTACAACAACGAAAAATCAGTATGAAAGTCAATCATTCGATAGCGAAACTTGGGTTCTTTCATAATGCAAAGAATTGTTGGAATTAATCGACTTTGAGAGGAATTTTTGAGAGTTGTCTGGAGCCAAGATAATCATTTTTTTTTCGCTTAATAACTTTACAAGCTTTCCATTTGAAATGTCAACTTTACAATCAAGAACAATCAGTTTTTTTCCTTGCGTAAATTTGATTCGAATGAAACTGACCGAGTGAATGAGTCATTGTCGAAGATCTCGCTGTCGACTTGACCTAGAAATTTTGAAATAAAACAATGACCTTTTTTTATTGAAAATGATTTTTTTTTATTGATCTATCTTTTGTTTCAATGTTATTTAAGCTTTTGAGAGAGTATTTTAGGCTTTTTTGCATTTGCTTGCATTCTGGCGTTTTTTTGGCTTGGCTTGGCTTTGGCATTCTTGGCTCACAGATTTCTTTTTCTTTTTGGCTTTAATATACTACTTTGGGGGAAATTAGCATTATCAAATTAGCATTATCAAACTAGCATTATCAAACTAGCATTATCAAATTAGCCTTATCAAATTAGCCTTATCAAATTAGCATTATCAAATTAGCATTATCAAATTAGCATTATCAAATTAGCATTATCAAATTAGCCCACAACCCACATTACAACTAGCCCCAAACCCTATCCAATTAGCCTTATCAAATTAGCAAAAGAGTTTTGTGCACCAGAAACGTGTTTCTAGACTTTTCAGCTACAAAGTACAGCTACGTACAGCTACGTACAGCTACATACAGCTTCCTACAGCTACGTACAGCTTCCTACAGCTACGTAAAGCTACGTAAAGCTTTAACCCAATTTTCTTACAATCATTCTCATCGCCAGAAAGCTCATCTTGATACAGGCGTTCAACGGCTAGTGAGGCTCGGCGAGACATTGCTTTTTTTGGACTAATAAATAGAGGTTTTTAAGAAAAGATATAAAGAAGATATCAAGAAAAACAAAAACAAAAACAAAAGCTAAAGAAAAGCGTTTAAACGAATGAAGAAAATATGTTCCAAAGACAGCTTTCTTGAATTGAAATTCGGCTTTGTTTTGCTTACTGCTTACTGTTTACTGCTTACTGCTTACTGCTTACTGTTTACTGCTTACTGTTTACTGTTTACTGTTTACTGCTTACTGCTTACTGCTTACTGCTTACTGTTTACTGCTTACTGCTTACTGCTTACTGCTTACTGTTCTTACTGCTTACTGCTTGCTTTTTTTTTGTACTTACTGCTTACTGCTTACTGCTTACTGCTTACTGTTTACTGTTTACTGCTTACTGCTTACTGTTTACTGCTTACTGTTTACTGCTTACTGTTTACTGCTTACTGTTTACTGTTTACTGTTTACTGTTTACTGTTTACTGTTTACTGCTTACTGCTTACTGCTTATTGCTTACTGCTTACTGCTTACTGCTTATTGCTTACTGCTTACTGTTTACTGCTTACTGTTTACTGCTTACTGCTTACTGTTTACTGCTTACTGCTTACTGCTTATTGCTTACTGCTTACTGCTTACTGCTTACTGCTTACTGTTTACTGCTTACTGCTTACTGTTTACTGCTTACTGCTTACTGCTTTACTCAAAAATCCAAAACTATCAAAACCATAGCCCATCCCAGTCAAATCAATCAATCAACTACGATTCAACTATTTGAAACTAAAGTCTAGAAAGTTACTAAACTAAAGTCTAAAGTCTAAATTCTAGAAAATTACTTTAAAACCATCGTAAACCATAGAAAAATAGTTTTAAAACAGCTTTACTAAAGAATTTTTGATTCAAAAGGCATAAATTCGTAGGTTCTTGTTCTTTTTCTTCAGCTCAACAAAGGCTAAACGACTTTCTAGCCAAGTAACATCAACAAATTTCTAGCCATCAACAAATTTCTATTGTTTTAGACTCATCAAAGTCATAACTACCTAAATTTTCTGAATGCCACTTATTCGAATTCTAAAAAGTCATAAAAATTCTAGAAATTCGAGAAATTCAAAGAGTTTTTCTTTCAAAATACGACAAAAATAGTCAGCCTTGAAATAAATGAAATAACTAATTACTAATGAAATAAACTAACTGATTTGATTAAATTAAATGACTCGAAATGATTCGATTTTCTTTCAATTTTGAAATTCTCTCAAAACAAAGCACTATTAAAGTTCTTTTCATTCCAGTTTTTTTCATAAAACAATCATAAACTCGTAAACAATTTCTTCGTTTTCAGTTTTTTTCAACAAGATCCAGAAATAGGAAAGAAATGGGAAAGAAATGGGAAAGAAATTGGAGCAATCAAACTGTCAATATTGGAAAAAAAGACGGACACATGTAAATGTGATTGTAAATTCAAAGGGAAATGATAAGAGAACATGGAAAAGACTTGGAGACGTTGAAGGCCGAGAATTTCGACAGTTTTTGGCGGAAGCTTTTGGGTATTCAGAGATAAGAGAATGATTGGTTTATGAGGGGAATGTCTAGACAAAAAGGGATGGAGTTGGAAATACTGGACTACTGGAAATACTGGAATATTGGAAACACTGGAATACTGGAAACACTGGACTACTGGAAATACTGGACTACTGGAAATACTGGACTACTGGAAACACTGGAATATTGGAAATACTGGACTACTGGAAACACTGGAATACTGGAAACACTGGAATATTGGAAACACTGGAATACTGGAAACACTGGACTACTGGAAATAATGAACTTGTTTAGTTTTAAGAAATACTGGACTTGTTTAGGATCTTGAAAGCTATAGATTTAGAAAGTTGTTCAAAAAGTTATTCTTGAAAGTTATTCAAAAAGTTATTCAGCAAGTTGTTCAGAAATTCAAAAAGCCAGCGCCAAGCCAGGATCTTACTCTTACTCCAGCTCGGATAGTTTCGGGCCAAAGCCAGACCAGGTCAGAGCAAGGCTGACTTCTGACTGATCTTCTGACTGATCTTCCTCAGCTCTACTATAGAAAATCGACACTAAAACATTTCAGACAAGTATTAGACTACTTTCAAAATAAAACAAAAAGTTTAAGCCGTGCAACTCTGCTATGCTATAAACATGATTTGGCTCAAAACTTTGTGGTCACTTTGTGGTCTTTGTGGTCACTTTGTGCTCAAAACTGAAACGAATCTCATCTAGTGCAAAAGGTTTTGAGAAAATCAACACAACAAAAGCTCTAGAAAGCTTTAGAAAGCTATAGAAAGCTTTAGAAATCTCTAGAAAGCTCTAGAAAGCTTTAGAAAGTTTTAGAAAGCTTTAGACAGCTCTAGAAAGCTCTAGAAAGCTTTAGAAAGCTCTAAAAAGCTCTAGAAAGCTATAGAAAGTTCTAGAAAGCTTTAGAAAGCTTTAGACAGCTCTAGAAAGCTCAAGAAAGCTCTAGAAAGCTCTAGAAAGCCTTAGAAAGCTATAGAAAGTTCTAGAAAGCTTTAGAAAGCTTTAGACAGCTCTAGAAAGCTCCTAGAAAGCTTTAGAAGCTATAGAAAGCTTTAGAAATCTCTGGCGCTCTAGAAAGCTCTAGAAAGCTCTAGAGAAAGCTTTAGAAAGCTCTAGAAAGCCTTAGAAAGCTATAGAAAGTTCTAGAAAGCTTTAGAAAGCTTTAGAAAGTTTTAGAAAGCTTTAGAAAGCTTTAGACAGCTCTAGAAAGCTTTAGAAAGCTATACAAGAAAACTTTAGAAAGCTCAAGAAAGCTCTAGAAAGCTCTAGAAAACAAAATTTTCCAAAGATTTTTTTGAATTCTATTTTGGAAAAAGAAAAATTCCTCAGGGAGTAAAGAAAGGGTTTTAATTATTGAAGAAATGTTGAGTGATGTTAATTTTCAAAAGGGTTCTTTTTAGAAGGAAATTTCTGAAGGCATTGCGAGATTAGAAAGCGTTTTATCAAAATTTCGACTAGAAAGCTCTTAATTTCGACCTAGCTTTTCTTTAATTTCTTATAGCTCTTCTTTAACTCCTTAAAGCTCTTCTTTAACTCCTTATAGCTCTTCTTTAATTCCTTATAGCTCTTCTTTAATTTCTTCAAGCTCTTCTTTAACTCCTTAAAGCTCTTCTAAAAAGCTATAAAGTAAAGTTGGCTTTTTAGGTTAAATGCAGTAATTTGTTGTTCAATTTTCTTCATCTTCACAGAACAAAAGAAAAATCGATTTTAGCTGTACTTTGTGCTTAAACTTGTAAACAAAACCTATCCGGCGCATCAAAATCCTTTGATTTTCACATTATTTTTGTTAAAAGTATTTAAAAAGTTTCAAATTAATCCACTAGAAAAGATGAGTTTTCATTTTTTTGATCATTACTCCAAAATTCTACTCCAAAAAGAAACCTAATCAATTTAACAATAGAAAATGTTTGTTTTAAATGTTTTAAACTTAAAATCTTCAATATTTAAAAGTAAAACTTTTAATAATAAAAGCTATGAAAGTTTTTTTATTGATTTTGAGTGAGAATTTGATCTTTTTGTTTCAATGAAGAGAAAAGAAGAGAAAAGAAATGAACTTTGCTTTGCCAAGAAAAAGAAAACGAGCTTTGCCAAGAGCTTTGCCAAGAGCTTTGCCAAGAGCCTTGCCAAGAGCTTTGCCAAGAGCTTTGCCAAGAGCTTTGCCAAGAGCTTTGCCAAGAGCTTTGCCAAGAGCTTTGCCAAGAGCTTGCCAAGAGCTTTGCCAAGAGCTTTGCCAAGAGCTTTGCCAAGAGCTTTGCCAAGAGCTTTGCCAAGAGCTTTGCCAAGAGCTTTTCAACTTTCTCATTTCAAAATATTGGGTTGGGGACTATGACTCGGCGCCGAAAATCAAAAAAATGTCTAAAACTTCTATTCGACTTCGTCAAATAATATGCGTTTGATATGAGTAGAATGGTTAACTAATTCTCTACAAAACGACATTTAAAAGAAAATTCAAACAGCGCCTCCGCTCAAGAAAAAGCCATTTTTTCACAAAAACTACAAACTGTGATCTAGAAAACACCATTGGTGGGATCTTCCTGCAAATTTGGCAACTTAAGTAATTGAATGTGCTCTATCTTTTTTATATAAACACCAAAGAAGGTTTATGTGAAAGAAACTGTTCAAATGATGAGTCGGGCTCTTTGCCATTTTGACTAGCTGTGTTTGGGAGTTCATAAACTCCACGAAAGAAAAGCTTTGTGGAATCTCTCAAAAGTCATTTTGTAGAGAAATAGTGGATCCTTTTGATGAAACCAAACGTATGTTTAAGGAAGGCTTTATGTGTGCAAAAAGTCCCTTTAAGGTTTGGCGCCGAGTCATAGTCCGCAACCCAATAGTTTTCTGAAATCTAAAAACAATTATGAATCAAGAAGAATCAAGAAGAATCAAGAAAAATCTCACAATCTCCCATTTTTTCTACGAAATCTCTACACAAACCTCTCCAAAAAGCCCTCAATGAGCCATTGCTGCCTACAAAAATTAGCATAGCATTTGAAAAAACGATTTTTTTAAAACTAATACTTTTAATTGTTCGTTATTTGCATATAAGTATAGAGAATTCTTTAAAATTCTTTAAAAATTCTGCAAGAATTCTTTAAAACAAACGTAATGTGCATTTCTTTAGCTGTTCCACTGTGTCATTTTTGCTCATATTCATATTGAGATGAAGTGGTCGCGGTGGGGAAATCGCTTGGCCGGCTGTTCCATCAGCTTCTGATGTCTGAAAATTTGATTCAATGATTTCATTTGAAATTCATTCTTAAATTAATCCCCGAATCAACTTATTTCCCCATTTAACCGCTACTATCTTTCACAAAACATGCCCTTCATCGCCGACTTGCTAAGAGCTCTGTATCTTAGTCGAGAGGTCAAGGGTTCAATCTCGCCGGCAAGATTATTGACTCCCAGGCTATACAGGCTTTTTTTCTTTCCTATATTTAGGGCTTAGGAATTATGTTTGTGTATTTTTTTGTACCATATTATTCGTGTGAATTTTTAAAAAATGATGGAAAAGCAGAAAAGCCAGAAGCTCGCCTGATCAGGCTGGTTGTGCCAAGGAATGAAACTGCCATTTTATTTCCCTCGTTGAACTGGTTTTAGAGATGCTTTCTTTTAGCCTGACAAGACTGAGAGGTAAATTTATGTTTTAATCATCCCTGCTCATGCACATTTCAATCTTTGGTTTATTTTCTTTAATTATTTCTTCATTCATGACCTTCAACAATTTTCTATTTGTTCTAATTTATTGTATCATAGGCGTATTGTCAATAGATCAGCCGAAAAAGTCGTCTAATAGCGAGTTTTTCTGGCTGGTGAATATAGTGCGGCATGGGTTGGTGGGGAAGGGGGCGGTTGACCCCCTTCCCATTTTGGGTAGGTGGGGGAAGGGGGCGGTTGACCCCCTTCCCATTTTGGGTATGTGGGGAAGGGGGCGGTTGACCCCCTTCCCACTTTTGGGTAGGTGGGGGAAGGGGGCGGTTGACCCCCTTCCCACTTTTGGGTAGGTGGGGGAAGGGGGGCGGTTGACCCCCTTCCCATTTTTGGGTAGGTGGGGGAAGGGGGCGGTTGACCCCCTTCCCACTTTTGGGTAGGTGGGGGAAGGGGGCGGTTGACCCCCTTCCCAGTTTTGGGTAGGTGGGGGAAGGGGGCGGTTGACCCCCTTCCCAGTTTTGGGTAGGTGGGGGAAGGGGGCGGTTGACCCCCTTCCCACTTTTGGGTAGGTGGGGGAAGGGGGCGGTTGACCCACTTCCCAGTTTTGGGTAGGTGGGGGAAGGGGGCGGTTGACCCCCTTCCCACTTTTGGGTAGGTGGGGGAAGGGGGCGGTTGACCCACTTCCCACTTTTGGGTAGGTGGGGGAAGGGGGCGGTTGACCCACTTCCCACTTTTGGGTAGGTGGGGGAAGGGGGCGGTTGACCCACTTCCCAGTTTTGGTAGGTGGGGGAAGGGGGGGTTGACCCCCTTCCCATTTTGGTATATGTGGGGAAGGGGGCGGTTGACCCCCTTCCCATTTTGGTGTGGTGGAAGGGGGCGGTTGCCCCCTTCCCGTTTTGGAGGTGGGGAAGGGGGCGGTTGACTCCCTTCCCATTTTGGGTAGGTGGGGGAAGGGGGCGGTTGACCCCCTTCCCACTTTTGGGTAGGTCTGGGAAAATGGTCGTACAAACCGACGGACAGACAGACAGACAGACGGACGGACGGGCACTGCTTTTTTTATATTGTAGATATGCACTCTTAATTTCTAAAGCGTTACTGCAATCTTTACTGTAAATTTCTAAAAGCTATTCACCGAATATCTTGAATAGTTTTCATTTGAAATCTCACCGATAACTCATCCTCATCAGGATTGTAGAAAGCGACTGCATTCTTCACCTCAGACTCTTTTGGCATTCTGGAAAGCATTTAGTAAACTTTAAGGTAAAAAAATATGAACAAGAGGTATAATGTTTGGAATTTGATTTAAAAATAAAAAAAAATCATTGGTACTAGAGAAACTTCCGGGGATCAATTTTGACTCGACTTGGTCAAGATTCTAGACGTGTTTTTCTGCCTTGTTTTACATTTTCTTGGATAGTCAAATACGCTTAATCGATTGACAATATTTTTATAATATTTTGAAAAATCTTGTAGAATTTTTTTTGTATTCTACTCACTTTCAAGCTTAACAACACAGAGGAAAAACTAGGTTATCAAAATTTCAAAACTCTAAAAACATTATCAATAGATCGATGTTAAAATATTATAAATAGATTTATTAATATTAGATAAGAGATTCAATTAGTTAAGAGAAATAACTTTGAAAAGGTCAAGTACAATTTGACTTTGTTGTCAATTTGACAGTCAAATACAGTTTGGTGAAAGTGGCTCAAAATTTTATTAGTATCTCTAGTAAATGATAGTTGTTGTGTTTAGTAAAATCGAAAGATTAACTGCACTAGATTTGGTTAAGGAGGAACTATAAAGGAGCTTTAAAGGAGCTTTAAAGGAGCTTTAAAGGAACTATAAAGGAAATATAAAAGAACTATAAAGGGAACTATAAAAAGAAGTATAAAGGAGCTTTAAACCAAGGAGCTTTAAAGGAACTCTAAAGGAAGTTTAAAGGGCTTTAAAGGGCTTTAAAGGAACTATAAAGGAACTATAAAGGAACTATAAAGGAGCTTTAAAGGAGCTTTAAAGGAGCTATAAAGGAACTATAAAGGAACTCTAGTGCATCGAAAGATTAACTGCAGGAGCTGTTTATGAGCTTAAAAAGAGCAAGAAAACGTAAGCGTAAAGCTAATTTTAACGTTATAAACTTTTTAAAAAAATCGAAATTGAATCAAATCGAATCAAATCAAATTTTTTCAAAGATGATCAACAACAAAGATTGTTTATCAGAAAGCTTAAAGCTAGACAGACTGAAAAAGTTAAGAAAAAGAGATGAGACTGAAGAGAGAAAAGAGAGAAAAGAGAGAAAAGAGAGCAAAGAGTCTAGCAAAGAAAAGTTTCGAAAATCTTTGTAAAAAGGGATCTTTTTCTGAAAGAGAGCTGCAACTGACGCTAAAGATCTTTTAGAAAAAAGTAGAGGTATTTACGGGGATCAATAGATGAAAACAAGTCTTTTCTGATGAAAACAAGTTTATTTTTCAAGTATTTTTCTATAAATTTCAAGATTATTATTGATATTATCATTGCCAATTGTTAATAATCTTAAAATTTGATGGCTAACTTTTCAAAAATCGATCAGAAATTCAAAAATAATCGATCGATCAAACCTTTCGAAATTTTGATACTTGCAGCCATTTTGGGGTCTATTTTCATATGCAAATTGCAATCTTATGCGTCACAAGCAAGTGATTTACATATTATATGTAAATTTACATTTGAAATTCACTAACATTTCACTGAAAAAGTTGAAAACAATTTCGAATTTCGTCCTTTTTAAAAGAATTTTTCAGTAAAATAGATTATCATTTGAGTTCAAAGCAAAATTAAATGCAAATTTTGAAGAGTTCTTTCTGTAATAAAGAAGATTTGGAGTCTTAAAGAACAATCAAATCGGGGGTAGGACAAATGCGCACCTTTTTTTGCGCACCTGGACATTTGCGCACCTTTTTTTGCTGGAAAAGGCCTTAGGAAAGGTCGTAGAGCTTCAAAAATGTTTCCACATAAGGGAATCGTATGCGTAGATTCCGAATTTCGACAAATCAGACCTCGCTGATACGTCAAATTTGGGATAAAAGGCAAAAACTGCGGAAAAGCGTTAAGTTGCGTAGTTTTTGCCTTTTAGCCCAAATTTGACGTGTCAGCGAGGTCTGATTTGTCAAAATTCGGAATCTACGCATACGATTCCCTTATGTGGAAACATTTTTGAAGCTCTACGACCTTTTCTAAGGCCTTTTCCAGCAAAAAAAAGGTGCGCAAATGTCCAGGTGCGCAAAAAAGGTGCGCATTTGTCCCACCCCCCATAAATCTCATAAACAATATCATAACAATCATAACAATCATAAGAATCATGAATATCATAACCTAAACATCATAAAAGTATCATCAAAAGCTCACTGAGCACTTAACAGAAAGAAAAAAGAGTCAATTTATTGTCCCACCCCTTCGAAAAACTTCTTCGAAACTTCGAAAAAAGATTTGGAGTCTTAAAGAACAATCAAATCGCAAAGAACAATCAAATCGCAAAGAACAATCAAATCGCAATAAAAAAACGGAAATTAAGAAGAGATCTTGTGAAAATCTTCGAAATCGGGGAAATTCCCTCGATTTTCAAATGTTTGCCGATTGGATTGTCGGCACTTTTTTCTCACCAACATCAAATACGAGACAAATTTCATTTTATTTGCACTTTTTGCTTTCTTTTTCTGCTTTTCCTTATTTTTTTTTTATAGCAATGACCCCGTTCGCGATTTTGTCGAGGAAATGGATTAGAAAGGAATACAAGGAAAAGCAAGGAATACAAGGAAAAGCAAGGAATACAAGGAATAGCAAGGAATACAAGGAAAAGCAAGGAATACAAGGAATACAAGGAAAAGCAAGGAATACAAAAGGAAAAGAAAAATGTCTCGATAGTGTTCTGTCAAGACTTTATTGAGTTATTGTAATTATTACACTAAAATAACACACTTTCAATGATACTTTCAATGAAACTTTCAATAAAATGACAAAGCATAATACGTTTGACACAAAATTCACCTGGTACGACACCTTATCCCAAGAAAATTTTGGGTTGGCGCTTTAAAGTGTGGTAAAACTACCCTCCTACTTTGCGTGGAATTTCATTTTTTTCATTCTTGTTCATTTCATTTCATTTTATTCTTTTTGTGTTTTTCTGATGTGGTTGCGTTTGTTTTTGTAGGAAATAAAGAGAATAAAGCTAATTTACGCTTTTAACAGCATTTTCTCTGGCGGAAGCTTTGTTTGTAGAGTTTTTTTTAGACCCACTTGCTTCCCACTTGCATTTTTGCAACGTTTCAACGTTTTTTCAACTAAAAAACTCACAAAAACAAAGCTTCCGCCATAGAAAATGATAAAAACCACTTAACTTAACATTAGTTTGCATCAAACTCGTGGAGGTGATCGTCGGGAAGCAAGTGGCTCTATAAAACTCTACAAGCAAAGCTTTCGCCACAGAAAATGCTGTTAAAAACGTAAATTAGCTTTATCCTCTTTGTTTCCTGCAAAAACAAACGCAACCACATCAGAAAAATGCAAAAAGAATAAAATGAAATGAGCAAGAATGAAAAAAATGAAATTTCAAACCATCTTAGGAGGGGTACGGTAGTTTTACCACACTTTAAAGCGCTAACCCTAGATTTTCTTGGCAAAAGGTCGCATGTGGGACGACAGTGTATAGCGACAACTTTTGCAAAAGTACCTAGCAAATGCCTATTTTAGAAGTGTCAAATGTTATATAGAGAATTGTAACTCTTAATCTTGGCTACATTTTGCTACCAAAAACTTTCAGATTGGACTTATACAACTCATTTAACAAGCGCTTGAATGAGCTGAGCGCTAGTCGATATCTCTCTGGCGCTGCTCCTCCAGAGCTTGACATCAACTGAAATTTTGGTTATCCCAATTCAGCCAAAACAGTTAAGTGTGATTCTTAATGTTATTAAATGATGTTAAACGCTATTTTTGCATTGTAAAGCTTTTCTTAACAATTTTTAATAGAGAAAAGTGGCCAAATGACAGATTCGAAAAGATGTCGACTAGCGCTGATTCAAGCGCTTATTAAATGAGTTGTATAAGTCCAATCTGGAAGTTTTTGGTAGCAAAATGTAGCCACGATTAAGGGCTACAATTCTCTATATAACACTTAGGGTTTTTGAATTGATTATGGTGCTTGGTATGTAATCTTTTGTGAAGGTGGACCTGATCATCGGAGAGAGGTCGACTTGCTCGTTCAAGAGCTTGTAAAATGAGTTGTGTAAATGCAATCGGGAAGTTTTTTGTAGCAAAATGTAGCCAAGATTAAGGGCTACAAGTCTCTATATAACACTTAGGATTTTTGAATTGATTGTGGCGCTTGGTATGTAATCTTTTGTGAAGGTGGGCCTATATTCTTACTAATAGCAAGATTTTCGAAAAATAAATAGAAAAGAGCTCTTACAAGGGTTTTTAGAGAAGAAAAATCTTTGATAGAAAAGTTTGAATGGGTTTTGAGGGAAAGAAGAGGGAAAGAAGAGGGCCAAAAGGAGTGACACCCGCGGAGATCACGTGAATGGCTGGCATTCCCGAAATGCCTCACCTTATTCATCATTCACATTCACGATAGCTTTTGAAGGTAGTTAGAAAATTGGAAATGAAATTGGAAATGAAATTGGAAATGAATCTTTGATTGGAATGAAGAAATGATAAATCCGATTGGTATTTAAAACTCAGGATTATTTAAGATTAATGTTGTTGGGACTTTTTGAGCTTTAAATACCAGTCTTAGACGATCTTAGACGACGATCAGGGTGCACCATTCTATTAGGGAGGATACGGTGTCTAAAGCCATCTTCACCGGTATCTTCACCCCCTATGTGGCAGCTTTTCTTCTCAGAGAGGTAAAGTTTAAATAATCTTGAGGGTTTTAGACATCGTATCCTCCCTAATAGAATGGTGCACCCTGATCGTCGTCTAAGATCGTCTGATTGGTATTTAAAGCTCAAAAAGACCCAACAACATTAAACTTGGTTCAAATTTGATGCAAAACAAAGTTTATTCAATTCCAGGTAAAGCTTTAGTTTCAAAATTTTTCTAATTTTTCGTTAAATTAGAAAAGGTTTGTCTATTTATTGAATCACCTTTTGTATATTGCAAAAAAAAAGGCTTTACTCGTTTAAAACTTAGTTTTAAACTTTAAACTTTTAAAATTTAACTCTATGAAATTCTAAATAATTTTAAAAAACTCGATTTTTATGGATTCCTTTTTCAGGGATTCCTTGTCGGGTCATCAAAAAGGATTCCTTGTCTGGTCTTGTAAACAATCCGATAAAGGTTGTAAACGAGAAGAACCCATTTGGGAAAGTGAAGATTAAAGAATTGATTCAATTTTTTACATAGTATATAAAGATTTCTGAAAAGATAGCGACTGAAAAGAGCACCGATTTGTGGTAAATCCCGTTGTTTACGAGAGGATTTTTCTATATATCTCGTGATGGAAAAAGAAAGGAAAAGAAGGGAAAAGAAGGGGAAAGAAGGGAAAAGAAAGGGAAAGAAGGGAGAAGAAAGGGGAAGAAGGGAAAGAAGGGAAAAGAAGGGAGAAGAAAGGGGAAGAAGGGAAAGAAGGGAAAAGAAGGGAAAAGGAGGGAAAAGAAGGGAAAATAGGGAAAAGAAAGGGAAAAGAAGGGAAAAGAAAGGGAAAAGAAGGGAAAGTAGGGAAAAGAAGGGAAAAGAAAGAAGGGAAAAGAAAGAAAAAGAAAGAAAAAGTAGGGAAAAGTAGGGAAAAGAAAGAAAAAGAAAGGGAAAAGAGTGAGATTTCGATTTCTCTTCCATTCAGATGGGAATGGAAGAGAGAAAAAGATAAAGAAAAGGAAAATAATGGCATATTGTTGATGGAAAGATATGAAAGAAAAACATCAAGAATATTTGTTTTAAAAGCCATAATTTCGTTGTTATCAATGATTTGAGCTGTGGGTTTAAATATCGAACTTTGAACACTTTAACGTAACACTAGAAGTTTTGTCTAGATTCATTGAGTCGAATAAAATATTCCTTTAGTTTTTGTTAATCTATTTTGAAGGCAAAGTTGAAAAGTTCAGTCAGCTCAACTCTCAATTTGTCTCATTCGTGTTAGGCTGTTCAATTTAAATGTTCTTGATATCATTGGATGCGCCAAGTCTTTCTCTATCGATTGGGATCAAAAATGTTCAAATTGGACACCCCAACACCAAGAAATTTGAGCTCAAAGTTGGATTGCCAATGGCAAAAGGGGCGGGGCACGTATAAAAGGTCTTTCTGGCACTGCCCCTTTTGTCAATCTAACTTTAAGCTCAAATTTCTCAAAGTTGGGGTGTCCAATTTAAACATTTTTTTCAACCAATCGATAGAAAAAGACTTGGCGCATATAAATGATATCAAGAACATTTAAATTGAACAGCCCAACACCGAGAAATTTGAGCTCAAAGTTAGATTGCCCACAAAAGGGTCACAAAAACCGCGAATCAAATCTCGAATAACCAAAAACTCACTCCAATCGAATCTCGGGTAAAGTTGGCGACTTCTGCACCAAATTCAAGAATAAATCTTTATCAGAATTGTTCATAGATACGATTGATCAGATAAGATTGAAGATAAGATTGAAGTTTCAGGGGAAATAAAGTAGTAAACAGTTGACTGGTCCAATGTTGATCTCTTTAACTTCTTCGCTGTGTAAAGAAAAGTGCCCAAATCTCTTTTCCAAAAAAAAAAAGTGTGAAAGGGGATTATTTTCGGTAAATTTTTCTTTCTTTTTTCAAATAAATAAAGTTTTTAGTGGAGAAAATTAGGGTTTTCCGGTGAAATGAAAAAAATCGAAAAAAATAGACAAAATCGTGATATTTTTGAGAAGAAAAGTAACGATTCTGAAGGGATTTTGGGTATTTTTAGAGCCGGGATGTCATGGAAAAGGGTTGAAAAAGAGAAAAATGTGTTTATGAAATTGAAAGAAATCAAAGTTTATGCTTAGAATTCTTTCAGAAAGCTTAGAACTGCTTAGAATTCTTTCAGAAAGCTTAGAACTGCTTAGAATGCTTTTCAGAAAGCTTAGGATGCTTAGAATGCTTTTCAGAAAGCTTAGAATACTTAGAATGCTTTTCAGAAAGCTTAGAATGCTTTTCAGAAAGCTTAGAATGCTTAGAATGCTTTTCAGAAAGCTTAGAATGCTTAGAATGCTTTTCAGAAAGCTGAGAATGCTTAGAATTCTTTCAGAAAGCTTAGAACTGCTTAGAATGCTTTTCAGAAAGCTTAGAATGCTTAGAATGCTTTTCAGAAAGCTTAGAATGCTTAGAATGCTTTTCAGAAAGCTTAGGATGCTTAGAATGCTTTTCAGAAAGCTTAGAATGCTTTTCAGAAAGCTTAGAATGCTTAGAATGCTTTTCAGAAAGCTTAGGATGCTTAGAATGCTTTTCAGAAAGCTTAGAATACTTAGAATGCTTTTCAGAAAGCTTAGAATGCTTTTCAGAAAGCTTAGGATGCTTAGAATGCTTTTCAGAAAGCTTAGAATACTTAGAATGCTTTTCAGAAAGCTTAGAATGCTTTTCAGAAAGCTTAGGATGCTTAGAATGCTTTCAGAAAGCTTAGGAATGCTTAGAATGCTTTTCAGAAAGCTTAGAATGCTTAGAATGCTTTTCAGAAAGCTTAGAATGCTTAGAATGCTTTTCAGAAAGCTTAGAATGCTTAGAATGCTTTTCAGAAAGCTTAGAACTGCTTAGAATTCTTTCAAGAGATTTTAGATATAAATTTTGCTATAAATTATAAACAATAATGAGGCAGACTGACGACTGACGCAGATCGTAGCCGACTGGATAGGAGTGTTGTCTCCTAGTCGGGGACAACACTCCTATCCAGTCGGGATAGGGAGTGTTAAGAGTTCGATCCCGGAAACTAGAAACATTGCTTCTTTTTCCCATTATTATGGGTTTTTTCTTAACAACATTTGGGTAATAGGGGTAATTAGGGATATTAGGGAATAAGAATATACTTTATAAGGCGGCGTCAAACGGGGAGGAAAGAAGAGGGACGGTAGCCTAGGCGGTTGTTCGCTGGTCTACAAAGCTATGCCTTTCTTGCTCGCGAGTTCATCCCCTCCCAACCAAACTTTGGATAAAGGTTTCCTCCGTTGTGTTGTAATTCATTATTTGTGTCGAATAAATATACTTTATACTTTAATAATAATTTGATGGTAAAGATTTGTTTAGATTTGTTTAGATCTGTTTCAAGATTGCATTTAGATTAGATTTGATGTACTTTATGCTCAAATAAACTCCTTCTCACACACTTTCCTTCAACAGAAACACTCTTTTTACCCCATTTAGCCTTCAGTAGAAAAATTTCAATAGAAAAATTGATAAAGTTAGTGTGGCAGAAGAGAAGAAGGTGTTTGTTTGTGCTAGTATTAGAAAAAAAAGCAGTATAAGTAAGTACAAGCTAGTACAAGCTAGTATAAGCTAGTACAAGCTAGTATAAGCTAGTATAAGCTAGTATAAGCTTGTTTAAAAGAAGTTACAACAAAGTCAAAGCATTTAAAGCTTTAATGAAATAAAGTTCTTGCAAAAGTTTACATTCTTTTTGAGTTGTTTACGAGTGAAAAGAAAAAGAAAGAAAAAAGGCATTTCGTATATTTCTGCATATCGATTTTGAGAGAGAAAAAAAGGGGGAAAAGAGAAAAAGAATTTTGAGGGAAAAGAAAGAAAAGGGGGAAAAGTAGCATTCAGCTGAAAAAGAAAGGATCTCCAATGGAAAATGAACAGAAAATGAACAGAAAATGAAAGCAATGTGTGTGTGTGTGCCGAATTGCTGTCTAAAATTGCCCAACTCTAGAATAGGTTTCAGTTTGCTTTGGAGAGAAAAAAACACGAGTGGAGTTTGTTCAAAAAGTGCCCCTTGAGTTACGGTAGTTACTATTTTCTATTTTGTGCCCCTCAATTTTATTGTCTATATGTTGCGTCCGTTTACGAGCTCAACATTCAGATCGGATTCGGATGTCCTGAGGAACTAAGGTTTAGATCAGATTCGGATGTCTTTAGGAACTAAGGTTTAGATCGGATTCGGATGTCTTGTGGAACTAAGGTTTAGATCGGATTCGGATGTCTTGTGGAACTAAGGGTCAGATCGGATTCGGATGTCTTGTGGAACTAAGGGTCAGATCGGATTCGGATGTCTTTAGGAACTAAGGTTTAGATCGGATTCGGATGTCTTGTGGAACTAAGGGTCAGATCGGATTCGGTGTCTTGTGGAACTAAGGGTCAGATCGGATTCGGATGTCTTTAGGAACTAAGGTTTAGATCGGATTCGGATGTCTTGTGGAACTAAGGGTCAGATCGGATTCGGATGTCTTGTGGAACTAAGGGTCAGATCGGATTCGGATGTCTTTAGGAACTAAGGTTTAGATCGGATTCGGATGTCTTGTGGAACTAAGGGTCAGATCGGATTCGGATGTCTTTAGGAACTAAGGTTTAGATCGGATTCGGATGTCTTGTGGAACTAAGGTTTAGATCGGATTCGGATGTCTTGTGGAACTAAGGGTCAGATCGGATTCGGATGTCTTTAGGAACTAAGGTTTAGATCGGATTCGGATGTCTTGTGGAACTAAGGTTTAGATCGGATTCGGATGTCTTGTGGAACTAAGGGTCAGATCGGATTCGGATGTCTTGTGGAACTAAGGGTCAGATCGGATTCGGATGTCTTGTGGAACTAAGGGCCAGATTGGATTCGGATGTCTTTAGGAATTTAGAATGGAACTTCAGGCATTTTAGCTCGATTTTTTTGGCTGTTTTCATAATTTTCTCTCGGAAACCTTCCACACTATCTGATCATTTTTCAATTTTAAATAAATTGTTGATAAGCATTTAGATGTTTTGATGTCAATAATTTTGTTGATCAACAATTGATCAACGCTTTGAACAACGCTTTGATCAACAATTTTATTTTTGGAAAAGGATAAAAATGCTTGAAGTTTCATTAACATCAAATTAGCATTAAAGTTTAATTCGTAAACGGACGTCCGAATCCAATCTGAACGTTTGTTCGTAAACGGACGCAACATATGTCGGTTGTTGCAACAACGCAACAGTCGTTGAATAAATTCCATCAGTGAGATCAGAAATCTCCAACAAGAACTAGTGAAGAATGAAGAAGAACCTGAATGTAGAAAATCAGGCACACAAAAGTTCAAATTTCTTTCAATGTGCTTACTGAAAATTTAGGACTCTGAATTTAGAGTTAAATTGTTTTTTTTTTTAAAGAGCCCAACCAACATCGTTTTTGGCAGCATTTCTCTTGTGGATTGGTTAAAAATCGATTTACGAGTTCGTTTTGCAAAATTCAGAGAGATAAGGAACCAAATTCAGAGAGATAAGGAACAAAATTAAGAGAAATAAGGAACAAAATTAAGAGAAATAAGGAACAAAATTCAGAGAGATAAGGAACCAAATTCAGAGAGATAAGGAACCAAATTAAGAGAGATAGGGATGGCTTTACACTTATTTTAGACTTTTCCTTTGATTAGGCTGGAAATTCGTTTTTTTTTACATCGGCAAAGTTATCGGCCTTGCAAGTGGTAGCCGATTCAGCATAGGACATCAAAACGTTGGATATTTCTTTGAAAAGTGGTGACGATGAAGATAAACGCTTTCTGTTTTGGATGAAAGATGTACTTTTCGACGCTTGCGTAGTTTCCGGGTATTGGAAAACTCCGGGTATCTTGAACGGATTATCACGCTTTGTAGGCCGATAACTTCGCCCAGAGGTTATACTTTTGCTAACTTTTATAACATTTTCCAGATGACATTTCAGGCTTTCAAATGATACCAAGTAGAGCTTGATTGGGGCTTGATTGGGGCTTGATTGGGGCTTGATGGGAGAATTCTCAACCCTATCCAACTTGGACTTGGAGATTGGCTTGGCTTGACTTGGAGATTGGCTTGGCTTGACTTGGAGATTGGCTTGGCTTGACCTTTTTTGCCAACCCTACCCAACCATAATTGTTTTGGCTTAGGCTTAGGCTTCGGAAAAGCTCCAGGATTGCTTTGCTGTGATTGCTTTAATCTGTAGAGCTTTTGAAACATTCCTAACATTTGAAACAGCTTTTGATACATATCTCAAAGGTATTACCGTAACTAATTCACTTTTTCTGGCTTCGATATCCATTCTTAGCTTAGACTTATCCAATCTTTTATCCAATCTTTTATTCAATATTTTATCCAATCTTTTACCCAATCTTTTATTCAATCTTTTTCTCCTTTTCCTTCCAATCTTTTCCTCCCAATTCCACTCAAAAGATCGCAAAGATTTAAACAATTGAACTACTTTGAAAGGACAAAAAAAAAGAAAGATTTATTGCTAATGATCAATTGAAAACTCATAAAAGGTATATCGATAAAAAGACAAAAAAAAAGATTACTGAAATTTCTCTCACCAACGAGATGTTCCACGATGAGAAATGAAAAAAGAAAAGAAAGAAATGAAAGAAATGATATAAAAACGCACATCGATCTCCTCATTCTCTTTGTTAAAAATAATCGCAAAACTTTATTTAATCTCTAATTTGTTTGCTCTGCTTTCGAAATGAAAAACAGCTTTTTAGGGTTTTTTTTTTTCACAAGTCTTTTTCAAATCAAAAATCTTTTTCAGATGAAGAATGACCGAATAATTCCTGCCAATGAACTTTCAAGCGTTTCAAGCCTTTCAAATTCAAAAATTGTTGACAATTCGTCAACGAAATCAGTCTCAATCATTAAAAAAGAATGCACTGAATGGCGAAAAGTCTACATCGGAGTCTTTCTACTCTTTTTTGCGAATTTTGAGAAAAATGTGCTTTCACTCACGGATTGGCTTTACATGAAAGAGGTTTGATAAAAGGATTTTTGTTTTGTCAATGTGTTTTCAAGTTTTAAGGTACAAGGATGGTTTAAAGTTTTTAAAGAAGCTGAAGAAGCTGAAGAAGCTGAAGAAGCTGAGGAAGCTGAAGAAGCTGAAGAAGCTGAAGAAGCTTAAGAGGCTTAAGAAGCTTAGAAATCTTCTTAAAATTGTCAAGAATTGAATAGAATAGTCAGAAATCTTTCAGAAACCTTAGTAGATATGGGATTTCTGAAGAATTATTGACAATGATGTTGGCAAATAAAAAAAAGAGTTTATAAAGTGTCATTGATCGAAAGTACTTTGTCTTTTATTTAAAGTATGACGTAAAGTATGACGGAGTCAGACTTTGAGCCAGTTTGAGCCAGTTTGAGCCAGTTTGAGCCAGTTTGAGTCGGTTTGAGTCAGTTTGAGTCTTATTTTAAGTTAATTTCAGTCAATTTTAGTCAATTTTAGATAATTTTAGTCTATTTTAGTATTTTTATCTCAAATAATTAAATCAAAACTTTTTAATTTTCATCGTTTTTGTCTCCTCTCTTTGACTTTAAATCTTTTAAAAAAATCAACTAAAGCAAGCTTTTTAGAACTTCTTAAAGAACAATTTCTCAATAAATAATAGGAATTTTTGATAAAATAACCCAGAGATTAATTGGTTCAAGATTTATTTTTAAAAATAGCTTTCAAAAAACGGACAAGACTTTCTGGTTAGATAGATTGATGGCCTAGCTTCTGGCCGTCTCCTGATCAGCTTTGCGGGTCAAACAAGCTAGATCATGTTCTGTTTTCTAGCTTGGTACTGGTACTGATTGAAAAAGAAGTTTCTGGGCTAAGCCAAGTCAAAACCATGTTATTAGAAATTACTCTAGTTGGACCCATCATTGACGCCTGAATATCTCGGAGTTGTGATTGGAGTGGCTCGAATTGGTCATGCAATCACGACAATCCTCTTCAGTTATTGGAGACAAAGAGCAAAAACGACAAAGTAAGGAAAAGATGGAGAAATTTGAGAAATTTGTGCTAACCAAATCGTTACGAACTACTGTATTTATTCAGATAAATGCCAACCCCCTCGACCAACTTTAGACACTTCGTTCTCAGCCCAGTCTTGAGATATTTTTATGTTTTATATGTCAAAATATAGCCCTTATTGTCTTCTATCTTTTGGTATTTTAAACATAAAAATATTTCAAAATGGGGCTGAGAACGAGACGTCTAAACTCAAAGGCGTCTAAACCCCCTCGATCAACTTTAGACGTCTCGTTCTCAGCCCCATTTTGAAATATTTTGATGTTTAATATACCAAAAGATAGAAGACAATAAGGGCTATATTTTGACATATTAAACATAAAAATATCTCAAAATGGGGTTGAGAACGAGGCGTCTAAAGTTGGTCGAGGGGGTCGGCGTTTATTAGAATAAATACGGTAAGCCTTTATGCTAACTTTATGCTAAATTGCTTACTTTTTGTCAGCATGGCTTTGAATTTTCAAAAACACGAACTAAGGTAGAATTAAAGTAGAATTAAAGTAGAGTTAAGATCGAATTAAGGTAAAAACAAGCTGATTTTAGACAAGGTCTCCTTTTGGGTCGTCTCGGCGATGCACTGGCTTTTTCTTTATATTGTGCAATCGAAATGTTCGGTTCAACGAAACGCTATGTGTTTCTGATTGTTTATTTTATTGTCTACAGTTTTGGATTTGGTATTTTTCTCAAGAAAAAAAGAAAATGTTTAAAGTTTTAGGGTCAAGTATCACACTGCGAACGTATCTCGTTGACGTTTCTCTGCCCGAGGATCGATCTTCCGTTTTCGCGTTGAGAACGCTCGCTGTTGTTGGGGGAATGCTTTTACCACCATGTTAGTTCTTTCATTATAAGGAACCGAATTGGATCCGTATTGGATCAAAATAGGAACCGTATTGGATCCAAGTTGGATCAAAATAAGAACCGTATTGGATCAAAATAAGAGCCGTATTGGATCAAAATCAGAACCGAATTGGAATCGTATTGGATCAAAATAGGAACCGTATTGGAACCGTATTAGATCAAAATAGAAACCGTATTGGATCCGTATTAGATCAAAATAAGAGCCGTATTGGATCAAAATAAGAGCTGTATTGGATCCGTATTGAATCAAAATAAGAACCGTATTGGAACCGGCTCCTATTTTTCCATCTCATCTCATCACCTTCATCGTTTTGTTACAAAATTACTTCATTATTACTTTATAAGAAAATCTCTTTATAACAAAATTTCTTTATTACTTTATTATGACTTTCTTACAAAATTTCTCGTCGATTTTAGTGCTTCAATTGCCATTCACAAGTCTCGATTATCCCGGAATCGCGATTGGAACAGATATGGTGAGAAATGGGATGCGTTCATCTAGAAATAGAAATTTCTAAAGTCTTACGATAGGTTTTTAAACTAGAAAGAGAATAGAGGAGTTTGGAACAAGAATAGAGAATTCAAAAAAAAGTGAAAGTGAACCAGAGCAGTAAAATAAAGCAAAGTAAATAGAGCAGTAGAATCTGGGTGATAAGAAAATTTGGGTACAAAGTTTTTCCGTAAAGCAATTCTCTGAACTAGAAGCAGGCAAAAGGCGAGTCCTCGCTTGACTTTTCGCTTTGCCTGCGTCTACTTTGGTGCAGAAATAAAGCCTACTAAATAAAGCCTACCAAATAAAGCCTACTAAATAAAGCCTACTAAATAAAGCTTACAAATAAAGTCTACTAAATAAAGCCTACTAAATAAAGCCTACTAAATAAAGCCTACTAAATAAAGCCTACTAAATAAAGCGTATCAAATAAAGCCCACTAAATAAAACCTACTAAATAAAGCTTACTAAATAAAGATTACTAAATAAAGCCTACTAAATAAAGCCTACTAAATAAAGCCTACTAAATAAAACCTACTAAATAAAACCTACTAAATAAAGCCCACTAAATAAAACCTACTAAATAAAGCCTACTAAATAAAGCCTACTTTGCTTCATCAAGATATCTATTTTGCCTAAAGACTTGTCAGTGAGAGGATTCGAACCTCTCGAAAGGGGATTCAAAAGCGCAGCAAGCCACTATCCACTACACCACCGCGTCGTTTATCCGGAAGCTTGTATTAGCTCTGCAAGAATGCCTTTATCAGCTCTGCAATCTAAACTTCTTTGCTCGATAGCTCGCGATACAGAGCTCCATTAGTGAAGCTAAAATCACATTTAGAATCACCGTTCAAAACTCTATCAGATAAGCTAAAGCCGATACAAAAATTTCGCTCTAGCGCCATTCCAGCCATTCCAGAACCGCTTTAAAGCTTTGAGATCCGCTTTAACTCGTGAATTCAGATTCGTCTCAACGTTTACTCGGGCCCTTTGTTGATCACATTTCTCGCCAATATAATTGCCACTCTCACCGTCATTTTTCTCCTCTCCGAGCCGGCGATCACCAAGAAAGCAATCGAATTAAAGAAAGCTAAAAGATTAGGTTTAGAATGATAAATGAAAATATGATAAATTGAGATTTTTTTTTTAGAAAATCTTTCAAGTGTTCCATTTCTGAAGAGGCTTTCGACTTTCTTCTTCAAACCGAATTTCTCATGGCATCTTATTATAGTGATTTGTGTTGTAAAAGTCGGAATTTATGCAGCGCTTTCGACAGTTTCTGTGTAAGTTTCAATATTTCCTTAATTATATCATCAAAAATGTAAGGAAATAAAAAAAATAGATCATTAATATGTAATTGAGAAGAAAAGGTCGACTGGCTAAGCCAAATGCTATGCGACCTGTACCATTCGATGCAGAATTTTGTGCTGATTCCGAATATGTATTCTGTTTTTGCTATGGAGCACTCTGTCAAAAGTTATACGCGTTTAAAGTTTTGTAAGTTTCAGTGAGTAAGGAGACCTTAAAACGAACGTAGACCTTAAAACCGGACTTTTAGAAGCAGTGTAGGGGTGGCTGAGTGGCATTAGCTTAGAATACAAGGCAAGACCTCCCAGTTTCGAATCCGTCAGCTGTTTTTGGTTTTAGTCGGTCAGTTTTTAGGCTAAAATAATGTTCCCTATCTCCGCACACAATCGTACAGCATTTGGCACACTACAAATACAGATAAGGATACCGTCATTCCAAAAACGAATGGAACTTTTCCCAAAAATCGCGATCTTTCTCCGAAAATCAGATGCAGGATTCGAACCAGGGAGGTCCCGCCCTGTATTCTAACCGCATACCACTCGGCCACCGCTGCAATGCTCTCAGGCCTGCAAAAGTCCGGTTTTAAAGGCTTTGTTTGTTTTTTGAAACTTTTGACAGAGTGTCGTTTAACAAAAACGGAAGCCTAAGCATAAGGCTCTAGTCTGGCCGCAGCGAAAAAGTGTAGGCCTGGCTCAGTGGTAGAGCGCTCGCCCATTGAGCGGGAGATCGCGGGTTCGACTCCCAGCGCGTCCAACTAATCTTTTAATCTATCCAATCTTTTTAATCTATCTAATCTCTATTTAGCGTGCACGCTGCTTGGGCACAAATCGCTTTCGGTTGGTCATCGGCTGAAACAGTTGTCCAGATGACAAAGGCGAAGATCATTTTGGGAATCGTTTCCGTGGCAATCACGCTTTTTCTCTTCAAGTTCAGCAAAAAGTGAGCAGCTTTTTGGATAGTTGAAAAGATGATCTCAAATTCTATTATGTTTAGGGTCGGTGATCATTTGGTGCTCTTGATTTGCTCGATTTTCATGCTCGGTTATTTCTTTATCACGTATCCTCTTTCACCGCTCACCGTCTCCACAACTGCGCCATTTAATGGTTGGTTTTGAATACAGAATGTAGCAATATAGCTTTCTGTTAGTTATAAAAGATAATCAAGGGTTATTCAAAGCTGTAAGACCAAGCCTGGCTTTAATCCAGGTTTTGAGCTTTTGAAACATCACTAACATCATTATCGAATATTTGATCCATTAGAATGAAATTGATAAAAGATTGGATAAAAGTCTGCTTTAAGAATGGATACCGTATTTGATTTGGTATTCTAAATGTGCCTAATGCTTTAAAAGCTCAGATTCTGGCCCCGCCCCTTTTCCCATTAGCAATCTAACTTTAATCTCAAATTTCTTGGCGTTGGGTTGTTCGATTTAAATGTTCTTGATATCATTAAATGCGCCAAGTCTTTCTCTATCGATTGGTTGAAAAAAATGTTTAAATTGGATACCCCAACATTGAGAAATCTGAGCTCAAAGTTAGATTGCTAATGGCAAAGGGAGCGTATAAAAGATCTTTCTAGCCCCGCCCCTTTTACCAATCCAACTTTGAGCTTAAATTTCTTGGCTTTGGGCTGTCCAATTCAAACACTTTTTATATCAATCGATAGAGAAAGACTTGGCCTATCTAATGATATCAAGAACATTTAAATCGAACAACCCAACGCCAAGAAATTTGAGATTAAAGTTAGATTGCTAATGGGAAAAGGGGCGGGGCTAGAAAGATCTTTTATACGCGCCCCTCCTCTTTGCCATTGGCAGTCCAACTTTGAGCTTAAATTTCTTGGCTTTGGGCTGTCCAATTCAAACAGTTTTTATATCAATCGATAGAGAAAGTCTTGGCCTATCTAATGATATCAAGAACATTTAAATCGAACAACCCAACGCCAAGAAATTTGAGCTCGAAGTTGGATTGCTAATGGGAAAAGGGGCGGGGCCAGAATCTGAGTTTTTAAAGCATTAGGCACATTTAGAATACCAAATCAAACACGGTATTCATTCTTAAAGCACTTTTAAGCACTTAAAGCATTTTTATCCAATCTTTTATCAATTTCATTCTATTGGGTTGATGCATAATTATCCGGACTTCTTTTATAAATGATTTTATTTAACAAAAAATAACATAAATAGTTAGAAAAATATGTTTAATTGATTATTCTGGAGCATATTCACCGCCTACATCAATAACTGATTGCCATTTGCTTGGAAGACGATCGATTCCACGAGCGAAGAATAAACGATCTTTGGAGGCAATCCACGCTTTAACATCGTCTATCAAGTCATCCAAATCGTTGTAGATCTTATTTGTTTGCCAATTTTTGAGCGATCGATTGACGTGGTAGTCCGTTGGGGCTTCTCCAGTTCTTTGAGATCGCGAAACGACTCTGCGGCAGACCATCCCTTTTCGAAGTGGTAGAGCATGATATGGCGAAGATGGATATGATTGTCGACACGCATTTTGTTCACTAAAGAATAACGAATATTTTAAAAAAAAGAAATAGACAAAAAGCTTTCAAAACAAAAAAGATACAAGCACGCAAAAAGAAGTCCGGATAATTATGCATCAACCCAATAATTTCAGCTTCCACTCACGGCGGTTGCAACGAATCCGAATACAGCTGGTGTGGGGCTCGAGTCGGAAACCCTGATTTATGGGTTTATTCGTCGGTAAGCAAGGGTTTTTCTGTAAAAAACGATTAAAGATTTAGGTGACCGTGATTATAATCATTGCTCAAGTTGGATTGATTTCCTCGGATGCAATCTTTTCGAACTTCTTAGAAAAAATTGATCAGGTTTAGTGGAAAGGGAGAGAAATCCACAGAGAAATCCGCAAAATGCACAAAAAAACAAAACAAAACAAAGCAAAGCACAGAATCTATTTGCTCAAAGCTCTAAGTGCTCAAAGCTCTAAGTGCTCAAAGCTCTAAGTGCTCAAAGCTCTAAGTGCTCAAAGCTCTAAGTGCTCAAAGCTCTAAGTGATTCAAAAGACTCAGATCAAAAGACTTGTTCTAAATGTTCCCGATTTCATTACAGAACATGATGCAAGGGATGGTCGTTCTTTTCAGTGACGGTGTCCAAATGACTGCATCGATGTACTCGGCGTAAGTGCTTTTACAAAAGTCAAAAGCTCAAAGCCACTTTCTTTCAGTGATATGTTCACTGCTTGGGGCCTTGAGCCATTATGGATTCTCAATGTCGCTCTCGCAGCTATCATTTTGCTCATCTCAATCGTTTATTTCAAAAGATTCCGATGGAAAACAGAATGAGAAGACGATTGTTTTGAAGAAAAGAAGATTGTTTTGCGCAAAATAAAGGCTCTAAATTGATGAAAAGTTATCCAATCAAATATAAATCTACCATAAAGACTCTAATAGAAGCCCCCTATCGGAGTTGAAGTTTACTCTCAAACAAACGCACAGATCTTGACACCAGTACGTTTATTTCAGCGGGCTGAGATATCAAATTAAAGTAGAGAGAATGGGTGATTTTTTGAGATATAACACAGATTTTTAGCATTAACCAGCGCTTAGAAAAAAATGATTGAAAAGTGGCAAAAAAAACGCCGATTTTTTTTCATCAGTTTTTCATCATTTTTCAATCATTTTTTTCTAAGCGTTGGTTAATGCTAAAAATCTGTGTTATATCTCAAAAAATCACCCATCCTCTCTACTTTAATTTGAAACCCAGGCGCATAGAAAAAAATGTACTGAGGTCGAGATCTGAGCGTTTGTTTGAGAGTAAACTTCGACTACGCGACGCGACGATAGGGGGACTTCTATTAGAGTTTTTACGGGATATCACCTTTTCTATGCAATCCGAATGTGGTAAACGATTAACAAAAGGACAAAATGGTGAAGATTAACAATACTAACAATATTAACAAACAATAAATAACAATAACACCATAGAAAGTCGATCTAGAGACTTTTCAGAAAATGCAAACACGAATTTGCATATCTTTTACTGCATTTACATTTAGGAACTTACAAAATACGATTTCCATTTCTGTTGCTTGCCGATTTACATTTCTGTTTCTGTTATTTACCGTATTTATTCGAATAGAAGAGCAGCCTTTAATAGAATTGATTGACTCCTCAAAAACAGGACTTTTCAGGATTTCTTTTTAGCTAAAGTTCTTGATATGACTTCAGATAGGTGTTTAACTTTAACTTTAGCTTTAACTTTAACTTTACCAGTAAAATTGAGCTTCTATTAAAGCTCGTTATCTACTTTTTCGATCAGCCGATTCTAGGAGATTGAAAAATAAAAGAAAATTGTCTTTTATTAGGATAAATACGGCAAATTGCGGTAATTTGCGTGGGTAAAAGCCACAAGAACCAAGAGAAATCAAGTCACAAGACGTTCATGTGGTTAATTTTGCTGTAGGTTAATCTTTTGCTGTAGATTAGTCGATAAGCTGTAGGTTAATTTGAAAAAGTAAAAACGTGCCACGTGTCGCTGACTGGTTAAGTGTCTTTTATCTTAATCGGAAGTTGTCTTTTATCTTCATCGAGGGTTCGAACCCCGCGTGCGATTGTCACGCCCTTCGGATTTCCTTTCCCTTCGGGTTGAGAGGTTTTCTGGAGGGTGGTCTGGTGGTTGTGACCCCAGTAGGGTAGTCTGGTGGTTGTGGCCCCAGTTCTTTGACAAGTGACAAGCCACTCCTTCATCGTCATCTTCTCTCCACCGCCAGAAAAAGCTATTTAGTTCCCCACTAAGCTTAGGGTTAGGGAGCCGCCTGTCATGGCGTGGGTTAAGTTAAGATATAGCCTAGTATTGTGTGTGTTGTTGTATTTTGATTGATGTATATCGTAAATAAACCACATCCGGGTGTCCCCGGTGACTTCAGATAGAAAGATGACTTAAAGATGACTTCAGATAGATAGATGACTTAAAGATGACTTCAGATAGATGTTTAACTTTAACTTTAACTTTAAATTTAACTTTACCAATAAAATTGAGCTTCTATTAAAGCTCGTTACCTACTTTTTCGATCAGCCGATTCTAGGAGATTGAAAAATAAAAGAAAATTGTCTTTTATTAGGATAAATACGGTAAATTGCGGTAATTTGCGTGGGTAAAAGTCACAAGAACCAAGAGAAATCAAGTCACAAGACGTCCATCTCGTTCTAATCGATAAGCTGTAGGTAAATAAAAAGTCCCAAGTAAAAACGTAAATCCAAATGCCAAATGCTATGTCTTAACTTAAGACATAGCATTTGGCATTTGGATTTAGGTGGATTAAGCCATGACAGGCAGCTCCCTAAGCTCCACCAACCCTAAGCTTAGTTAGCTAACTAAATAGCTTTTTCTGGTGGTGGAGAGAAGATGACGATTCACAGGAGGAAATGCCGAACTCAGAAACAAAGAAAGCAGCGAACTAAGAAAGCAACGAAGCAGAAACACGCAACGATCTTTCAATTCAATTGGTTTCAGTTGACTTGCTTGTTTGTAAACTTAAAGATTTCACTCCGCGCTTCTAGATTTTCCAATTTTCAAAGCTTTAAACCCAAACCGATCCATTCCTTGGAAAATTCGTCTGATGCAAACCGCGAAAATGTATCCAAAAGACGGGCCGGTCTTTCTTCTTCGCGTAAAAGTGATAACTTTTTTTTATTTCACTCGTTACCCCGACACTCTCTCGGTTACATCAAAAACATTTTTTTTTCTGACTTTCCACTTGGATTGCATAAAAGCGAGAATTGTGAAAGATAAGGCGATTTTTTTTCTGGTTACACCAAAATTCGATGAATATTCGAGAAGTGAGATGTGGCTGCAATTGATTACATGTGAGTGATCTAATAGAGATCTGATAGAGATTTTTTAGTGGTCTAATAGTGATCTAGTAGAGGTCTAATAGAGATCTAATAGTGATCTAGAGCTCTAATAGAGATCTAGTAGTGATCTAGTAGAGATCTAGAGCTCTAATAGTGATCTCAGAGATCTAGAGATATAATAGAGGTCTATTAGTGATCTAATAGTGATCTCGTAGAGATCTAATCGATGTCTAGTAGAGATCTAGAGCTCTAATAGAGATCTAGTAGAGCTCTAATAGTGATCTAGAGCTCTAATAGAAATCTAGAGCTCTAATAGTGATCTCAGAGATCTAGAAATCTAATAGAGGTCTATTAGGGATCTAGTAGTGATCTAGTAGAGATCTAGAGCTCTAATAGTGATCTAGAGCTCTAACAGTGATCTAGTAGAGATCTAGAGCTCTAATAGTGATCTAGAGCTCTAATAGTGATCTAGTAGAGATCTAGAGCTCTAACAGTGATCTAGTAGAGCTCTAATAGTGATCTCAGAGATCTAGAGATATAATAGAGCTCTATTAGTGATCTAATAGTGATCTAATAGAGATCTAATAGATGTCTAGTAGAGATCTAGAGCTCTAATAGAGATCTAGCAGAGATCTAGAGCTCTAACAGTGATCTAGTAGAGCTCTAATAGTGATCTAGAGCCCTAACAGTGATCTAGTAGAGATCTAGAGCTCTAACAGTGATCTAGTAGAGCTCTAATAGTGATCTAGAGCTCTAGTAGAGATCTAGAGCTCTAATAGAGATCTAGAGCTCTAATAGTGATCTCAGAGATCTAGAGATCTAATAGAGCTCTATTAGTGATCTAATAGTGATCTAATAGAGATCAAAAAGTTTCGATTTTCTCAATTTACTCCAAAACGTCAAAGACTTTAGGTGAAAATGAAGACTTTTAGCTAAACTTGTACAGGTTTCCCTTCGTTTTTCTAGACCTGGATTTCCCCGTAAGATTACGAGATTTTTATCGACTTTTATAGATAAATTGAAGCCTATGCTTGTTACTTGTTATTCAATTCCTCACTTTTACTCGTTATATTTCTTTTGTTTAGTTGCCATATTCACCTATGGATTGGCGAAATTTTTGCTCATGCTCCGCCTTGGTCAACTTCAACGAAAAACCGTTGCGATATCGGGTAAAGATTAAAATTAAATTTTAAAGTAATCCTCTAAAGTAATGCGTTTTTCTAAAAAGGCATCTATTTAAGGAAAAAGAAAAGCCCGTAGTTAGCCCGTAGCTAGCCCGTAGTTAGCCCGTAGCTAGCCCGTAGCTAGCCCGTAGCTAGCCCGTAGCTAGCCCGTAGCTAGCCCGTAGTTAAAACCATAATTTTCATTTAATTACCCAATTTTTGTATCATTTGATGAGGAATTAAAAGAAATTTCAAAAATTTCATTCAATAATACCAAAAATCTGATTGCTCGAATGGAAACGATTCGACTAACGATTCGACTACGCTAGTTTTAGAGAAAAACCTTTTAGAAAACGAGCATTACTCGAGAGGAAAAGAAACTAGTAAAGTAAAGACGGAATAGGCTAATTTTCGCCATTTTATTTCCACAACAGGGCAACACAAAAGGCCTTTTGCGTAACTCGCCATAACTTTCTTCTAAGTCGACCAATCTTTATGATTTTGGTTTCATTTTGTTCTACTTATTGAGATCTACAAAATGAAACCAAAATCATAAAGATTGGCTTATTTAGGAGAAAGTTATGGCGCAAAGCCAGTTGCTTTGACGCAAAGTAGCCACCGCCGGATTACTGTGGGTTTAACTCAACATAGCTTCCTTCTAAGTGAGCGAATCTTTATGATTTTGGTGTCATCTTGTTCTACTTATTGAGATCTACAAAATGAAACCAAAATCATAAAGATTGGTCGACTTAGAATAAAGTTATGACGAGTTGTGCAAATAAAATGGCGAAACATAGCAGCCTACCGCGTAAAGATGTTTCCTGAACACTCTAGTAAAGTAAAGTACTAGTAAAGTACTAGTAAAGTAAAGACTAGTAAAGATTCATCTGCCCTAAGCACTAAGTAAATCAAAATTTCGATTGCTTAAAGTCGAATTTCTTTCTTAAAGTCTAATTCCCCTAGGCTGTGACACCGGTTTCGGGCACTTGTTGGCGTTGCGTTTAAACTCGTTGGGTGTACCGGTGGTTGCCGGGTGTTTCTCCGAAAAGGTACGGTGAAATGAATTATTTCTCTTGCTCAAACAAAAGCTCAGGGTGAAGAAGAGTTGAAAAAAAAAGCGACACGTGCAAAGCTTCTCTACACTCATCCGCTTGATGTCACCTCAAATGAGAGCGTCGAGAAATTCGCCGATTTCACGCGGAAAGTCACTGGTGGACGGGGTGAATTGAACAATTTTGAATTTATTAGAATTTATAATCGATATTATTGAATACTTTTTATAAGTTATCTTTAAATTTCCAGAGATTTAATCTAGAGGCTTGGATTGGCTGGTTGGCTGGCATAGATTGGCTGGTTTAGATTGGCTGGCATAGATTGGCTGGTTTAGATTGGCTGGTTTAGATTGGCTGGCTTAGATTGGCTGGCTTAGATTGGCTGGCTTAGATTGGCTGGCTTAGATTGGCTAGCTTAGATTGGCTGGCTCAGATTGGCTGGCTTATGTTGGCTGGCTTAGATTGGCTGGCTTAGATTGGCTGGCTTAGATTGGCTGGCTTAGATTGGCTGGCTTAGATTGGCTGGCTTAGATTGGCTAGCTTATGTTGGCTGGCTTAGATTGGCTAGCTTAGATTCAATCTAGAGCCAGTTCTACTATATCTTTAAATCTTTAGGCCTTTGGGGAATCGTGTGCAACGCTGGGATTCTCGGGTATTCGGGTCCAGACGATTGGCTAAAAGCTGAAGACTATATGCATGTTGGTTTTAGAAAGAGAAAGAGAAAGAGAAAGCTTGAAATCAAATTCATCTCAGCTCAGCAAAAATCTTTTTTCTTTTGGTTGTAATTGATTTGTTTCAAAACTTTGCAGACAATGTCAGTGAACACATTCGGCGTAATGCGCTTTGTGCAGAAGTTGAGGAAATTCGTCAAGGTTTTTCATTTTTTGCTTTGTTAGAAGATAGAAAACCTCTTAAACCAATCACTCAAAACTCTCAGATTCAACGCGGTCGAATCGTGATCATCTCATCGATTTCCGGGCGAACACCCAGGCCGATGGTTGGACCGTATTGTGTGTCAAAGCACGCCGTCGAAGCCTACGCCGATGTGATCAGGTTGACACTACGTTGAACGACGTTGAACTAAACGTTGCTATTTTATTGAAAGCTTCAAAATAGATACTATTTACCGTACTAGAATACTAGAATTGCTCAAGCATAGGCTAAACAATTCTAATCTCTTTGCCTTTATGTTTCTTTTTTTTCTTTCAGACATGAAATGAAAGATTTCGGTGTCTCAGTTCACATCTTGGAGCCGGGTTTCTTCACCACGAACATCACTCAAACAGCCACAAATGATCTTGATAAGGTATTCCGTTTGAATAGCTAGATTTGATTTTATCAAAGAATTTCTAGGTATGGACAAGGCTCGATGATGAGACACGACATGATTTCGGAAGAGATTATTTTGATAAATGTGAGTCGAACAGAAGTTTTTCGATTACTATACTATAGAAAATCAAATCCCAGATAAACATGCAAGATTTTCGCGGCTTTCCCATTGCTCGGATGACCTGAACGCGGTTGTGGACGCATATGAGCATGCTCTTCTTTCGAGGTGATTAGAAATAGCTTACAGAGTTGGCATTGATCGGCGTAAACATCCATTCATTTAGTGTAGAATCGTGGAGATGATGAAAACCTAGTACCAAAATGCACGTCCATAAAGTTTAGCTGCATATATTTTATCCCGATTATTGAAAATCTGTTTGTTTTGATATCTATCTTACCATTAACCAACTTTTCAGATTCCCAAAGAGCCGTTATTGGGTCGGCTTGGACACGATCTTCTTCTATATTCCCCTCGCAACTTTGCCGACTTTCCTCCAAGATTGGGTGATCACTTTTCAGCGAAAAGGAAGCCCCATCCCACTCTCAATGCGAAACTGAAAAACCTATACTTTTTACTCTCCGATAAAGCTTTATACAATCAAAAAATCCCGTAAAAATAAAACAAAACCCGATAAAATAAATACAGATTTACGAAGATTCAATGCGCAAAATATATCACAGGCGAGGTAGGAAAGAATTTAACATATGACAAGTTACAGTCTAACAAACAACAAACACTATTCGAATTTTATTTTCCTCTTTATTTCTCGTTCCTCATAAATATGTTGTCGAGTGAGAAGGGAGTGTGTGAGCAAAGCGAAACCAATACCTGAACATTCATATTATTAAAATTACTGCAATTTATAAAGCCTGAAAAACTAGGGTTTATTCTATTTACAATTAAGTAGTTACAATTTACCATTTACAATTAATTTCTTAATTCTATTTACAATTAGTGATATCCAATAAGTTTAAAAAGATGCCTCTAACAGAGGCACTTATACGGATATTTATAGAAATAAACAAACCTAATCCAGAGCCAAAAATAACATCATTTACGTGATGCCTGTTGTCGGTGATTCGAGTGACGAGAACGAACAAAGTCCTTAAAAACTTTGCTTTCTTAGAAAAATTAGACATCATCTCTTCACAACTCTTCGCCTTTGCAAGTAAGTTTTGTATTTGCTTTTGCAAGTAGGTTTGTATTTGTTAAAATTTAAAAACTAACCATCCCATAACCAACAATCCCATTAAAACCGTCACACCCTCGATAAGTCTTGTGAAGCCGGCTCGAGCGACACGATAAAGGTAGAAGACCATGTAGACCGCGTAGAAAGCCGCTGCGGCAGCATGACCTGATGGAAACGATGAACGAGCATTTCGTATCCGAATTGGGTCACCCGTGCAATGAGCATCTAAAATAAATGATCAACGTGGATAAGATTTTAACCAGATTTTTAAATAGATAACTATTTTTAGAGCTCAATTGTTCAATTTGTTACAGAACTTGAAGCTTTAAATCTACAATTAATCTTACTTTTGATAGAAGATTAAAAATCAAAATTCTAAAGATTTCTTTAATAATACGTAAAAAAATCCCTGGTACAAAATTATTCTCAATCGAGCAATCGATCTTGGTCCAATCCGGTACACAAACATCAATGAAATACGGCCGCAGACGACCAAATGTGCATTTGAAAACCTGAACAGAAATAAACTAGAAGAAACCAGGTCCATCCCGTTTTAAGTTGCGTCAATACACAATGTTTTAAATGCTCAATGTCTATTACGTTTAACATTACGACTTGCATATTTCAAAAATATACCTTTTTTTAGGATGTAAACAAAACTAACCTCCATAACCGATATGCAAATGCTGAAACCGATGATGAACTTCAAATATTCAAATGTACACGATCGTACCCATTTTGGCAACAAATTGACCCCTTGAGAGAGACGAAAAAGTAGTGTTTCAGCAACACCTAAGAGAAAACGTAACGTGTTGACAAACAAATGTTGTTACTCTAGGTTTATTTTAAAAGTCTACAATGTTTAAAGGAATATTCAGCTGCTCTAAAAGCTTTTCGGCTACTTAGGAACTTTTTAAATTATTAAAGAAAGGAATTAAAAAGCTTTACTTTTACTGAGCTGCACTTAATTTAACTTACAAATGATCAGCGGTGTTGTCCCAATAATTGTAGCGATGAGTGCTCCCGGTGAGATTGTGTTCGGCCTCCATGGGTGTCGAATCGTTGCATCGTTGCAGTAGAACCCGAGCTCGACTGGATTGATGAAATATCTAAATTTTAAGTTTAACATAAATAACAAATAAGTATCATAGAAAGCTGGTTGTATCAAAAAGTTAACGTAAAGTACTGGTTAAATTAAAGTATCATAGAAAGCTGGTTGTATCAAAAAGTTAACGTAAAGTACTGGTTAAATTAAAGTATCATAGAAAGCTGATTGATAAGTTTACAGATTCATTTAAAACTTTAGATTAATCAAATTAATTTTTCACGAAGCTTATGTTTAAAATCATAACAGCTTACTAATTTATTTACATCTACAAGCTTTACGTTAAAGCTGCATGAATGAATGAAACTGCATGAATGTATGAACATAAACTTATGAATCTTGTTAATAATTTTATTTAACAAGAACAGAATCTTGCAATTGATTATGAAAAATAAAGAAACTAACCCCTTGAACGTTTTATAGACAACGTAGCCAACTATCGTTGAAATGAGGACATCAATGGCCGCGAGGAAACCACCAAGAAGAAACGTTCGTCGCCAATCGGCAGCAACCTCGTCTCGTCGGTTAAAATATCGACCGCTCAACGTCACCCGATCGAAAGGCATCACTAAAAAGAGAAAAATGTATTGAAAATTTAAAGAAAGAAAAAGAGTATAGTAAACAAGGCGTTCAAATTTCTAACAACAAAAGTTGACTGACTAAGGGGTAGGCTAGTTTCCGCAATCTTTTTTTTGCGCAACAGGGTCATTTGCGCAACTAACTTTCTTAACTAGCCATAACTTTCTTCTAAGTCGACCAATCTTTATGATTTTGGTTTCATTTTGTAGATCTCAATAAGTGCAACACGATGACACCAAAATCATAAAGATTCGCGCACTTAGAAGAAAGTTATTGGCGAGTTACGCAAACGACCCAGACAAATAACCCTGTTGCAGCCAAAAAAATTGCGGAATTATACTTTAAGCCATCGATTTCGACTATAATTAGTGCTTAGGCCGATAAATACTTTAATAGTGCTCTGTCACCCTCGTACGGTCGGGTAGTCTCAAAATTTTTTTTAGTGTAATCATTTTTTTCAAAGCGCCCAGTACTTTAAAAATTTGCGTTCTTTTGTAGATCTGATAAGTAGAACAAGATGACACCAAATTCAGGGCTATTTTTTGATACCTAAGCGCGCATTTTAGCATAAACCAGTGTCGAGAAAAACTCGTTCAAAGCTAGACTACGCAACACTCCGCACCGTCATTATGGGGGTGGGATACTATTACAGTATTTACGGTAGGTAGAGATTTTTCGGGATTTTCGCTTTTATAGCAACTCAAAATTAATAAGATATTTAGCCAAACAACAAAATAAATTCAAACACAACTTTGTTATTCAATAAATTTTTATTTAAAATCAATTTTTATATAAAGTCAATTTTTGACTTTAAACCTTTGCAGTGAGTCATTTTTGTTAGCAAAATTACAAGATCTTGTAAAATATTCCAGCGATCTCACAATGATCATTCCTCCTCCAATTCCAAACAATTTATCCTATCACTAACCAAACACTAAAACTAGCTATCACAATGGATGAAATTGAGCAAGATTTTGAGGCTTTTGGCATGATAGTGTCAAATTTTAGAACAAAAATAATAAACAATAAGAATAAACCAAGTTATGTATTTAGGCAAGAGTGACTCGTTGACCGGCTCGAAATTCGGCTGTTTGCTCTCTTCGTGGTTTTGGACGGGACTCGTTGTGCACCTCGATGACGTCATTCATTGTGATTGATGGCTCGGCATCTGAACGTTTGGGAGTTCGTTTTTAAAGTCAGTTTTGTTTCGTTTTTAAACTGAGATCACTACATTCGTGTTTACTTGGGCAAACTAATCGCTAGAATTTTTGCAAAGCTGGATTAATGAAGTCAATTTTAAAGTTATCTAGGCCTTTCCTTTGATATTTGATATAAGCTTACGAGATTATTAGAAATTTAAAGCTAAAGCTGAATGTAGAGCGCTATAAATTGTGAACCGTGTACTCTGAACTAATATTTCCTAAAACGCGTCAACTTTCGAAAGTACCGTAGTCTCCTATCAAAGAAGGTAAACTGATAATGAGGGACTATTATATAGCGCTGTTCAAAGCGCCGTTCAAGAGAGCGCTGTTCAAAAGAGCGCTGTTCAAAAGAGCGCTGTTCAAAAGAGCGCCGTTCAAAAGAGCGCCGTTCAAGAGAGCGCCGTTCAAGAGAGCGCCACTATATTTCTATTTGTCTTAATTCAGGACATTACTACTAACTCTTCGGCTTAATATGTTGCCACAAAACTGGATGTGCAAGAAGTCTGAGAAAATGGTTGAAACGGCAAGAAATCTGCAAAAAACATTGGCTCAATTAAATTCAAAATAGTTTCGCAGTTTGCTCTTCCCATTGGACAAGGAAGTTGGTTATCAGAAATGGCGCCTTAGGAAGATCGCATATTGAACATCTTAAATCTCTATCTCTATCATTTTCATTTTCATTACCAATCTCTGTCATTCATCGATTTTAAATCTTGTTATCATTTTTGTTATTCTATTAAATTGTTAAAAGAATTCATTATAAATATTTAAAATCAATACAGGAGTTTTAAAGAAAAGAACAAGAAAGAAAAGGTTAAAATTCAGTTAGTGGTTGAATTTAATAAGACTTAAGGCTTAGAGCTTGGCGAGCTTGGAGAGCTTGGCGAGCTTGGAGAGCTTGGCGAGCTTGGAGAGCTTGGCGAGCTTGGAGAGCTTGGCGAGCTTGGAGAGCTTGGCGAGCTTGGAGAGCTTGGCGAGCTTGGAGAGCTTGGCGAGCTTGGAGAGCTTGGCGAGCTTGGAGAGCTTGGCGAGCTTGGAGAGCTTGGCGAGCTTGGAGAGCTTGGCGAGCTTGGAGAGCTTGGCGAGCTTGGAGAGCTTGGCGAGCTTGGAGCTTGGCGCTCTATTGGCGGCGCTTTTTGAACAGTGCTTTTTTGAACGGCGCTCTTTTTGCAGCGCTTTTTGAACGGCACTCTTTTGGCTGAGCTCTTTTGATAGTCCCGATAATGATAATGACAACATAACAGTAGTTGCCACGTCTTAGAAACCATTTCTAAAACACTCTCTAACCCAAACACCAGTCTTACCTTTGGCTTTTCTACGGCTTGCCAAGAAATGCGCATTCAACATCCATGCATTCAAATCAGCTCCCGTCCATCCATCGCTCATCGACGAGAGTTTTGCAAGATTAAACTCTCCATCATGTTTGATCTTTTGTAGCACGATAGAGAGAATTTCTTCACGATCTTCCTCAAATTTTTTTTACTATAATAAAATCTCTGATCTCTTTGGAGCTTACTTGATTTGGCAAGCCACAAATCAACTTATGATCGAAACGGCCTGGTCTCAAAAGTGCCGGATCGATGAGATCCACACGAGACGTGCATCCAAGCACGAACACACCTAAATCTCATTCTTGGCCATATATTTGTTTACTTTGTGTACTTTGTGCTTGTGAAAGCACTCTATCTGCACTGAATTTTGCATTCTCTTCGCACTGTGCTAGCTAGGGTACGTTTCTAGCTAGGGTACATTTTGCACAAAGTACACAAATCTTTTTCGCAATCACTAACCATTCAATCCTTCAGCTCCATCAATTTCAGTCAATAATTGATTAACGACTCGATCAGTGACTCCTGTGTTGTCAGCTCCTCTCCTAGGCGCTAATGAGTCCAATTCGTCAAAGATCAAGACACAAGGAGCGCTCGATCTTGCTCTAAATTATAATAATTCTTGAACACTAAGATTTAAAGCTGAATTTGAAAGTGTATCCGTTTATTGACCAGATAAAATATGACATTGTTACTTTAGAGTCAATTTGGCAAGAGCTGGGTTGTTAATTGTAAGTTGCTACCGTAAATACTGTAATTGGACCCCACCCCCCGCGTACAGTCGCGTAGTCGCAAAAGTTTTTTAGTATTTCATTTTTTGCAAAGCACCCGTACTTTCAAAAAATGCGTCTTTGGTATCAAAAAATAGCCCTGAATTTCAGCTATTTTTTGATACCTAAGCGCGCATTGTAGCATAAACCAGTGTCGAGAAAAATGCGTCCAAAGCTAGACTACGCAACGCTCCGCACCGTCATTATGGGGGTGGGGTACTATTACAGTATTTACGGTAATTGTAAGTTGCTAGTTTTAAGCTGCTAATAGTAAGCTGTTAGTTGTAAGCTGCTAGTTATAAGCTGCTAGCTATAAGCTGCTAATAGTAAGCTGTTAGTTATAGGCTGCTAATAAATAGTAAGCTGCTAGTTGTAAGCTGCTAATAGTGAACTACTAATAGTAAGCTGCTAATAGTAAGCTGCTAATTGTAAGCTGTTAGTTGTAAGCTGCTAGTTATAAACTGCTAATAGTAAACTACTAATAGTAACCTGCTAATAGTATACTACTAATAGTAAACTACTAATAGTAAATTGCTAATTGTAAGTAATCAAGTAAAGTAACTAAATCAAAGCCTGAACAGCTAGAAATCAATATATAGCTTCGGGAAACCCGGTACCAATTTTCTCACCTCGCAAACGCATTTCTCACATTCTCTTCACTACTTCCAATGTATTTCGATAGAAGTTCAGGTCCCTAAAAAGAGCAAATTTGTTTTTTTCCCTAAATATAGCATTTTTTTGGAAGTTTTTAATACAATACCTTAATAAAAATAGTCTGAAATTTCGTGTGTGCAGCAAATGCTTTTGCAAGAATCGTTTTTCCGCAACCGGACGGTCCACACAAAAGAACCCCACGTCCCATCCGAACACCACAACGGGCAAACAAGTCTGCGTACTAAATTTCCAAAGTTTTCTACTAGTTTTCTACTAGTTTTCTACTTGTTCTTTTCACCGTTTTGTTCTTTTAAATATCCCTATTGTTTAGCTCAAACCTTTTCCTTTTTTGTTTCTATGGTAATTGAGAGTCAAAAGACGATGAAAGAGAGTATTTTCGGTACAACTTTTGATTTGAACGAGTTTTTTTTTTTCGATTTCGATTTTAGCCGATTTTAGCCGATTTTAGCCGTTTTTAGCCGATTTTAGCCGACTAAAAGATTTCTAGAGTTTTAAATTCTTGTGAAAGATACACTACTGGACAATGAAATATCATATTTGAAAAACGATCATCACTTTCGCGCGTCTGTAACTCCCTTGTCTTTACCGTATTTCTAAATATTAATATTACCATTGTGTAGCCCTTGAAAAGAGCTTTCAGAAAATGTATAACACTAATAGTTTAAACTCAAAGACAAGGGAGTTACAGACGCGCGAAAGTGACGATCGAAAAACGATCGTTTTTCAAATATGATATTTCATTGTCCAGTACGGTACGTTGTACTTTGTGCTTAAGCATATTATAGAAACATTCTTTATCTAGCAAAGGGAGAAATTGTTGCCAAGTCGTTAGTCTAAAGAATGATGAAAACTTGCCTTAGCTGGCCATAACAGCAACTCTTCCAAAGTTCTCTTTTGCTCTCTCATCCCTCCCACATCACTCAATTTCATTTCCCATTCACCAGCACTCGTTTCTGCGAGATTTCCTGATGTGATCGCTCTTGTTTCCTCCAAACTTTTCTCCACATCATCGTTGTTGGCCAACTTGTCTCCTAAAACTATGAATTAGTGTGAAATTCAAATATTTTATTCACAAACCTCTAATTATAGCCTGAATTCGAATCCTTTTCGATAATCTTTCCAATTCTCCAATCGTGAACCCTTCCGTTTTCTTCGACAATTCATCGAGAGAAGAAGAAGATTCGATGAATGAAGTAAGCACTTCAAGACGATCACTCTAAATATTTTCTTCAGTTACAAATAGACAATAAACAATAGCCAATAGCCAATAGGCCATAGATAAATAGACAAATAGAAATAGAATACAAGTATTTTCTAGACTTGTAACAAAAAACATCTATCGATCCTTTTTGCCGCTGGCAATTTAAGGTTTTTCTCAGCATCAACCCTTTACTTTTGACTATTTTAGCTATGATTCGATGCAGAAGAAAATTACGCGTCGAATGATACCAAAATTGCCTCAAAATATAATATCCATGCAAAGTTATTGGCTAAAAACCTAAACCCCCACTCCTTATGGGCGGGACTTAACCTTTTACCTTATAACTTTGCATAGATATCATATTTTGAGGCAATTTTGGTATCATTCGACGCGCAATTTTCTTCTGCATCGAATAATAGTCAAAATAGTCAAAAGTAAAGGGTTGATGGTGAGAAAAACATGAAAAACTTTCAATTGCTAACGGCAAAAAAAGGATCGACAGATATTTTTGTTGTTTTCGTAAATTCAGTGCAAGAAGCACTTTTTGTAAACCTTTTCGATATTTAGCGACGGCAATGCCAGTTTTCCATTTCACTTCATTATCTCAAAGTGATTTCAAAGCGGGCACTTTTGAGAGAGGATATAGGGCACAAAAGGAAACGCACACTTCCTGGTGCACTCAATTCTCTCCTTTTCTAACAATAAGACTATCTTATTGTTTGCAGATTATCTTTAAGATAAAGTTGTCGTTATGAAAAGAATGATGGATCGAGCTTTGGTTTGGATTTGCTTCGCTTTGGATTTGCTTTGCTTTGGATTTGCTTCGCTTTGGATTTGCTTTGCTTTGGTTTTGCTTTGCTTTGTCAGAATCTATCAAGCACAAAGCAAATATCAAAATATCGTTTCTATCAAGCAAAAAAACAAATACCAAAATGATTTTAGCATCAGAATTATTGAGAATAATCAAATATTATTGAAAATAATCAAATTACCATCAGAATTCGCATAGCTTTAAGCCTTAACAATATCCAGAATTTAACTTTTAGACAAATCAGTATAGACAGACAAGAAAAATCAGTATATCACCGTTTTTTATCGCTTTATTCAATGCCAAAATGAATGGATTTTATTTTATTGGATTTTCTTGTCTCCATGCCATTCTTTTTCTCTAATTCTAAACGCATCCTTTAGCTGGCTCAATTTTGAATGAAAAAAAAGAAGAGAAGCAAAGAGAAGAGAAAAAAGAGATGGGAGGGAAACCTGTTCACTCTCCCCTCACAAAAACCCTTCTTGGATCCGATCCACAATTGAGAAATCCCGTAATTGCTCGTTGCCTTCAATTCTTCGGCAGACAGTTCTTTCTTATTTTTAAAATTGCCATTGAATACAAAGACAATTTTTCGTAATTCATTGTTGCTCAATTATTTATGGTCGAAGCATTAAAGCATTACGAAGCATGCTCAAACGAAGCAACATTACAACCAACAAACCTACAACCATTACAACCAACAAACCTACAACTATTACAACCAACAAGCCTACAACTGTTACAACCAACAAACCTACAACTATTGCAACCAAAAACCTACAGCTATTACAACCAACAAACCTACAATTATTACAACCAACAAACCTACAACTATTACAACCACAAACCTACAAACAATTACACCCAACAACCTACAACTATTACAACCACAAACCTACAAACAATTACACCCAACAACCTACAACTATTACAACCAACAAACCCTTTTTTTCTTTGTAAAATGCTTCTTTTCTCATTCATTTTCTTCAGTTTACCAGTTCTGTTCAGTTCTGTTCAATTCTGTTCAATTCAAAACCCCAAAATCCAATTTTCCAATCAATTTTCTGTTGGCTGAACGATTGACGAACTTAGAGGTACTTGAACTTGTTGCTCTTCGATAAAATGGGTGAAAAGAATCGAGAAAAGGAGCGCGAAATGGCTATTGGCAAGGAAAACTCAGTTCTTTAATAGTTTTTCTTTCTTACGGATTCGGGATTGACTATAACTTGGATCTGAGACTCTCATCAGCTTTTGATATTTGCAAACTCAGCAACTAACCTTCCTCAACTGTAGCTAACTTTCTGGTTTTCAAAACGAAACCATTATCAAAGCTTACAAACAAAGCCTGATCAAATAAGTGTAAATGTTTTGTTGATATGTATGTCAAAAAAAAATGGCAAATACAGAACAGAACCCAGATTGGCATATTGAAACGATGAAAGAGGCTGACTATGAGAGTGAATCTCTCACAGCCGCTCTTCCTTTCGCTGTACAGGGTTTCTCCCTTTGCCCAAAACGGGGTCATTCCCCTTTTCTCTATTCTTTTCATTCCTCTTTTCCTATTTCATTCTTCTTTTCACAACTTTATCCACTAGATCAACGGATTTTCACTAGTTTTTTAGGCATTACATTGAACCAAATTCTTTCAGAAAGCTAGCTTGACCTGAATTTTGTTAAATTGAATATGCACAGGCTGAAAAGCTTAATAAGTTTCATGTAGTTGAGGATAAAGTTGCTTTTGTAGTTCTACATAGTTCTATGTTGTTCTATATTGTTCTATATTGTTCTATGTAGTTCTATGTTGTTCTGGGTAGTTCTATGTGGCTCTATATGCGGCTCTATGTGGCTCTATGTTGCTCTATGTAACTCTATATAGCTCTATGTAGTTATATGTAGTTCTATATAGTTCTGTAGAATTATATAGAGTTCTATATTGTTCTATATTGTTCTATATTGTTCTATTTTTTTATTTTTTTTTTTTTTTTATGTAGTTCTATGTGGCTCTATGCAACTCTATATAGTTCTATATAGTTCTATATAGTTCTATATAGTTCTATATAGTTCTATATAGTTCTATATAGTTCTATATAGTTCTATGTAGTTCTATATAGTTCTATGTTGCTCTATGCAACTCTATATAGTTCTATATTGTTCTATATTGTTCTAAATAGTTTTATATGGCTCTATATGGTTCTATATAGTTCTATATAGTTCTATATAGTTCTATATAGTTCTATATAGTTCTATACAGTTCTATGTAGCTCTATAAAAGCTATATCGTAAGCTTTCAAACAATTTCCTTTACAACAAGCTTCTTTACAACAATTGTCTTAAGTTTCCTCATTCCAACAGTGTTTTTCCATCTTCTTGCCTAGATTTATTCAAAGATCTAGATTTTCTATTTTAATTTTATTCAAAGCATTCAACTCTCCTTACTTTTAAGCTCAAAAACTCTCCTTCAGATGACCAAATCTTCTCCAACTCCTCACGGTCAACCACTCACAAAAGATGCTAAACATTTGGTGTCTGAAGTTCGACTAAAACTCTCGCAACCCATTCATCCAAAGGTTTCCCCAACAAATATCCACAAATAATCGATTTTTAGTTTGACACCGATTTCAACGTTTATCGCTTCATACTAGCAGCGGAAAGACATCACAAAAAAGAGAAAGAAATCATCGAAACAGCCTCAAAAGCTCTCAACAATCATCTGCGATTTAGGAAAGCGCTGGACTTGGTGAGTTGTCGAGCTGGACTTTCAGCGTTTTAAATTGTGAACACACATTTTCTGGTGCACTCAATTCTTCATTTTTTTTAAACCTTTATTTTCATCAAGTTGTACTAAAGAAGAGTATGCCAGAAGAGATGTGGTTTTTTTTATTTTGAACACAAATTACGCTCTAAGAACTTAACGATCACAGGCCTTTATAACAAGCTAGTAAATTGTCCGAACGACCTAAAGCTGCTGTTAAAGCTGCTAAAAATCTATAGCTTTATAGCCTATTTTCTCCAACCTTTCCCCTACTAGGAAAGCTCTTTTTTTGAGTTCAAAGCCTCATTCGAGGAAAGCACAGCGAAAAACACGGGAAATCTATCTAGGACACCGAGGAGATCGTATCGTTTGACGAGAATCCGATCTTTGTGAAGAGATTGATGCCAAAAGGGGAAATCCAGTCATTGACCGATCAACACAATCGACTGCTTTGGTATATCGACTACGCGTCGATTACGGTTGAGGTGAGTAAGAAAAAAAGTGAAGGAATTCGCAAGAAAAACTAGATTTTCGGAAAAAGTAGCTAACAAGGAAAGGTCAGGAGCTGGTGAAATGCTATGCGATCTATACCATTCAACGCAGAATATTATGCTGATTTCGACTCTGTCTTCCGTTTTTGCTAAATGACAATCTGCCAAGAGTTATAAGCGTTTAAAGTTTTGTTAGGACGCTAAAAATGTGGTCATTTGGGTCTCAGCGGCCTTCCTTGCGGTTATTTGAGTCTTAGCGGCCTCCTTGCAGACCCGTTGCACTGCAGCCGTGGCCAAGTGGTACAGCCTTCGTTTCCAGAGGTCTTAGCCCTCACAAGTTCGATCCCAGCTTTGGATCTTTCGGGGTCGAACTTGTGAGGTCTCGCTCTGGAAACGGACGCTGTACCACTCGGCCACGGCTGCAGCGAGTCAGGTCTGAGGCCGCTAAGACTCAAATGACCGCAAGGAAGGCTGCTAAGACCCAAATGACGAGAGAGTCCTAACAAAACTTTAGACGCTTATAACTCTTGGCAAATTGTCATTTAGCAAAAACAGAATACATATTCGGAATCAGCACAAAATTCTGCATCGAATGGTATAGGTTGCATAGCATTTGGCTCAGCCAGTTGTCCTTCCCTTGTAAGTTAGATTTAAGCTCTGGTATGGAAGTAAGATCAGAGTTCAAGTTTCCTAAAACAACTATTCCTAAAAGTATCGAAGCTCGTTCTCAAAAGATTTGCCAAATCTTAGACTAAAAATCATTTCCCATAAATGAATCAACTTTGTTCAGTCAATCGCCCACACAATCCCCTCAACATTCACCTGTAAATGTCAATTCTGGCAATTCGAGCAAATGCTGAGACGAGTGATGGAGCATGTAAGAGAAAAGGATAGGAAAATTTTAAAAAAACCTATACTTTAGGAAGAAAAGACTGGGAAATTCAGCTCTCTTCGTCATATCATTGATTTGGATGGATATGATTTGAATCCATTCACGATGCTCTTTTTGAGTAGCGGAGCAATGGCTTATTACACGCAACTCTTTCACTTTGAGCACTACCCAGAATTGGTGAGTGGAGGGACAAGCTAAAAATGTTGACTTGTGAAAGACTATAAAAGGAAACTGAAGGGCCTAAGCGGAAGCATCAACTGGCTGAGCCTTACAGATACTGTAAGGCTCAGCTTGACTCAGCCAGTTGATCTTCCCTTTTAAGTCAAGAGTGACAACTCTAACAGCTTAGACTTCTAGCTACACAACTTTCCTGTTTCCAATGACTTTCCAATGACGAATAGTATGACGTCAAAATGACCAATGGTTTTAATGATATGCTTTTTAGGTGTCTCCTTGTGAAACAGTGAATATCCCCGGATGGGTTCACATGCCATACAAATTGATTCGAGGAATGATGCCCGCTGGGTTCACTGATCGTTTCAAACTCTATGACAAGAAATTCCTCGACATATTGAAAGAAGAGATTGATGTGAAGAATATCCCGGTGACACTTGGAGGAGAGAACAAGGTGGATGGGAAATTCTTTATCCAGCTTTTACTTGTACTGTGCCAACATAAACGTACTCTTGCTGGCGTACTTTTTACTTCTTAAATTCTACAACTTACTATAAGATTTACTATAGGAAGTAGACATGGACACTATAAACTATAAAAATGACGATCCCGCACACTACAAACGCTTCTAAACTGCTTCAAATCTGTCGGATTGACATAGCTCAAAAAATAGAGAATCTCAAGAGCTTTCAAAGTCGGAATTTAAATATTCACCACCAGAGTCCGTATGCTCGGTTCCCAGAAAATTCCCTCAGGAAACTGACAGAGTATTCCCGAGGAACGTTCTTTTCTCTGCAATTCCCGCAAATCTTCCACAGAAATCTTCTGGCTAATCTTTTCGGAATTTTTCAAGCTCCGCAGAAATACTTTGCACGATCTCAGAACATCGTAATTCAGGATATCCGCTGCGTGCCCGCTATCAAAGTCCCAGAAGAAAAATACTGGCAACCAACCGACAATGATATCCTCGCCGTACTCGAGAGTTTCCCCGTGCCAGCAAGGAGAGCACGTCACTTTATCATTGAGGCAAAAGAAGGAGAGACATTGTCGTGGTATTTTCGAACCGATGGCGATCTGTATTTTGGGGTTTTCTATCAGGTTGGTGAAGACAAAGATTGCTCAAAGGAAAATTTAGCCAAGCGATGAGGCAAAGCAGGAGAAAGATTTGGATTCGGATTCGATGGAATTGGTGTATCCTTTTGTGAAAGTTGCGGCTAAGCTTGTTCACGAGAGGGACACGATGAAATGTTTGAAGAGTGGGAGGTGAGCTTTTGAATGATTAAAGTCTAAACCGGGCCCGGAAATCAAAAGCCAGGGTCAGGCTTGATTTCTGGCAAGCTCAAGGACTTTTTGTGCTTGGCTCAAGGCTCAAGGACTTTGTGGTCCAAATTTGCAGCAAAGCCAAGCCAGATCTGTCTGTCCTGTCCCAGAACAATTGTCTTTGAACTAATCCTGGCTTTCTTTCTGATGTTTCGTATCTCGACATCAGTACATTTGTTTCTATGCGCTTGGGTTTTAAATTAAAGTAGAGAGAATGGGTGATTTTTTTGAGACATATTCTTAGCATTAACCAGCGCTTAGAAAAAAATGATTGAAAAGTGGCAAAAAAACGACGATTTTCAGCCGATTTTTTTCATCATTTCTTCTAAGCGCTGGTTACTGCTAAATATATTTATTATATCTCAAAAAAACACCCATCCTCTCTACTTTAATTTGATCCCTAAGCGTTCAGAAACAAATATACTGGTGTCAAGATGTGAGCGTTTGTTTGAGAGTAAACTTCGACTACGCGACGCGACGATAGGGGAGTTGATTTAATTCGTATCTGTTTTAATAATGCGCCATTTGCGAAGAAGTTTCTTTGTACCGATACCTTTTGCAAATTCCGTCCACAAAGTTGTGTCATCAAATGTAAAGAATATGAAAAAAAAACACCGAAATTGATTGAAAAATGACAAATAAAAGCCGATTTTTAGCCAATTTTTTTCATTTTTTCATCAATTTGGTGTTTTTTCGTATTCTTTACATTCGATGACACAACTTTGTAGACGAAATTTGCAGAAGGTATCGATACAAAGAAACTTCTTTGCAAATGGCACATTATTAAATCAGATCTGAATTAAATCAACTATCGTCGAGTGGCGTAGTCGAAGAAATAAAATAAAGAAAAAAAGAAATGAAAAAATGAAAAAGAATGAAATTGCACGCTTTCTGCCTGCAAATTGGGAGGGATACGGTAGTTTTACCACTCTTTAAACCCACGAAAGTGATTAAAAATTGAAATCGATTTAGATACTATGCCCTATTCTGCAATCGTCACGCGTGGATCTCGAAGAAAACAGCTGATTTGATTGTGACGGTGACAAATGACGATGGAGAGAGACGAAGGATACACGCTGATGGGACACACAGTAAATGCTCGCTTCTTATATAGAGAATCAATGTGATACCGTATATTTTTTTAATGATTCGGTGCTTTTCATATAAAGTTTTTTTGCTTTTAAATCTAAAAAAACCAACCAGTGAAAGTTTCGGGATTTCGACGGTGTACCCAAAGAAACGTTGTCCACCATCACCCAACAAAATCGGATGAATCGAGTGAAGGGAACGAGCCGAGCAAACGATTTGCACCAATTTTCGAGGTTTCAAGAGATCACGAAGCACTGGAAAGTGATGGATTACGCAAATTTTGCATAATGCATATGTTTGCATAATCTTTTCTTCAATTTAAGAAATTTTATTTTAAAATCTACTCTCGTTCAAGCTAAGATTTATCTACTTAACTTGATTTTAAATTTCTAAACTCAACCAAATACTATTGACTATTTCAACCGGGCTATAAAGTAAAGTAAGGAATGGTGAAAAGTTCTTTCATTCAAAAAAGCTCTTTGAAAAGATCTTTGACATAAGTGGTATGATTTTTTTGAAAATTGAACTTTCTTTCTTGGTGACAGACTTTTTGTTGACTGTTCTTTAATTGTTTTTGATTGATATTGAAAATAGTTTGTAATACTGTAGCTGTACTGTAAAGAGCACTGTAATCTACTATATACAAAAAAAAAAATAAAAAGTCCGTCCGTCCTTCCGTCACACCTACGCGACAATACAAATTACGTTAACGTAAAATTACAACGAAGTGAGCTAGAAAGCTGAAAAGTTGTACTCGGGGGTTTTCGGGGGCGAAGAATCCGAAGCTACAAACAGATTTGCGCCCTCAGTACGGATATTCTGCCGCTAGGTAGAATATCCGTGAAGCCATGTAACGGACGCCCAGCGCAGCTGGTAGCCTTAAAAATGGTATTTGTCTGTTTTTCAAAACAGGAAAGAAATTTGTCGGAGGCGGGACTCGAACCCACCGAAAGAACGGCCGTCGGTTCTTGTAGTCCGGCACACGATCCCCTAGGCCACCTCTTATTAGCAAGGAGGTTGGCGAAAATGGTCAAAATTTTAAATGCCTTTTTCGTCAGGATTTTAATTTGAGCAAAAACTGAATAGATATTTGGTATGCTGATATTCGTTTGCACTCCGAACTTCTCCTGAAACGAGTCCAGTTTGGATCCTTCCCTTGTGAGCTATTCGGTATCTTCTTGCGAGACGAGAATGAGGAAAAAAAAATACAAGGAGGAAGAGAAAGGAGGAGGAGAAAGGAGGAAGACAAGGAAGAAGAGAAGGAAGAGCAGAAGCTAGGCCAGGTCTAGGACTCTATTCAAAGGTACGGGAAACTTTATGGATCAAGCTAGACCAAAAGCCAAGCAAAGCAAGGCTGGTCCTGAAAGGCTGACCCTTTGGAACAACCCTTGGAAACAATTTCGGTCTAAAGTAACCCAACTGGACATCAGATATAACCGGATTTTACTTTCCTTATGTTCAATAAACAAACTGCAAACAAAAGAAACAAACTCACTTGCAAAGATCCTTTCCAATTGAACCATTCTGTGCTCCTCATCTTTATTCGCCGGTGCAATGAGATCAATTCCATCAAGAATGATCACCGATGGACTTCTCACAATTCCCAAATTCAACTCGATCAACAATTGCTTTCTAATCTTCTCAGCTTGTTTGCCTGGAAAAAAAAGAGATTAAATTTTGATCTTTTTCAAGCTCACCCTTCCACATCGAGCAATCAATCCTCCGACAAAAAATCACTTTTTCTGATTTGGCCAAACTTTTTGCGATTTCTTGTAGTAGTGCCGTTTTTCCAGTCCCCCGATCACCAAGAAGTAATGAATGATTATTTGAAGTGTCATTCCGTAAATCCCAAGAAAAATCAATCCATTTCGTCAATCGATTCAACAAATCGTCTTGAAATCTGAAAAAGTAAACTTTAATTTTAAAAGTTAAGACTTTACTTGAAATCTTTCAGCTTTTATTGGTGCCTCAAAGCCATAATTCAACAATTGTTCTTCTTGTGGTAAACTTGTTTCCATAAAAGTTTTCTGAATGATTTCTTTAATAAATTTAAAAAAAAAAACTAGATTACTCTGATGATTGGTCGAGTCGACTTTGACACTCGAAAACATATGTGCTTTCCATTTTGTGGATGATTCATGAGCTCTTTGAAAGGCGAACATAATTGATAAGTGAGCGGGGAACCTGGAAATGAAAGTGATTAGCCAAATAATGCTTAAAGATAAGAAAAGCAGCTATAGTATGCCTAAATGAAAAGGGATTTAAGGCTACAATTTGCTGGCTTATAAACGTTCTTTAACACTGTAAATGGCTTGTAAACGTTCTTTAACACTTTATAGTTAGATTATTTTCTCTATAAATTCTCTAGTTTTCGAGTGTCAACTCTCTAAATTTTCAGCTTTACTCAAAAACTATTAGATCGTTTTAGAAGTTCAAAATAACATTTGATAGCAAATTTTCTTGCGCATCTTTTGAAATATAAGCGATTGCAAATGGCTTATTAGGTGAAAATCTACAAAGTGTAAGGAGAGAGCACTCCCTTAAAGCGTCCCGCTAGATTCCAGGTTGAAATATTCCAGGATTCCTCCAAACCATTTTCCAATTAAAAACATTAAAACTAAAGTTGAAAGCGCATATTTTACAAAAACAAGTAATTCAAAAGACCCAAATTTGACCGAGATATAAAGATGAGAAGAAAAAAAGGACACTTTTCAAAAGTCTCCTCCTTTTTTTCTTTTCATATCTCGACTCCCTTTTACTATTTTTAATTACTTTTTTTTACAAAATATGCATATTTAATTCTAGTTTTCAACACTTTTATTTGGTATATAAGTTTTCAATAAAGATTCCAGAATAGTCAACTGTACACATAGGTTTATCACAGGGAAGTGCTCTCCTCTTTACCCTTTGTAGATTTTCACCCTAATAAGCCATTTGCAATGGCTTATACTTCAAAAGATGCGCAAGAAAATTTGCTATCAAATGGTATTTTGAACTCCTAAAACGATCTAATAGTTTTTGTGAAAGGGACTAAAAATGAAAATCCAGAGGGCGGGGATTTGAAAACTATAGAAACTATAAATCTAATAGATTCGAAGCTCAAAAATGAGATTAATTTAGAATAAACCTTTAAAAATAAACCTTGCAGTATCGTCTTGATTGTGGTCCCGTGATTGCCGAGTAGAATCGACGTGGCTTCGCTCAATTTTCGAACATCATTGTCAAGGGTTAGACTCAGCAAATCCCCGGCTTCGATCAATCGATCAGACGTCTAAATTTTCAAAGTTAAGAAAAAAAATTTCTCAACTCACCTCATCATTCACACAAATCTCCACTTCTTTCAGTGTAACAAGCCGATTTTTTTCTAATGGCGAAACCTTGAGAATCTCGTATTCGGATAAGGGAGATACTGAAGAAACCAGGCAATGACCGGGATATTTCTGAAAATAAGTTGAATTATGATTTCCCATTTGTTCATTATGATTTGTTTACCTTTAGCAATATTTTCAGCTTCTCGATTTTCTCATCGTGTTGACTCCCATGTGAGATGAGATGAAAAATGGCAAAAACTCGCGACAACTTGGGCGCATCGTTTTGATTGAGACGTACAAAGTGCTGCCATATGGTTGGGTTTTGTCTGAAAATGATAGAAAAGATTTTAACGATATAGCTAAAGTACTTAAACTCTTGAAAGCCAATAGCTTTTAGTTTATTAGCATATCTTAGCAAACTTATATAGCAATCAAGACCAGAGTCTGGTTAGCTAGATCGGACTTTTTCAAGTTCTAAAGTTCTACGACTCTAATGTTCTACGACTCTAAAGTTCTACAACAGTTTTACCTGTATGCATGGCATAAACATCATTTATATGCAAACATTGATCCAATCCTTTGTGCAATTCTCTTGGTAGAACTCTTAAATGAGTCGGTGGAAGAATGTTATCGAAATATTCTTCATTCACGGCCGAGGTGCTTGCTTGATTCAAATCGGTGAACAGCTGGAATGGGACATTGAAAGTAGCAAAGCCTTGTGTTCAAAAATGAAAACACGCGCTTTCTCGTGCACTGAATTAAATCATTAAATGAAAGAATTCCATCAAAAAGGGTTTGTTTCTATTTCTGTGCGCAAAATAGCACACGAGAGAACAAATCTAAAGCTTGTCTCAAATTTTGCATTTAAACGCTGCAGAAATACAATAAGGAAGTGTCAATATTAAATTTCAAACCCACCTTGCTAAATTTCTCTTCACTATTCCGTTTCTCTTCTCGATTTGACTGCTTCAAAAATCCATTAGTGACTGGCGCGACGTGGAGTTCGGTGTGAGCCGTTAATAGCACCGGTTTCTCCGTTTCTGGATGGATTTTCACTAAAAATCTTTGAATAATGGTGACAATTTAGCTATAAAATATCGAATATACACTGATTAGAAAAGTGATAAACTTAAGAAGAAAATTTGACCACATTGAAAGAACAACAATCTCTACTCACTTGCGACCTTTTTCTGAGAAAATCCCGGGTTAGCGCTTTAAAGTGTGGTAAAACTACCGTGCCCCTCCTACTTTGCGTGGAATTTAATTTTTTTCATTCTTGTTCATTTCATTTTATTCTTGTGTTTTTTTCAACTTTTCAACGTTTAAAAGTGGCAAAAACAAAGCTTCCGCCATCGAAAATGATAAAAATCACTTAACTTAACATTAGTTGGCATCAAACTCGTGGAGCAGATCGTCGGGAAGCAAGTGGGTCTAAAAAACTCTACAAACAAAGCTTCCGCCAGAGAAAATGCTGTTAAAAACGTAACTTAGCTTTATCCTCTTTGTTTCCTGCAAAAAACAAATACGAGCACATCAGAAAAACGCAAAAAGAATAAAATGAAATGAACAAGAATTAAAAAAATGAAATTTCGCGCAAATTAGGAGGGGTACGGTAGTTTTACCACGCTTTAAAGCACCAACCCAGGATTTTCTCGGAAAAAGGTTGAAAGTGATAAAAGCTGAAATCGATCACAATCTCTCTACTCACCCCTAACCTATAAACAATAGTTTAGGGAGTTGTTCTATAAACAACTAGATTTCCCCAGAAAAGGTCTAAAACGATAAATTTGTATATAAGAATGGTAAATTTACCAATTTTCAGTAAAACCGGGCGTCCAGCATTTGAAAAAAATGGAACAATCATTCCGGAAGCAACGAGACGACATTGATCAAGAAAAGAGCTCTCGATCTCGTAGACATTCGATTCCTGAATTATTTTAGAGTAAACATGACTAACGAGACCACGTTAAGGCTCTTAACGAGAGTTAATGAGACGAGAACTCGTTAAGCTAACGAAATACCGAGATAATGGGGAGCTGGTCAAAACAGTGCCGAGTACAAACAGCGCCGGCTAAAATAATCCGTTTACGGTTAATTTTATTTGTGTTTCTTATTTTCATTGGATGTAGAAAATAATTAGTTATCCGCTGAATTTTTTAGAGCCGTTTAGAACAAATCTAGAATGGGAAAGTGCAAACCAAAAACGAAAAAGGGCTCAAAAAGAGGTTAATTGAGCTTTTCTCGACACCAATTCTGTTTCAAGTGATCCCAAAGTATGCAAAATGTAGATAATTTTATTGTGCATTCAATAAGAATAAGAAACGCATAGAAATTTAACCGCCGAGGAGCTATTTTTGCCCTGACACTGTTTGTACACGGCGCTGTTTTGAGCAGCCACCTCAAAGCCACCTCAAATGATAAATTCGAGTTATAAATTCAAATTTTGCCATACTTTGTCACGCAGTGCATCATTTTTTTAATAGAATTTTGTCTATAAACTTACTATAACTTGAAAATCCCCTTCGGACAATGGGGACACTTCAACAGCGTCACACGAGGTCGGCTCGACAAATTCGATCAAAGCCTAGATTTTGGAAATTTTCTAGGCATAATTTTTTTATTGTTTTCTAGTAAATTATTGTGTTTTTATAGTTTACTATGTCAAATATCAGCTAAATTAAACTTTACGCTCAAAACAAAGAGTCGATTTTTTCAAAAAGGTCAAAACAAAGAGTCGATTTTTTTTGGCTTAAAAATTTTTCCCCTCATTATATTTGTGGGGTTTTTTTGTGCATAACTAGGCATAGTGAAGCATAAAAAAAACTTGAATTTTTTCCCAATGTATTTTGGCTCTTGAAGGGTAAAGTTCCAATTTTAAGCCCAGGCTAAAATATCTTTAGAGCAGTGAAGTATCTAGAGAGTCTTGGAAGTCTTTTTTGGGTCTATCTTGATGTTTGCGGATTGTTATCGTATAAGCGACCGTCTATTTTGATGCTCGTCAGATAGAGGGAAACAGTTAGAAATGCAGAGGTCAGTCAAGAGAGGGCGCTACTCAGAGGCCAGGTTAACTAGAGAAGCCTCAGCTCACAAATTACCCTCAATTTGTGCCTTAACTTATTTTTGATTTTTAAAACTTTTATTATATATTACTCTATTTTCGTTAATCGTGATCCTGTGTCAAATTGCTAAACCGAAATTTTCTGAGAACCGCTCGTATATCTCGCAGACACTTATCGAACCCGAATGTGGGGTCGAAAAAAAAAATGTAGCTGACGATGAGATCTTGCCCTGGGGGGAGTTTGAGTGTTGAAATGATTACAAACGGACTTCAGATTCGGAATCCAGCGAATTTTTTGCTACCCTTAAAATAAGAGTTTTTCAGCCTCCTAGTTCAATTTTCCCCGAATAAAAGCCTCAGACAGACGGACAGAAAAACGGCTTTATATATATTGAAAACTCTCTTCATTATCCGTAAGCCCAGCGAACTCCGCGGGCTTCGCGTTGATCAGAACGTGCTGAAACCTCCTGATCGTCATTCAATTGTACATACAATTTTCGATTCGCATCTTTTCACGATCAGATCAAAGCGAATCTCGATTATCGTAGCTCTGAGGTTGTAATTAATATTTGCACTTTAAAATCAATCATTTTCAATGATACCGGCGGATTTTTATAGTTGAGATCTCGTTAAGTGTGCTCGTCAGTTCGTGTGGGCGAAACAATTCAGCCAATTGTGCTCTTTGACAAAACTTACGGGAAACTGCTGATTTCATTCGAGAGATCACTGAAAAATTAGTTATGAAGAAAAAGAATTTTTTGAAAATTTTTTTTTTTTGAAAAATTCAAATAAAGGTTCAAATTAAGTTTAAAGTAAGATTTTTAAAATGATGAAATTCAAAACAAACTTTGTGAAAAGTTGTAGAAAAGGAAAATCTCCATTTAAGCTCATTTCTTTTCTTTCTTTTCTTTCTTATTTCATTTTTCGTTTTCAGATTGAAGTTTTCAAATAGATTTATTTTTAAAAAAAGCATTTGATTATAAAATTTCTTCCATTGCTCATAAAATAAAAGTCTGATTTATTTTAAAAATTTGAAAACAAATAGATTCCCAGTATGGAAAAAGGTTGATCAATCTCATTTTTTTTTGTTATCTCATAACTGTAGTTTGTATTGTCTATCTGAATTGTCAACCTTGTGTGGTTTATTTTGCACTATGCGAAAATAAATAGCCCGTAACGGAAGAATGTTGAGTAGTGTGGGTGTACTGCAAAAATTTCATTTCATTAAAAAATGGGAAACCATGTAAAAGTGCTCAAAAAGAGAAAAATCTCGATCGATCGTCTTTTTTATGATCGTTTTCGTTGCAGATTTGGTGGAGAAAGGGAAATGTGAAAAAAGCAAGGTTATCTTTGGAAATCTTTGGAAATCTTTGGAAATCTTTGACTACTTTTTCTATAATAACTGAGTTAGACTGGGATTTTGAGGAGTAGCCTACTTTTTACTTGTAAATGCGCACTTTTTAGGTGTACCAACAAGGGAAATTTAAATGAATGTGCTGGCCAAATCACATGAGCCATCGACAAACGCTAAATTTTCTGCTGATCATTCTGCTTTTTTTTTCTACGAAGCACTCTGTTAAAAGTTATACGCATTTAAAGTTTTGTTTCAAAAATCAAACCGCGACATTAGAACCCTTTCTTCCGCCGGCCCGGCAGTTGCAGAGGTGGCCATGTGGTAGTGATTTGGGACGTAAGACGAGGGTTTCCCGGATCGAGTCCGCTAGCCACTTTTTACTTTTTTGTAAGTGAAGTTAAATACCGTATTTCTTCGAATGAAGACCGGGTAAAGAGTATGATCGCGTACTCCTGCGTAGCAGCCTTTTCATTTTCTTTTCTGCATAAAAGCTTTCCATTAAGTGCTATCAGAGCTGGAAAATGGCTCAAAATCTGTTAAAGCTCATGTGGTATTTTTGAGTCACTTTTCCCAGCCTCTTATAATTAACTTTCTGAAAACAAAACTGCTACGAGTACGATCTGCAATCTGAGCTCTGATACTCATCAGACTTTAGTGCTGGAGTTCAAAACTGTTTCTGAAGGATTTTAAGAGCAAATGCCTTGACTTTAATGCTGATCTTTTTTATCTTTTTTTCATCTAAATCTTGATTGTAATCTTATAACTCTTGTTAACTATTATTTTCTTTCAAATTTGTCATTATCTACAGAAAATCTAGAAAATCTAGAAAAAATGATCGATGAATTGGAGCCGAAGAAGGGATAAAATTTGATGAATCGATATCACTAGAACGTTTGGAAGGGGGAATCTTAACATTCGGTGCGACGAAAAATGATTGATTCAACTGAAAATGGTATACAACTTTAGAGAAATTGAAAAAAAATACTTTCACTTCCCGAAGGCTTGAAGGCGGAAAATTGAATATCATCGTTTATTTTCGAAGAAAAACTTGCAAAAATGGGGCAGCCACGTTTTCTCCGCTTTTTCCGTCGCAGTGCGTAGCTGCCCAATTCGCGTTGAGTTTTTCTTTGGAAATAAGATATTCGAGGAACTTCCCTTTCCACTCACAGGCTTGTTCTGTTGACATGACCAGAGCCAGATGCTTGAGCCAGATTAAAACTACAAAATGGGGGGAACACCAATGGACTATGAACTTTTTGATAAACAACATAAAGCTTTTTTATCAGCGACCATAAATTGCCAAAGTACACACCAATTTCTCGTCTAGGTTTATCGCCGGAAATTCAGCTCGATTGTCGACAACAAATTTTGGAGTGAGAGAGAAATGTGAACGAGAGCGGATCACGCTTCCACCCGAAGCATCCAGTCAAATTTTGCTCGGAAAAGGTTTGTCGGATACTGTTGATTTGTCCAGAAGTGCTAGGCTGAACGACAGAAACGCGAGACATACCGTAAATACTCTAATAGAACGCCATCTCCTTAGCCTGATCGCGTGATCTAACTTCTTTTCAGAAAATCATTTCTTTCTTAGCTTCTAGATTTTTTCCAACTATACTTTTGGTACCAAAAAATACTAGATTTCAATGGCTATCATTTGTGACTCATGCGCACACTGCTTAGCATAAAGGGGCGCGGAGAACAGGACGTTCAAAGTTCGACTTCACGCGACTTTACGCCCGTCATTATGGCATAAAGTCGCGTAGTCGTCTATTAGGAATATTCACAGTAGGTAATCTTTCTGGCAGAAACTTTTCCAACTTTTTGAGGGCCATGAAGATTGCGATTATCAACATCTTTACCACTATACTTGCAAAAATAGCACTGATCCGTATGGAGAAAATCTTTTTGCGCACCTCAAAATCAAAGAAGAGGACATGTTGGATGATTGGTCGGATGAAAAATACGAGATTGACGGCTCTTGAAGTACAACTACGAGAATTTGAGGGTCCAGGAGAAACATATGCAACAATTATCGATTCGTGTTTTTTTACACAGTTGTGAGTACGAGACACCACCGGAGGGCTGTAGAGCCACAGAAAGCTCTCCATCAAAATGTCTGGCTTTTCATGGAAAAATTAGGGCACGCACGATCACAATCAATTTGAAAGAAGCCGGTGTTGAGGTATCACGGTTGCTTTTATCACAGCGACTATTAAAGAACGTTACAGAGTTGGATGATGGATTATATTCGACCTCAAATTTTCCTTAGAAGAAAAGATCGCCCCGAGGTCTGATTACCCGGCTGGATATTCGTCAATGATTATGGTTTTGGATTTGATCTTGTGCAATTTTTGATGTTAAATTGTTAAAGGTGTAATTGCATTTTAAATATACTTTTAGATGTGCCGAGAAAACGAGTTTTGGTACGATTTAGATACTGATCTTGGAACACGTGGCACCGAGATTCAGCAACAAATGGAACAAAGTTTGAGAATAATTCTTGGTAAAGGAGAAAACAAAGCAACTACTTTTTTGCCCGCTGGGATAAGAAACGCACCTTTTCTGGTGTAATTCATCCCACTTCTTTGCAGCAACATTCTAGAAATGAAGGAATGGCAGGTCGTCCAGAAAAGAACAACGTTTTGTTTTTTGAGTACAAAATACATACTTCTTCCCTAAAAACCAGTCAAATTTGCCCCATTCAGATGCCCCTTGGATGGATTTCGTTCATCGACTAGAGAAATACCCGGCAATAATGAGGACGTGAACTCATCAGAACGGAGGGAATGGAAAGGAATGTGAGTTACAAAACAGATAAAGAACTTTTACCGTCAAAAAAAAAACACAATTTAGTTGAAAGTTTAAGTCTCGTGAGCACTATTACGGAATCAAAGCCACTTGAACACAGTGATTCATCTCGATTTTCCCGAAGAACTTCATTGGTATAAAGCCAGATGGGGAATGAGGCCCAATGAGTATGCTGATAAACATTCAAATTTCAGATGGGGAATAGCTTCAGCCCATAGGAAAACGCTTTTTCCCAATGTTTTCAGAGTTTTTCCTCAAACTTTGATTTTTCGTATTTATCGAGTTGTAATAAAATTTATTTTCCAAGATTTGATCTTCCTCGCCACGTCCAGGAAATTTTAAATGCAACTTTATTGCTTTCTCAGCCAGTCCCCGAAATGACTTACTTACTTGCTTGCTTCGCATGCAAAACGTAATCAACAACATAAAATAAACCATAGCATTTGATTCATAAAGCTCATTTTTATTTTTCCTATTCATCAAGTTTCTTTGGTTCTCAAACCACATTTTCCCTCCAATTTAACATCGCGACGCTCAGCCCCACCGCCATCAAACAATTAATGTGTATTTATTAGTATCCTAGTAAAGAACAAATTTATCTCAACAAAATTAAACAACAAAAATAATTTACTTCGCCTTCCTTTTCAATACTTTGAAAAAAATCTTCTGTTCTTCAAGGAGGAAAGCTCGGATGATTCGTTCTTTAAGGGCGTTGGGCGCGGGACTCCTCCGTAAGCACGCGGGAACCAGTGAAATGACGGCGCGAAAGTCTCGAGGATTCGAATGGTCGGGCCAAAGTAATCTAAAAGAAACCATTAGTTCCATTCAAAGTAAGTGTGGTTATCAATTATTGTGGTTAAGGTTCGACTCTTCAATAACGTTATTTTAACATTCCGTAGCCCAATGGCCGCTAAGCAAAAAAAAATTTCGGCCTAAAAACCGAATTCGGCGCGCGCTAAATTTTAATATCTAAAGTTTTGGTTCTATAAAATAGACAGCTAATGTATCATTAATGATTCCCACACGCATATACTTATGGCAAAGCTTACAATAAAAAACGACTTACTCCATGGGCTTGACTCCGGTGTCGCCGCACTGCCGGGGACCTTTCCGCGTTTTTTCACATATTGGTAGACGAGTTTTTTCCTCCTGGAGTCTTCTTGACTTTCGTTTTGTTTGATGGCGTGTTGTCTTGACAGCCGTCTTCGGTACGTAAATCGTTGTGCCATTACCTGAAAAGAAACAAAATTAAATAATCATGGAAACAAGAAAAAAATAGAAAGCTAGTGCTTTAAATGTAGCAAAGATCAGACAAATTATTTGGGTGCTCTAGTAGTGGGGGGGCAAGTTTATCAATACCGGTTTTTTGCAGACTTACCACTAGTTTTTAAAACTTTTTCTGGGGTAATTAATTGAACTCTATCTATTGGAAGCATTTATAAACCATTCAGAAGAACTTTCATGCCAGTTTGAGCCACGATTGAGAGCCTTCAAAAGTGGCTCTCTTTCCACTGGGTCTAGAGGTGCAGGACCAGATTAAGCGGCTTAAAATCTCAGTAACTGCTTAAAATAGTAAGCTAGAAAACAATCACTAATGCTTAAATAAATACCAAATTAAGAATCTAAGTCATTAGAACCCCTAGAAGCAAAAATTAATTGCGCTCTGGTTCAACAGAGATAAATTTACACTGGTGCCCCCAACTACTTTAGCACCATTATTTGAGCTTACAATAAAGGCGCATCCGCTTAAAAGTCCTTTTTAGCGAGTTAGATTCGCTTTTCTCATAAGGAAAAACTTATTATTCACTGAACTATCAAATGTCAATCAATGAAATAACAATTGACACTAAACTAAAAAGCTATAACGCAATTATTGACAATCTGAGAACAAAATAATGAATGAAAAAAATTATTGACTGGCAAATTTTTGTTCGCCAAAGCATATACCGTAACCGCGACGTGATGCATTATAGAAAAAATTATGGTATAAAAATCAAATGCACAAACTTTGTTGCACACAATCACCGCGTCGCGGTGTATGTACTAAACAATGGACCCGTTACTTTCCCTCTTTTAAAAAATCTCCTCGCTGTTTCCGATAGCTTTCACTACTTGTTGACTCTAACTGATTACTCATTTCATTTCATAACCTATTTGTCATATTTGTTTTTTAGAGTACCGCCTCTGTTGAAAGGAAACGCTTCAATGGCAAACGACCCATCGACATCGGAAGAAGCGAAGACCGCTGAGGCAGCGCAAATCGATTCAAGCACTGATCCGGATAAGGCTGAAATTCCCGATTCCAAAATGGGCAACGCGGCCACCCGGTGGATTTCATCTGGATGTTGCTTGTGAAGAACGGTCAATTGCTGCCGAAAGTCTTCATCGACGAGAAGAAGACCTACTATTTTGGAAGAAGATCCAAAACAAGTTGATGTTGTTGTTGAACACACTTCGTGTTCTCGTGTCCCACGCATTGTTGATCTACCACGAAACGCTGCAACGATTCGCTTTGGTCGACTTGGGCAGCAGTCATGGGATCGTTTTATGGAAAAGTGCGGTCCGAGCCATTGAGCCGCTGTTTTTGGAGCCGGGAGCCGAGGTTTCACTTGGGCGCCTCATCGAGGAAGTTTGTGATTCGCGAAAAGATGTATTTGAAGTCAACAGGGAAAGATGATGACGAATACAAAGAGTACTCAATCAACGGATATCCAACTTGAGCAAGTTACCGAATACAATTACGGCACAGAATCGACGAATCACGGCGGTTCCGATCTCTCAAATGAGGGAGGCACGACGGAAAAAACGACCAAAGGGGCAATGTGGCTTTCATTGAGCAGGAGGATATCATAAATCCTGAAGATGTCGACCTTTCGGTCGGGCGTTTCCGCAATCTCGTCACAACGGCCATCATTTCATCCGCTTCGGCGGTGAAACGTCCGAATCAATCGTCGGGACCGGAGCCAGCACACGGAGAAAATTATTGCGACCGACAAGGGAGGCATCGAGATATCAGGCACCAATCTCGACAACGTTGAATATTACGCTGAATACAGCTCCTGATCTCGAATTGTACAAGGCGTTGCCCGAACCAATCACGGAGTCGATGACCCCAATGAAAACGCTATTCGCTTCATTGTATATCGTTGATGATAGGGAGGATAATGCACCACACAAGAAAAAATACGCCAAGGGAAGCTGGCCGGAAAGAAAACCCCAAGGAGTTTTTAGAATTCACTCTTCTGCTCATAATTTTTGCCCCAATCATATACATCTTTATTTTATGAAAAATTATTATCCTGGCTGTATGTCATTGTTGATTTTTTCGAATTTATCCATCATTATTCTTTGTGAAGTTTGACATTTATACTTATGTTCTTATGCCAAGAGCAATTCGTAATTTATTGTTGTTCGACTTCTTATTTTCTCAAAGTTTGTTAAGAAAATAAATGTTTTACATTTCAGATGAAACACTTGATGAGGATTTTCACAGGTGGACCTGAAGAGACCGAACTACGTGGACCGAACGAAATTCGACACCCAGATGCGATGTGGAGGGAAATTTTTCTTCGCTGCCATTTTGATGATCTACCTCGGATGAAGATGGTATGTCATCTTACTTACAATTAGAAACATTCAAAATTTTAAAAGAAGGAGAAAGCACGCTATGTGCAAGGGTTTGTTAATGATATTATTGATTAAAGAGTTTTGAAATTGTTACTAAATTTTATTTTTAGGTATGCAAGAAACAATTCCACATGGTGCTGACGAAGCCGCTTTTGGAAGAGGGATCGATGTGAGCTAAGAGAGGGATTGCTCTGCCTACACCTGAAGTTGTCAGATTTAGTTCACTCCAGGGTGAGTTGGTTGTTTACCTAATCATTCAATATAAATTTGCTAATCTATTAAAAGCTGAAGATGTTGATACTGTAAGATCTATCAGCAAACGATTATTTTGTACTTTCTTTTGGAATAGCGAATTCGGCCACGAATACTTGTATCACTATTTACTTCTAAAAGGAAACGTCAACCCCTATGGACCGAACATCGTCAAAGATTTACCGCTGGAACGGGAAAGAGTACATGCGAAGAATATGCTGCGAATTTATCTTGGATTACGGCTTGTCCAATCTCAGGGATTAGTTTTTATTAATGATTTGCTTTTTACTTTACTAAAACGAGATGTAAGTTTGTACGTTTCATGCTGGTTTTAATTGCTTTTTTCCCTAGTTACAAAATATGTACTTTTTAGGTGTACTTATGAGGAACCGCCAGTTGGATTATCAAGCAACTGTCGAGTGCCCGAACAAATGAATGGCTGCTTCGTATTATAATTGGGGATATCGTCAAATCGTAATCAATTTAGAAAAGTGCGGTGTTGAGGTTAGTTTTAGTGTATTAAAATGAACTAAACAGTTTAATTTAGCCGTGGATCCTCGACTTTTTACGCGTCCGACTGTTATCGTTGAAGAAAAACATGCGCCTCGCCATGATTGTGGGACAATCTACAAATTGTCCATTGAGGTTGTTTGTGTTTTGGAATTAGTTACGAGTAAATCAATGTTTTTAGCAAATTAGTGGCATAAGATTCTGTTCTTATTATTGGTTTGTGTATAGATACTGGGGGCTGAAGATGTACCGAGTCATTCCAGTCACATGGAGAAGAATTCGTCCAGATTATGAACTTTTAAATCAATCTCGAGGAACAATGGTTTGAAAAAGCTATGCACTTAATGGGCCAGTAAAAACTTTAATCGTTATGTTTTCCATTTAAATGTTTTAGTGCAACCTTGGGTTCTAAAGTCATTGCAAACGGTTTTATCCCTGTGGGATGACGAAAGCTTTAATTTTATTACGAGCCAAGGATACACCAGGTAAAAGTTACTTTTTATATCCAAAATTATAACGTTTTGTTTGATTTATTGGATTACCTAGCTTTTTCATAGTTCTGGGCCGGAGAATATGGAATGAAGTTTACCGGATACGGTTATTTCGACTCGAGTTTACACAAGAACCTCATTGGTACGAAAGTATTGGGTAGGGTACAGGGTATTACTTTTCTCAATCGAAGCTTTTCGCTAAGGCCAAAGACTCCAGCAAACAATCGAGTCCGTAGCTCACGATCTCGATTAATATAATTTTATATTTGATATCAAAGAGAGGGATAAAGGTAAAAGAACTTTTAACACAATAAGCCCTATTCGAATCTATATTTATTACACCAACTAATTTAGATAGAAGATCAACGCGGTGATGAGGGAAGATCTTTTTCAAGTTCTCCGGGGACACACCCGTGTTCATTCTCTTCGCATTCCATTGTTCCGTGGCAACAACAATTCGTACCGCCGTCAGTTACCAGGACCAGGACTTAATGAAACCCGATCCTGACGACGTCTTTGGATGTATTGGACGACCTATATTTAATGAGCCGTAAAAACTCTAATAGGCGGGCGTTCTCCAATAGACCGGCACTCTCCAATTGACGAAAAACCTAGAGGGGAATTGAAAAATAGACGGGCATGCCCCTCTATTAGAGTACTTTATTTTTTACATTGATATCAATTTTTGTTTGTGATACCAGGATTTATTCAAAGAAAATGCTTTTTGTGATGATCATTTTCCTGCATAATTACTTCTTGTTTAGACTGTTTAAACTTTCAAGGATATAAATTTTCACATGTACTCTTGTTGGCATTTCATTTTTTGCTTTTGGTGCTATAGGTATTTGGTTTCAAGCGATTAAAGCCGTTAATTTTCAACGCGTAAATATGCGCGATTGATGTTTATCCGCTCCGAGCCCAATTTGCATTTAAGTCCTTTGGATTGTATCACATGCTAAACTTTTTGTAGTTTTGGGGTCAACTAATAAGTGCTCATGTACAATATTTTCTGTCAATACCCCAGTTAAACCCTTACAATTAAAAGTTACGCTTATCACGCTAACGCTGTAAGGCAGAAATTCACGGACATTTTCTCTTTCACATAGTTCACCAAGGGGCACTTTTGTGTCTGCTCCTCTCATAAACATCACTCTCTGAAAGAGAATTCTCAATTCTGGTAAACAAACAACTGCTCGATGGTTCGGAGTGATTGACCCTTTCACTTTTTTCAAAGCAAGAAATTCGAAGCTTTTACTTTTTTAACTATTTTATTTTGAAAGTTGGTTTTTTTCCTATATTTTTACCTATACCTAGTTATCTTGCTTTCAACTTTAAATCAGCTATTGACCCGGATTTTGTCCGTTTTTGAATCTATTCAATAACGGGACCATCCTGATTGCGCCGCGAAAATTGCGCTGGGAAATTTTGCGCTGCGAGAGTAGCACCACAAGGCCAGAGACGGTAAAAAGTCTTTCGGCGCAATTTTCGTTTTTGGCTTGCAGCCCAATCGCCATGGTCTCTCAATAACGGATATCCGTTTTTAATCGTCCAAACTACATTTCAGCAATTTCCAAACTTGATTACGTAGCACCGAAATGAAGCCGAAAGTTTGTGACAAAAATTGCATGTTTAAGCTTGAAAGTTAAAGTCCAGCCTGAAAGGTTGTTGAAATTTCTTCATAATAAAAGAAAAAAAAAAGCATGGACTAGGAGTCTTATCCACGAAAATTTGACGTTTCCTATAAGATTTTCTTTTATTTTCCACTTGATAAGAGAGAGTCTATTTCGAGCTTGGCATCCCTTTTGCCGGAAATTCAGCGAATGACTCGAATGAATAGCTTTGACCAAAATAATATCAGCGGTTGCTTTCGACGTTTGATCTCGGAGTCACCCCACCATTTCTCTCTCTATTTTTTGATCTCGGCTTTAGTCTGACTATTTTATCGTTTCTCGTTTCACGCAAAATTGCGTCAATGTTCCAGTCAATATTCGTCTATTTAGGCTAACTTGATTCAACAAACGAACCAAAGATGTCATCATTCTTGCCCGGTATTTCGATGGCTGCCCCAATTGAGGTCTTCCACATGAACAATCTCTATTTTACGAGAAACCGATCCGAAAAAAGTCAATTTGACTATTTTAGGTGGGTTTTTGTTACTCTATTTCGGGTTGAAGAGTATGAAATAGCGCCGACTTTCAAAGAAAACTTCCTATAACATCGAATAGTTTTTATCAAATGACATGCGGGTAGAAAGGTCATTAGAAAGAAAGGTCATAAAGAATAGAAAGGTCACTTATTTCTCTACAAAATCATATTTGAAATAGAACTCAAGAAGCGCCACTAAATCAATAAAAGATAATTTTTTCAGAAAATCTGTAAATCATCCAGAAAATTAATGAAAAGATCACTACAAAAATTTGGCTACTTATGTAATTAAATATGCTCTAACGTTTTAGTTTCAACAACAAGTTAAGTTTATGTGTCGGGAAAGAGTCAAACGACGAATCGGACTCCTTGTCACTTTGACTCGTTGCCTTTAAAGAGCCCATAAAATCCACAAAACAAAAGCTTTTCGGAATCTCCCAAAAGCCATTTTGTAAAGCAATGATAGACCTTTTCGATTATACAAACAATGAATTATATAGAGCTTTTATGCGTTTTCTAGAAAAATTTTGGAAAGTCGGCGCCATTTTCATACTCCCCAACCCAATAGAACTAGAATTGTCGTTTGACTTTAAATCGAAGGTATTGAATGGCAGTTTCAAATTGACTTGATTGTTAAACGCCTACCGATCTAAACTGTTTACAAAGATTGTATCATCCATTTAAAAAGCAATATTTTCAGCACTTATCGAACTGAGAAGGGAAAACCCTGGGCAGGTTTTGCCGGTGGTTCGAACAACCGAAGGCGGCTCTCGCGGCGGATTGAAGCAGCTTAACCATGAGTATCTTCCCGTACTTGGATACAGGCCCTTCTCAAAAGAGGCCACAAAATTGGTTCTCCGGGCGGATTCGCCAGCAATCAAAGGGAGGACAGAGTAAGTCTTGAAGCTAAACACTTTTTGCAAAGATAAGTCTTCATTGATAACGTTCGGAATCAAGCTGAACACATCACTAAATCTAACATTTAAAAAGTAAACTCTCAAAAGTAGAAACTTATAGCATAGTTATAATTGATTTTTATAAGCGATAGTCATGATTGATTTTTTGCAGGTGATTGGCGTGCAATGTCTTTCCGGGTACAGGATCTCTTCGTGCTGGTGCTGAATTCCTCGCACCAGTTATCGGATTGAAAACGGTTTACTACAGCAATCCAACTTGGTTTGGTGAATCCAGAAGCGATAGTTATAATTGATTTTTAGGGGAAATCACGATCTCGTCTTCACAAATGCCGGATTTCAGAGCCTCAACAGCTATACTTACTGGGATCAGATCAACCGAAAAGTCGACATTGACAACTTAATTAAAGGTAATTCAATACCACGTAAAGATGAGGAATGTTCCAAAGCCAAATCGTTTCAGGATCTCGATGCAGCTCCACCAAAATCAGTGATACTTCTTCACGGATGTGCTCACAATCCCACCGGAATGGATCCAACGAAAGATCAGTGGAAACAAATTTGCGAAGAAGTTGTTAAGGTAGTGTTTTTATAAACTAAAGAAGATAAACTTTAAATGGAAATATTCAGAGAGAAAGAATCTCTTCACTTTCTTCGACATTGCCTATCAAGGATTTGCTTCAGGGAGATCCTGATGCGGACAACCAGGGCTATTCGATATTTCATCGAACAGGTATGATAGCTAGCTTTTTTTAATATGCTATAGAACACAATTACCGTTCAGCTTAACATACTAATTACTCTTACAGCAGCAACATGATTAGCGAAACCTGATTATAAACAAAGTAGCACTAATATTCTGCTCTGAAATCGTATTTTTAGGGCGTCGAGATGAAAGGCGATCACATCAATCTTTCGCCAAAAACTTTGGACTTTACAGTAGGTTTCAGTTGAATTTTCGATGAATTCCGAAACATTAGTCCTCAACCTCAATTCCTAAAATGTCAGCCCTAAGTGGTTTTCAATCATTTGCAAAAAAAAAAAAAAAAAAAAAAAAAAAAAAAAAAAAAAAAAAAAAAAAAAAAAAAAAAAAAAAAAAAAAAAAAAAAAAAAAAAAAAAAAAAAAAAAAAAAAAAAAAAAAAAAAAAAAAAAAAAAAAAAAAAAAAAAAAAAAAAAAAAAAAAAAAAAAAAAAAAAAAAAAAAAAAAAAAAAAAAAAAAAAAAAAAAAAAAAAAAAAAAAAAAAAAAAAAAAAAAAAAAAAAAAAAAAAAAAAAAAAAAAAAAAAAAAAAAAAAAAAAAAAAAAAAAAAAAAAAAAAAAAAAAAAAAAAAAAAAAAAAAAAAAAAAAAAAAAAAAAAAAAAAAAAAAAAAAAAAAAAAAAAAAAAAAAAAAAAAAAAAAAAAAAAAAAAAAAAAAAAAAAAAAAAAAAAAAAAAAAAAAAAAAAAAAAAAAAAAAAAAAAAAAAAAAAAAAAAAAAAAAAAAAAAAAAAAAAAAAAAAAAAAAAAAAAAAAAAAAAAAAAAAAAAAAAAAAAAAAAAAAAAAAAAAAAAAAAAAAAAAAAAAAAAAAAAAAAAAAAAAAAAAAAAAAAAAAAAAAAAAAAAAAAAAAAAAAAAAAAAAAAAAAAAAAAAAAAAAAAAAAAAAAAAAAAAAAAAAAAAAAAAAAAAAAAAAAAAAAAAAAAAAAAAAAAAAAAAAAAAAAAAAAAAAAAAAAAAAAAAAAAAAAAAAAAAAAAAAAAAAAAAAAAAAAAAAAAAAAAAAAAAAAAAAAAAAAAAAAAAAAAAAAAAAAAAAAAAAAAAAAAAAAAAAAAAAAAAAAAAAAAAAAAAAAAAAAAAAAAAAAAAAAAAAAAAAAAAAAAAAAAAAAAAAAAAAAAAAAAAAAAAAAAAAAAAAAAAAAAAAAAAAAAAAAAAAAAAAAAAAAAAAAAAAAAAAAAAAAAAAAAAAAAAAAAAAAAAAAAAAAAAAAAAAAAAAAAAAAAAAAAAAAAAAAAAAAAAAAAAAAAAAAAAAAAAAAAAAAAAAAAAAAAAAAAAAAAAAAAAAAAAAAAAAAAAGAACTTAGTCAAAATTTACCTATAAAAAAATCCGAAGGATTCGTTTGATTTAGGCTAGGGTGGACTTTTGGTGGGAGAACCGAGTAATTATGACGCACCCTATAGTGTGAGATCGTTAGTACTGAATATTTTCGGGGGAATTGAAACCCAGTCAAGTCTGAGTGTTGTTGTCAGATTCAATACAGTTTGGCACTAGTATCAGATTGTTCAGTTCAGGAATAATATTCAAATAGAAACCAACTCAACTTTGGTCTGTGACAAAGGAATTTTTCAACGATGGCTCTTGGGCCTGTAAACCAGGTGTCAGATCTTGGATCTATTAACCAGGTCAAGGCCTGGCTTTTTCGGTGAAGCTCAAGGGTTTTTTTAGTGAATCAAGGCTGCAGCAAAGAAGGCCATACGACCAGGAGAAAAAATGGGAGACTCAAAATTAGAATCCTGATCTTGCTGGTCTTCTTTGGAAGCAATCCCTGACTTGACTTTTTGGCTTTGAAGAATCCCTGAACCCACACCTTTCTGAACTGGATTGGGACGTTTTGACTGAACTACTAGAATCTAGATAAAATTCGAGGAGTTGAATTCGAGAAATGGTCGAGAAACCACTTGTTATATTGTTGGGGACACAGGATTCCATCCAATTCCCACACCTGTTCGATTTCAGATATGTGGCCAAGGCTTTCTTCGATGAGACTGTTCGAGAGACGATCAAGAGCCATATTTAAAAGAAGAGAGCAGACAACGATCTTCAACGAAAATTCCTATAATGAAATTGATTTTTATGTAGATTTTATTAAGTTTTTCAAAGAAGTTGATTACTTTTAAAGTTAGTTGCAAAATCTAATCTTTATCGGGTAGTCACTAGAGTTTGCGAAAATTTAGATGAAATACTACCGTAATACCTGTAATAGTAGCGCCCCCGTACGGTCGCGTAGTTGCAAAAATTTTTTATTAAATCATTTTTTTTACTAAGTGCCGCATTTTCATGCATGTTTGAGGTCAAAAAAAACAGCTCTGAATTTCAGCTTTCATTTGATACTTAGCGCACACTGTGGCATAAACGGGTGGCGAGAAAAATACGTTTAAAGTTAAACTACGCGACGCTCCAGCCGTCATTATCGACGGGCGGCGAGCAGCGCTACTAATAGATGTATTACGGTAGCGGAAAATAATTGTAAATAAAATTTATTCACAATATCATAGAGATAACGAAAAGAAGTCTTGCACTTTTTAGGGGTGAAAATTTTTGTGGGGGAAAGACTTTTGGTTTTGGCGGGATGACTAAAAAATAAAAAATACAATAATAAGAGCAACCGGGATTGTAAAGCAAAACTCGTGACTTATAATGGTGAGTGACTTAGAAAATTTGCATACAAAGATGAAATAAAGATAAGATCAAGATATTCAGTTTGACTATTACATTTTAAAGCATTAACGATTTAGCATCGACCAAACCTTTTCGAAAGATCTCTTTGAGAAAAGCTACCGTACTATACTATCTTTTGTGAGTTTGCCGTATCCCACAAAGTATGCAGGTATCAATTGAATTGAATCAATTGGATTCAAATTCACATGAAAAGCTCTTTAAATACGATAACCCTGAAAATAAGCTATTCAACAAAGATAAGCTATTCCCAGTTGATCTAGCTACGATCAACTGATCAATCGAGTACTGTAGTACTGTAGCTTTTGGGTACTGTAGGCTTTCGGGTTACTGTAGCTTTCAGGTACTGTAGCTTTCCGGTACAGTAGCTTTCCAGTGCAGTAGCTTTCGGGTACAGTAGCTTTCCAGTACTGTAGCTTTCGGGTACCGCTAAACTCCGAGTACAGTAGCTTTCGGGTACAGTAGCAAAAAAGTACTGTAGCTTTCCGGGTACACCATCTAGCTTTCGGAGTCACTGTAGCTTTCTCGGGTACTGTAGCTTTCTCTTAAGCGCATCTTTTTAGAAAGCACATTAATCCCGAAATTTTAAACAGCCGATTTTTGAAGATTTTAGAAGAGTTTCTTCTTTAAAAAAACGATAAGGCAGACTGAAAAATACCCATTTGTAACGTAAATTTAACATAAAATGACAGAATTTAACATAAAATGATAAAAAATTGTCATTTTAAGTAAAATCAAAAATTTCCATTAAAAAGTACGGTAACTCCTGTCTGTCTATCTCACTACAGTAAGTGAATTGAATGTTCATTAACCGTTCAATTAACCGTTCAATTAACTGAATATCTTATACCGTAGTGAGACAGGGGATTACGAGCTAGCGATTTCGATAAAGAGCTAGCGATTTCTCATCAAGCACAAAAATAGCGAAAAAATGAAGAGGAGATGCGCGGACGTCGGCGTTGACGAGTTGAGATGACCTCGCTGTTTGGCCTATCTTCCCTGAATAAGCTTTTGTTTTGTTTTGAATTTGGGGTGCCAATTTATATTCCAATTTGCAGATTCAGCGATAGTTTGAGGGGTTTTTGCTTTGGAAAAAGAAAAACTAAATCCAATCCGTTTTTTCACCCTGTTTTAATCTTCCTCATCATCTTCCCTCATAATCGTCTGCTCAGATTAACAGCAGATTTTGCTAAAGAGAGAAATTTTTGGATTTCAAGTGTTTCGATAGTGAGTTAACAGTGCTCACTATCCGAAACAATGTCTTGGAGTGATCAAAAAACCCGCTTGGCTCCGATTGGCCCATATTCAAATTACAGATTCAGCTCCCACCTACTGTTAATCACTCTAACTTCACCCCCTCCTAACTTTAGACACCTCGTTCTCAGCCCCCATTTTGAGATATTTTATGTTTTTAGGTCAAAAGGTGGCCCATAATCTACTCTATCTTTTTGAATTATGTTAAACACTTAAAAAAGTATCTTAAAACTGTGCTGAGAGCAGGGAAATAAACTCAAAGACGTCTAAACCCCGATCAGTCAACTTTGGGCATCTCGTTCTCGAGAAACAGTTTTGAGACCACTTTATCATTTAATATGTCAAATGGGAACCCTTAAAGTATTTCTATCTTTTGGTATATGGAACATAAATGCTATCTCAAAACAAAGCTGAAAAAAAAGGCTACAGTATCCTCGAGGAACCCTTAAATCACACTGCCGTTGAGACATCTCGTTCCTCAGCTCAGTGTAAGAGGTACTTTTATGTTTAATATGTCAAAAGAAAGAATGGCCTTAATGTCTTCTATCTTTTTGGTATATTAAACATAAAAATATCCCAAAATGGGGTTGAGAACGAGATTGTCTGAAGAGAGGAAGAGAACGTAGTTAGAAGAAAAACGATGATTAAATTTGTTTATCGTTGAAGTTTCAGGTTAATTAGAAATCATACAGATAGGCCCAGTATTCTAGAATTGTCTTTCCCTTACCGTAATCCGATTCTCTGTTCTGCCCTAAATTTGAGTAATGGAGCGAAGCTTTAACGGCTGGCATTCTGCATTTAGAGCTCATTTTTCCAATTCTAGTCCATCAGTAAAAAGCGCACAGGCGATTTTTTGATCACTTTTTGACATTGTAAATTGGCATTGTTGACATTAAAAATTGGCAGGTTGGACATTAGAAATTAGCATTTTTGATCATTTTGAGCTTTTCGAGGCAGCATTTTACCAGAAATTTGGTTCAAAATAAGCTTTGATTATGCTTTTAATAGCTTTAATAGCTTTAATGGCTTTGCTTATGTCTTTTCACCAAGTGTCAATTTGTTTTTTTGCAACTAGAAACTAACCATCCTTCAGTGAGCATGATTCAACCCGTGACCATGTTTACATTGTGCACCCGTTCAGGCTCAATGCCGAGAATATTCAATGCAACCTAGAAATAATACGAATTTTCAGGGAGTTTCATACGTTAAAAGAATGTTAAAAAAAGAAATATAAAGACTGTAAAACAAAGGACAAACAAAAATCAAACAAAAAAATAAACAAAAACAACAACAAGCTTATTGTTTACTTGATACACGTCAAACCATATCGATCGGTCCCGTACTTCTCATTCGTTTTAAAGGCTAAATTCTTTTCTGTTTTTCAATTGATCAACTGTTTTAATTGCTCTAATGCTAAAAAAAGGTTCCAGTTGGATTTCTAGAGACGAAAGGCGGTAAAATTCTAGAGACAAAGACGAAAGACAGATCCTCTCGCCAAAAAGATTCCACGCCTATCGTTTGCTCTCGAGTTTCCCATCCACCAACAGCTTTCCGAGTTGTCACGACACTTCGACGGGAAGTGACGGCAGTTCTCTCTGGATTTAATAATATATTATTTTCTGCATTCTAACACTCTTGCATTCTTTTGTATCAAAACAATTCATAGAATTCATACCGTAAATACTGTAATGATACCCCAGCCCCATAATGACGGTCGAACTGTCCCGGCATGCCACAGCTTTGACAGCATTTTTCTCAACACTGGCTTATGCTACAATGTTCGTTTGCGTATCAAAAAAATAGCTGAAATTCAGGGCTATTTTTTGATACCAAAGCTTACACATTTCAGCGGAAACTCAGTGTCGAAAAAAAACTCGTTCAAAGCTGGAGCTAGATACCGTCATTATGGGGCTCCCCGCGTCTCCCAGTATTTACAGAACCTTCTTTTCTCACCGATACAATCGTTGTTCCAGGCTTGGTGATGAGGAACGATCGGCGACATGAAGCGTAGTCAGCCCAACGGAGACTTTCCAGGGGATATCCAGCGGCTCTGAAAAACAATTCTTGCTTCTTGGCTTCTGCTTCCCCTTTAAAGAAGCTAAAAGAAACCCATTCAAGTAGATTCTTTTGGCTTAAAACAGGTTTATTCAACAATTCAACAAGTGAATATTTATTAAGATTAGCTAAAAACTAAAAAGCTTAGCGATTTTAACCACTCACCGATAAACGGATACTGGAAGGCGCCTCAGTGTCATCATAATCACACCCGTTGGGGCCGGTGATCGCAAACTTTCAGCTCGTAGAAGATCTGAGGGAAGAGTGAAATGCGTAAATGGCAGCTCACTTACCGTATCCTCGTCTTCAGGATCAGTAAGATACCATGACAAATTTCCGTGGCTGTTCACGATTCGTTGCACCCTGAAAAAGGTAGCAAATTATTGTTTCCCAGCTGTAAATATAGCTGCTTTCGAAGCAGCGCCGCTGTCCCCTCATGGCTCAGTCAGGAGCAGGCTGGTCACCACAACCCACAAGGGCAGGGTTCGACTCCCCGTACTTGCCCTGAGTTTTTAATTTTGATTTTAAATGCCACAACTATATTATATTATATTTCTATTCTATTCTCACGATTCGTTGCACCCCCACAAGGTGGCAAATTACATTGTATTCCAGCTGTAAATAACTGTTTACGAAGCGACGGCCCTGTGTCGCCGTGGCTCAGTGAGAAACGGGCTGGTCTACAACCCACAAGAGCCGAGGGTTCGACCCCCATTGCCAACACCCAGTTTTCAATTTTTGATTTTAAATGCCACAACGATATTATATTATATTATAATTATATTATATTATATTATATTATATTATATTATATTATATTCTATTCTATTCTATTATATTATATTATATACTCTTAACTTTTAATTACTATATTATTTAAGACTTTAAAGAAACTAACCCAATCCCAATTTTTTGACCCAAAGAAGGCTGAGAAAAGCTCGTATAGACAGACGGACAGACGGAAGACACTATAGTGTCTAAAGTAGTGCACTACTCTTTTATATACCGTAATACACTGTGATAGTAGACCCCCTTATAGTCACTTGGAGTCTACAATTTTGTGATTCTGCGTGCTGTTTCAACGAAAGAGATAGCGCTTGAAGCGAAGAATCTTTTGATACTTAACAGTTTATTTCAAAGAAATCTGGGTGCGTTCAAAAAAATGATTTACTTTAGCGACTCTGCGACTTTACGTTATTATGGGGGCGCCACGCGGACGCCACGCCACGGCCACAGGGATTACAATCGTGGATTGAATTTAACCCTACTTTTGAATAGTCAGCCAAACACTCCTCGAGAAAATATTGCTTAACTTCTTCGTTGACCTGTTGCCCAGACCTAAAGTCAAGATTACATTAATCAATTCAATTCTTTGGTACTAATAACTTAATGCGCTGCTCTAATAAGCAGCAGAAGTCTACATTCTAGCTCTAATTTGCTAACGACTCGATTTCCGACTGTTTTATCAATGTTATTTCATTTGTTTTCTCAGCTTAATCAAACATTCTGCATCTATTGGTGATCCATTGAAAGCTTTGAACAACCTTTGCTAATGTTTTAACAATCTTTCTTAATCTTTTATTGAGCTAGCTGAAGAAACACCGAAGAATAGTGAGGCTAAAGGGTGAAATCAAAGTGAAAACTATTTCAAAAGCACTCTAAAAGTATGACCAATAGAGAGATATGTGATTACCCTAGAAAACCAGACTAGAAAAAAAGACGCGTAGAATAGGTTTTGACGATTTTTCTTTCGAGCAGTAATCTCAAATACCATTCAATTTTCTCAGCTGACCATGATCGGACAAAACAATGAGAGATTCGTCGATGCGAAGAGACCTTTGCTCGTCCGGTTGCTTCTGGAATTTGATTGATTGATAAAAAAAAAATGATAAATGAGAACTGTATTTCTAAAGCCTACCGTAAACACTTTAAAAAAATCGTTATAATGGCGTCATAATGACGCCAGAATGATGCCAGAATGACGCCAGAATGATGCCATAATGCCGCCATAATGACGCTAGAATGACGCCATAATGCCGCCATAATGACGCCAGAATGATGCCAGAATAACGCCGGGGCGAAGCGCCGTGATGGCGCCATGGCGAAGAATGACGCCAGAATGACGCCAGAATAACGCCATAATGCTGCCAGAATAACGCCATAATGCTGCCAGAATAACGCCATAATGCTGCCAGAATGCCGCCATAATGACGCTAGAATGACGCCAGAATGACGACAGAATGACGACAGAATGACGCCAGAATGTTGCCAGAATGATGTCATAATGACGCCATAATGGCGCCATAATGACGAAGAATGACGCCAGAATGACGCCAGAATAACGTCATAATGCTGCCAGAATGACACCAGAATGACGCTAGAATGACGACAGAATAACGCCAGAATGATGCCAGAATGACGCCATGGCGTCAAAATAATAGCTCAAGTGCGCGGGAGAGTCGAACCAACAACCCCATACGTTGGCGCGGGATTGACGTCGCGCGCCTTAGACCACTCGGCCACGGTTTCCCCTTATGTTTTTAGTGTATTTTGCAAAATTTCTTGAAAGATGTTATAACTTTTTGTAGAGTTGAGCAAATTTGATGATTTTTGCGTCAAAATGTTCGTAAGAGTCTCTAGAATAAAAGTTATCCCTTCGTTTTTGGTTCTAGACCCTCATTGTCGAGTTACGAGCCCCAAACTGCGGTTAAATTTACCCCCAAAAAGAATTTCCGTCCACAAAATGACCAAAAAACCGCTAAAACTAAATTTTAAAAAATTTCTGTTAGAGGGATTTGAAAAATTCCTTCAGATTCGGAATCAGCACAATTTTCCGCATCTAAAAAAGGTACTCTGCAGAAAAATCCGATAGAAAACGCATTTTTGACTTGTTTCGCGCAGATGTGCGCCAAGAATGACGCTAGAATGACGCTAAAGAGAAGCGTGTGTCAGACGGGCGTACACAGTCGAATAGTCTAGCTTTGAACGTCCCATTCTCTCGCTTTATGCTACAGTGTATGCTGTAGTGCCAAATCAGCGGAATCTAGTCCTTGTAGTCCATGCCAAAATCTATTACCAAAAGTATTGGGGAAAAATCTGGGAGTTGAGAAGAAATGATTTTCTAAATACCAGCTGGACTTACGCGACTAATAGGAGAAGCTTTCTATTAGAGGCTGTACAGGGCAGTTCTAGTAAATGTTGGTATCTGGTATTTTGGTTTATAGTATTTGGACCTTTACCTGTAAATCGTGAATGTGCAGATCGATTCTGACTGATCGCCTCCTCCACCTCGTCCACTTCCATAACTTCATGGGTTTCGATTGCTGTCGTAAATTTTTTGGAGATATCAGTAGAGGAAGAAGATAAAGGGAGAGCAGGTGGAGCGCTTTCGATCTTTCAGTCTTAACCAGTACCCAGTAACCAGTAACGAAAAGAACAAGTTAGCTACGGGTTTTCCGAGAGTTTTACGAAGTTTTACGATTTAGATACGTTTTTTCGAGAATTTTCCAAAACTTTATCAACCTCCCCTGATCCTGATAGACTTTAAAAAGCTTTAACTTGTAGATTTACCAGTGGGCAGTCAGTAGATTTACCTGTTGCTTATAGGGGCTGAATCTTGAAAATGCTTCTTTACAATCTCCGGGAATTGTTCACCGAGATCCGGTGGTTTGATCTGGGTTAGATAAGTCGATGTGCCGCTTTGGTGGGACGAGCACGAGAAGATCCCCGAAACCACGCTAGAAATGATAGTTGGCAGTAAAAGCTCTTGACAAGTAGTAGCTCTTGGCAATAGCAGCTCTTGGTAACAGCAGCTCTTGACAATAACAGCTCTTGAGAATAGCAGCTCTTGTGACAATAGACACAGCTCTTGACAATCAAGTAAGCCCCTCTTGTTAACAGCAGCTCTTGGCAATAGCAGTTCTTAGCAACAATCTACTGTTAGCCTTGGCAATAACCTTGACAATAACGGCTAGGTACAATTACCGGACAAAAGTCTCTGTTACCCCCGTGCCCAGCACCCAACTTTCAACGCTATTTTTAGACAGATAACCAGAAGAAAACCCCAGAGCACCATATATATTTTCTGAAAGCCCAACTCAAGCTCTAAAAGATCCAAACTCTATAATTCAAGCTCTACAATTTAAGCTCTTCTTCAAAAATACATCCTTTTTTTGATGCATTTCAGATCACGCAGCTCATCATTTCAGATCAAGTGAGGTGTCAAAAATCATCGTGGATGTTTGAAAAGCAATCCTCTGAAGCTTTAGATGAGCCTTTAGTGAAGTGCACTGTTGAGTACACACCGAAGCGGCGACTTTGAGTCGCCGAAAGTCGAATTTAAAACGCATTTTCCCGATTTTTTCTCTATGAAATTCGTAATCTACGTAAAAAAATAGCTCTAGAAAAGGCACTTTTAAGGGAAAACTGGTTCTGGAAAGAAAAACTGGTTCTTTCAAAGAAAAACTGGTTTTAAAACTGGTTCTTTTAAACGAACCCAACGAGAAAAAGGTTCCTTTCGACTAACGCGTTTTCTAAAATTCACCTATTTGAGAAAGCCCACCGTAGTCAAACCGTTTGATTTTCATCAGATCAGCTCAATTTTTGTATCATTTGATGAGGAATCACCAGGCTTAGTCAATGCTTTTAAAATTGGATTGAATTTGATGAAAACGAGGGTTTGACTACAGGCTGCACTCTCTCAAGTAGGTGCATTTTTCGAAAAAGCATTAGTCGAGAGGAGCATACTCTAGGAAAACGCATTACTCTTGACAATCGCAGCTCTTGACAATAGCAGCTCTTGGCAATAGCAGCTCTTGACAATAGTAGCTTTGAGATCCAAAAGATTCAAAATCTATCAATCCAACCTTGCCTCTACCCCTACCCCTACAAGTACTGCTATATCATACTGCTGCTGTAAATCTGGTTAAGGAAGCCTGAAGAGCTCACACGGCAATGCGCGATCCAATAACAATTCACATCGATATTCTTTCTTCAAGCTAATGGACCAAAGAGGAGTCAGCAAATCTTGCCACCACAAATCATCGGTATCGTTTGGACCTGGAAGAAGGGAAATAAAAGTAAAAAAAAAAAAAAAAAAATAACGGTAAAGTTGTTTACCTATCGATCGAGTTTTATCGATCCGAGTACATACCCTTTAAGTAAGGCCATTTGCAAAATTCTATACCTTTTTCTTCGCCTGTAAATTTGTAAATTCTATACCTTTTCTTTTAGATTTCCCTTCAGTTTACTGAATTTTCTCCTCATTCGATTCAAATTTACATATAAATAATAAACCCTTGGCTCGTGATAAAGTAAATCGAAGAAATCTAAAGGAAAAGAATAAAAAATTTCCCCAAATTATCCCCGATTTAGAAAGAAATTTATTCTAAAGATGTTTTAAAGTATTTTTCTTGCTTATTCAAAAAGTATTCCACACCTGTTCCGTGTTCAAAAGTATTTTTTGCTTATTCCAAAGGTGTTCAAGCACCTGTTCCCCTTTGAAATCCCACATCTTTCTCATTGGACTACATGTAATCAGCTTGGTGAAACGATGGTTTTCCGTGTAGAGACCTAGAAAGATATTAGGTTGTTTTGAAATAAATGAATCTCCTGGGAATAAATCTCCTGCAGAATAAATCTCCTGGAATAAATCTCCTGGAATAAATGTCCGGAAATCAATGAGCCTTTTATTATTGTTGATTATTTGGGTACATTTTTCTCAATAAAGTATACTCTATACCTTGTTATATACCATTGGAAACAATGTTATATACCCCATGGAACCATTAGAAAGGTTAGGAGGCTGAGCTCATGCTCCCGACACTTACTGAAGTTTCGACTCCGTCCCCAGCGTTTGTTGCAAGAAATAGTTCTCTTCTTATTTTTTGGATAATGTTGTTCTTTTGTAGCATAATCGTTGAGCTGAAATAGAGCATAATCATTCAATCAGTAACTTGACACTCTTTCTGTACATAAAGATCTCTGACTTTTGAGCCCGAAGCACCTTTACAGTAAAGCTAGCTTATAACCAGCTTCGTTGCCGGAAAATTCCGACGGGAGTATTTCCGTGGAAAAACGTTAGAAAGCTGATTTCGTGCTCTCCTTTAACCCTTTCAATTTTGTTGAAAATAAAATTTTTTTATTGAAACCCATCGCCGTTCTTAGATCATCAAGATACCGAAAATTTTGCCAGTTTTTCTTTTGCTGAGTTCAAACTCGGTCGCAATGCAGCTGCAAAAATGGCTCGTAACAGCTTAACAAAACGGCTTAACAAAGTTTGGGGTCAAGGCAGTGTCCAAAGCAGTGTCCAAGGCAGTCAACAGTGCGAACTTGGTTCCGAAAATTGTGTTAAACGTAATGGTTCTTATTTCTTATTGCAATGGTTATTATTTCGATTTGTTTTGTTTGGATCAAGTTATGGGACTTCGAGTATTCGAGTTGTTCGAGTATTCGAGTTGTTCGAGTATTCGAGTTGTTCGAGTATTCGAGTTGTTCGAGTATTCGAGTTGTTCCAGTATTCGAGTTGTTCCAGTATTCGAGTTGTTCCAGTATTCGAGTTGTTCAGAATATTCGGGTTGTTCAGTATTCGGGTTGTTCCAGTATTCCGGGTTGTTCGAGTATTCGAGTTGTTCGAGTATTCGAGTTGTTCAAGTATTCGAGTTGTTCGAGTATTCGAGTTGTTCGGAGTATTCGAGTTGTTTCGAGTATTCGAGTTGTTCCAGTATTCGAGTTGTTCCAGTATTCGAGTTGTTCCAGTATTCGAGTTGTTCCAGTGTTATTCGAGTTGTTCCAGTATTCGGAGTTGTTCAGTATTCGAGTTGTTCCAGTATTCGAGTTAAAAACGCGCATTTATTTAACCTAATAAGCCTAATAAATTATCGAGCTTGAATGGCTGAAAGAAAGAAGAAGCCTGATAAATTATCGAGCTTAAATGGCTTCATTAGCTTCATCGAATGAAAACGATAGCTTGATTTTTGAATCTTTAGACATTTTCTTATCTCAGTCTTCTCATTAGTCTAACCAATTCTTGATTTCAATCACGATCTAGCAGAGATCATCCTTGTTTTAAAAGGAATAAATGATTTTAAAAGGACTAAATGATTTCACAATGATTTTTAGATCTTTACAAGAAGCATTTTGATCTTGAAATCTCAAAAATTCGTACAAATTTTTGCATGTTCTTGATGTGAAATCGTTTGAAATTAATCTCATCTTTTTTTCTTCTCAATAAATCGCTTTCTTTTCAAATCTTTTCAAAGAGTACATTCGTTTTACAACAGCCGCGTTTTTCTTTCACTTTTCGGCTATATTTCATTTGCACATGTAGGCAAATTTTGAGGAAGAAAAAGAAAGAAAAGGGAAGAAAAGAAAGAAGAAAAGAAAGAAAAGGAAGAAAAGGGAAGAAAAGAAAGAAGAAAGAAAAGGGAAGAAAAGAAAGAAAAGAAAGAAAGGAAAGAAAGAAAAGAAAGAAAAGAAAATAAAAAGAAGAAAGAAAAGAAAGAAAGAAAGGAAAGAAGTAAATGAAATCTCGAAAATGAATGGCAAAGACATGGTGTAGTGGGTGACGGGGTGGACATTGAATTGAGGACATCAAGGACATTGAATCCTTGAGTGTTCTTCAGATCCATCACTAATGAGATAGTGATAGACTTGTGGCCTAAGTACTAGTTGTAAACAGTGAAGTTGATCATAGTGTCTATTGGATCAAGCAAATCAGCTTGCCCAGGTCAAAAGCCAGGTACACTTTTGACTTTTGACCCAAGAAGGTCTAAAAAGAGAGATTTGGAGGTTAAAGATTGGGCATGACACTCTTTAAAGGTGACTCTCACAAGCCGGAACCCAGCAGCCAATTGGTCAAGTGGTTAGGAGGCTAGGCTGATGCTCCGAGATTGCTTGGTTCGACTCCGTTCCCGGCATTTCTTTTGCAAAACCATTCTCTTCATTGTGCAAATGTGTTCTTTATCAAATTGCATAATCGTCCGTCAACTGACACACTTTCTGTACATAAGATCTTTGACTTTTGACCCTAAGCACCTTTGCAGTAAAGCTAGCTTATAACCGGCTTTGTTGCCGGAAAATTCCGACGGGAGTATTTCCGCGGAACCAAAATTTCCGCCAGAAAGGCTGGCCGGAAGTTTTGTATGGAAAATTTCCGGATTTCGATTTCGAACGTTCCGCAAGAATACTATGTACATACTTTGTACTTTGTCAGCGAGTTTTCGAGGAGAGAGAGGAGAAAATAGAGCATAGGCTCAGGATGAACACTGATTTTTATTGCACCAGCTTGGTCCTAGAGCCATTGCATTGACTCTTTTCTTTGCCAAATACATGCATACCTATTTAACGACTTAAATTATTGCTTTTCTTTTTTGATCATCACATTTAAAGATTACCAATATTCTCTAGTAAACTAGAAAATTGAAAAAATTATTTCTTAAAAGACATTCGACCAGTTGAATAGCTTGTGAAGTGAAATTCTTATTTCCCACATTGAAAAATGGATAGGGATTTGTGGGGATGTTCAAAGGATGTTCAAAGAATGTTCAAAGAATGTTCAAAGGATGTTCAAAGAATTTCATTATGTGTAATTCCCCCTTTCAATTGCATGTTTGGCATGTGTTTATTTGGATGACGAAAGAAAAAAGAGAGATAGAGAAATGGGGAAATGGGGAAATGGGGAAAAGGACGTGTCATTTCTTTTAATCTATCCCATTCCCCTTCTGTTCATCTGTCGAGATGAACACCCCAAGAACACCCACCAATAATCAGATATTTGTGTACACTAAAAAATTCAAGAGGTTTTGCTGAGAATTTACTTAGAGAAATCTTTCTCACCTGTTACAAGACTCATCCAATTCGGCCACGAATGAGTGGGGAAAACACTTCGAAGATATTCGGCTTGAACACCATTCTCAGAGAGGGCCTACAAGTTTTTCTTGATGCTGAAGCTAGGTTCAAAGTTTAACAATGAGCTCAAGTCTAGAATTTGAAAAGAAAAGAACTAGATTTAACCAAAACTAGATTCAAAAACCAGCAAGCTTCTAGCTTCTAAAACATCTATGTTTTAATGATAACGGAGGTCAATTCTAGCTATTGTCAATTCTAGCTGCTTAGCTATTGTCAATTCTAGCTATTATCAATTCTAGCCATTATCAATTCTAGCTATTATCAATTCTAGCTATTGTCAATTCTAGCTATTATCTAGCTGCTTAGCTATTGATCTACCTGCATTCCAATCAATGCCTCGGGTTTCGTTCGATTCAACAATGCCGCTCCATATCCGTCGATGAGTAAAATGATGAGATTTTGTCCGATCGGTTCCCTTTTTTCCGTCTTCACAGGGATCATCCAAATGGTTCCCACCCAAATAAGCGCCCATCCCCAAAGAGGGGACATTGCTGAAAAGAATTGAGATTGGAAAGAAATGGTGTGCTCAAAAATAAAGCCAAGAAAAAACAAAGCTAAGAAAAAGAAAGCTAAGAAAAAGAAAGCTAAGAAAAACAAAGCCAAGAAAAAACAAAAGTAATAGCTTTAGAGTAAAGCGGAAGCAACAAAAAGAACCTTTTTCCCGATTGAATAACGGGAACGGGTTCTATTGTGATGGCTTTTGGAGAATTTTTTTTCAATACTTACGTTGAACTTTATATGAAATGTTAGGAAAAGAAAAAAATTGAAATAATGGCTTGAAGAAAAGGAGCTAGCATTGGGAAAAGATTTGAGTAAAAGAGATTGGGAAAAGATTTGAATTAAAGGACAGTGGAAATGTCAGGTAGCCCTGTGGCTAACTTTTCTTTAGTGTCACAGTTTATGGTAATCAGAATGATTGAATATCTGAGAACATAGAGTGATTGAAATTTGGTAATTCGATAATATCTCGCAAAATTGCGACGCCTTGGGAAAACCCCAACAAGTTACCTATTTCCTCTCATAGTTTGCATTTTAAATAGTAAATCAATAGCATCAATCAATTTTGGTGGGATACATCCGTCAATCTTCAAACGCGCATCAATCTGGCCTTTCTCATAATCCGTGAACAGCTTTCCTTGAGCAGCTCTCCATGAACAGCTTTTCTTGAACAGCTTTTCTTGAACAGCTTTCCTTGAGCAGCTCTCCATGAGTAACTTTTCGTGAGCAGCTTTCCTTGAACAGCATTCCGTAAACAGCTCTTCATGAGTAACTTTTCGTGAGCAGCTTTCCTTGAACAGCTTTTCTTGAACAGCTCTCCATGAGCAGCATTCCGTGAGCAACTTTCCATGAGCAGCATTCCTTGAGCAGTTCTCCATGAACAGCTTTCCTTGAACAGCTTTTCTTGAGCAGCTCTCCATGAGCAACTTTTCGTGAGCAGCTTTCCTTGAACAGCATTCCGTAAACAGCTCTTCATGAGTAACTTTTCGTGAGCAGCTTTCCTTGAACAGCTTTTCTTGAACAGCTCTCCATGAGCAGCATTCCGTGAGCAACTTTCCATGAGCAGCATTCCTTGAGCAGTTCTCCATGAACAGCTTTCCTTGAACAGCTTTTCTTGAGCAGCTCTCCATGAGCAACTTTTCGTGTGCAACTTTCCATGAGCAGCATTCCTTGAGCAGTTCTCCATGAGCAGCTTTCCATGAGCAGCTTTCCATGTGCCATTCACCTGGAAATTAACAAAAACTATAAATTTAATAATAAAATATGCACAACAAAAGGAAAACTTTTAAACAAAAGCAAAGACGAGTGCGCTTAAGAATTTGAAAAGATTGATTTTATCAAAAGTTTTTATTTTGAAAATTTTTACTTTTTACAGTATGCTTTTTAGTGTTTTTAGGTTTTTAAGACACGCTCTTTTCAATAAAAAAAAAGGAAGAATAGTTGCAGCGTTGTTCAAAATGCAAAAATATTTCTTTTGAGGGTGCGCTTAAGAATTTGAACTGTTTAAATTTAAACGCTTAAGGGTTTTAACTTAAGAACTGTAGCTGGCTAGCTGTAGCTGGCTAGCTGTAGCTGGTTAGCTGTAGCTGGCTAGCTGTAATGGGGATATAGCCGAATACCAGGAAAACTTTTCTCACCATTCTCTGCTGGGTTCTCAACCCAGCAGAGACCCCCATTTAGAAATTGCAGAAAAACAATAAATTCTTTGAGACGCTTGTTCAGGGCAATTTCGATGTAGTTGTGGGTCTTTTTTTATTGAGTGGGTCAAATGGTGAGGCTCATTTATCAAGTGGAAAAGGGAAGGGGATGGGGGAGGGGGGAGACAAGTCAATTGAGGGGGCCATTCAGTGATTCTTTCGGGCAGAAAAATGCGATTGGAATTTGAGGAATCAATAGCCAGTGATAACATCGAAGGAATTCGAAGTTTATAAGAAATTTTCGTTTATTGAATAAGTTGAAAGTTCGACAATTGCTTGACCGAAAAAAAAGGATAATTTTGAAAGAAATTCTCTTGAAAATAAGATACTTGAAAAAGAAAAATGATAAGAAAATCGATGTTTATTGATAGAAACATTGATAGAAAGCTATGATTCCAAGAACATTGATAGAAAGCTAAAGCTAAAGCTAAAGGCTACAGCTGAAGGCTAAAGCTAAAGCCAATAGCTAAAGCTAAAGCCAATAGCTAAAGCCAATAGCTAAAGCCAATAGCTAAAGCCAATAGCTAAAGCCAAAAGCTAAAGCTAAAGCTAAAGCTAAAGCCAATAGCTAAAGCCAATAGCTAAAGCTAAAGCCAATAGCTAAAGCCAATAGCTAAAGCCAATAGCTAAAGCCCAGAAAGCTAAAAGCTAAAGCCAATAGCTAAAGCCAATAGCTAAAGCAAAGTAAAGCCAATAGGTGATGGACTAAGAGCGAATGGCTGAGTAGCAAAGCTGAGCTAATAGGCAAGAATCAGATGATAGCTAAAGCTAAACCAATGACAAAGCCAAAGAGCTAAGTAAAGCTAAATGGCCATCCAAAACCTAGATCTAAGCAGAAACAGCTAAAATAAGCAAAGGCTTCAAAAGCAAATTGGTAGAGATGGAAGTGAAAAATGGCTTAAAATCGTGAAAATTGTGGTTTTTATCAAAATCTTCTTGGGTATATTTTCAGTTTTCGAGAAGGGAAAAATAAGTGTTTAAAAGGATTTAAAAGGATTTTGTCACAAATTATATCATTTATTTATTCTCTGAGCTAAATTTTTTACGTTAGAGGGTAAAAATCGAAATTTTCTTTACTCTGTGGGACTTTATTGACTATCTGAAAACCAGAATATTGGTACTCAAAAAGGAAATTCTTTAGATGATAACTATGGCAAATATTGGCTTGTTTCACGGCAAACATGGATAGGTACCGTAAAGACTGTAATAGTACCCCTTCCCCCTCGTACAGTCGCGTAGTCGCAAAAGTTTTTTAGTATTTCATTTTTTTCAAAGCGCCCGGCTTTGAACGAGTTTTTTTTCGACACTGGTTTAAGCTACAATGCGCGCTTTGGTATCAAAAAATAGCCCTGAATCTCAGCTATTTTTTGATACGCAAACGAACATTGTAGCATAAGCCAGTGTTGAGAAAAATGCTGTCAAAGCTAGACTACGCGATGCTCCGACCGTCATTATGGGGCTGGGGTACTATTACAGTATTTATGGTATTTAAGCGCTTAATTCAATTTCAATTTCAATTTGTTCTGAATTTGATTTGAATTTTCTCAAAAATTTGAAAAACTTAATGCTCTTAAAGTTTCTGACGACAATTAGAGTCTTGGAAAGGCTTTTTCAAAAGAAAACAAAAGCTACGAAATTTGTGGACACTTTTTAAAGCTCTTTAAAGCTCTTAAAGCTCTTAAAGCTCTTAAAGCTCTTTAAGGCTCTTTTAAAGCTCTTAAAGCTCTTTTAAAGCTCTCTTAAAGCTCTTAAAGCTTTTTAAAGCTCTTTTAAAGCTCTTTTAAAGCTCTTTAAAGCTCTTAAAGCTCTTTAAAGCTCTTAAAGCTCTTTAAAGCTCTTTAAAGCGCTTAAAGCTCTTTTAAAGATCTTTAAAGCGCTTAAAGCTCTTAAAGCTCTTTAAAGCTCTTTTAAAGCTCTTTTAAAGCTCTTTAAAGCGCTTAAAGCTCTTAAAGCTCTTAAAGCTTTTTAAAGCTCTTTTAAAGCTCTTTTAAAGCTCTTTAAAGCGCTTAAAGCTCTTAAAGCTCTTAAAGCTTTTTAAAGCTCTTTTAAAGCTCTTTTAAAGCTCTTAAAGCTCTTAAGAAACATGTCATTTTTCATTTGAATATATATAGTTTTCAAAAATAAACAATCTCTTTGAGAGTAAGCAATGTTTTTAAAGCAATGTTCTTAAAATTTGTCTCTTAAATGTGAAGAGACTAGATTTATTCTTTAGAGTGTACCACTCAAAAACGGAAACGCATCCTTTCTAGTGAGCTCAATTTTTCATTTTTAAAACTGAATTGCGAGGAAAAGCCAGAATTGAGTGCACTAGAAAGGATGCGTTTCCATTTTTGAGCACAAAGTGCAACTAAGGTTCAAATTGGGACCATGACGATTGGGCCACAAGCCAAAAACGAAAATTTTTAACACCGAAAGACCAATTTTCGCCTCTGGTCTTGGCGCGCAAATTTCGCAACGCAAAATTCGGCAGCGCAATTTTCGCTTTTTATCTTATGGCGCAAAATTCGTCGGCGCAATTTTCCTATGCTCAAATTTCGTTTTTGACGAGCAAAGCAAAGCTTACGGGGTAAAGCAAAGCTTACGGGGTAAAGCAAAGCTTACGAAGCAAAGCAAAGCGCGGCGCAACCGTGATGGTCTCACCAAACTTTGATAAATGAAACAAAATGAAATGAAGAAACATCAATTCGGAACGAATAATAAAGAAGCGTATCAGACTTTTACTTTTCCATCATTCTTTTCAATTCGGTGAATATTTTTGCATATTCAGAGACCGAGAGAAAAGTTCTTTGGAGGAAAATAGGGAAAATGGTGTGAAATTGATAGCATAACGAGTTTTTGAGTGCGACTATTTTTAAGTTCGAATTTTTCGCCTCACATCTGTTTGCCCAATGGCCGAGTGGTTAGCTCGCTGGCCCCAAGTGCGAGAGGTCAAGGGTTCGAATCCGCCATCGGTTGCACATTTTCCTTATAATCGAACTTTTCGAGTACGAATATTTTTTAAGCTCAAATTTTTTGAGCAGCCCCATGGCGCCCAATGGCCGAGTGGTTAGCTCGCTCGCCCCGAGTGCGAGAGTCAACGGTTCGAATCCGGCGCCGGTCAGCCTTTTTGCCGGTTTTTTGCTTTTTGCCAAAATCTCAAATAGAATAGAGATAACCTTTTTAAGCAAACAAGGAGCGCTCCCAACTTTGCGTCGTCTCCAAACCAGGAGCGGTAAAACCGTAGGTGACTCGCTCATCTACCAAAAATGCTACTTTGATCTGTGAAAAGATTGTTTCAATCGCATTCAAGAATTGAATTAGAAAATTCTCGAGAAATCTCGGAGTTTGTTTTGGCTTAGGCTCAGGGTTGCTGCTTTTTTGTTAAGATTCGCCGAAAACAGAAACGGCACTGAATTTGAAGCGTTTTCTCATTGGAAGGAGGAGGGATTTTATGCACACGCGATCTCAATTCACTTGTTAATTCGTGATTGTTTTAGTGCTTTTGACTGGCAGAGCTAGGCTAATCACATTTATAGAAGAAAATTGTCGATAAGCCAGAAAAAGGAGGATTAGAAAGAGATGGATGTTTGAGAAGGGCACCAGAAAGAATGCGTTTCCATTTTTGAACAAAATTTTCACTCCAGAGCTATGATGATTGTGATATTAAAGGGATATTTCAATCAGGTGCATCGGTAAGTTGATCAGGCAAAATTTAGAGATAAGCCTGGGATTTGGGACTGGTCAGGATTGGTCAGGCCTTCAGTAAAGCTTTCAGTAAAGCCAGTGCTTTAACAACCTTAATGCCTAAGCTAGATTTTGGTTTAGAAGAACCCTGGTTAAAAGAACCCTGGTTAAAAGAACCCTGGCTAAAAGAACCCTGGCTAAAAGAACCCTGGCTAAACGAACCCTGGCTAAAAGAACCCTGGTTAAAAGAACACACTAATCTTTAAGCCCATAAAAGAGGTGTTTCAAAAAAATTCTTAGAAGAGAGGTGATTGACGAGGAGTTGAATTGACAGAAGAATGGGAAAGAGATTTGGATGAGAAAGGTTGGGGAAAGGGAAAGGACGGGGAAAGGGAAAGGGAAAGAGAAAGAGACCCTATCTGAGATGCATCGATGCCTTCTATCTATGGCCATTTCAACCCACCCACTCTTTTTCAGAATCTGTTCCCTGTCAATTCTTAAAGATTCCCCATTCCGCTCATCTTTGTTGACATTGACACCACATAAAAGTGTTTAGAGGGAATGGTGAACGCCCCGCACACTTTGAAGATAACAGATAAATATCGCAATGCTCAAATAGATTTGTTAGGCTTATTTTGGCTTATTTTGGCTATTTTGGCTGTTAGGCTGTGGCTTTAAATTGATATTCTGAATGACTTCGGTATCAGAATCACATCTAAAAAGAGCTGACAAATCACACTAGATTGTGTGATTTGTCAGCTCTTTCATACTAGATGTTACCTAGATTTGAAGCGATACTATCTGATTTTTATATTAGATTTGGAAGAGTTTAGATCAAAGTACTTTATCGAAGTACTTTATTAGACAAAAAGCAAAGAGTTGAACCTAAAATCTATTTGCAATTATCTGAAATGAAATAATCTGTATCTGAATCTATCTGAATCTGAATCTATCTGAATCTGAATCTATCTGAATCTAAATCTATCTCTATCTGCTCTATCTGCTCTATCTACTCTATCTGCTTACAAAAGCCAGTACAAAACAAAAGGACAAAAGAAAACAAAAGCTAAAAATTTACGAGTATCTAGGTGAGAAAGTTGGCACTCTTTGCCAACACATTGAGGACAATTGAGGCGATTTGTGGCGATTTGAGGCTATTTCGATTTTCGCGAGAAAGAGGCCAAGATCGAAAGGGAAAGACGGGCAGATCTGGGGGAATTTTGAGGGGGAAAAGAGACCCATCAATGACAGGAAAAAGAAGAAGGATCCACCTTGTCGATTTCATAAAACCTCGGGAAAAGAGAAATGGGGAGATTTGGGATAAGATTTGAGGTTTGGGGTTTTTTTGGAGGGAGCTCTAGGTTTTGGAGATTGAAGATTGAAGATTGAAGATATTGGGGTGATGTGTGAAAAGGTGAAGGAAGGCAAGGTTTTTGAAAACTAGAAACAAGAGTAGAAGAAGAGTTTGACTTGAGGTTTGAGAATTTCGTCGACTAGAACTCGAGAAAGAAAGTCGTTTAGACTAGAAGGGCTAGATGTAAAGGATCTGGGATTTGCAATGAATTCTTGCTTATCTTATTTAATAAATACCTAGATGAATCAAAAGTTGCAGGGTTAAAGATAGGCAGAAATAATTAAAGCAAAAAAAAATGTGGAGAGAGATTGACTGGAAAAGAGAGAGAAGAAAAGAGTGACTTTAGACTGGGTGACTGTTCAGTAAAAAAGGAAAGGATTGAAGAGAGGGAGATCGACCAATAGGGAGAAGAAAAGGAGAATGGGAAGGGGAAGGGGAAGGGGGAAAGGGGGTGTAAAGCATGGATGTCAAGGGGAGGGGGAGATCTGGGGAGGAATCTGAGGAGAGGGCATGGCCTCACCCATGCAGCCACAGGACCCATCACTTGAGCAATAAATGTACACAGATAAAAAAAGAAATTTGTGAAATCTTGCACTTGCAAATGTGAAAATTAAAGCTTTAGTTTTCCCAAGCAAGTTTCCAAGCAAGTTTTCCCAAAAATGGAGGAATGGAGGACTCAAAAATGGAGGACTGGAGATGTCCGATAGAGTTTGAGCACTTTCTTCAAAAGAAACCCATTTTGGTGTCAATAGAAAAGTTGTAGGGAATCAAAATGAGGCTTATATCCAAATTTCCAAAAAGATACACTTAGTAGTTTCGCTTAAAATGCAAGTTTTGTGAAAATTCGTAAATTTGGCATTTCTTGAAAACCAGTTTTTGAATCATTCTGAAAATTTGGATATAAGCTTGATTTTTGATTCTCTACAACTTTTCTATTGACACCAGAATGGGTTTCTTTTGAAGAAAGTGTGAGAACTGTCACATATGACAATAGCCTGAAGTTTTCAATTCACCAACCCAATAGTTTTGGCCTTCATTGTGGTTCGACCTACGAAAAGTTCCGAATTCTCCACTGGAAATAGATTGCTTTCTCATTTCATCACAAAATTTATCACGTAAAACAATATTTTCAATTAATCTGATAAAATGATTTGAAAATGAAAAAGAAACGACGACGCGGCGCTCCCATTGACTACCTTCGACTACCGGCGACGTCATTTGGAATGCGACGTTGCGCGAAAATTAAAATCTCACATGAAAACGCAAATTTCGCATTTCTTGAAAACCAGTTTTTGAATCATTCTGAAAATTAGGATATAAGCTTGATTTTTGATTCTCTACAACTTTTCCATTGACACCAAAATGGGTTTCTTTTGAAGAAAGTGCTCAAAATGTCACATATGACAATAGCCCGCAGTTTTCAATTCACCAACCCAATAGTTCGGATGGCTACATGCACATTTACTCAGAATTTAAAGAAAAATCGTAAGAACAACAATTTTAGCATCCCAGCAAAACGCAGAAATTGCCAGAAAAGGCATTTGCCTTGCCGACTGCTTTGGCTTCTTCCGAATTCGGTCCCTCACTCGCTTGATGTTTGTCTTTGTGAAGACAGTTGGGCGTCTACCGCTTCTTGGTGCATCAGCAATTGCTCCCGTAGCCTAAGTCTGAGCCTAAGCCTAAGCCTAAGCCTAAGCCTAAGCCTAAGCCTAGCCCGCAGTTTTCAATTCACCAACCCAATAGTTCGGATGGCTTTGTCGCTCTTTTTGTGAGGATATAACCGATTTGATGCAGGGATATTTTGAAAATCTTTTTTAAAATGAAAATTTTAAAACCGATAAGTATTATATAATCGATAAATATATCGATAAATCAAGCTTTACAAAAAAAGTGTGTCAGAAGTTAGTCAGAAGAATGTTTCGACGAAATTAGAAACTTTTTTATGGCCTCTGTATATAAAATTGGCGATTAGAATTGCTAAATTTGTCTAAAAGAAATGCCAAGTACGGTTGAAATTTAGTAAATATACTTTTTACAAGAGTTTTTGAGTCAAAATATTCGCAAACACGAGATATTGAAGAAGAGCTAAGTTGTTTTGGACTTTGGACTTTGAAATAGTTTCATGTCATATCAAATAGCTGTACTTGCTTGAAATGCTTTAGATGCTTTAAATGAAATGCTTGAAAAAGTCGCTAAATAGATAAAACTTTAATAGATTTATATTAGAAAGATATATGATTGAAAGCATTGATTGAAAGGATTGATTGGTTATTGAAAATTCGGGCTGAATGATGAGTGGGAGCTTGGCGGTACTGTTGTTTAGCCTACTAATGTTTACATGATCGTTTTTGTACTCGAAACCAATTCTTTACACACATTCAGCCAAAACATAACAATTTTTGTGTTTTTTATGAGATTCAGAGATTTCTTTTTGTACGAAATTTCACTCAACGATTAGATCATCCGACGATAGGGATGTGCGACAGAAAATCGTATCCAAAAACAAATGACACATTAAAAATGAATAAGACGAAAAAATAAAATAAAAGCAAAAATAAAAGCTAAAATAAAGGCGAAAAAAGCTAAAATAAAAACGAAATAAAAATGATATTTTTCTTATAAGCTGTTTACCGTAACCCGCCAAGGGCTAGTTCGTGTTTAAAAGGAAAATTTTTTGACAAATTTTTCATTCGGGACAATTTTCAATAGGGTAATTTAGTTTATAGCTACACTGGTTTTTGGAATAAATTGTCCAACCTTAAAATTGGTGAACAATACATCATATCGGAAAAGCTTATTAGAAAAATGATATTATGTTTATAGCGAGTAAAAACTCGTAGAGTTTGGCGAGCAAACATAATAGATAAATCTTTTGAAAAACATGATACATTTTTGGAAAACATGGTTAACTTTTTGTGTGTGTGCTTTCAAAGAAATTCGATCTTAAAAAGCGACAAAGTTGGGTAACTGAACCGAAAGAACAAAAAAAAATGGGGTGGTTTTGAGGGGGGTTGAAAAATGCAGACATACACAAAATGAAGAGAATTTTAAGCATTTTGTCTTTTTTTCTGTGAAAAAAATCGACTGATTGACATTTTGGAAAGACGAAAAGGACAGCTGGTCATTAGGTGAGAAATTGGGAGAAGACAATGGAGAAAATGAGGATTTTAAAATGGGTTTACAACTTTTCAAATAGTCTCAACACATCCAAGCTGAGAAAGCTGAGCTCTCAGCTTTTCAGAAAGCTGAGATTGAATTCTAGAAATTGGTAACGGTTTGCTTTTGATGCATTGGTTGCATTGGTTGCATTGGTTGGCTTGGTTGCATTGGTTGCATTGGTTGCATTGGTTGTATTGGTTGCATTAAGAGTATAATCTTGACTCTAAACATTGATAGTCTAATCAAAGATTAAAGAGCAATTCCTGTACCTTGTCGTGGCCAAGTTTTCCGACCAATTGCGACCTTTTTCCAAGAAAATCCTGTATTGGCGCTTTAAAGCGTGGTAAAACTACCGTACCCCTCCTAATTTGCGCGAAGTTTCACTTTTTTCATTCTTGTTCATTTCATTTTATTCTTTTTGCGTTTTTCTGATATAGCTGCGTTTGTTTTTGCAGGAAACAAAGAGGGATAAAGCTAAGTTACGTTTTTTAACAGCTTTTCTCTAGCGGAAGCTTTGTTTGTAGAGTTTTTAGACCCACTTGCTTCCCGACGATCTGCTCCACGAGCTTGATGCCAACTAATGTTAAGTTAAGTGGTTTTTATCATTTTCTATGGCGGAGTCTTTGTTTTTGAAGTGCCAACCCAGGATTTTCTCGGAAAAAGGTCACAGATCACAAGTTTCGGACCAGGCTAGCCGAGGCAAGGCCAAAGCCAAGCGTGGCAAAAGCTTTTGGATTCACCTGAAGCCAGGCTCTTCCCCCTAAGAACTTTCCTAGGGCTTACAATTCCTATGAACACTATATCCCTGACCATGACTCAAAGGGTTCCGATTTATTAAAAGTGAATCAAACAAGGTTGAGCTTTAGAATAAAATCTGATCAGCGGATTTGTACTTATGGTGCACTTATATCCAAGATAAAAACACTCAATTTGCAAGATGGTATTAAAAGTAAACAGGTACGATTTGTAAACCAAATTAGATCCAAAAATCAATCGCCAAGTCTTGCCAAATCAAATCAATCATCTCTTGACATGTTGAACATTGCAATATATCTTATAGTTGGGTATCATTTCTTTTTCTTATTTCAATGTGGATTGTGTGGGCCAACAACTGCGCACACTTCCCATTGGAGCAATACACACTTCCCATTGAAGGGTCAAAGGGAACGGAAAGGGTAATTATTCGAACAAGTAATGACCATCGAAGAAGAAAAAGATGAGAGAATAGACGCCGACAAATAAGAGAACATTGAATTTATGGGGAGATTTTGGAATGAAGTGATGAAATGAGAGATTTTGGACGAGAGACTAGTTGGGGTGATTCGAATTTTAGATCTTAGTTATGCTTTCGAGTGCTTTGAAACGAATCCAGACTTGTGCCAAAATTCAAAATTAAACCGTAGCTCAATTGAATTAAATTGGTTTAAACTAATTGAATTTTGTTTGTTTGTTTGTTTGTTTTGAGAAAATCCGAGCCATAAAAGTCATCGAACAAATCTACAAAGCCGTTGGGGTGGTAAATTTATGAGCATGAAGGCATAAATACTCTATATACCTACCTAACCTGGTTCTATAACTCACACGTGTGACCGACTATGAGAGAAAAGGCACTCGAACGGAAAAATATTTAGCCAATTTGCGAGATTTGTCATGAACTAAAGGATAATTGGGGAATTCCCTAGGGGACACAGATTTTTGTGTTTTTGTACTGGCTTTTTGTTGCTGTTGTTCATGCTGTTCAATCTGTTCTTTCAAAACGTCTACATCCGAAACAAAGTTCAAAAAGTTCGGAAAAGGCAACAATGGCAAATCACAATTAGCATAATTTGCATTTAAACTATTTTTAATGAATGTTTGATAAGCATATTTTGATATAACTGAATACCGTAAATACTCTAATAGAAGCGCACCGTTTGACTAAATATCATGCTCTTGAGAAAGCTCAACATATTCAGTCTTCCGTTTTGAAGTCTGTTCCTTACGTAAAAACTCTCATTTCGTTCAACTTTTTTGTTTTCTATCTTTTCTATCTTTTTCTATATAGATAGACAACTTTCCAACGTTTTGCTACTTTATATGCCTTTTTGCCAACAGAATTTATCTTATACGTACTCACTGTAATCTCACAACTTAAATTTGGACACAAAATTCATTGAACGGCCACGCCACATCCTATTCTTTGTCTTTTTTATCAGCTTCTTTTGGATTTTATACTTATTTTCGAATTATAATTTTGTTTTTTAGATACGATGAGCGATCGAGAAAGTTTGGATGGATTTGAAGAATTTCGAGATCGAAGAGAAAGCGAACTCAATGGGTATTGGAGGAAGGACGAGACCATCTTCGTGAGAATGGATCCAGTGATCGATCAGTGAAGGAGTTGGACAAAGACATGGCCAAGCAAAGACGGAAATCGATCGACGTGAGGATAAAACTCAGCAAAAATGGCAAAGGAAGTCTCCATCAGCTCTGCCGCTGCGAAGCAAACGACGAAGAAGACGATTTGATTCAATGCTTCAAGGCCGACGGCGCAATTCCTACTGGGTTACAGCTGCTAAAAGACGCTCGAATGGAGAAAGAAATCGATAATTTTCTTGGGCCATTCCAATCAACACGACTTCTGGAATTCCGCGAACTTGATAATCAAGAAGGAATCGATGAATTTATTGATTCAGACGCATCGCTTTGATTTGACGATTGATCTGTTTTTATGCTTAAATCACTTTTGTTTTGTTGATTGTTAAAGATGAATAAATGAAAGTCAAAAGGTCAAAAATGTCAATGAATTATCTGGAAGACTTCCAGGGTTTTCTAAAAAATTTTTTAAAGGAGGAAGATTAGAGGTGCACCCCAGGGTGGGAGGGAAAAATTAGAAGCGCATGCCCTTCTACTAGGGTATTTACGGTAGTTATTGTCGTAGTTTTAATTGATTATATTTTCTCTCCTGCTGCAGAAAGTCATTTCTTCTGCCAGCGCATCCAATAGCCTTACTGTTTGAATATCCTTTCTTTTCCGTCCAAATTTCGTGCCTAAACACAGAATTAACTCTACCCAATCCCATTCATAGCAAACGTTTAAGTTCTTGCTAATTTATCACGGTTCACACTTGCACGGTGCACGATTCAAATCATTCAAGATTTCAAGGCTCGGATTCAAAGGATAAAGGCCCGCTTCTTTTCAAAGTCCGTGATCTACGGTGTCTTTCCCACAAAATTAGGTTTCTTTTGATCATTTCGCCACTCATCCGTTCGTTTTTGCCCGAGATAGCTTACCTCACTTTCTCAAAATGCTTTTCATATTTCTATATTGTTTTAAATTAAACAATATTTCGTTATTTTAGATGCTCTTTCGCCCGTCTTCGCTGATTCGGTTAGCGACACGAAAAATGAACATCGAAGCTCTCGCACAAGCCGATCCGATACAAGCTCAACACATGAAGGTTCGCTTTGTTACTGTTATACAAAATGCTGTAAGGTTTCTTTGGCACTTTAATCATAGCAATCATGAACATGTTATTACTTAATCGGTGGTTCTTTATCAATAGCAGGTGCTTAACCGATAAAAGCTTGAATCGATGAGAATAAGTTCACTTACTTCCGCTCAAGAAATTTGATCAGAATTCATTTGCAAGATGCATGTTACTTGAGGGTAAAAAATAATCGGGGGCTGTTATCAACCGTAATACTGATGAAAGCAATAAAAACCTATAAGAAAACCTAATTTAAGCCATACCAAGATTACAGATGATCAATTTATTCATTGTTTGCTTACTTAAATTTAATTTTAGGAGGTCTGCATAGCGGTGAACGAGTCGGATGTGCCGGAAGAAGCGATCCCAAAATGCGACGCGCATCACATTGAATCGCTTACGTTACATCGGGCTTTCAGGTAGTGTTTTTAGAATTTTTGATTAGCTTTGTGAATTTCTTATTATCAAGGTTTCATTTATCTTTAGAATCTTACAATGAGCGGGTCTATTTTTTGAACCTTTTTGTTTATAGTGTTTTCGCATTCACGCCCGATCATCGCCTGCTCTTACAGAAGCGTTCCAAGCACAAGATCACCTTTCCGGAGATGTGGACAAACACATGCTGCTCTCATCCATTGTGGAATGATGCCGAATTGAAAGGCGTTGAAGGTAGAAGCTTGAAATGTATCATTTAATGTTCTAAATCAAATCTTTAGGTGCAAAAGCGGCGGCAAAGCGAAAGATGGAACATGAATTGGGGATAAAAGCAATTGAAGATGACCGCTACTTATTTAAGGTAATCCAAGTTCTCAAGAATAGTCGACATTTATTTTGTTAAGTTTTTTTATGAACTGAATACTTTTGAGCTACCTAAATATTATTTTTAATTTAGGGGAAGTACTTGTACAAAGCGATGATGCCGAATTCGCCATGGGGAGAACACGAGATGGATTATGTGCTCATCCTTCGTAACTTCGATCTGTCACGGATAGAAGTAAACGCGGAGGAAGTTGAGAATTATGCAGGTTTGTACCCAATGTTATAGCTGTAACGCACCATAACTACAAAGTTGGTGGAAGCTAACCGCAGTTAAGTGGTTTTGGAAGAGTAACGTAGTATATGGCTAAATACGGATAGTCCTTTATTTGGAGAATATGATTACCACTACATATACATTGCTTTAGTTGTATCGTTGGAAGAGTTGAAGAAGCGCCTGGCGAATCCAAACTGCAATTTCACGCCTTGGTTTCGTCTCTTCGAAAATCTAGGACATCTCGAAAAATGGTGGAAAAACATTGAAAAGCTGGAAGAAGATAACGAAGAATTAATTATTCGGATGTAAATATTCGTCGATTTGATTTGTTTGCCTTAGCAATTTAATTTTTCTTAATTTTTTATTTAGTATTGCTTTAATCGGGTTTTGTCATTTTTCCCTGTACAGGTTGCGCGTGACTTTGTCTTTTGTTGAACACATTCCTTTATCAATAAAGTTGATTCCATAATTGTTTGCCACAGATTTAAACGTTGTTAAAAGACATTTATGTATTTCAAGCTCACTTTGGAGTGGTTAAAGTTTAATGTGTTCATCAATGTTCATTTTAATCAACGCTTTATTTAGGCAAAATTGGCGTCGAATGAAACGAAAGCAAGATCAACCATCAAAACAAAAGGCAAAACGACTTGAGCAGTTTAACGAGCCGGGATCGTTGGCTAAAAAGCAAGAAAATTTGCTAAACTATTAGCTATTAGCAGTTTTGAAATCTTTTGACTTGGAAAGTGTATCAACTTCAAATAAATAAGATCGCTAAGTTGCACCACACTTTCAAAGAATGTCGGTTTTATGTGTAAAGTAGAACTTTTATAAAACTTTCCATTTCTAAATCTTTACTTTAGAAAAAGCATTATCCATATCGAGTATAACAACGCGACGTCGAAATGGGAGGTCACACGACAAGCGGTGAAATTTTAAAAACAATCTATTATACTATTTTTTTTGTAGACAAAGTATCTACAGACAATGGGAGTTCCCGGGGTAAAGGGTGCACCCCAAACATTGTACCCTGAAGAGGTTTGAGATTGTTTTTTCTTTGCAACATGACATTTTAGGTATTCTACTTGTACGAAATTGGATCGGCGATCGTGAAAGAAAAAGAAGGAAGACAATTAATTGGAACAGAGGTATAACAATATTGAGATAGCAATAAAAAAAGTTGTGTCAGGTTTTGGCACTAGCTCTGCGAGCAATCTCCTTTTCTTGTTTGATGACGTATCGGGAAATGCGACGAGCCGGATTTGTTGTTGTTCGGAAAAGGTTTGTTATTTTATACAAGTCTCGATGTTTATGCTTGCTTTCAGCAATAGTTTAATTATAATTTATATTTTTAGGTTGCATCCTACAGAACCGGTTGCACAGACGCAAGCGACACCATCGATAAGTTACTTTGACGAGAAAGCCAATAAGCCTTCGACATCCGAGCCCACCATCAATATTTTAGCTGAAACAAAGAAGTACGGTTTGAAAGTGCCTTTCACAACACATGTTATATGAGAATTTTTACTTTGATTTTACGCAAGCAAATTTTAACTTTACATTCAGATCGCCTTCAGAACCTGCAAATGCCTCCTTGTCTCTGAAGCCTTTTTCATCGACAGTGCTTGATATGTTTCCGACGCTTGAAAATGGCAAAATGAAGTCGGTATTATCTAAGAGTACAACTTTTTATTACGACGGTGACTGATGTTCAACTTTTAGAATGATTCACCTGGCGATGGATCAAAATTTATCACCAATACATGAGCCTATTTCATCTAGAATAGTCTCACCGAATGTAATACGGCTAACTCAAGATGTGAGTTGTTAAATTTTGATGTTACTTGAATATTTTTATGTGGAACGACCGAAGATGATGAAACGTCTCTCGACACCTTTAGCGCCGAGGTTTTGGCCAAACTTGGAGGAGGTAATTGTTAATAATTTAAATAACAATTCAATATTTTGTTAAGCTCGCGACTACAGCTTCAACATGGAGTGAATATCGCGAAAAATTCAAAAAAACAATGGAGATGAACGAACAACGGGCATTTAATAGGTATTTTTATTTACCCGTATGAATACAAACTTGAAAACTTTAAATGGCGCTTACAATGACAAGTTTATGCGATCTAGTTAACTATACCGCACGATAACATTGTTTGGCATGTAAATTTGTTAGTATTCACGTTTAAATGCCCTTTTTTAGATTCAACTCTTTCAAGAGTCCATTTCAAATGTCAAGAGGAGGACCGGCACATCGACGTGGCTTCTCTCGATCTCCATTACATGCAAACACATCCTACACACCACGGCCATTTCAACGAACGCCACTGATGCCAAAAGTAAAACAGCAAATGGGAGTGGAGTACGACATTTACAAGGCGGGCACATTTATGCACACGGTTGTGACGCCTCCATTTATGCGAATGACTGTACTTGAGTAAGTCGTTTTATTAGTTTTTGAAGCTAAGCTATTGAAGTACGCAATAAACTAATGACAAGAATGTGCCGTAGAAATTTAAGTTAGCCGTAGAAAATGAGATAAACAAAATGTAGATATTTTTTCAGATCAAGTTGTGGGAACGTGCTATCGAGTGCCAATCCGGATCCAACGATTCGCTCGATTTTCGCCATGGTTTCAGCCGACTCCGTCATCACCTACATTGAACACTCGAACAATCCAATAACACTCCAAGAGATGAAAAAGTTTGTTCAGTAGATAGTCGTTCGTGTTCATTTTCACCTGTAATTTCGGCTTTCTTTGTCGTGATAATTTGTTACCGTTTTTTAACTGTCTTTGTACAAAAATAAATATTTATCAGTCTATTATGCACTAGATTGCTGGCTGGTGAGGGGCGTGTTCACGAATTTCATGGTCGCGTTGATTTGCCAAGTGCCCAGAAATGAAGATTACGATCATAATGAGCAGGAAGATCATAAAAGTATATTCAATCCATTTGGTGATAAAATTCAGAGAGTGATGTACTGAAATTTTAACGGCTTTAAAAACTATCTTGGAAAACGTTAAAGACCATTTTAAATGTTTTAAACCTTACATTTTTGAGACCAGTGCTGCGGAATGGAACCTTGTGTTGTTGGGATGTCGACTCGAGCTGTGGAATACTGCAATTGGTCAAAATTTTAGTATTTTAATTAGAAATTTGCATTACCAATTGCGTTGAGTGAACATTTGTGCCACCATTTTGATCAGAATTCACGAGATCATTTATTTCTTTGGCTTAAATTCTTGCATATGAGTAAATTTTCAAGATCTCCCAAATCACATACCTGGATAGAAAGTGAATGACGGTAATAATACCAGTAACGGGAACAATACCAGTAATAAAAAACTTCCTGAAATCATAGAGCTCAGAAATGATTCAGAGTAATCGGAGAGGTTTACGAAATAGACAAGAATTTCCCTTTGTTATCGGCGTAAGTGAGTAAAATTTATCAATCCCCCCCATTTCAAAAAGAAAAAGACACACAGAAATCATATGTTGAGAAAGGAAAAGGTTCTTAAAAGTTGTCACGTGATTAAGCTCTGCTCCAGAGATTGCCGTTTTGGAAGTGCGGAGTCTGACCCAGGGTATTGAAAGTGCAAAATGAATCACCCAAATTGAAAGGTCAACAAAAAAACCCTCATGAAAAGCTCAACAATCAGTCAGTCAATCAGTATTTTAATCGTACGGTAGACTCTTGAAATGCTTTGCGATTTCAAACTTGTTACTGTAACTTTTGAGATGACTGCAACAATTACTGGTTACTGTGACTGTCACAAAGCACTCACACTTAAACGAACAAAAGCTTTATATCTGATGCTATAATATAAACTCTCCACGTTTTTCATTTTCATTTTTGGTTGTCGATTTGGGAATTTAATATTGAAAAGCTCTTGTCTGCTCCATTTTGATATGCAAATTTCAAAATCAAACTTTTTCACTTATTGTTAGCATGTTCATCAATGTGATTAACGATGGTAGAGATTGGACAATGATGGTAGGGATTGGACAATGATGGTAGGGATTGGACAATGATGGTAGGGATTGGACAACGATGGTAGGGATTGGACAATGATGGTAAGGATTGGATAACGATGGTAGGGATTGGACAACGATGGTAAGGATTGGACAACGATGGTAGGGATTGGACAACGATGGTAGGGATTGGACAACGATGGTAGGGATTGGACAATGATGGTAGAGATTGGACAATGATGGTAGGGATTGGACAACGATGGTAAGGATTGGACAACGATGGTAGGGATTAAAATTCAAGAACTTATCTGCCTGGGGCAGATTCGCGGCTTTCAAAGAGTATATAATTAGATTCAACGTTGTACAAGCGTTTTGTTTAGGTTTTAAGTTTTAAGAAAACTTAGTAGACTTTCGAATTTGCAAAATCTCCTCCCTCACTACAAACAAATCAATGCGTTCTTGCCATCCCGTCTCGACCTTTCACCCATTTCCATTTTAAAGCCTCTCTTTTCTTTTCTTTTCCTTCTTCCGTCTAGTCATGCCATTTTATCAGTGAAAATTATGTGATCAATGACACATTTCTAAAAAGAGAACCCTCAATCACTAAAGCTCTTTGAGCACTTTGAGCACAAATCACTAGAACTTTCTCCTTGAAATATCAAAGAACCTCTATCAAGAAGAAAACTAACTTTTGGATGCTGTGTGAGTGCTCCTTTGATCTCAGCTGTGCTCAACAAATGTCCGCTAACATTCATCAAATCGTGAACACTAGAAAACTCAAGTTTCAGTCTAAACTAGAGAATTAGCATTAAACAGACAGTATTTTAGAAACCGCCTTTGGACTTATCAGCAATCGCAAAGCAATCAGCGGACTTACCAGTCCACAAATCCAAGAAAGTCCAAGAGTTCTGCCAAAACAACTCCCCAGACTTCATTTCTTTTTCTGAGTTAGCTCTTTAGATCTTAACCCAATGGATTTTTCAGTGTTGTCGGTTTTCTAGAAGTCAAAGCTTGTTAGCTTGTTCAAAGCCCCACAAAAACATTGAAAGCTTGAAGAAATCACTGTTGAAAGTGTGGGAAGAGCTCGATGCAACCTATTTGATCGCCACCGTTGACGCCTTCTCGAAACGCCTGCGAGCCTGCTCAAATGCAAATGGTTTCAAATTTGATAGTTCATTTATAATTGTTAATGTACAATAAATGTTATTTCAATAAATTATTCAGTTAGAAATTTGTCCTTTTGCTGTTGTTTGCCTTAAAATCAGAACTTTATCTTGTTACGACAATTATTTCGCACTCTGTACACCATGAAAGAATTTGGCAAACTCAGTGATGTTTGTACTAGGATTGGAAACAATTTTAGTACTGTCTAAGGGAAACGAAAGAATTGGAAAGCATCTTTAGTTTTAGAGTTGAAATAGAAGAAGAAAGACTTGCTGTTTTTCGAATAAACAGCTTTTAATGTCTTTTATAGAATAGATCGAATCGCTGTTGATCTTAAGAATCTGCGTTGGCAAGTTTCCAGAAATGCTCTTGATTCACTAAAAACTTTCGCAAGTGTTTTGAAATTCACAGAATTCCTTTCTCAAGTAAAACACTTATCTAGACGATGACAAATTGTTAACGGTAATAACGGTAATAATGTTGACGGTAAAAGGACAACGAAATGTGTTCAAGAGTACATATGATAAGCTTAGAATCATTTGAGCAGAACTTTTCTTTGAGCCGAAGGGATTAAATGAATTGCTAAGGCCAAATTTCATCATTTAAATTTATGAATCAAGCAAAAACTTCAAACAAACACTTCTTTTTGTTTAAATCGAACTTTATCTAGAACTGCCGAAATTTCGTTCCTTCGTCTTTTCCAACAGCAGACATTGAATGATTTGAGACTCCCAGTCAAAGCAAAAATGATGACGCCAATGATGACGTCAATAATGGCTGCAATGAGCTTATTTAAGGTAATCCATTTTCTCAAGAATAGTCGACATTTATCTTGTTATGTTTTTTATGAACTGAATACTTTTGAGCTACCTAAATACTATTTTTAATTTAGGGAAAGTACTTGTACAAAGCGATGATGCCGAATTCGCCATGGGGAGAACACGAGATGGATTATGTGCTCATCCTTCGTAACTTCGATCTGTCACGGATAGAAGTAAACGCGGAGGAAGTTGAAAATTATGCAGGTTTGTACCCAATTTTATGGTTGTAACGCACCATAACTACAAAGTTGGTGGAAGCTAACCGCAGTTAAATTGTTTTGTAAGAGTAACGTAGTATTTGGCTAAATATGGATAGTCCTTTATTTGGAGAATATAATTTATCAGAATTATACCACTACATATACATTGCTTTAGTTGTATCGTTGGAAGAGTTGAAGAAACGCCTGGCGAATCCAAACTGCAACTTCACGCCTTGGTTTCGTCTCTTCGAAAATCTAGGACATCTCGAAAAATGGTGGAGAAACATTGAAAAGCTGGAAGAAGATAACGAAGAATTAATTATTCGGATGTAAATATTCATTGATTTGATTTGTTTGCTTTAGCAGTTTCTTTTTCTATGATATTTAGTATTGCTTTAATTTTAAAGAAGCTTTAATCGGGTTTTGTCATTTTTCCATGTACAGGTTGCGCGTGACTTGGTCTTTTGTTGAATACATTCCTTTATCAATAAAGTTGATTCCATAATTGTTTGCCACAGATCTAAACGTTCGTTAAAAGACATTTATGTATTTCAAGCTAACTTTGGAGTGGTTAAAGTTTAATGTGTTAATCAATGTCCATTTTAATCAACGCTATTATACTATTTTTTTTGTAGACAAAGTATCTACAGACAATGGGAGTTCCCGGGGTAAAGGGTGCACCCCAAACATTGTACCCTGAAGAGGTTTGAGATTGTTTTTTCTTTGCAACATGCCATTTTAGGTATTCTACTTGTACGAAATTGGATCAGCGATCGTAAAAGAAAAAGAAGGAGGACAATTAATTGGAACAGAGGTATAACAATATTGAGATAGTAATAACAAAAGTTGTGTCAGGTTTTGGCACTAGCTCTACGAGCAATCTCCTTTTCTTGTTTGATGACGTATCGGGAAATGCGACGAGCCGGATTTGTTGTTGTTCGGAAAAGGTTTGTTATTTTATACAAGTCTCGATGTTTATGCTTGCTTTCAGCAATAGTTTAATTATAATTTATATTTTTAGGTTGCATCCTACAGAACCGGTTGCACAGACGCAAGCGACACCATCGATAAGTTACTTTGACGAGAAAGCCAATAAGCCTTCGACATCCGAGCCCACCATCAATATTTTAGCTGAAACAAAGAAGTACGGTTTGAAAGTGCCTTTCACAACACATGTTATATGAGAATTTTTACTTTGATTTTACGCAAGCAAATTTTAACTTTACATTCAGATCGCCTTCAGAACCTGCAAATGCCTCCTTGTCTCTGAAGCCTTTTTCATCGACAGTGCTTGATATGTTTCCGACGCTTGAAAATGGCAAAATGAAGTCGGTATTATCTAAGAGTACAACTTTTTATTACAACCGTGACTGATGTTCAACTTTTAGAATGATTCACCTGGCGATGGATCAAAATTTATCACCAATACATGAGCCTATTTCATCTAGAATAATCTCACCGAATGTAATACGGCTAGCTCAAGATGTAAGTTGCTAAATTTTGACGTTACTTGAATATTTTTATGTGGAACGACCGAAGATGATGAAACGTCTCTCGACACCTTTAGCGCCGAGGTTTTGGCCAAACTTGGAGGAGGTAATTGTTAATAATTTAAATAACAATTCAATATTTTGTTAAGCTCGCGACTACAGCTTCAACATGGAGTGAATATCGCGAAAAATTCAAGAAAACAATGGAGATGAACGAACAACGGGCATTTAATAGGTATTTTTTTTATTTACCCGTATGAATACAAACTTGAAAACTTTAAATGGCGCTTACAATGATAAGTTTATGCGATCTAGTTAACTATACCACGCGATAACATTGTTTGGCATGTAAATTTGTTAGTATTCACGTTTAAATGCCCTTTTTTAGATTCAACTCTTTCAAGAGTCCATTTCAAATGTCAAGAGGAGGACCGGCACCTCGACGTGGTTTCTCTCGATCTCCATTTCATGCAAACACATCCTACACACCACGGCCATTTCAACGAACGCCACTGATGCCAAAAGTAAAACAGCAAATGGGAGTGGAGTACGACATTTACAAGGCGGGCACATTTATGCACACAGTTGTGACGACTCCATTTATGCGAATGACTGTACTTGAGTAAGTGGTTTTATTAGTTTTTGAAGCTAAACTATTGAAGTGCGCAATAAACTAATTGCAAGAATGTTTAGCTGTAGAAAATGAGATAAACAAAATGTAGATATTTTTTCAGATCAAGTTGTGGGAACGTGCTATCAAGTGCCAATCCGGATCCAAAGGTTCGCTCGATTTTCGCCATGGTTTCAGCCGACTCTGTCATCACCTACATTGAACACTCGAACAATCCGATAACACTTCAAGAGATGAAAAAGTTTGTTCAGTAAATAGTCATTCGTGTTCATTTTCATCTGTAATTCCGGTTCTTTGTCCTGATAATTTTTTGCCGGTTTTTAACTGTCTTTGTACAAAAATAAATATTTATCAGTCTATTATGCACTAGATTGCTGGCTGATGAGGGGCGTGTTCAGGAATTTCATGGTTGTGTTGTTTTGCCAAGTGCCAAGAAATGAAGATTACGATCATAATGAATAGGAAGATCGGAAAAGTATAATTAATCCATTCAGTCATAAAATTCAAAGAGTGATGTACTGAAATTTTATCGGCTTTAAAGACCATTTTACATTTTTTTAAACTTACATTTTTGAGACCGGTGCTGCGGAATGCAACCTCGTGTTGTTGGGATGTCGACTCGAGCTGTGGAATACTGCAATTGGCCCAAATTCTAGTATTTCAATTAGAAATTTGCATTACCAATTGCGTTGTGTAAACATTTGTGACACCATTTTCAATGATCAACCAATACGATTGAAGTACGTCCAGGATTTGATCTAAAATAGTGAAATTAGTTACAGGTCCAACTAGGGAAAGGTCCGATTTCGATGAGATCAATCCGAACCAAAGTTATATTACTTACGCAAGTTACGGGCAAAAGAATGTAATCGAAGCAAAGACTACGAGCTAAAGAAAAAAAACTATTCAAAATACAACTTTCGTGGTGTATCAGAATACAAAACACGATCGTGTTGCTCGCGGCTGACTTGTGTAAATCATAAAGCTTTGGCTCGAATTGCGAAATCTCACTGTTCCCTAGTAAGAGTAAAGAAATCGACTTATAAAGTAAATTCAAGTTTATCGAAATCGTTTTTTGAAATCGTTTCCTGGATGGCTACTGTTTCTTATTGATTTTGATAATAAAATTTAGAGATAGTTGAAGAAAAATTAGATGAAAAAGAAAACGAACGATGTCCGGCAGATGTTTCATTTGGATGATCACTCGCTTGTTGAGTTGAATGAACTGAAAACGTTGTTTAGATAGAGCGCGTACAATTTACAATTTTATTTTCTGATCTCATTGCTCTCAAAAATCTTAGCTACCATACTCTTTCAAAGCTTTGAAAAAAGCACATTTTAGAAAGTACATTAATTTGAGAGTATTGGCAGAGTAGTCTCACCTCCGAATACGTAAGTTGAGCACAATAAAATAAAGAAGATTTGTTTCATTTTCTGAATCGATTGATTAGATTTAAAAAATAATATTAGCGTGCAAAAATCTGTGAAAAAATAATCGGAAAAAAACAGTTTGTGAAGGCGAGGACTTGTCTGGTGTGATAACAAACAATTGGCTTTTAAGTGACTGACCGTGCCATCCGGTGACCTCATTTACATCGACAACTCATACCTTATTGTTTTTAGTTGAACACTTGTAAAACTTGTAAAAACTTTAGTTTTAACATCATAAAAGCGTGTTGATGGAAAAGGAAGTTAGGGAATAAACGTAGGTAGGCTGGGTTGGTGATGGAAAAAAAAGTTAAGCACGCAATGCCAGCAAATTTCCATATCTCCAGCACTCACCCACTGGACTGACCAATCCCACAATAAAGATCAGAGAGTTGAAGCAAGCACTCGAGAAACCCAATCTACCCGCCACCCCAATCCACCACAAACTTGAGTACTGAAAGTTTAAAATGAGCCCTGGTGCACATATTTCATGTTAAAAATCGATTTTCTTGCTGGAAGCCTGATCATTCACACAGATCTACACAGCCAGAGCTAAATGCCCGACCTTAGCTTATCCTAACTACAATATGGATAGATTTAAATGTATAGGTAAATGACTAATAACATACAAGCCTGAAAAGTCTCTCTGCTGTATGGATGCTCTTATCTGGCTGGTCAGATGATCTGATATTTTACCTTTTTCTATACAGCTAACCATTGTGCCTAGAGTAAAGAGCTAATCCTTGAAGATTCAGCTCTGAACTGAGCTCTGCGAAAGACCAAATCTAGTTACACTTATCATCTGGTAAAGCCTATTTTCTATTAAGTTTTGGAGTTAAGTTTTTAAGTCCAAGTCTTTATTAATGAAGATAAGTCAAAGCCCTTATTAATGAAGACAAAAGAGCCCTAGTTAAATAATCAAAATGAACAAAGAGCCAAAATTGAATTCTTCAAGTTATATTGGATTGGTCATTTCAACAAAAAAATATTATTTGGTTGAGTCTGAAAAGAGCCTAGGTCTTGAACAAGAAAGGCTTTATCTCTCGCTTTTATTCACATTCACGCCATATCAAATTTGCCACATCTAATCCTGAATCTGTCTTTCTGAAACTGTCTTTGATGAACGAAGGAAACCCCTTTGATTTGTTTTAGTGTTATCTTTGAGACGTTAGATAAATTTTTATGAACAAAATTCGTGAGGATGAATCATTGCATCTATCCATTCATGCTGCAATATTACCCAACATTTCGTGGGGAGTAGCTTTTCAAAGTTCGTGTATATTCTATGTTCGTGTATATTCGTGTATATTGTTTATATGGCAGAAGAATTCGAAAGAAAAGTGAACCTTAGCCTAGAGGCCTGGAGCGTACTGCCACATAAACGAAGGAAGCCCAAAATTGATTTCTAGTAATTCTCGGTGAAGGCTTGATAAAAGTTTATGTGAATCTGTCAAATTTGTAGCCGCTCGACATGGGGTTACTAATACTGCTCTAATCCTGATGCCGATGCATCAGTAAACAAAACTTGTCCACCTGTTGAGACGATTACCTCGAGATTTCGTGTCACTGGTTCATTTCGCATCATTTCGTCACCGGTCATTTCGCGTCAACGCTTGGCACACTCCGTCCATTCAGCTTTCTCTTCTTTGTTGGCTTGGACTGGTTTGTGAACGGGTGTCATCAGCCTCGAGTCGCCTCGAGTTGAGCCACTCTTTGTCAAATGAAACGCGTCTAAAACCTCGTCTAAAACCATGAAATGCGTAGAGATAACGTAACCAATAAAACGTTTACAATTTCTTAGTGTACAGCCACCGTTTAATAACGCTAACACTTGCAGTTGTGCTTTTTCAATCCGGCTTTGGGAAATTGATTCGTCTTGTAAATTCACTGTGAATCCTAGAAAATTTAGATGATGAGAGCACGGCATCAACAAGAAAAACAGCGCTGAAAATGTTGTTTTTTTAAATCCAATTTGGCGCACCCCGAAATGTGTCAAAAATTAAAGTACTGTTAAAAAGCAAATAAAGCTTATCGAGCTCGTTTTAGGCTTTCAGAATCACTATAACACTTCCAGTCTACGATAGAAAAGCTCGGAGTTATAGCTCTTCAAAAATAGAGAGAAATTCGCGAAATGATAATCTTTTGTCCGTTATTGTTCATATGGCAGAAGAATTCGAAAGAAAAGTTAACCTTAGCCTGGAGGCCTGGAGCATACTGCCTCATAAATGAAGGAAGCCCAAAATTGATTTCTAGTAGTTCTCGGTGAAGGCTTGATCTAAGTTTTTCTGATTCCGTCAAATTTGTAGCCGCTCGATATGCACCCCCAGGGGTGACTAATACCGCTTTAATGCTGATGCCAATGCATCAGTAAACAGAACTTGTCCACCCGTTAAGACGATTACCGAGATTTTGCTTCACCGGCTGCGTCAAACCCTTGGCACATTCTGTCCATTCAGCTTTCTCTTCTTTGTTGGCTTGGACTGGTTTGTGGACGGCCGTCATCGCAGCCTCGAGTTGAACCACTATTTATGAAGTGAAACACGTTGATCGAACTTCGTCTAAAACCACCAAATGCATAGAGATAACGTAACCAATAAAACGTTTACAATTCCTTAGTGTACAGTCACCGTTTAATAAGGCTTGCACTTGCATTTGTGCTTTCTCAATCCGGCTTTGAGAAACAGATATAAGTTCGCAGTGAATCCAAGAAAATCCAGCAACTGGTTCCCAAACACACTTCTCGATTGCAGGGGTGATTCCAACTCTATTCAGTGTCTCGAACTCTATTCAGGCCTCGAACTCTATTCAGTGTCTCGAACTCTATTCAGTGTCTCCAACACTATGCCTCTCATTCTCAATATCATTTTGTGGCTATCAGCAAAGACTAAACCATCATCTAGATAACGAAAAATCTGAACGATTTAGACCCTAAAGTGATTAGCTAGTGCACGAAACAGTTTCGTAAAAACCCACAGAGCTGGGATAGACCTAAAAGGAGAACAGTGAATTTGTAGTATTGGCCTTGCCAGGCAAGAGCCAAGGTAATTCTGTGAAGGCGAGTCAATGTTTTTCAATTCGCACTTAAACACGAAACTTAGCAAAGTTAAGTCTTAAAAGGTAGCAAACATTAGAGATTTCTATTCGTTTCGTTTCGATTTCCATTGCCATTACGTCGCTAAAGTTTTGTTTTCAGTTGAACGGGAGACACGAAACGAAACGCGAATGTGGCTTTTGTCCGGTTAGTAGAGAAATTTAGTTTCGAAACTGTTGAACTTGAGTCATTTCTTGAGTGGCTTTCTAATCTGTGATTTTGATATGTTTTAATGGCATTTTTATTGAGTTATGGTTACAACAGACACGGCCTGACAGACAGACAACAGACAGACAAAAAGAAGTAAAGAAGTAAGTTAAAAAGAAGAAGTAAAAAAGTAAACTCCCTCTGGAGTAACGGGAGATCATCTCTGATATTAGGTTGGCAACTTTTAAACTTCCGTTTTAGGTAACAACTTTCTTATTCTACAAAACTTTAATCCAAAAGATATTTGCGATTATTATCGATGATTTCTTCCCATCTTTGGCGCAAATCCCGGCTTTGAAAGTCGCACATAATATCTGCTTTTTTTTTGTTTTCTTTACTTTCTCTTTGTCTTCTTGAGTGTATACAAGTTCTGTCTGCTCTTTCTTTTTCTTTTTCTTTAAGGATTTTTGGGGTAAACACAGAGAGTGAACGCTTATCATCTCACTCAAACTTTTAAAAGGAAGGATCAAAAGGGGGAAATGAAATCATTTTAACAATACTTTTGCTTTTTAACAAAACAAAGAAAAAGCAAGCCAACGTTTTGACTAGCCAATGACTGGGAAAATGTTTTGATTGTCACAAAGTTATCACAGCCGATCGAGGTATTCTTTGTGTGACCGCGTAATCGCTTGACGTCTGACGCAGGGCTTTTCCATAAGAGGAGCTCTTGGTACCGGTTCTGTTTCGTCTCTTTCGGTCTAGGTCCAGGTCCAGGTCTCTTCCGGTCCAGGTTACACTGGCCATATCCGAATGGAGCTGACCATACCGCGATCACTTTGACCACTTTGACCACAAAGACCACTTTGACCATACCGCGTCGTCACCCATCGTAGATTTAAACCCAAATGAAACGTATCCGATCTAGCACACTCACACAACAATTTTACGGATTTGAGTGCTTTGCTTTGAGTGCGTCTGAAAGCAAAGCATGGCTAAGAGCTGGACTAGGTAAGAGACTTTAAGAGTAGGTAGTACTGCACGGATAAAACCCATAAGTACCCAACTCGTGAATATGTCAAAAGTATTCTGCTCACTTTTTCTGTCTGGGCGAGTCCTTTCCAACTCACTTGCACGATCTGTGACCAATCTGGGTGCAATCATTTCCAATCACTTTCAATTCCTTCCTTCATTTTATCTCCAAACTCGGCTAAATTTGGGTCGAAAACAAAGCCAATTTTAGCCTCTCTTTCCTTTTTTCAAGAAAGTTTGATATCAAAGCTACCGTCACAACCCTCTTCTTTCTCTCTTTCTTTTCTTTCTTTTTTATTCAGTTTGACGCCACAAATTCCCCTTCTACGTAAGTCTCGATTAGAAAAAGAACAAAATTGATTTATCTCTTCAAAAATTTCATTACAAAGGAATCTTTTCTCTTTTGTCTTTCCTATCTACAAATGTTTTTCAAAGAAAGCAAAGAACTGAAGAAGGGATTCAGAAAACATTTGATAAAAAAAAGAAAATTTAGCTCTGGCTGTGTGTATCGGTGTGATTTGATTGAGCTTCTAATAAGAAAGTCGCGCTATAAAATTAAATATGTACACCAGTAAAGGGTTTATTTTTACCAGTAAAGGCCAGCAGTAAACTTTCAGTACTCAAGTTTGAGGTGGCGGGTAGATTGTGTTTCTCGAATGCTCGCTTCAGCTCTCTGATATTCATTGTGGTGTTGGTCAGTCCAGTGGGTGCCACCTACTCGCTCGCTCAAAGCAAGGAAGTCCCGATTGGGGAGGGATGTGAAGAAAAGGCTGAAAAATGTGCGTTTTTGGATCACTTGCACACTTTTAAAGAATTTCTCTTTTCTTTTCTTTTCCATTTTAGAACAGCTTTAATGTTTTACAAGAGAAATAACGATATATGAATTCATTAAAAAAGTCAAACGGAAATGCATTTACAGAAATTAAGATAGAGCGTAAGTTCAAAACCCTCAAAATTGTCTTAAATCTTTAAAAGATTCAAAATTTTGCGTTGCCGATCAAAACATTTCCGAGTCAAGAATAGAAAATGTTGGCCTGGAGTGAAACAGATTTGGTTACGTCGATCCCTTTCTTCTTCTTTAGTCCCCTCCCCTCTTTCTTATCATTAAATCAGCCCATTTTCTTTTTATACTTTCATATAAACAGGGAAAGACCCTTTCCTTTTCAATTCTTCTTCCGATTAAAAGTTCGACATTTTTTATTTAACGAGTCTAGACGAAAAGTCTGATTTTAGTGCTGGCGAATACCGCATAACTATTTTTGTTTTTCTGAATCAATTGTCAATCTCAACTATAGCTGTTTTCCCTCAAAACGCCCTAAAACCTAAAACGTGTTTGAATTGATCGAAGCATTGAAGAGATTTCGAGGGTGAAATGCGAGTGACCAAAAGAAGGAATCGAGTCACTTTAGGGACAAGTTTAGTGTCGTCAAAATAGAGTTAGCTTTCCAAAAAAATTGAAGATTTCACTATAGCCGTTTGCTAGAGCCGTTTGCCCCCCGTTTGCCGTTTGCCTCTCAACTATAGGTGTTTGCCCCAAAACGCCCTAAAACCTAAAACGTGTTTCAATTGATCGAACCATTGAAAAAATTTTGAGGGCGAAATGCGAGTGACCAAAAAAACACACTTTTTGAAAATCCCACTTTCACAAGAGTTCGGCTTTGACTATATAGTGGAAAATGAGCGCCTTTCATTCAATATCATTCAATATCATTCAATATTATTCAATATCATTCAATATTATTCAAAATAATTAAGAGTTTGGATCATTTCATGGGAAAACTTTGTATTTACAATTTTCTTTTTTTGTGAATAAGCCGGTTTTTTTTGACAATTTAGAGGGTTTTGAACTTACGCTCTATCTAAATTTCTGTAAATGCATTTCCATTAGACTTTTTTAATAAATTCATATATAGTTATCCTTTCTTGTTTTAAAGCTTCAATTCTGGGAAGCTAACTCTATTTTGACGACACTAAACTTGCCCCTAAAGTGACTCGATTCCTTCTTTTGGTCACTCGCATTTCGCCCTCGAAATCTCTTCAATGCTTCGATTAATTGAAACACGTTTTAGTCTATTTTGTAGAGGAGATTTACAACTTTCAAAAATAGTTTATAACATTCATCGATTCTCGTTTATAACATCAGCTTTCTATCGTTGGGAATTTATGTTGAAAATGTTGAAATCCGCATTTCTTATGCATTTACCTCATAATAAATAATTACTATCGATTTAGAAAATGCGACAAATCTTCCTTATTCTATTGTGCTCAACTAACGTATTTGGAGGTGAGATTACTCTACCAATACTTTCAAATTAATGTACTTCAAAACTTGTAGTCTTTAGCTTCGATTGCATTCTTTTCCCCTTAACTTGTGTAAGTAATATATAGATTTGTCGCATTTTCTAAGAGATCATTAAGTGATAAGTGTTGTCCTTGCTTTTTTGTGTCACACTCCGAATCTGATAAAATCACGCCATTTCTCTTGTTTGTTTGTTTTTCGTATATCAGTGAGGTGTCCCGGAAATTGCTGACCAGTGTTCGAGGGGCTTTTGAGCGAAAAATAAGATGAAAAATGAAATGAAAACGACCAATTGAAGTAACACGTTTCAGAAACAGTTCGCCGACTTATTTAATTGTAACTTAAGTCAAAATCTTCCCAACCAATCTAAAGAAGATTAGATTTTTTGTTTACAAACTCGTAATCAGGCAAGTTCTGAGGCAACTACGGGAGGCAAGTTCTGAGGCAACTACGGGAGGCAAGTTGTGTTTTGACCCTTGTTTGCTTTAAATTCTTCGTTCGCTTTGAAAAACTTCCCTTGACATGCCATTCCGGGACACCTCACTGATATACGAAAAAAGGAATGGCGTGATTTTATCCGATTCGGAGTGTGACACAAAAAAGCAAGGACAACACTTATCACTTTAAAGATCAGCGAGAGCTTTCTCGAAGGCGTAAAACAGATGAGATCTTTTGTCTATCAAAGGCGGTGCCTCTCTTTCTTGTTCTTTCTGAAGCTTGGTGTATTTTGTGCTGCTCTTTTGCCATTGCCATTGTTAAATCGATCAAATTTCGATACTTTTTGGTTATTTCTCATTAAATCAAATCGGTTAAATCCCTTTAAATTTCCATTTTTGCAATTTGCATTACAAAAATCTGAATTCCTTTTGCATTCTATTCCTATAAAATTGATTGATTTGCTATTTTAAATGGAAAAATTGAAATTGAAATTGAAATTGAAAACTTTCACTAGTTTAATGAGGCTTTTTAATGCTAATTGCAAAGATTGCAAATTTAGAGAGTGATAGTCGATTTGACGCAAATGTGGATATGACCGAATGATGTTTTTATTAATTAACCTAACCAGGGAAAAGCACAAACTCAAGGTGACCTTTTCACATCCTTTGCACTTTATAGAAGTGGCTATGTGGAATCCGAATCTGAAATCAAAATATCCCAGATGACTTTCCTAACGTGTAAAATTTCAATTGAAAATTTGGTTTCAAAAAGGAAGAAAAACAAACGAAAAAGCTGCACAAGGGATCGAACCCTGATCCTGTGAGCAAACTTAACCTGTGAGCTTAACTTGTCGATCAATCGGCGATCAACTTATCAGGATCTGCCTAATCAGCAGATTCCACAGCAGATATCAGAGAAGTTGTGAGGGGAAATGAGTCATGTTGAGCACAAAATCTTGGCGTTACGTATTCAGAAATGATCTTTACGAATGTAAACAAGTTAAAAAACTTAATTTAGATGATTTAAACGTTTAAAATCTTTAAATTTACACGAAATTGCTGCAAAATTGCGGTCTTACACTTTCTTGAAACAGCTAAAACGGTTACTTTTTGGTAGAGTCTTGAAACAGTCAAAACGGTTACTTTTTGGCACTCAAAGCAAACTTTTGAGCCTTTTTTTTCAAGCGATAAACGACTTTGTTTAGTAGCTCTAACTTGTATTGCCCGCATAGTTTTGTTTCACATAATTTGAATTAATGTTTTTAAAAGTTGAAGCTATTGGGTTGGGGAGAATGAGTCGGCGCCGAAAATGAAAGAAATTTGTAAAACTTATAACAGACTTTGTCAAATGATATGCGTTTGATATCCGTAGAAGGGTAACTAATTCTCTACAAAATAATATTTAAAAGAGAACTCAAACAGCGCCTCAACTCAACAAAAGGCCATTTTTTCACAAAATCTATAAACTGTGACCTAGCGAAAACGGTTGGAGGGATCTTCCTGTAAATTTGGCAACTTATGCAATTGAGTATACTCTATTTTCATTCCCTTTTCATTCCCCGATTCCCCCGGCTATTCACCCTTTTCACAAGAATCTCTTTCTTAATCACGCCATTTCTTTTGTACAAGCGGTAAACGACTTTGTTTAGTAGCTCTAACTTGTATTGCGTAGTTTGCGTGAGGTGTCCCGGAATGGAATGTCAAGAGAAGCTTTTCAAAGCAAACGAAGAATACAAAAATATAACGCTTAACGCAAAAATCAACTCGAAGACAGTAGAAAAAGAAAGTTAAAGAGCTGATAAGGATCACTCTTTTCAAAATATTCAATGCGTTTATACGTATTTCGCGCCTTTTCATTCCCCCGATCCCCCGGCTATTCACCCTTTTCACAAAAATCTCTTTCATAATCACGCCATTTCTCTTATTTTATTCTATCAGTGAGGTGTCCCGGAATGGTATGTCGAGAAGAGTTTTTCAAAGCGAACAAAGAATTTAAAGCAAACAAGGGTCAAAACACAACTTGCCTTCCGTAGTATCTGTTACGAGTTTGTAACAAAATCTAATCTTCTTTAGATTGGCTGTCAAGATTTTGACTTAAGTTATAGAATATGTTGGGTGGAGGGACTCCCCTCTAATACGCTGAAGGAGTTGAGTCGGGTTGTTGGGGTGTTAGAGATGATAGGATATCAAAAGAAATCCACTCTTTAAGTTAACCCAAATTCTAGTCCATATCCGTTTACTCCTAAGCAAACAGCTTTAAACAATAAAGCTTTAACAATCAATCTATTCATTCATAACAATCAATTCATCAATCCATCCAATTCACAACAGCCAATTCATTTAATTCATCCATCTTAATCACGCCATTTCTCTTGTTTTATCTTTTGTTTTACCATTTCTCTTGTTTTATCACGCCATTTCCTGAAAATATGTAAACATTCATTGAATATTTTGAGAAGAGTGATAAGAATCATCTCATTCATTTTTATTCACCCGCCGATTCACTCCATGTCATACAGCTTCGTCTGACTACAGTTTCGCCTGACTACAGTTTCGCCGATCGAATTGCCACATATGATTCTGAACCTTTTGCTTTCTGTAGCCGTCTTTGTTTGAAACGAGTTACTAAGGAAATCATTTTTTTTTGTTAACTCGACCAATTCTACTTGCAATATAACTTGAAAAATTCAATTTTGCCTCTTTGTACATTTTGATTTAAAATTATTTAACCACGGCTCTTCGATATTTCTTCATTAGTAAGGGCTTTGACTTAAAAACTGAACTTAAGAGTACTTAAGAACTGAACTCAAGTACTTAAGAACAAATAAACTCTGCCAAATGATAATTGTAACTAGATGTAGTGTTTCACAGAGCTCATTTCAGAGCTGAATCTTCAAGGATTAGCTCTTTACTCTAGGCACAACGGTTAGCTGTATAGAAAAAGATAAAGTATAAATATTCAGATCAAATGACCAGCCAGATAAGGGCATCTATATAGAAGAGAGACTTTTTAGGCTTTTATGTTATTAGTCATTTACCTATACGTTTAAATCTATCCATATTGTAGTTAGGATAAGCTAAAATCGAACATTTAGCTCTGGCTGTGTGAATCTGTGTGAATGATTAGGCTTCCGGCAAGAAAATCGCTTTATAACATGAAATATGTACACCAGGGCTCATTTAAAGGGCACATTTTAAACTTTCAGTACTCAAGTTTGGGGTGGATTGGGGTGGCGGGTAGATTGGGTTTCTCGAATGATAAATAATGATAATGATAATGATCTCGAATGATTCTCGCTTCAACTCTCTGATATTTATTGTGGTGTTGGTCAGTCCAGTGGGTGCGTGCTGGGGATATGCAAAATTTGCGTTGCTGGCATTGCGTGCTTAACTTTTTTGCATCACCAACCCAGCTTACCTACGTTTATTCCCTTTTTTTTCCATCACCAACCCAGCCTACCTACGTTTATTCCCTTTTTCTCCATCACCAACCCAGCCTACCTACGTTTATTCCCTTTTGCTCCATCACCAACCCAGCCTACCTACGTTTATTCCCTTTTGCTCCATCACCAACCCAGCCTACCTACGTTTATTCCCTTTTTCTCCATCACCAACCCAGCCTACCTACGTTTATTCCCTTTTTCTCCATCACCAACCCAGCCTACCTACGTTTATTCCCTTTTTCTCCATCACCAACCCAGCCTACCTACGTTTATTCCCTTTTGCTCCATCACCAACCCAGCCTACCTACGTTTATTCCCTTTTGCTCCATCACCAACCCAGCCTACCTACGTTTATTCCCTTTTTCTCCATCACCAACCCAGCCTACCTACGTTTATTCCCTTTTGCTCCATCACCAACCCAGCCTACCTACGTTTATTCCCTAACTTCCGTTTCCATCAACACGCTTTCATGATGTTGAAACTAAAAATTTTACAAGTGTTCAACTAAAAACATTAAGGTATGCGTTGTCGGTGCAAATGAGGTCACCGGATGGCACGGTCAGTCACTTAAAAGCCAATTGTTCGTTATCACAGCAGACAAGCCCTCGCCTTCACAAGCTGTTTTTTTTTCGATTATTTTTTCACAGATATTCGCACGCTAATATTATTTTTCAAATCTAATCAATCGATTCAGAAAATGAAGCAAATCTTGCTTATCTTATTGTGCTCAACTTACGTATGCGGAGGTGAGATTATTCTACCAATTAGAGTGTGTTCCTCGCGAGTAAGTAGTTACTCGAATAAATTTGCACGAGTAATCTTTTACTCGAGTAATAGCTCTGGTAATTGTCGAGTAATGCGTTTTCTAAAAAGTGCGCCGGCGCGAAAAAAATATGAAAGGAATTTTTTGCGCAGGTTTTTCAAAAAAAAATTATTTTTTACATTGGAAGGCATTTTACATTTTACATTGGCTGAGTATCTTTAAAAAGTGACGTATATAAGGCGCGGGGCTCGTGATTTTTCCGTCATTTTTTACAATAATTTTTGCTAAAATTGTACGGTAATTTTTTCCCAAGTATGCGTTTTAAAAAGCGCATTACTCGCGAGGAACACACTCTACTACCAATGCTCTTAATAATAATGTACTTTCTAAAATGTGCTTTCTAAAATGTGCTTTCTAAAATGTACTTTCTAAAATGTACTTTCTAAAATGTACTTTCTAAAATGTGCTTTCTAAAATGTACTTTCTAAAATGTGCTTTTTAAAAGCTTTGAAAGAGTAGCTAAGATTTTTGAGAGCAATGAAATCAGAAAATGAAATTGTAAATTGTACGCGCTCTATCTAAACAACGTTTTCAGTTCATTCAACTCAACAAGCGAGTGATCATCCAAATGAAACATCTGCCGGACATCGTTCGTTTTCTTTTTCATCTAATTTTTCTTCAGCTATCTCTAAATTTTATTATCAAAATCAATAAGAAACAGTAGCAATCCAGAAAACGATTTCAAAAAACGATTTCGATAAACTTGAATTTACTTTATAAGTCGATTTCTTTACTTTTACTAGGGAACAGTGAGATTTCGCAACTCGAGCCAAAGCTTTATGATTTACGCAAGTCAGCCACGAGCAACACGATCGTGTTTTTAGTTTTTTTTTTTTGCCTAAATGCTCTAGATTTCTATACAAACACATTTGAAATTTGAACGAATATGAATTTCTAACGGTTACCGCCACTCACCAAACAAGTGATCTGGTCGTGTAGTACAAGCAGCACTATAACAAGGAGTTATAGTGCCGCTGTCTCGCATTCTTAACATCCTACTTCGATCCGCTTTAGATCGATGTTTTTACATTTTTATTTTTATTTTTTAAGCAATAAGTTGAATTTTGAATAGTTTTGAGTCTTTAGCTTGTAGTTTTTAGCTTCGATTGCATTCTCTTGCCCGTAACTTGCGTAAGTAATCTAGCTTTGGTTCGGATTGATCTGATCCAAATCTGACCTTTCCTAGTTAGACCTGTAACTAATTTCACTATTTCAGATCGAATCCTGGACGTACTTCAATCGTATTTGTTGATCGTTGCCCTCGTGATCATCGTGATTCTCATTGCGATCGTCATTGCAATCATCATTGGCGTCATCATTGTTGCTTTGACTGGGAATCTCAAATTATTCAATTTCTGCCGTTCAATTCAACGTCAACGCAGTCGGTAAAGCAAATTTCTAAATGAAATACTAAAATTTGGACCAATTGCAGTATTTCACAGCTCGAGTCGACATCCCAACAACACGAGGTTCCATTCCGCAGCACCGGTCTCAAGAATGTAAGTTTTAAAAAATGTAAAATGCTCTTTAAAGCGGATAAAATTTCAGTACACTCCTCTCTGAATCAATAAACAGCGAATCGCTAATCGAATGGCTTTATGCTCCTGTCCTGGTTTTCTGTTCTGACTGGCCTAGAAACCAGACCTGGACCTGGCTCTGAACTGGCTTTTGAACATCTTGCCCAGTCATCCAATCAAATACTTTCATTCTAACATGATTTAATTAGAGAAAATCCTAAACTTTCACAGTATTCTTATCATTTTACAGATTCTTAACTCACTTGTTTTGTTTTGTCACATTGTTAACTCACTTTCCCATCTTTTACGTTTTCAGTTTTTCTTTCGGTTACCATTAAAGCTCATTTACTCTATTTGCTCATTTGCACGAACTATTTATTAAAATATTACTTTTTTGCTCAAAAAGAACAAAAGAACAAAATACCCTTTCCGGACACTCTGTATATTCTTAATTACTCAAAAGACTAACATTTTATCTACAACCTTTATGCAAACTGTGCAAGATTTCCATTTGATTCTCAATTGGTTCGCACTTGGTTCGGATTTGGTTGCCATTTGGATCCCAATTGGTTCCAAATTGGTTCCCATTTCGTTCCCAGGCGGTTCTGATTTGGTTTCCATTTGGTTCTCAATTGGTTCCTATTGGGCTTCGAATTGTAGCTGAATCGGTTCGCATTTGGTTCGCATTTGGATCCCAATTGTTTACCATTTGGTTCCCATTTGGTTCCCACTTGGTTCCGATTTGGTTCTCATTTGGTTCCCATTGGGTTCGCAATTGGCTCCAAATTGGCTCCAAATTGGCTCCAAATTGGCTCCAAATTGGTTCCAAATTGGTTCCAAATTGATTCCGATTTGGTTGCCATTGGGTTCCCAATTGGTTCCAAATTGGTTCCAAATTGGTTACCATTTCGTCGATGAATTTCAATCGTTGATCGAGATGGACGACCTTTATGCAAACTCCGCGGGTACATCTCGAAAACTTCAAAAACTTTTCGCTGTCGGCTCGTTAACGTTTGTCATAGAATGAGCTTTTCAGATCCGCATTCAAGAGGCGTTACGACTGTGGCGTAAAGCAAAAAGTACTAAAATTTGATCGATTTAACAATGGTAATGGCAAAAGAGCAGCACACAATACACCAAGCTTCAGAAAGAATACGAAAGAGAGGCACCGACTTCATAGACAAAAGATTTCGTCTGTTTTATACCTTCGAGAAAGCTCTCGCTGGGAGATCTTTAAAGTGATAAGTGTCGTTGTTGTTTTTTTGTGTCACACTCCGAATAAACAATAATTTCCCTTCTTCGAAAGTGAGTTGTGTAATGAAAACCGTTCAAAAGACACAAGGATAGTCCCTTTTTTTCTCTCTAATTTTTTCCGTTTCCTTTTCCTTTCCTTTCCTTTTTCCTAACACCTTTTCTTTTATCTTTTTTCATCAATCTCACCTTTTTTTCACTAAGTTCTTTCCCAAAAAATGTCTTTTTCTTTAAAAAAAACCCTTCGAAAAAGCGATCCAAATGAAAAATTCAAAAATCTATTGATTTTCTGTCAATTTTTATGTCATTAAATTTGAAGAAATAGATATTTTTTGCAGTTTTCTGTACTAGTAAAGGATTCTTTGAATGAAATTGTATTGTATATTGTACATTGTATTGTATGAAATCAATTTTGATAACTAAAAGTCAAATGACTGTGTTAATATAAAGCAATTATAGCTAATTGTCTAGTTAAATTTTGTAAAAGATTTCTTTTTCCAAACAATTTCTAGATTATTCGTTTTCTACGCTTTTTGTTTCTATGTCTATTTGGATTGTGGGGCATTTGATTGCCCTGTTCCTTTGCCATTGGCAATCTGACTTTGAGCTCAAGTTTCTTGGTGTTGGACTGTTCAATTCAAATAGTTTTCGTACCAATCGATAGAGAAAGACGCGGCGCATCTAATAATACCAAGAATATTAGAATTAAACAACTGAACACCAAGAAGTTTGAGCTCAAAGTTAAAGTACTAATGGGAAAAGCGGCGGGGCGCGGATCAAATGTCCAATAACGATTTGAGTGTGTTCATTGAGAGTAATCCGTTTTCTAAAAGCTGAATAGTTTGGACCGTGATTTTCCTTTCGAATTTTGTCATCGATGATCTAGACGATGAATTGCTAATCGACGATGAAATGCTTTCATTCGTTTAGACGATCAATGAAAGCATTAAGCTGATCTGAGTGAGCTGATCTGAGTGAGCTGATCTGAATGAGCTGATCTGGGTGAGCTGATCTGATTGAGCTGATCTGAGTGAGCTGATCTGAGTGACCTGATCTGGGTGAGCTGATTTGAGTGAGCTGATCTGAATGAGCTGATCTGGGTGAGCTGATCTGAGTGAGCTGAAAGAAGATTATGGTAGTTTTCTAAATTGCCCATCTTTCAGAAAAGCCACAAAGAAAACACTCTAATCTGGTTTTTAGAAAATTCCTTAATAACGGTACTTTACAAGAGTTGGGACATTTTAGAAAAAAAATTGGATAAATCGAATGATTGACTTTTCCAGGTGCATGCCACGATCAATCTGGGGAAACCGTCTCGTTCAAAAGCTCGCCTTCATCCTTTTCCTCATCGTTTTCTTTCTTGGGCTTATAATACACCAAAGTGAGTGGAAATTTAGTTGAAATTTAGTTAAAAACTTAGCCAAACAATGAAAAACACCATTTTCATATAAAAATCGGCTATTTTAGAGAAAGCTCTCGAAAATCGAGATCAAGTGAATGTGTCGATCGATATAAAGGTGGGATTTCTTTTGAATTTTCCTGTTAATTGCTAAGTTTAAGGCTTTAAAGGCTTTAAAATGTTTCTCTACTCAACGAGACAATGGAAAAATGGAAATGAAAATCGACAATTTCAAATGCAAATCAAATCAAATTACAAATCAAATTATTTCTTTAATGAATGCATTCAAAAGAAAAGTCTACTTTCAAAAAAAAAATTGCCGTAATCTTGCTTCTAGTTCTTGTCAATCTATTAGGCTCAAAAAACAAGATCTGGTATCGTTACAATATCGGAATACCCGCCCCTTTTGGCAATCTAACTTTGAGCTCTAATTTCTTGATGTTCGGCTGTTCAATTCAAATAGTTTTTATAGCAATCGATAGAGAAAGACGCGGCGCATCGAATGATACCAAAAGCATTTAAACTGGACAATCCAACACCAAGAAATTTAAGCTTAAAGTTAGATTGCCAATGGCGAAGGGGCCGGGTCGCGTTTAAAAGGTCGCCCCGCCCCTTTGCCATTAGCAATCTAACTTTGAGCTTAAATTTCTTGGCTTTGGGCCGTCCAATTTAAATAGTTTTTGTATCAATCGATAGAGAAAGACGCGGCGCATCTAATGATACCAAAAACATTTAAATTGAACGTCCCAACACCAAGAAATTTGAGCTCAAAGTTAGATTGCCAATGGCAAATGGCAAAGGCAACGTATCAAATGCTCCACAATCTTACAATATTACAGATTACCTTGCCGATTGGATATCTCGAAATCTCGCCTTTATTTTGATCTATATCTCCGAATTTGCTTGTATTTCTCTATTTTTCGTTGCCGTTTGTCTCTATTTTTGTAGCCGTCACAATATTCAATCAAATCGGGAAGAAAATGACGGGTATTCACTCACAAAAAGATATTCAGCCTATCAACCGGCAAGTGATAGTCTTGTTTAAAAAGAAAAGTTTGTTTTTATTGAATATTGAGTACTGTAAAGTCTCAATCTATTGTCTCATAGTGAGAAATTTCATTTCGAAAAGGCCAGGCCAGATCTTGTCCTGGTTTTCTTTCTTGACTGGCCTAGAAATCAGAACTGAACCTGGCTCTGACCCGTTTGAAACATCTTTTCCAGTCATTCAATCAAATACTTTCATTCTAACATGATTTAATTAGACAAAAGTCTAAACTTTCATAGGGTTCTTATCATTTTACGGATTGTCATTGTTAGATTTTAGATGTTACAGACTTTCCCATCATTTACGTTTTTCAGTTTTCCTTTCGGGTACCATTAAAGCTCATTTACTGCTCATTTGCTCATTTGCACGACTATTTAATAAAATATTGCTTTCTTTTTTGCTCAAAAAGAACATCAAAAGAACAAAACACCCTTTCCGGACACTCTGAATATTCTTAATGACTCAAAAGACTAACATTTTGTCTACAACCTTTATGCAAACTGTGCAAGATTCCCATTTGATTCTCAATTGGTTCGCACTTGGTTTCGAATTTGGTTGCGATTCCTTTCCAATTCGGTTCGAATTTTCCCCATTTTGTTCCTATTTTGTTCCCAATTGATTCCCATTTAGTTCCCACTTGGTTCGGATTTGGTTGCCATTTGGTTCTCATTTGGTTCGGATTTGGTTCGAATTTTTCCCATTTTGTTTCTATTTTGTTCCCAATTGGTTCCCATATGGTTCCCATTTGGTTCTCATTTGGTTCGGATTTGGTTCGGATTTGGTTGCCATTTCGTTCCCAGGCGGTTCTGATTTGGTTTCCATTTGGTTCTCAATTGGTTCCCATTGGGTTTCGAATTGGTGCTCAATCGGTTTCCATTTGGTTCCGATTCGATAAACAAATAACTATTTTCATTTGTTTTTTTTGATATCCTTAATAATTAATAATGGTTATTATGTTTTGGCTAGTTGAAAATTTGGGTCTAATCAAAAAAATCTAATCAAAAGATTGCAGCTGTGAAGAGCTCTTGTTTAGAATCATGTAGTGAGTTTCTTTTCACGAGATTTTCATGCTCATATTCAAGAATGTTTTAGACGAAAATTTCCAGGTCCAGGCTCCGCTGGATTAAGTTAGAATAAGACAAAACTGACCACTGATCTGACGGTGATTGTCATCGTTGTGGCACATTGTTGAAAGAATCGAGTTTTCCTGTTATTTGTGATCCGCAACTGGCTCAAGTCTCAAGTTTAAGGCCTGAGACTTGAGCCAGACAGTCCACAGTCTTCAGCGAAACAAAGTTGTGACGTTGACCAGCTCCAGCTCCAATAGATCAGCTCCAACTCCAATAGACCAACTCCAACTCCAATAGATCAGCTCAAACTGAAGCTAGAAATGTTTTTGCGAACATTGTTTTGCTTTGATGAGTTCTTTGACTAGTTCTAGTTCTTCTTTGACAGACTTTTGGCATCTTTATCTATTCAATTTTTGAGACAACAAGAATTTTGCTGAACTTTATTGAAGAATTGAAATTGATTGAAGAATTAAACATTGAAAAATTTTGATTCATTCGGATCAAAGAAAAGTTCTGCTCAAATCATTCTAAGCTGATCAAATCATTCTAAGCAAATGATCAAATGATATGTACTCTTGAACTCATTTCGTTGTTCTTTTCATTACCATTAACGATTTGTCACTGTCTAGATAAATGTTCTACTTGAGAAAGGAATTCTGTGAATTTCAAAACTCTTGCGAAAGTTTTTAGTGAATCAAGAGCATTTCTGGAAACTTGCCAACGCAGATTCTTAAGATCAACAGCGATTTTATCTATTCTATAAGAATATAATAATATAATTCTATTCAGCGATCTATCTGTTCTATAAAAGACATGAAAAGGAAAGCTGTTTATTCGAAAAACAGCAAGTCTTTCTTCTCCTATTTCAACTCTAAAACTAAAGATGCTTTCCAATTCTTTCGTTTCCCTTAGAAAGTACTAAAATTGTTTCCAATCCTAGTACAAACATCACTGAGTTTCCCAAATTCTTTCATGGTGTACAGAGTGCGAAATAATTATCGTAACAAGATAAAGTTCTGATTTTAAGCCAAACAACAGCAAAAAGACAAACTTCCAACTGAATAACATTTATTGTACATTAACAATTATAAATGAACTATCAAATTTGAAACCATTAGCATTTGAGCAGGCTCGCAGGCGGGAAGACATTAACGGTGGCGATCAAATAGGTTGAATCGAGCTCTTCCCACACTTTCAACGGTGATTTCTTCAAGCTTTCAATGTTTTTGTGGGGCTTTGAACAAGCTAACAAGCTTTGACTTCTAGAAAACCGACAACACTGAAAAATCCATTGAGTTAACGTCTAAAGAGCTAACTCAGAAAAAGAAATGAGGTCCGGGAAGTTGTTTTGGCAGAACTCTTGGACTTTATTGGATTTGTGGGCTGGTGCGATTGCTGATGAGTCCAAATGCGGTTTCTAAAATGTTTACGAGCTCAGGGAAAGAGTTCATTCTTGAGAAGAGGCAGTTAGTTATCGGAATTGACTTTGCGACACCTTGTTGCGACAATTATGGCGCACTCTGTAAAAGGAAGAGACAGTGCTGCAGAAACTCAACGATTTTCATTGTCTTTGGTTTCAGAAGACTTTCGTGTTTTAGTCTTTCTAACATATCTAATCAAAGTATACTGAAGTATTATCTTCTTTACAAACTTTTCCAAAAGTCTTTCATCAGTAGCTGTCAATCAGTTTTTTTCGAATCAATCTGTCGATCTGATCGATGAATCTGATGAATCTGATGAATCTGATCGATCAATCTGATCAATCTGATCAATCTGATCGATCTGAGCGATCAATCTGATCAATCTGATCGATGAATCTGATGAATCTGATCGATCTGATCGATGAATCTGATCAATCTGATCGATCTGAGCGATCAATCTGATCAATCTGATCAATCTGATCGATGAATCTGATCAATCTGATCAATCTGATCGATCTGAGCGATCAATCTGATCAATCTGTTCAATCTGATCGATGAATCTGATCGATGAATCTGATCAATCTGATCAATCTGATCAATCTGATCGATGAATCTGATCAATCTGATCAATCTGATCAATCTGATCGATGAATCTGATCAATCTGATCAATCTGATCAATCTGATCGATGAATCTGATCAATCTGATCAATCTGATCAATCTGATCGATGAATCTGATCAATCTGATCAATCTGATCAATCAATTTGAAATGAAATCCAGAAGTTGTATCGAATGAAATCACCTGTGATGACACAAGCTGCCCCTCCCTTTTCATTTCCCTCTTCAAAAACGAAATATTTTCCTTATCACACTACGCGAATCACGCCTGACCAAATGTGAACCGAAAATCCGATTATTTCACTATTCTGTTTCACCATTCTACTCAATTTCAAAATTCAAAAAACTTTTGTTATTAATGGAGAAACTGATCCTCATTTCGCTTTATTTCACTATTTACTTAAATAAAGCTTTTACTCATCCAGGTATTTTAGTCTTTCGCAGTCATTCGCAGGGATTTTGAGCGTACAGTCGCGTAGCTGTTACTGTTTTTTTGACTAATTTGGTGAAGATTCAACGTTAAACTAAACTATTCGATAGTTAATAATTAAATAAAACGATCTAAACTAGTAATTCGATAGCTTTGAATCTCCTCTTGAAAACTATAGAATCAATGAAAACTATAGAATCAATTACAATGTCAGTATTCTTTCCTAGAGACTCTTCTCAACTCAATTTAATAGTAACCTTAAACACTTAAACCTTAAACAAGTAAACGCTTAATAGTAGTAAAATTGAAAGCTAAGAAAACCCAATCTTTTCTCTACAAAAAACCTTTTAAATAAAACGGGGAAAGCTTTTGTTTTCACACTTTTTCATATAATCAAAACTCAAGCAATGAAAAAAGAATGGGCTAATGGTTGATCATTTAAAGATCATTTAAAGATCATTTAAAGATCATCTAAAGGTCATTTAAAGATCATTTAAAGATTTCCATTGAACAAATCGACTTTGGTGTTCAAATAAAAATAAAAAGCTCAATTGTCTATTCCAATGCAACAACCCAGGAGGGGAATTTAAATCGAGTTAAAATGACCTCAAAAAACGAACAGACAGAAAGCCAGAAACGACAGAAAACGACAGAAAAAAACGAGAAAAAAGTGAGGAACCGCTTGGGCGGCTGAGTTTCGCTGATAGGTAACGGTTTGGGCTTTTCGGCTGTATCCCGGATCTTTCATTATGTGCACTCGTGCAAAACAGCCCTCCTGTTGGGTGAGGCTTGGTTCCGGTGTCTCGGCGAGAGTCCACATGAACTAAATCTCGAAATGCTTTGTGAATTGATCCGAGAATGCCCACATTAGCCAGATTTGCACCATAGATCGTCTTGTTGGGCGGTTTTTTCGGACCATCTGCACTCCAGATGACCCTGTAATGAGAAATTTTCAACCGACTCGTTCATCGTGATCACCGGCAGTTAATTGTTGGATGGTCGGAGCCTTACGGAGTTCAAGGAACCATCAAGGTTATACTTTTTATGTGAAAATCAGATTTGTAAATGTTTTAGTATTTCAGTTAATCAATTTAACAAATTGATTAGCTGAAATACTCAAAATTTGCCTTTATATTCACTGCAGTTGACCAATTTCTATCAAAGAACAAAGCTGAAAAAACCGTTCTGAGCAGCAGGGGAGTCCAACCAACAGTCTTCTCTCCAGCGCCAGACTGACAGTCCTCTCTCCAGCGCCAGAATGACAGTCTTCTCTCCAGCGCCAGACTGACAGTTCTCCAGCGCCAGACTGACAGTCCTCTCTCCAGCGCCAGAATGACAGTCTTCTCTCCAGCGCCAGAATGACAGTCTTCTCTCCAGCGCCAGACTGACAGTCGGCGCCTTAGCCGCACTCGGCCATGCGTAGGAGCTTCAGTAAGTCGGCTTTTTACAAAAAACGGCCTCACTAACCCCCAAAACTAATTTGATTTTTGGAAATTAGATAAAATTTTACACTTATAGCCAATTTTTCAGCCGAATCGGTGGGGCCGTTCTTTCTAAAATCGCATAAAAGACATACTCTCTCTTATAAGATATCTCACTCTTATAAGATATCTCAAGATATGTAAGATATCTCACTTTTCGTGCTCTAAATTGCCCTCATCCGTTGATTTGAAATTGATGACAAGCCGTCCACTGAGTATCTCGACAAATTCCAACGTGAAAACAACAGGCCAAGCACCTAGGGGAGATTATTGAGTGAACGGGTTTTACCTTTTCCCATAAAATTCAATCCATATCATATTAAAGGTCAAGGATGCTCAAAGATAATCAACTAATCAGAAGATAATCAACTAATCAGAATCAGAACGATCAGAACGATCAGTTCGCTCAAATCTGTAAGTCTCTCGACTCTGATTGAGCCAATTTCGTGTCGATCTTGCTGTGGTGATGATAGTCTACCTCGGCAAGTTGCAACAATGATGTACTGTGTTGCAACACTGGTGCTATAAAATCTCACCACAATGCAGTTCTTGTTGCAGCTCATAATTGTCGGCCATTTCGTCGCCGAATTGGTGAAATCCCTGCGTAGCTACGGCGACTGTTCCTTGACAAATCTCATGCTGTCGGATGTAGCCTATCAATGAGAATTGTCACCAGTAAATGTTGCAATAAACTCCACCACTAGGGGCATTGTGCGACTTGACGGATAGGCTGGGCGCACATCCGACCGGCACGAGAACACTGTAGACCTTGGCCTCGAGGGGCTGTGAAACGAATGGCTGATCGTCGCTAGAAGTTATTGTTGCTATGAGTTATTGAAACCTTTTTGCTTTCTGATAGTATTCTGAGGTTGAGTTCGAATTCTTGATAGCACTTCTAAGGAGCGACAATTAGGCCACTTTTCTCTATAGAAACCTATTTTAAAAGTCAATCGAAAAAAATGGGATGAAAAACGTTAAGCATATACCGTATTTTCTGTAATAGTAGTGCAGTCTATAATAGTGGTGCAGTCTGTAATAGTAGTGCAGGCAGGAGGGGGGTTGAAAAAAAAAATAGTAGTGCACCCGGCTAAAATTTGCTCTGTTGTTGTTGACTTTGACTGCCTTTGTTTTAAAAGCATACTGATAGCTAAATGTGATGCTATTATGAGATTGTGACTATTTTTTTTTTTTTTTTTTTTTTTTTTTTTTTTTTTTTTTTGTTATTTTCGATTCGGAAGATTCGGTGTTCATCGGCAAAATGTTCTCCAGTGGTGTAAGCAAAAGGACGATCTTGTGAAATAAAAAGGAAAACAATTGAAGCGCCTTGAGGGTGGTGGTCGGAAATTGAAGGACGCAGCTTTCGACAACGAGCTTGTCAATTGGATCCGAGAAAAGCGATTAAAGAAATTGCGATTGACTCGCAAAATTATCCAAAACCATGCTCGAATGATATGGAAAAACGACGAGAAATTTTGAGCATCAATTGGCTGATTGCTTTATGTTGCTTTAAGTTGCTTTATGGAAAGATATCACCTCTCGACGCGTCGACCAACAACTCGATTCACTTGGAAGAAAGGGATGACATACGTACATGATGCCTATTATTATTGCCTGGTAAAGGTATGGGTCTAGTGAAAAAAAGGAAACTCTCTAATAGTAGTGCAGTCTGTAATAGTAGTGCCGGCTGGAGGGGGGGTTGAAAAAATAGTAGTGCGCACTACTATTACAGAAAATACGGTAACCAAATTTTCCTCTTGATCTATTCAATCGTTTTTATTATTGCTTCATTTAAAGAATTTACAGAAAAAAACACGAACATCTGGGCAAATTCGTCTCAAAATGCACTTAAATTTGGCTCAAAAGATCGCAAATTAAACTATAAACAACACTTATTTGAGGAAAATTCGAATTGTACTGCTTTAATTATTTATAAAACAAAAACTGAACAGGGTTTCTCAAGAATTCTTATTCAACCTAATAATTGAAGACGATGGTTTGGCTCTGGCTTGAGAGCCAAACCATCGTCTTCAAGCTCTGGCTCAAGCTCTGGCTTGAGAGCCAAACCATCGTCTTCAAGCTCTGGCTCAAGCTCTGGCTCAAGCTCTGGCTCAAGCTCTGGCTCAAGCTCTGGCTCAAGCTCTGGCTCAAGCTCTGGCTCAAGCTCTGGCTCAAGCTCTGGCTTGAGAAAGAAATTGAAGGAGCGATAATTAAGCCAATTGAAGACGAATAAATTCAAAGAACCAAATACAAGGATGACCTGAAAGTGAGCAAATGTCGATCCGAATATGTCCCATTGTATGGTGGGGGCCCGATTATGAAGTCGTATCGACACGCCGAGTCACCACGTTTCTGCAACAAAAAAAAAATGGGACTTGGAGAAACAAATTGGGTTTCAGGGAAAATTTCGCGAAAGATGCAGAAAGCGCAAACCGAACTGAGCTCCTCCAGTGTGTTGACCGCTTCTCCGTATTGCAACAGGACGAGAGTGGCCCAAAGTGGCGATTTGTGATCTCCGGCTAATCGGTAGCTCATCCAAGTCTCGAGTCCCTCTTCATAATCGACTGTTCCGGGTTCGCTCATAAAGTTGGGAGCCGCCAAGAAGAATAGCGTCGAGTCTGATAGGGATTGTTTTTGTTTCTGTTAAATCATGTTGTTTACTAAATACTACGTTGTTTACTAAATACTATTCGATTGTTACGAAGTATTAAATACTGCTTACTGCGTTGTTTACTAAATAAGTTAGCATCCTACTATCTTTCAAACATTTAAACCATTTTAAAGTGACAAATATCTTCAACACTCGAAATCAAATTTGCATGAGTAATTCTTTACTCGATTAATCGACGTTTTTTTGTTCTGTCGAGTAACTACGAGTAATCTAAGATCTTGACATGTCGAGTAAATGAAAATCTTCTAAATTTGAAGGCAATTTGTCACTAATTCAGGTAAACGACTGAATATCTTTTAGAGGAATCATATACAAATCGTCGTTCGTTATGGTTTTCGCCAATTTTTTTTGACGAGGCCTTCATGCCATCCCTGAAGAGTGGATGCGTGGCCGAGGGAATGGTTAGGTTAGGCTCTTGGTTAGGTTACTGGGTCCTTTTTTTTGCTCTGTTTCGATGGTTCGATTCCCCTCATGTCAAACATTTTTTGCTTTTCCTTTTTCTATTAACAACTTTTTATGGCATTCCATGGTTTAAGCATTTCAATGATAAGCAATTGACAAAAACTAAAAGCAGCTTCGGGACTCAACGTTGCAAACCAGGCCAGGCTAGACAGGCTAGAACCTGAGCCTGGCTTTGCCTAGTTTTGAAAACATTGATAGAAACATTGATAGAAAGAATTCTAGGCAAAGCATTCTAGGCAAAGCATTCTAGGCAAAGCATTCTAGGCAAAGCATTCTAGGCAAAGCATTCTAGGCAAAGCATTCTAGGCAAAGCATTCTAGGCAAAGCATTCTAGGTAAAGCCAGGCTCAGGTTCTAGCCTGTCTAGCCTGGCCTGGTTTGCAACGTTGAGTTCGAAGCTGCTTTTAGTTTTTGTTCGGAGATTCGGGAACGGTAGATTTATCTTCTACAAGCTATAAAAAAAGATAAATTCTTCTTTTTAGATGAAAGAACATAGAAAATGAGGAATGGGATTGAGAGGGAACATCATCATAACATCAACACAACAACATATCCCTTTTTTTAGGCTTCATTCAAGGCAAAACCCTTAACCCCCTAATGCATAATAGAAAAAGCAAGAAAGAATAAAACTGTAAACAAAATGCATTCTTGCTTGGAGAATTTTCCCTTTCATTTCTCTTTTAAAATGAGAAATGACATTTGGTAAAGCCTAGGCAAGTGAATCTTTTTTTTTGAGGGTTATTTGGAGATTGACGAGATCGATTTTGATTCTATTTAATTCTCTTTTAATTCTCTTTTAACCCTTATCTATTTTGAAATGAAACTGTTCTATAAGATGGGTTTTTGTTCTAAAAAAAAAGCCACGGAGAGTGCTTGCCTTTCCCTAATCACCCCAGAAAATCATTTATAGCAAGGCGAAGTCAGCAAGCCCTTACTGGTAAAGTAAGGGCTTGCTTACTCTGACTCACCGGTAAAGAGATTACCTTAATACCTATCTCAGCAGTATTAGAAGCGATTTGGATGGGGGTAAAACGGATAAACATGAAAAGGTTTTCATACATTCGTTTTCATACAAACCATCGATCCATTCGACGATTCGAAAGGCGAAAATCGAATTGACGAGCCGCTCCGGATGCTCGTAGATTCGCATTATCACGCTTGAGTTGGCAATGAGAAATTGGCAATTCTGACGAAGTCCTCCCGTCTTCGGATCCTTGCTAAACGCCAATTTGTCAAGCCGATTTAGCCGTCAAGCAAGTCTATTTAAGCATTCTTTCTCGACGATACGCATCAAAAGTGAAATTGACTCATGAAAAACCGAACGCAGAACACTCAAAGATCATTTCACCCAAATCTATTGCCCATTTTGCAACGAATTACCTCCAAGTACAATTCTTCAAATCGAACTGCCGATTGTTCAACATAATAGCCGTCTTATTTTGGCATCCATCAGTTGGCTGAAGGGGATTTTTCTGTTTTCTTCCCATTCACTTACACTGATTATCGTTTCACAGTATTCCAAAACGTCGACAATAAATGAACAACCAAAGCATTCGTCAGCATCAATGCATAGTGGCATATGCCGAAGATCGTTAGCTGAATACAGAAGGAATAAAGAAGGAAATGAATGGAAAATATCATTTCCCTCACTTTGTAACGCTTTCCCCGACAATACAAGCACTGGATCGCCTCTTTTGTAATGAAACGTCATATTTTCCCAGCATTGCAACTCTTCATATTCGATGTTGGAGGGCTCGATCGTGAGCACAAATCCCTTTATGGGAGCCTCTCTATCATCCGCGGTGAAAGTAGCCTGTATACAGTCGTCTAATTAGATACAGTCGTCGAAAAAAGTCTTTAACCGGTCAATGTTTTCTTATTTTTCTCCCGTTAGATCGCATTCAAATAAATCGATCCCAATTCATTTTTTCGTGGTATTTTGTAAGAGCTTTAATGTGATATTCTTAGATTTTTGATGCCACTCTAAATAGAAATTTTCAAGCTACTTTTTCCTAAGAGGGTAAGGTCCTTTTTCTCAGATCGTTTTGTGGAAGGCCTCAAAACTGGCAGTAGCCTTTCATTTTCACCACAACAAAATGAATAAATAAGTAATAGACGATCAAATGGCATTGTAATCGTTTTCTATGGGATTCATGCTACATAGAACGATTTGTGGTCAATATACGGTTCCAATACGGTTCCACTTCCGTTCCGATACGGTTCCAATACGGTTCCAATACGATTGCAATAGGGTTTCTTTTAAGGTTCCAATACGATTCCAATACGGTTCCGATACGGTTCCAATACGGTTCCAATACGATTGCAATACGGTTCCTTTTAAGGTTCCAATACGGTTCCAATACGGTTCTAATACGATTGCAATACGGTTTCTTTTAAGGTTCCAATACGGTTCCAATACGGTCCCAATACGGTTCCAAGTATTTGGATGTGATCGTTAGACCAAGTGAACACTGACCGGCCAACACTTTTTTTGACGACTATATATTTCCCAACGCTGGCTGAAATGAAAACATATTCAATACTTCAGTCTGTTTGAATTCAAATTGACTAAAGATTCTAGATTCTTGCCTGAACACATGATCCTGCGATATATAATGGCTGGTCGGGATCAGCCTTGCGGACTCTTCAAAGATAAACGAGGTTCTTTTAGATGAACAAATTTCTTACATGCTGTCGTTGATGATATTCCATTGGGCCATAGGGTAAGTACATTTGGCTCCACTATCAAAGTGAATGAATTTCGCGCTTTTAAGCTCAAGCGATCCGCCGTCGAGTGCGAGCACGGTGACCTTGTTGTACAAATAGTCGAAGTTGAGCTGAAACTACGCGTCTAACCTACGTTAGAATTCGAATCGGACGCTAGTTCGGCTAGCAGACGTAACAATAGCGCTCAAAATGATTTAGACGGTGTTATTTTTTGATTT